>CM034153.1:613445962-614180962 GCA_019776745.2 Taxus chinensis
GCAGATTTACTGTGTATATTGTTATCTATTTTTTTTTGTCTAAGTGAACTTCAGAGTGTAATATAATGTTGCCAGGATATGGGTATGGGTACGGGTTTGGTATGCAGATACACCGATTTTAAAAAACCCTATGTTGCCAGGATATGGGTACGGGTTCGGGTACAGGTTCGATACGTGGATATGTTGATTTTAAAAAACCCTTGGGTATGATACGTCTTGGATATGTTCGTTACACACACACACACACACACACACACACATATATATATATATACTCATTTTACTCATTTTTTAGTCCATAAGAAATACAAAACTTGAAAAATATAGTAGGATCAATATTCAAAACATTCAATATACTTCAGATTTTACATTTTCATTGATCATGTGGCTGCCATACATATGATATACGAATAACATGTCAACATGAATACAAACAAAACTTGAAAAAATATAGTAGGATCGATGTTCAAAACATTCAATATACTTAAGATTTTACATTTTATTTGATAATGTGGCTCCCATACATATGATATATGAATATCATGTCAATATGAATACAAACAAATCTAGAATATATCATCTAGATTTTCTTCAAAATCAAATTCTTGCATGCCACTCGTGCTAGCTCCATTCTCAATAGCCTTTTTATAGCCCAAAACTCCTCAAAAATCAAATTCTTGCATGTCAATATGAATACAAACAAATCTAGAATATATCATCTAGATTTTCCTCAAAATCAAATTCTTGCATGCCACTCGCGCTAGCTCCACTCTCAGTAGCCTTTTTATAGCCCAAAACTCCCCAAAAAGCTATATAAAGGCTACGATTTCCTCTCCCACATAAGGCGAGAAGGGCCAAAATGTAGGACAAGTGGGCCTCACCCTAGGACAAAGTAAACAGCATTTAAGTGCATACAAGGTATATGTCTTATTTACCAGTTCTACAACATTTTACCACATAAAAGTGTGTATTGTAAAAGTGAGTTTTGTGAAGAGAGGATGGCAGACGCAGCAGTAAATTCCAAAATTGAGGGGTGAATATTTAGAAGCATGCAACAACAGATTTTTAAAAGTTTTTAGCTGACTCCACCATGATGCAAGCCTTAGCATCAAACTCAGAAGGGACATTCATATCGTGGCTATTGAATATTTGCTAGGGTAATTTCTTTCCAAATTTGGTGATTATCCTTTTCTATATTCCATGATTCCCTGATTCTCTAAGAGCTCATTCACTTATTGACATTCTCAATCAAAAATTTTCTGCTTTACGGTTGTAAACTTTTGCATAATGCTAGTGTAATTAGCTTTTAAATCTTTCTTAGAACAACTTATTATAAGGATCAGATGTCAATAATTATAGCTTTTTGAGGAGTTTTCGGGTTTATTATTTTATTAATTTATCCATTAGGGTTTGTTTTTTGGTCATTGACCAAGTCAAAACTAAAAAAAACTTTTTTAGAATGCCCCCATCGCCCAACCCCATGGGTACGTTCGGGTACGTCAAAATGTACCCCGGATGTATCAGCACTGTACCCGACATGTATTCGTACTGGGTACATATCCAGAGGGTACAAGAGGGGGGGCAATGAACCCTGTCAACATAGAAAAGACCCTTGGTTTGGGTATATCCGTACATGTGTGTGCGTGTGTGTTCATTTTACACATTTTTTAGTCCATAAGAAATAAGTATGTGACATAATACATATGATAGATGAATATCATGTCAATATGAATACAAATAATCTAGAATTTATCATCTAGATTTTCCTCAAAATCAATTTCCTGCATGCCACTCCGACTATCTCCACTTTCATTATAGTTTTCTCCTTACAAGCAATGGCAGCCTCCAATCTCGTCCTCCTTGCAAAAACTGCCTCCAAACAAATCCTCCTTGCAATGGCAGCCTCCTCCTCAATTCAACTTTGGCACCTTGCTCTTACGCTTGCAAAAACCAACAATGAATTGTTTGTGTGTTTTGGTAATGCTTAAGTTCCTATTTATAGGTTGTACATCAGTTTAGGGTTTGATTTTTTTATTGATTTATAAGTTTTTAGGGTTTGCATTGACCGAGTCAACGATTTATTTATTTATTTTACAACTGCAGTGCCGAAATGCAGCAGGTATGCCCCTGGTACAACTGGGATGTACCACGGGCGTATCCGTACCTGGCACATACCAGTACGGGTTTGGTTGGGGGGGGTGGGGAGTTCCTGTGCAACATAGATAAAATAACTAAAAACTAACTACTGATTACAATCAAACAGCACAGTAATTCCAATATATGGATTGTAGAAAGGGCTAAAGGTAATATTGCTAAAGATTCTCAAGACAGCCTGAAATTTAAGTCAAAACACTATGTTTTGTGTGAAGGGGTTTTTGGAAGGTACTTGATTCATTGATTATTTTTTTTTGATAAGTAAACGCTTTTTTACTGGAGCTATGAACCGGGGGGTTCTTGGGTCCCCTCCCTTACATTACAGAGTATATTTCTATAACGAGAAATACAGGGTGACTTTGTATAAAAAACAATAAAATTATGTCACTCTGAGACCAGAATATCAAAACAACTATATAGACTAGGTAAGCTAAATACATAAACTTAGTCAAATATTTCGATCACATAAACTTAGTCAAATATTTCAATCACCTCCTCCTTTACACGAGCCTCTGGCTCTGTTGTTGCCTCTGCATTTTTTCTTACGAGCACTGAACTTGTAACCCACCTCTTCTGCCCTGGCTGCCTTCAACAAAAAATTGTAGGGTGCTTTACCCTTTGTCCTGAGATGGACTATGCGAGGAGGCACATGCCCTATAGGTGCGGAAAGGGAGTCCAAATCCAAAGGGGAGATGTATGCTGTGTCGGGGCCCTTCATGCGGCATTTCTGAAGGATTGTCACGACAAATTTCCAAAGAGCCTTGTTCCTATTCTCTAGCTCCGTCACATATTCCCGAGCCACCAAATCCGATTCCCCTGCAGCTGTTTCCTGCAATAAATCGTAGGCATACAGAAATTCGCCACTTCGTCTTCCAACCCTACCGCGTGCCTGGGAAGAATGATGTGGCGAGCAATCAACAAAGATTCTTCCTTATTTCCTCCAATAAACAATAGGTGAGAGACGAAAACAAATGTTATCTCTGCGTTCACTCTTGCGCGGCCACAACCTTGGATATAACAGTCCCCCAAAATGCGTTCAATTGCGTTACACACCGAGCCCGATCCAATTCAGAACACCTTTCGTAGTCGGGCGAGGGGGATTGGGCCATAGAATGCCATCTCTCTTGATTCCCCTTTGAGAAATAGGCGAGGGTAGGGCACGATTGCCATGGAAACCCTTCGCAGAGCAACTCACAGACTAAACACGAACGGAAATGAAAGATTGGCATGAGAAATGGAGAGCTCGAAAACACATAAAAGGAAAGCTTCCCACGTACCAAGACCCATCAATTACCTTGTCCTTAATTTGGCATCACCATCCAATATGACGGCAAGATCGGGCCACTTTAATTTATCATTAGCAATGATGGCTTCATCCACCTACGTCACCGCACACTGCACAGTTGGCTAGGTAATCCGCAACTGAGTTGGCCTCGCGAAATACGTGTCCAATTTTCCAAGTGTCAAACTTGGCAAGCCAAAATAAAGCATTAGAAATATAGAAATCCAATGTCCAATTAGAAGCCTTGCCTATTTTAATTGCCTGAAAGATATCTGCAATCTCTTTCAATAAGGAGGTGAGAACAACCACAGTCCACAACTCTTTTTACGCCATAAAGAAGAGCTTGAGCCTCCGCTTGATTACTTGTTCCATCCTGATAAGATCCGGTGCTCACTAATTCTCCAAATTCATTTTGAATGATACACCCTGCCCCCAAAAGCCCGAGATTCCCTCTGGAAGCCCCATCGAAATTTACCTTGCAAAACCCGGGGGGGGTGGAACTTGATTCATTGATTTATTATGACTGATTGCTAGAATTTTCTTTCCATCCATGATAAGTAAAATGGGATTTGTAGGAGATCACCGTAACATCATACAAACATACAAATGAGCATATTGACAGTGATTCCGATGACTGTCTTCTTTATTATTCATCAGGACTGCCTAACGTGACTTGGCCCTCATGTCTAACATCTCTTTCTACTACTTAGTTACATACATCTCCTACCTGATCACATAACTACTGAGTGTTGCCAACCAACCTTCGTTGGTTTCCATGTTTACATTCTATTCTTTTATCAGAATTACATTCTTATGTTATCATTATGTTGATAGGTTTTTCTGGTCATGGTTCTGTGGTGACCCATTTTACTGCTAAACACACTGGTATTTTATGTCTGACGGGGAGCTAACTTGGGGGTCATTGTAACTCTGCTTGGTTATAACATGAGTGCTGGTGGGATTTCTAGTTATATGGTTTACCCGGTCAATGTCATTGTTGAAGTCAACTGCAGACTGTCTCTGCTTATGCATAACTACTACTTGGAAAAGATAGAAGTTCAAAATTCTCATTTGCTTCCTGTCTATTCCAAGAAAGATCTAAAATGTTGTTTTTTAGTTAAGGTGGCATCCATAGGTTCTTTAGAATTAGGAGCGTGAACACTGCACCCAAGCTTCATTGCTTGTAAACAAAGTTTGATATTTCTTTTCAATGAACGGTCTCTTTTAGGGATCCCCTTTCCACTCCCTAATTCTTTTATTGAATTCTTCTTTTCAAGTCTTTGCCACAGTAACCAGTTGGTCTCACTATGTTGGGAGCACTATAGAATACTTATATTGCATTCCTCTATCAGACTTCTCTCATTTTCTAGCAGGGATCAGAGTATTTCCTAACTTTCCTCTGATTAATATATCATATCCTTGACTTTAATTAAAAAAAACCTTCTTTGCCTTCTGCAAATTGAATCTTTAACACTGGAGCCAATTGAATTTCCCTTTGTCAATGTTGCAGTCTTGAGAATGAATGAATTACTTAATTTCGTTTCTTTTGCTTAAAATTCATGCAAGTGTGTGGTTTGTCGATTTGCAGAGTTCTTTTCATGCATTAATGTGTCTTTTAATACACTTAGCACACTCACCAAACAAAGATCAGTACAACACTTGAGAACACCATGTTCCACTTTCTCTAGTTTAACCTTTTCACCTTCTTTCTTACTCAGCAGTTTGAGAATCTCAGGTTTGGGTTCATCTTCTTCTTCTTCACTACCTTGTTTTTGCATTTTTCGCTGCTGCTCTACGCCCAACATTCTTTGGTATGTGTCATTGCACTTTGAGGTTGGTACTGTCTTCAACTCTCCTTGAAGAACCTGTGTAATCCTTTTACAAAGTACTGTTGCTTTCAAACCTTACTCAGTGGTGTTCCTAACATTTATCTCAAATTTAGCATTCTCATATTTAATCAATTCGCCCTTGCTTTGTCTTAAACTTGCTTGGATTTTGTGTACTGAGGTAGTTTGTCTACTCATGATATTATGGACAAGTAATAGGTTGAATGTGGATAATCTGCTGGAGTTAATCTTGAAAACGAGTTAAACACTAAATTTTATTTTCCTTTGCTTCAAAATCATGCATGTGTGCATATTTTTGATTGGTGGAGGTGTTTTCATGCATTGACGTGTATTTTTAATTCACTTGGCACACTCACCAAATAAAGATTGGTATGACACTTGAAACACCATGTTCCACTTTTCTCTATTTTTACCTTTCTACCTTCTTTCTTATGCAGCAGTTTGAGGATCTCTTCGAGTTTGGGCTCATTTACTTGTTCATTACCCTGTTTTTGCATTTTTTGCCACTGCTCTGCACCCAATATTTTTTTTTGATGAGTGGTGCACTCATTTGGGCACTAGATAACGTAGATTGTTGGTATCTCTGCTCATGCTTTAGAGGGAGCATATAGCGGATTTACAATTACGAGTAAGCGTACAACTAAACTAGTGATCACCTTCAACTTAAACAGCTACAAGTAAGGGGCATCCACGCCGTCAAAGTCACCCAAGGCACGATCCTGGCCTCAACCGTTTTAACACTCCATGTCGGGTATATCCAGGTGTTGCACCCAACAAGACTTGATCCCTGGTGGGCTCATTGAAATCCTAAAAACATCACCTATAGACCAAGGGCCCCTTCATTATTTGATGTGTCGTGGTACTGGTTCGGTACCATCTTGAACTTTCCATGACTACCCTGCACAATCTCTTTAGAAAGTATTGTTGCTTCCATTCCTTACCCAATGGAGTTCCTAACATTTGTCTCCAATTTAGCATCCTTCCTAATACTATTTAATTGATTTGTCCTTGCTTTGCTTTAAACTTGCTTACATTTTTGCGTATTATATGCAATTGTAGTAGTGATCTAGTCATTGAATGTTACGGAGGTAGTTTTCCCCACAGGTGATATTATGGACAAATAATAGGTTGAATGCAGACAATCTGCTTGAATTAATCTTGTTTCTCATTGCGAAGTAATGCATTTAGAACTTCCATAGCCTTGGATTGATAATTAACGGTGTATGCTTGTTTGGGAAGGTTTGAAAGGAAACACCACATGATACAGATCTAACTAAAGATCCCCACGTCCCATTAGATGGATCTCTCTATCTCTTTGTTTTAGTGTTCTTTTATTCATGCCCATTCTCTATATCTACATTATTTGAATTTTTGGGCCATTGCCATAGTAGCAGTCCAAATAAAAATTCTTTGTACATTTATGTATAAAAGTTTTCCTATTATTTCCCTGATTGGCTTTACTAGACTATGGTCTAATTCTTCATATTCTGTGAAAATTTAAACATTTGAGATCTTTTGCAAACTTGGATTTATGTTCTACCTTTTATTTTTTACTAATTGAAAAAAGGATATCCATTTTTGCCATGAAGGTGGGGGGGAACACCCACAAGAAATAAGTGCATACGTAGGTAGCAATCTAGATGCACCTCTAAATGGTCTTTATTAGATATTGAGGGTAGTTGTGATTTGCTTGGCATTGTGATGACTTTTGCTTCTTTCTTGAAGGTGATGAGGGGAAGGGTTGCAATATGGGGTAACTTTTTAATTGTTGTATTCTGTTGTGAAAGTTCCCTCATTCATTTAATTTCTAACGTGGTCATAAGATATCAAAGTTAAAATCAGGAGCAGGGAATCTGATAAACTAATGTCTAAACCAGCAAGTAAAACTATTATTTGTCCTCGTGAATCAAATTGTAAACGACATGACAATAGAATGCATTTTTCAGGCTAATTGTTACTATGATTTTAGCTACCATTGACCAAATCATATTACAAACTACAGTCACCCATTACATTCTGATTATGAGCTTCAAAACCCAGCACAGGCAAGGAAGGATTACCAAGAGAACTGTTTGGGTTGAGGATATTCACTCCGCATAAGTAGGTAGCAATTTAGACATGGTTCAGAATGGTCTTGAATTAGGAGGGTAGTCTTGAATGCTTGGTATTGTGGTGACTTCTGCCTCGTTCTTGAAGGTGACCGTGGGAAGGGTTGCAAGATGGGGCAACTTTCTAATTGTTGTATTCTGTTGTGAAAGTTCGTTCATTTAATTTCTAACATGGCTATAAGATATCAGATTTATGATCAGGAGCAGAGAATCTGAGAAACTAATGTCCAAACCAGTAAATACAACCCTTGTTTGCCCCTATGTGAATCAAACCACGTGATAATTGAATGCATTTTTGGGCTAATTGTTAGTATGGTTTTAGCCACCGTTGACTAAATCATACCGCTAACGCTCATTACATTTTTAATATGAGCTTCAAAACCATACACAGGCAAGGAATGATCACCAAGAGAACTGTTTGGCAATAGCATTTCATGACCCCGTATTAAGTAGGGGCAAAGATTGTGAGCCACAACCTATTTTAGAAACAGAAGAAACAGCCTGTAGTCATGCGAATATCTTCTTACACCCAAATTTGGATTCTAAAAATCTTTACTCTGGGCAATACATGTCATTAAAGAAGCTGGTGGCAGTTATGGCACCTTTAATCGGAAAATAGAGAACACACGTATCTACCAAATGTGATGCATGTGACAATGAGGCAATAGCTAGGTGGAAGCTGGGTTTGTGCGTGTACTTGCATGAGCTATAAATACAGATGAAGAATAAATCTAAATTGATTAATAATTTAATTGCCAAGTTACTTCGCACATGCAAAGAGACAGCAACCACAATCATTCACAGCACAAAAACAACGTAGTCTTCCGGAAATGCCATAAGGCCATTAAAGCTGAAGGGTATGACTCCTGTTTGGTGGCGGGCATTAATGGCACACATGCATTTAAAAAATAATGCTCATTTATTATCAAACTACAGTACATTAGCCAAAAGGCAAAAACCTATATAAAAGAGGTGGTGGCAGCGAAAATGAGCTCATTCAAACCCTCCAAAATCACAAACACTTGTAATTCACACTGTTGTAGCCTTTCACCAAGGCACTAGTTAAAGCTTGAACCTGCTATTGGTAATCTTGGTAGTGATTCACTGATGTTTGAATTGTGGGTATTTACTTTTCCATCAACCGGTTTAGGTCAAAGTGAGTGGCCCAATGAGAATTGGCTGGCTGTCGGTGATGGGGGTACTCCGTCTGGTCTCTGCAATGGATGATGGGGGAAGTCCATCTGGTCTCTGCGATGGATGATGGGGATAACAATAATGGAGGAGGAATATACGTTGACTTGGAGGGGACGATAAGAAAACTTTCAATGTTAGTTTCAAGATAGATACCATACAATATTTTGAAGGGGATGGGCAGGTGTCAAGATATTTCATGATACTGTGCCAAAAGCCTGGAGGCATGGTGCTTCCCTTTCAGGCTTAAAAATGATCATGTTTGTATTCCAATAGGGAAGGATCTTACTTGGCTCTAAAGCCATTATTATAAATCCTGTTCCTACTACCTGGCATACACACATGGAAACATAAACTATTGTTGCATAACGACAATCAAATGCAATTGTACTCTGAAACTGTGGACAACTGATGCTTAAGTCATTTTTTGACCTTGCACGTAGGTGCTTTTGATAGTCATCAGATATTTACCATTTCTCGCAATTATTTGGCTTTAATTATAATAGCCTGTGATCAATTATCGCTCCACCAGGGCAACAGATGTGTACCTTTGAAGATAAGATTTTCTTCATTCTAGTTTTATTGGACAAGAAATAAGCTTTTTCTTTGTTTTGATCTGCAGTAGCGACAGATTTACTTATGCAATTTGTATTTCCATCTAGCTGATCAATTTTGTTTACTTATTAAAGTTCGATGTTTACTCATTGTTCTTTGCCCTCTTTGAAATCAGGTGCAGGTGAGGTGAATGATGCAGGATTAAATGAGAATGATTCTGACGGTCCTTTGACAGGGCCAGAACATCTGAACGGAGATAATTCTATGGAGCAGATGTTGGTGCACATTGAAACTTTACAGTCACGAATACTAAAAATGAAAAATCAACTCAACAAGTTCTATCCTAGAAAAGTTGGATCTCCTAGAAACATTTCAAGCAGTTTCTTGACAGCTGATTCCTCGAAGACTGTATTGCAAAGTACTGCTCCCTCTCTAGGAGACTCAACTAGGATAGAGACAACAGTTTCGGGAGGCTTGAAATTGCATGCAGGACCCAATCTTCCTCTTCAGCAGAATTCTGATTTTGAATTCGGAAACTTGCTTATGCCTTGTACTGGAACATCATCTTATGTTGAATCAGCCCAGCATGACTTTATTCAAACTCCCGACTGGCGTTTGTCGGGTAATGATGCAATGCTAGATCAGCCTGAGAAGGAAGACTCCAGTGATGAGGTAATTCTACCTTGCTTCCCTAGGTTGCCATTTAAGTTATATCTGTTCAGGCTGTAGAATCCTGGACTAGATTCTAACTTTTTTGTTTTGGATAGGCAGGTCACAGATGAAGAGGCTTATGAGGAACATCATGCACTTATGGAGGTAAAAGAAAAAAAAACATCGCGAGTTTCCTTCCCGAGGTACAAAACATTTTGAAGGTGAGAGCATTCTTGGTAAAGGAACATCTCAGCAGCAGACAACAGAGGCAATAGAAAAGGATGTAGTTCAAACTGGAGGAGGAGAGAACATATCAAACATTTGCTTGCCCTTCAATTTATTTGTTCCTAAATGCAAGAGAAAAAAAGCTCACTCCAGGTCATCTTCTCTTCAAAAAGAAGGTTTACTCACTTTAAATGTAGAAGATCCAAACTCGTCTTCACTGCAGGACCATGATATGAATGAAGTGAAAATGGAAAACAAAGAAGAACCTTTGGGTGATGAAATTAAAGATGATTTATAAGCAGTTTGCCGGGCATTGGTGTTAGCAGAGTAAAAGGGCACCCCCCCAAATATTTTCGAGTCGTGTACATTTTAGCAAAAGGATAAACTCGTTTGTATCATTGTTTGTAAGCAATGCTCGGCGTGGACTAGTTTTAAGAGGAATTACACAATTCCTGTTTTAAGGCTTTTCTTTTTGTCGTTGCATCTGTGATAAGTATCTGGTGTTTTTGGATTTAGGAACCCTGTGATTTGAAAAGGGCCCTTGTATTATGAGCAAGTATATATGCTTCTACCAGATACTAAAGGATATATAGGTAGTCGTGATTAATTCAAACACTGCTGCAAATGTTCTAGAGGGTTGAGGATTATTTAATGAGAAAATTAAAAAATTCTCAAATCGACTATTGCATTTGCAGTTTGTATTTATGTGGATTGAGCTATAACAACTCTGTGTAAGTCACAAGCATCAAAGATGTACCACTAATTTTTTGAATTTAATATTTCTTAAAGCCTCGAAGGTGTTCTACTGACATACCAAATTTTGCTGGACACGAAATATATCAGTTATTTCATTTAGGTTTTATTGAGCTTTCTACAACTTTTGTACCCTTTCCAAACCAGGGAAAAACTAGTAAGCTATTTCATAGTGGAGGGTTTAATCAAAAAAATGTTCCAAGCTGAAAATTATTAGTAAAAATTGAAATCCACATCTGTATGGATTATTGAGGCGGCAGTTCCATAATGATAAAAAATACTTAAATAATAACTATGCTAGCCTTGCATGGGCCCTAATGTGGACAAGTACAATGTTACGCTCCTGACATTCTATATTTTTTAGTGTGCTAAGTTCATAGTTTGGCTGATTTGTGGTGTGAACAATCTTTTATCTTTTCTTTCGTTAGTTCTAGATGTTTCTTTAGGCCGACATAATTGGGATAAAGGTCGCACCACAAACTTTATCTTCTCTCTCATTAGTTCTAAAAGTTTCTTTAGGCTGACAGAATTGGGATAACGGGGTATGAACCTACCTACAAGGAGGGTAAGGCTCCCTCGAATAATAAAAAATTGTATTACTGAATTATTTTCATTATTTTTTTTACACTTTGGAGGTTGGCCAAAGTGGCCTTGTATCCAATTCAGCCATATTAGTTCTTCTATCTTTTGCACATCATTAACTCTTGATTTGTGTTTAATTTCTCCATTCATATGTATATGTTATTGTTGACTGGGTGATTTTAAAAGAATATCCTAACGAAAGGTATCATCACTGTGATACCCTATATTTACAACGTTAGTTTTTTATACTTATTTTGGTATGTAGGTTATTTACTCATATTTGACCAATTTCATTATCTTTTTATTTCTTCCACACCCTTTGATCCACTAATTCACAGCCCTTATTCAAATTAGGTTAGCAAAACCACTTAAAGTTTGCCATTGGATATCTATTCAAACATCTCTATAGTTCAGTTTTGATTTGTTATTCTAAGACATGTTCGTGGTCATGGATAGTTTGAGTCTCTAACTTATTTGATTGTCATAAGCCCATCCTCCCATCCTCCAATGACTGGTTGATTTTAAAAGAATATCCTAACAAAAAGTATCATCCTTGTGATACCCTATATTTGGTTTGAGTACTTGACAATGTTAGTTTTTATTCTTATTTTGGCATATAGCTTATTTACACTTATTTGACCAATTTCATTATCTTTTTATTTCTTCCACACACTTTGATCCACTAATTGATAGGCCTTATTCAAGTTAGGTTAGTAGAACTACTTAAAGTTTGCCATTGGATATCTATTCAAACGTCTCTATAATTCAATTTTGATTTGTTATTCTACGACATGTTCGTGGTCATGGATAGTTTGAGTCTCTTAACTTATTTGATTGTCATAAGCCCATCCTCCCATCCTCCAATGACTGGTTGATTTTAAAAGAAAATCCTAACGAAAGGTATCATCCTTATGAAACCCTATATTTGGTTTGAGTTCTTGACAATGTTAGTTTTTATTCTTATTTTGGTATATAGGTTATTTACACATATTTGACCAATTTCATTATCTTTTGATTTCTTCCACACCCTTTGATTCACTAGTTAATAGCCCTTTTTCAAGTGAGGTAAGCAAAACCACTTAAAAGTTTGCCATTGGATATCAATTCAAATGTCTCTATAGTTCAATTTTGATTTGTTATTCGAAGACACATTCATGGTCATGGATAGTTTGAGTCTCTAACTTATTTGATTGTCATAAGCCCATCCTCCCATCCTTCAATGATTGGCTGATTTTAAAAGAATATCTTAATGAAAGGCATCATCATTGTGATACCCTATATTTGGTTTGAGTACTTGACAATGTTAGTTTTTATACTTATTTTGGTATATAGGTTATTTACACATATTTGACCAATTTCATGGTCTTTTTATTTCTTCCACACCCTTTGATCCACTAGTTGATACCCCTTATTCAAGTTAGGTTAGCAGACCACTTAAAGTTTGCCATTGGATATCTATTCAAATGTCTCTATAGTTCAATTTTGATTTTTTATTCTAAGACATGTTCGTGGTCATGGATAGTTCGAGTCTCTTAACTTATTTGATTGTCATAAGCACATCCTCCCATCCTCCAATGATCACAATTTCTATCGGGTAACTTGGCTTAGTTACCCTATGCAAAATTCTAAGGTCGATTGACTAGGGAATTGACAAGAGGTTGTCTATAAACACAAACATGTCCTAATTTATTGGGGACATCTAGGAATTGTTGAGACACCTTATACTCCTTGGAGCAAATTATCAAAGCAATAAGCTATACATATAAAGTCATCCAATGCAACCCTTGTCACACATTGATCTCAATTCTAAAGGACATAGTCCAAAGTGCATGTTACCGAGTGTTATGATTAAATTAAAAGCTCATTCTTCTTTACATATCCAGTGTCACTTGTATCTCATCATGGGTTGGGGAGGACTACACAAGATTTGATATCTTCAGAGTAGTGGTATGTAGTGCATTGCTCATTCACCATGTGGGTGTGCGGAGGTTAGTGCAATCCAATCACGCTAACCCCTTTTTCGGTCGAGGCATAAAAGTGAGAGTTTAAGCAAACGAGAGAATATTTGTTTTTTATCATTGTAAACTATATTCTAGACTTGAAAAATATATTTATAGACACATGAAAATCTGCATAAAAATGTCTAACAAAAATAGATTTACTAAAGACAAGTTAGTGGACCTTCTGGATACACTTGGATCCATGTCTCATGCAAAGTCCTACGAACCCATCCAGTGCATTATTGCAAATCTTGAGCTTTTTTGAGTATCCTGATAACTATCTTTTTGTGTCTCGGCACATTATTTGAGCACATTAACTTACCCTTTGTTTGCATATTTTGGTGAGTTATTCCATTCACTAACCCTAGTTACATTTTGCCAATCTTTTAATGTAGCATATCAAAATATTAATATTTAGCACAATTGATGATTATTTTAGGACCACCTTATATTGAATATTGAATCATCCTTTCTTTTTAGTTATGTGTGAAACTTAATTTAGTTAAAACATTTTGGTGAAGTCCACTTTTACTTGAACATGCAACTTACGGGTTTCAATTTTTTCTAGTTAGGGCTTTATTTATATGGTGGAGTTCCCCATCCTCTACATGACACGACAAACTATTGTATGGTAGGGTTTCCCCTCCTTTATATGACACATTGAACTAATAACATCCTTTAGCTCCTTTCCTAAGCTTTACTCATGCACCATTAGCAACCGTGAGTACAATGATGATTATTGGAGCGACGAGGATCTTTTTTCTAAAGAAGAGTTATCTTATACGCATACTATGACAAATGATACAAATACTCTATTTAATGATGACTCCCTCCTCCTTGATCATGCATATTGGTCACAATGATGCTAATGTTCCTTCCACACCATCTATTAACGATTCTATTCCTTGTGATAATTCTATTGTTATATTTGAAATTAAGGACAAAATTAGATCCTTAGACGAGCCTTTGTGTTGTCATGTTCTTTAAAGCTAATTTTACTCTTTAAAGTGTAGTGTTGATGAGCTTAAAACCCAAGTCACTCACGTAACAATATACTTGAAAGAGTTTTTTGATAAGCTCATGACATGTAGGCAAAACCTCATTAGATAAAAATGTTGTCTCTTGTGAGGTTGTTTAATCATATGATCATATTAATTCAATAATTTGAGATAGCAAATCATCTCAAAGACAAGCTTTTCTTAATTTCACTACTAGAAAAGCTACATATCAACTGAGTGCTATCTTACAAAAGTTAGTAGATACGAGTTTTATTACATTTCCTTCTACTAGCTTTCGCCCTCAATATTGCTTGATATGATGACATGGTAGACCATTTTGTGATTATTATACAATCAATGGACATAATACAAATGAGTGTTGAGCTTTGCAAAAAAGGATGACATGCTTATTCATTATGGCCAAGTTACAATTGATCAATTTGGTATGGAGAAATGATGTATAAGGACATGGGTGCTGAAACAAAAAGAACATATTGATCAACCCAACTCAATGATAGATTCATATCCTAAACAAGTGAAGCCCACAACAACACATAAGGCAATGATTATACAAAAAGCTCATCTTATTTCAAGCATGATTTCATCACCTATTTCATCCCTTATACATCACGATCCTATTCTAAAAGAAGTTTCCTTACCTAAGTTGATATAGCCTACTCAAGATCAATCTACATTACCTAGTCATGTGTCCTACGATAGTCTTATAATAACCTTGTGAGCATGACCCACAAAGAACACTGATGCATTCTCCTAAGCATGAAAAATTAATTCATAAGCAAGTGGTTGTACTAAAAGAAATTCCTCAATGTTAAGTGGAAGCCCATGGTTATTTGAGTCATTACAAAAGACTAAAACATATGATTCGTCATAAAGGATCGCTAGGGCATATTGCATTGCCTGTGGCATTTGGACCTAAAGCAATATTGGGACATGTATGGTTAGTGCATATGGAAGAAACAATTGACAATAAGAATGAGTACATCACATTTGATTTTGATGAGAATATGATTTCATTACAAAGAGAGACCATACAAAGAAGATAATATTCCCATTTTGGGTAAAACTACATTTCAAGGCACAATAAAAGAGGAAAGCATCTAATTTCTGCAAGTTTTAAATCAAGAGCAAATATCAATAGTGGTCAACAAGTAAAGTTTATACAGGGACAAAGCCACTTCAAATCCATCAAGGGGAAATTCTGAGCAATGCACTTCCATTTCAAAGTGTTTTGCAAGTTACAACAATAAAAGATGCACCTAATTATCATAAACCAAGTGCTTCTAATCAAAGGAACATAGATGAGTTATAGCTTATCTTGTTGCACATGATGAGTAAGAGTGCAAAGAGATCCTGTGATACTACTCTAATCTTCTTATGTGCTTGAACACTATATCATTTGAACCTAAGTAGTATGTCATACATTCTTTTATTTTGACATCGACATTTTTCGCTTGTTTTCAAATTGATCATTCTTCTAGCACCTTAGTTTCGATTTGATTAACTATTCTGCTTTATACATCTACATATTTCATGACAATGCAACATATACATGGGTTCAATGTGATTCTTGATGGAATAATAATTTAATTAGAACCCCCTCATTCTTCTATTTGTGCAACATACAACACCTGGCCTCTTATGTGTTTAATTCAAAGTTTACCTCATATGTTTAATTATTCAAAAATGTAATAAAAATCAAATATTTCAAAATGTAAAAACAATCAAAATTTTCAAAATGCAAAATCTTAAATATTACAAAAATCAAAGTGACTTGCTATTTTATTATTTACTTTCAAGCATTATTTTTAATCATGATTTTAGCAATTTACATATCTATTTTTTAACA
This sequence comes from Taxus chinensis, assembly GCA_019776745.2. Taxonomy (NCBI): domain Eukaryota; kingdom Viridiplantae; phylum Streptophyta; class Pinopsida; order Cupressales; family Taxaceae; genus Taxus; species Taxus chinensis. Next base: position 613,462,176 of record CM034153.1, read on the forward strand.
CACTTGCTTTTAATTGTATACACGAGTTAGTCACAAGATATACATGTTTAACACATAACTTAACTAAAAGGAAAATGATAATTCAAGACTATAAAAAGGTAGTTCTAAGACAATCCTAAATTATGCTAAATATTGATTTTATTATATGTTATGTGTAACGGCCCATAATTTCACACACAAACAACACAGTAAAATACGTGATAACTTTTTTTTTTTTTGACACAAACACGACACGACATGCCACCACCGAGGTCACAACTAACTCCGTGGATAACTCAATACAAGGATGACCACAAAGGTAGCACGGAAATGTTCACAGCCACCAAGGATAATTCACTTTTCTTTTTGTTAAGGCAATATAGGAAAACACCACATAACACACTTACAGATAGGGCAAGCCACAATGAGAAAATTATTGAAGGTTATTTATTTTAATAATACCTCTTTCGATCCTTAGCTTCAATTTTCTAAGACTCTAGATATAAATCGAACAATACCTCTTACAACGCTAAGTTTCTTACGTTTTCTCTGAAGATAAATTTGCTTTCAGTCTTCTCTATTATGACCTATTATTTGCTTAATTCGTTTATTTAGAAGAACAGGGTAAATTTAAATTCCACATCAATCCACAATATCGCTTCTAGGACTCGTTCATGCCCATATGACAACATGGGTTTGCGTTCAACACACTTAAGAGAAGAAAAGCAAAGTGCCTTGGAACAAGGTTAGAGGGAGAAGGTCGAGTTGAAAACATCTATAGGACCTCAAAAGTTAATACCAGACTTTAATTGAGGCTAGAGAATTTATCCAAAATTATCAAATATTTTACAAAGGCTTCACTGAATGAGTATTACCAAAGAGAACAATTTACCTTCCAAATGGCGGCGAGGTAGATTGTGTGATTTCCCAAAATGTTTTCTCTGGCTTATTAAATCTTATCATCTTCTAACGACTAACAATTCATTTCACCTTAGGATTGTTTTACGAAAATTTTCACCATAAAAGGGATAATGTTCACTAGTGGAGCTAGGGATATCATGTTATATAATTTTTACTCACAATGATAGTCTTGCCTATGATTTCTTAAAGAATTCCTTGCTCTAAAGCTGGTAACCTCTACGTTAATTTATTTGAATATAACTTTTAGTTCAACTTTTATAAGTATTAAACAACCCACGTTATTTTACTTATGTCGCATTATTACTAAGTCATAGCAAGATTTACTCAACATTTATTTTCAAGGGTAGAGTTTAATAACACTCATTCACCAGAACAAAACAAGGTTACATCCACACTTAAAATACCGATAATCCAATAAGGTCACTCAACAAGCAGTAACCAAATATTTTAATATTTTCAATGATGGTCAAACAATACAAGGTTTCCAAAGTTCAGATGACAAAGTCCACAATACATTATACTAAGACATTGATCCTCTCCTACATTTTCCACTGTATGTTATCAATAGTTGAACAGTATATAAAAAAAAAGATTCATGTAAGAACTTCTCAGCTGAGGATGATGCACAAGTTTACAAGTCTATCCCTCATCTACTCGCAAAATTCCATCTGCACAAATATTTACTAGAGTCAGTTCGCTAGAACTGAGCATGATAAGATATAATCCTCACCTAAAAATTTATGCCATCTAGCATTTACATAAATGAAAGTTTGCAATACTCCCTAACATATAATTCCTAACATGCATTCTAAAACTTAACTGCACATCACATGATAATACATTTCATTCCCATTATTGGTTCACCTCCCTAAGATCTGCTTACATATGAACAAAATTCCAAGTGGCTAGATGTACAACCGTAACCTTTCAATTAATTATACTTAAATTACAGTAATAATAGTATCGCTCACTTAATACCTTCAGTCTACTTCTTCTATATAAGCATCCAATAATATTATCTTTTAATTAAATATAAGTACCAACGACATTGAGCTTCTATAATAAATACAAGTGTCAATCTTATGATAATCATCAATATTACCCAAGTATCAAACCTTTATAGAAAATCAAGGATATGTAAGTATACTTTTGATATTTATCTCACAATTTTAAGAATATACTTATGTAAACAAGGGCTCCACCAATCAGTAAGTTCATATATTATTTAGATATCCTTTCGGTTGTTTATTTATCATGTCTCTATATGCCTCTATTAGTATAAGAGTCCAACTCATAGGAATGAGTTACGATCAACAATACCGTCATACTTTGTTAATGAGTAGAAGGTACATTTGGCTAGCTAAAATATGTAAGCGTGGTCCAAGCCACTATAAATACCAGTATCAACATTATCTCCACTCCTAATGAGATGCAAGTATTAATTTGTAGATAATCACTCAAGTAGATACTATTGTTTATAACAACAAAGGTTTCCCCGAAATACCAAATAAGTAAACCACTTATAGGGATCCTTAAGTTTCCATGACATGAATTGGATTCCGATTACTCATGATATTCATACGCAGTCTCCTATTACAGAGAAGGGTTACAGTCAAATGAAATCTGCATCATGATTCCATGTACTCCAAGGAGACCCTACGAAAGACTTGACCATCACTTCGTGGTCTGCCATTAATAGTATGTCCATGGCTCTAAGCAGAGAATGACTAATGTGTTTTTTTTTCTTTTTTCTTTTTTTTTAAAGACAGGGTAAACCTTATTTACCTTAAAACTTACAAAAGTAACATGCCCACAGAATTTATCGATCCAATGACAATATAACAGACTTATCAAAGATTACCCTCAAGGCCCATTACAATTATCTGTTAAGTAAAAGCTGCATAACAGAACACATTAAAGCCTTGAGGTTCAGTCAAAAGAGAGCACGAAAGATGCGATATAGAGCCTCACATGTGTGACTGCACGTCACTAATAATCAACCCATTATTCCAAGCAAGCTCTTAACAGCTCAAAAAGCCTAGAGTAATGTTTACCTCACCAAAACAAGTCGAAGCATGTTCCACCAACAACCCCCTCTCTTAAATGGCATTCAACACAAATAAACGATGCAAGGTACCGTTATAGATTATAAAACCCAACCGACAGGCAACAAAAGTATATTTGCGAATAGTTTACATTGAACAGGGTTTCAGGGTCGAACAACAAGGTCTTACAACATCACCTATAACTCCATAAAGACATCAGATAACAACTGGTTCGAAATCCTCCTCCAAGGAAGGGAATGACGACTATTAAGACACGCAGAGTACCCATAATATCAGGGAGTTCACCTTAACTAGTCATATGATAACAGAGGTAGCTTTCACGAATGAAGAATACAGGTTTCCATAGCTCGAATCAATAGATTTGATGGAGGCGTCTACAAGTTTCCCATGATGTCCATATCTTTCTGGTTTATTTTTTTTTGTATTATAAAAAAAAGGAAAATACCAGGAAAAGATATATCTGAATACCCTCATAAGCCAAAGGTTTTCACCCCAAGAAAAAGAATAGAACAACAAGAATTGCACATATTTGATTTACACAAATACTACAGGGAATAAACCGTTAAGGGAGGGTTAAGAGCTTATCATGCCTGCAGTGTAGAAAAACCCCAGGAAGAGCCACGAGTTCCCAACAGGTGACCTGCCTCACTCCCCCTTTTTCTCCATTTTCAAAACGCCCATCCTCCACTCTCCTCCACGCTGGAACAGGTCAGGAGCAACAGCAATGGAGGGGGTTTCTGGCCTGCACAGCGCACTGTTGAAATATTCCGCGCATTAAAATAGTCCACGTAAAATAAAAACAAAATAACTCCTCCCCCACACTTCCCCATGTGGCCAGGGCAAGAAAAAGGAAGGCGTCCAGGTTCTGCGCACTAGCAAACAACCACATAGCAAAGAAAACTTGCAATGAACTCACAAATGTGAGCTTCCCCTTGGGCGCGCGACCCCCAAAACCACTGAGCATGCAGATCCCAAAAAAAAGGTGTGGCTAGCAAGCCATAACAACTCATGAGGACAAAACACAGGTAAAAACCCAATAAGATTTCACTCACGCTTCCCCAGATCCCAGGGAAGGTCCAACACGTTTTTTCCCCCTCCAGTAAGGCGCAGAAATGGCAGGCAGTTACTTCCTCATGCGGCCATTTTCAAAACTAAAGTGAAATCCTTCCAAATCATACGCCAGGTTGGACAATAATAAACAACACGGTTTACCAAAAAAAAACGTCTATTTTGGAGAGAGATCTATGTGATACACAGATCCAATATTCCTTGCCATTTGAGCACGCCTTTTAAGATTCCACGAACCTAAACCATATTTAATTAGTTTAAATGTCGAGCAGAATAAAGTTTCATCCTCATTTCTCTGCATTATTTTATATTATGGCTTTGTTTCAAAAAGTCTGGTACTAGGATCTGATCGGAAATACATAAAAGCATACAAATAGTATTATATAACGCCTTAAGCGTAAATAACCATGTATAGTTTTAGGTCAGAATGAAAGAAGCCCTCACCTAATTCGATATTAACATCTCTAGTGACACTTAACGCGATAGAAACAAGGAATAAATAATGGATCCACAATATCCCTTTTAAAAGACATCCATTTTATAATCATGTTGTACACGGTATCTCTGAGAAACCGAAACGTGAAGCGAAGAGCAAGGAGGAGAGCTGGGTTATGGTGGGAGCAACGTGTTAGACTAGTGGTCAGATTCACCACTAACTTGATAATTATCTAACTTGGCATACATGGACCAATTTTATCACAAGGGGAAAAGAAGAGAAAGCGGTTGAAGGCATTTACCCAAACATTTACAAAGCATACCAGGGCGCCTAGACAGCCAAGGATAAAAACTTGAACCATAATCAAGAACACTACGTCCTTGACGATGGCACCACCCAAGAACCAGCTTCCCTTGCGCGAATCGAGGCTCGATCCGTGAGGCGACCAAACTAAAACAATAAAATCACTTATCAAAAATTAACAACAGGGTTGGTAACAAATCGACGATCAGAAAGCGAGGTTAACGTCGATCGATAAATACAAATATTATTATTATTATTATTACCACTTATTAATACTTATTAATTGTAATAACAAGAGCCAACTTGCGAGCTCGATAAATCGAGCGCACAGTTTTCCTTTAATAGGAGGAAAACGAAATGGATGAGGCGGGGCCACCCACAGTAAACATCGACACGACGCGAGAAGACAAGACAGAGTGGGAGAATTCCAGTCATTTTCTGTGACAAGGGCGAAGCCAACGAGAGGTAAACATGAGCACCACAACGTTAAAAGCTTAGCGACATGGTCGTTGGAGAACGGGGCATTACATTATGCTACTTAAAATTTGACGAATCGTGGTTATGGTTACAAATGAAACGAAATGACAAAAATACGTGGATATAAAGTAAGCCTGCGTGCTTAGATGATGTGACAAGGAAGAAAATATAAACTCATGGTGCTTAGAACAAAACAAGATTTGCAACTATGTGCTGGACGAGGTTATAGCAATCTCAACAATACCTTTTTTAAACGTGTCTGCATAGGACAAGTTAGTATCACGGAAAATTTTAGCGAATATTCGTAGTTTGGCAAATATTATAATTTCAGGAATTTGATTTTGGTGAATTTCAGCAATGGCAGTACCCAGGGTTCGCCCAAAAATTCCACAAACAATAATCCATCCCATTTGAATCACCAAGGAATTTCCAATCCCAATGTATATTTTTATATTAAATCGTCCGTGATGTCGGCCGAGATTTGAAAGCATTAATGTTTCGCCAAGAAATCAACGCACCAGGATTTGAAAACATTAATGTTTCACCAAGAAATGTATGAAACCTTATTGGTTCTTTGGGCTCATTCACCGACATTCATGGGAGTTTTTTTTCTAGGAATTGGATCGAATTCGCCATATATATACATACATATATATATAGGTATAATTCAATTTTCCAATTTGCGAAGTAGTAGAAAGGGATTTAACGAATCAACATATTGCAATTTGCTTACAAAATTTCAAATAAATCTAGGTCTTGCTAGGGCCCGAGCTATTGCATTGCAGTTTACATCCTAGAAGCACTTACTGCAGGTGAGTCCTCAGACTATTTGAGACCTATTTTCTTTCATGTCGCATTGCTTTATTTGTGATTCTTCCTTTGTAAGTTATTACAAATCCTGAACATCCTCATCCTCATAACCACTATGATTTTTTATGTCATCTTGAATAGTCCTCTGCTTGCAAAGAATCATAACTAGTTTTCCTATCTTAGATACATCTACGTAAAATAAATAAATATATTTTATATTTAAAATCACTTCATATATCTCCACGAGTTGCTGCTCTGTATATTCCTTACTTTATCAGTGTATCTTCTTTGAATCTTTTTGTTAATGTTCTCTCTTCTGCAGTATGTATATATGTATATATATATATATATATATATATATATATATATATATAGTTATATTGTGGTTTCACTTTCTATTTATTCCATGACCATGACCATTTATCACTGTCCGTTGACATTGCCTCGTCCCATAGCAGACCCAAAGGATATATAAAATGTGGTACATTCCGCAGGTTTCACGTTCATTCATGGACATTTCCTGGGGAGACTGACAGAATGATGACGCATGGCATAGACCTCCCGAGAGCCAGGATTTCTCTGAACCAAAAACTTATCAATTGTGGCTCATTACGGGGTTCACATCCATTGGGAGGATTTGGTTGGGAATGGGAGGTTAACAGAATGCTGACAAACAATAATGTACAAAATAAAGACCATACCAGAGATTTCCAAAATGAAAAATTCAAGAAATGCAAAAGGGAAAAAAGTTACAACAATGAACCAAAAACCAAATAATTAGCATTTGGAAAAACAAAAGACAGGAAATATCAGTTGTGGGAAAAGTACAAACATCTTGTCACAAACATGCTTACTTGTTACCACCATTTTCCTCACTGCGATGTACTTCAAACTTTTTAAACCATGGAAACATAATGTATTGAATGTACTCCAAGCATGGATTTCCTTCAACAATCTGAGGAGGAAAAATGCTTTCTTTATCTTCACATTCACTTCTGGCACTGCCTGTGAAAATAATTGTGTTATAAATCCATCAAAAAATGTATAGTAATACTAATTCACTTTTATTAATGTTGAGGCAAAGTTGGAATCTATCTCTCCACAACAAGAATTTTCCAAAAAATAATGTAGGGATTTACACCACCTCTTCTTCCTCCATGAAGATTGCAGAAGTGGGATCACTCTTCGACATCTTTTCTTGTCCTTGTTGTAGCATGCTTACTTGTTACCACCATTTTCCTCACTGTGATGTACTTCAATTTTTTTAAACCATGGAAACATAATGTATTGAATGTACTCTAAGCATGGATTTCCTTCAACAATCTGAGGACACAATGCTTTCTTTATCTTCACATTCACTTTGGAACACTGCCTGTGAAAATAATTGTGTTATAAATCCATCAGAAACTATATAGTAATACTAATTCAATTTTATTAATGTTGAGGCAAAGTTGGAATCTATTTCTCCACAACAAGAATTTTCCAAAAAAGAATGTAGGGGTTTACACCACCTCTTCTTCCTCCATGAAGATTGCAGAAGTGGGATCACTCTTCGACATCTTTTCTTGTCCTTGTTACAAGCATGCTTACTTGTTACCACCATTTTCCTCACTGCGATGTACTTCAAAACTTTTAAACCATGGAAACATAATGTATTGAATGTACTCCAAGCATGGATTTCCTTCAACAAAATGAGGACAAAATGCTTTCTTTATCTTCACATTCACTTTATTTTGTTATAAACTGCCTGTGAAAATAATTGTGTTATAAATCCATCATAAACTGCATAGTAATACTAATTCACTTTTATTAATGTTGAGGAAAATTTGGAATCTATCTCTCCACAACAAGATTTTTCCAAAAAAGAATGTAGGGGTTTACACCACCTCTTTGTCCTCCATGAAGATTGCAGAAGTGGGATCACTCTTCGACATCTTTTCTTGTCCTTGTTGTAGTCCAGAAAACATGTCTATAATATTTAATATAAAGGAAAAACATGATGTAATGTGAGACTAGATATAAATGGCACGAAGTTAGATATTAAAAACATCAAGATCCGGGGATATTTTTAATTCCTTGCATCCTTCAAGTTTCTTGAACACATTCTCCAAGTAGGAACATGACAGTATACAAAGAATACCCTTATCATGATTGTATCATATGTGAAACATCAGATCAAATCATTCAAGATTCTCTCAAGAATAATGATACTTTAGCTAGCTTTGACACATTGACATTTCATTGTCAAGCCAAAGAACCCTGCATACATTCTCAACCTTGAATTCACAGTCTCATACCACAATGAGTCATAGATGGAAGACCATATATTCTATCTCAGCTCCTTTGAAATGATGAACACTCTTAGTAATTGGATCTTCTTATGACATACCTCATACCTTTGATGAATCAATAATCTCTTCATGAGCAGATGCACACCTTATTTGGCTTGATGACAACATTTAGAACCTCTATACAACAGGAAAAACCTCTATACATTATGACAGAGCTCGGTCATCAAGACTCCTTCATTAATCAACTAAAGAAAGATCATACCTTAGATGAATCAATGAACTCAGAGTCCTTCATGAGCAGATACATACTATACTTTGATTTCAAATTGAGCACAGACCTTGAGATCACCTATTTCATGTTTGATTAGCTACAACAAAGACTTCTTATCACTAGAGTGTCTTATCATTAGAGTGTCTTTGGTTGCTCAAAAAATCATTTAAGTTGTTTGTTCTCTTCTCAAACCTCTGATACATCTTCAGTTTGCTTGATGTATGCTCTAATTCTGATTGTAGTAATATTCTTATTCCTTCCAACTAAGTTATATGAGAGATAGCTAAAAATATCACCTCATCCTTTCACTTTGTTCTATATCAATTTTTTCTTTCAAAAGAGTCAAACCTTGTGATTTTTGTACTAAAACATGTAGATCAGACCAATACAGATCAAGTGCATTGAAACTAAATAAATGGTAGGCAATCCTTATCCAATTTGATGTAACATGTCAATCAAGCAACCATGAAAAATTGTGGATTTTTTTTTTTGTAATTTCTTCTTATACTAATGTAACACTCTTGCAAAAAGTAGTACATGTTAAGTGACACAATATTATATAGCCCATGTCAAAAATCACTTGAAAAAGCATTCAAATCTCTTTGAAGAATTCCATTGGGATTAGTTACATTTTGTTCTCCTTAAATTTCTTATTTTTACATCTAAACTTCTTCTAGGTTTCCATGATGACTCTTCTTTTAAATTATTATTTCGTATTTTTCTATTTCTTGTAAGATGTAATGTTGATTGTTGTCTCCTCTCATATGTCATTATTTTGTGCATTTTTTTGTCAATTGACATCCATTACATGATACATCTTGAGATGCACTATCTAGTGTTTTGAGAACATGATATATGGATATTGAAATCACTTCTTTGTAATCAATGTTAACATTAGCAATCAGTCAATGAGAGTGCCTTTGAGATGCTTCACGATGAATTTCTTCTCTTTGTTGTCTTTCTACCTAAATCAATTCATCTGAATGCATTTGCATGCATAATATTTTTCTTTATACATATTTCTCATGTTGAGATGTCTGTGCACATATCAATATCATTTAATCTAACATGTTGTATCTTTTTTTCTTTCAATTCTATAGGATTCACTGATTCAGGAAAATGACACCTAAAAAGGGAAGCTCAACCTCATGCAAAAATGCTATTCCAACCCCTCTTAGTAGTGGTACTGGCATTTGAAAAATAACATCTTATTTTGAGAAACCATCTAAGGAAACCCATCCTTCTCCAGCATGACCATCACAATCAAGGGATAATGATTACATTCAAAATGAAACTTAGAATGAGAATGTGTTCATTTTTTATTTTCCTGATGTTGTCAATGAAAACAACAATGAAATGCCTCCCCTTGAAGACATTCCATTGAATGATGTTGAGTTTGACACTATACCACCTGCCCAATTGAATGAAGATGACACTGCATCACCTGTAAGTGCCCAAGTGAATGTTGGAGGTGAAACTTCTGGCAGTGGCAGTCAATGAAATTTAAATTCCACCAAGGAAAATACTCAACGAACACCTATTTCTGGAAGAAAGAGAAAGGAAAGAAAATGGGACTTGGGAAGGAGTTTCAGGTTAGAGTGGGTTTCTAAGTTTCCATTTATTAAACTTGTTGAAAATGAGAATAAATTTGAACCTCCCAAAGAATGCAAATGTACAATTTGTAGCTAGAAATTGGGCAGGGACAAGACAATGCAACTTAAGTTGGATACTATTGAGAAGCATGTAGGAAAGATATATGAAAAGATAATTGTAGATGGTGTTGAGAAGAATGTTTCCAGATGGAAAATTGTGGATGATTGTTTACATATTAGGTATGAAAAATAATTTTAAGAGCACAAGAGAAATGAAAGAATAGTTGCAGCGAATGGAGGGACAATTACCTCTCAATTCAACAAGATCATTCAAAACAGTCTTTTGGGTAAAACAGTTCAGCTAGCTACTATTTTTCACATTTTGAAAAGAGGTCATCCTATAACAGATTTTCCTGAACAAAAGAAGATGTTGTCTTTTCTTGGTGTCCCACACTTTCCTCATTCTCACTGGTCAGAAAGTAGTGGTTGGGATTGGGAAAAATGCCTAGCTATGGTTGAGAAAGAAGACTTGAAAGAGAAACTGAAGTCTGCACGATACATATCTTTGTCTATTGATGAGGTTACAACAGTAGATAATACTGCTTGGGTCTGTATGCATGTGTATACTATTGAGAATTATGTGAGACAACCTCACTTACTTTCCATTCACAAGATGAGAGAGAACTCCAATGCTGAAAACCTTTGTGAGTTGGTGATAAAAAGTTTGAAGGAGATCAGTGACATGGATGATGTTGCAATTGCATCAAAGCTGGTATGTGTCGGGGTAGATGGGGCATCTGTAATGCAAGGTCATCGTAATGGCCTATGTGTAAGACTCCAAACATCTCATTTCCCTTATATGATTTCCATTCATTGTATGGCTCATAGAATGAACCTAGCTTACAAAATAGTTGGCAAATTTAAACCTGTAGCAAAAGTTGAAGACCTTGTTCAAGAGGTGCATGCTTATTTCTGCCGTAGTCCTAAAAGGTTCATGGAATTCCAAATATTTGTAGAAGGACTAAAAAATGGGTGTAAACTGTTAAAAGATGTCGACACCAGGTGGATCTCATTGTACCAACCGGTTCGTAGGGTGTACGAAGAGTATCAATCCTTATTAGGAGTGATGTGGCAGAATCACATGGAAGTGGACAAGGCCCAGGATTTGATACATCATTTGACTGATATAGAGTCATTGTTGATGTTGTGTGGTCTCCTTCCCATGTTGGAAGAAATGCATCATTTAATTAAACAAGCACAAGAAAGAACTATCTATATTGTTGATTTTTCTAGTTTGAGGAAACGAGTTTGTATGGCAATAGAATATTTGTTTCTCAATGAAACTACTTTTACAGGTCCAAAGTTTGATGGTTGGAATGATTTGATAAAGATTGGAAATGCAAGTAGCTTTCTGAAGCTCAACTTGTTTGGGGAAGTATGTGCTTCTGTACGTGGATATGAGATACCGATGTACATGTTTAAAGTAGTAGCCGGTAAGGTTGAGAAGGTAAATGTCACAGGGCCATTGTTTGATAACATTGTATCATCAACAAGGGTGAGGTTAAGAGAAATTGTAGTGTCCCTACTAGAAGAAATAAGGGAATGATTTAGAAGGGATGCTTTACTTGAAGAAATGGCTGTAGTAAATCCCACCTTTTGGAATCCTGTCCAAAATGAAAGATATATGCAGGAAGACTACTTCAAGAGGTTGACTACATTGATTCAACATTTTTGTAAGCCTGTTGATATCAATGGAATGAATATTCCAGGTATTTTAAGCAAGGACAATTTGATTGATCAATCTCATGAATTCACCTCTACAATGATTCAACAATTCAAAGGTTTGGATAATCCCTTAGAGTGTGGAGCAATAACCCGACTATGGAAAAAAATTGGGTTGAGTACTATTTTACAACAAACCATGTCTGAGTTTTTCTCATTGGTTGATCTATGTCAAACAATGATTTTGGGTTCAGTTGAAGATGAGAGAATTTTCAGTGCCTTGGCCTTTATAAAGTCAAAATTGTGAAACAAGCTTGACAAAAATTTGGAAAATTGTTTGAGAATTTACACATCATGGTACGAAGTGGATAACTTTCCCTATGACAGGGCTCTGACAGTATGGAAGTCGATTAATGAAAGGAGAGGGGCTGAAAACAATGGCACAAATACAACAGATGACCCTATTGCAGCAGTTGACTGTCAACAAAGAGAGAGTCAGTCTCAGAGATCTGGTGAATCAAATGATAGAGATGATCCAGGTCCATCAAGTTGGAAGCTTCCATTTGTGGATATCCCATGATATAGATGTTCATATAATAATTAATATATTCAAATATTCAGTACATTGTTCTGATAATATATTTTTCCTTATTTGTATTTTTTAAAAACATTGTGTTGATTTGTAGTCTTTGGAATGAAACTTGAAATACATTGCATTGATTTGTTGTAGTATGTACTGAAATGAGCATGCATCCATCCAACTTTGGAGTTAAAGAATGAAATAAACACCTCGCTTCAAAACCCCTTGTAAGTTAAAGAACAAATAAAAACCCAAATTTAATCCCCTGCCAAAAACAATCTCCAACTTACTCAAAAAATATTAACATTCCTCGAAAACAAGGATTAGCATTCACCCCAAACTTACATGTGCCTAAAGGTAAATCAACAAGGAAAACAATAAACAAACCTACATGAATTTATGAAATATTTGTTGAAAAGAAACTCCAAATGTTGAACCCTGGGTCATTGGTGTTGTCATTGATGTCAAGTGGCATTGATGGAAAAATAATGAGTGGTGAAGTGAGGCTCTGTAGGAGGCATGAAGGTTGATTGGTAGTGCATCCAGGTTGGTTTCAAGGTGTTACAAGCTCAAATTGGCAGGTGGTTGGTCTCTAAAGGAAAAGTACAGGTTGGATTGCTGGTTTCAGATGGTCTACAGGTCAGTAATAGTGTTGCAAGCTTGAATTTATTTAGCAAAATGTTGTTCAATGTCTTTTTCAGGTTTCATGAAGTTCTTTTTCTCTCCTACAAAGCAAAATAGTGTGATGAAATCCTTCAAGTGCAATAGTGTTGTATGTAGTATCTCCAAAGTGTATAGATGGTTGTTTTTGTAGAGCTTGTATAATTGTGGTTGCTTGATAAGCTTTATTTATCAGACAAGGTAATCTCAAAACTTCCTTGAATACCATAATATGAATGAGAGTTTGGTTCTTCAAAGTTGAAGTTGTGGTTAGAGTGATTGATGAGGTTTTTGGTACTTGAAATCAGTCAACATGGAGACTGAATCTCTTGTGTGCAGGTATAAATAAGCATGGTATAACTTGATCCTTGACCTATAGAAACCTCTTTAGTACTATTTTCTATGGAGTTGTAGTCATGGTTAACCTTCATATCAATTGAAATGACTATTCAAGATCATCAAGTTTGCAATTATCTCAAAACCTAGGATTATGTTGTGTATGTTCATCATTGTACCTACTTGCATGACTGTTGGGAGCTAATGGAGAAAGTCCAAGGTTGCAATTTGATTGAAACAACTGGAAGTTGGTCTCACAAAGACCCAACACTTGGTCTTAAGCCTTCAAGCTTAAGACTATTCAAGATCATCAAGTTTGCAATTATCTCAAAACCTAGGATATTGTTGTGTATGTTCATCACTGTACCTGCTTGCATGACAAAGTACTAGGAGCTAATGGAGAAAGTCCAAGGTTGCAATTTGATTGAAACAACTGGAAGTTGGTCTCACAAAGACCCAACACTTGGTCATAATTAAGTTTTCTCTTTTCTCTAGTCCAAAAAGAAGCCCAAGAATCTCAGATAGTTACATGAACTTGTTTTCTCCTTATGAAGCTCGAACTAGAATGTGAAGAGCCATGGTGCACAAGTAAAAAAAACATGAAACAAAAATGGTGAAAGTTCAATTTAAAAATAACACTATTCCTCATTCAACTTGCTTGAGACATGCCTTGTATGAAAAAATTGAAGATTGCAACAAATGGAACAATTTTCAAAATTAAATTACTCTTAATTATATCATCTTTTGTAACATGCTCCACTCTTCATCTGTTGGAATTACAATTTGTTGTAAATCAGAGTGACTGACATGTAACTTTGTTAGCAATTCATAACTGAGAGTGGAGCTTTCCTTTACTATTGTATGCAAACTTACTGACAAGGTTATCAATGGTTTAACAAAGCCAAAAAAGTTTGTCTCATCTAGCTTCTCAGGAATTTGGTTCTTCTCTTGCATCATTTTTTCTTTCATGTTCTTCTAGAATGCATCCTTCTTAATGAATTTGTGTGTTTTGTCAAAAGGCATTGGAAAACCAAGCTTTGTGAACTCCTGTACCTTTCCATACAGCTCCTGTAACATTCTTTTACACTTATTCAACAATTCATGTGCTTCACCTACATCACACACTTCTGAATGATAGATGATACCTTTATTGAGGCATCAAACTGGTTCTGAATTCCTCTGGATGCCAGTTCTGTGTCACTGAATTTGTAGATAGCTTCCAAAATTTTCCTTGTTGTATCCTCTCTTAAAGCCATCACTTTTCTGCTACCAATTATGTATTCGTGGAGCTTATCATAGATTCTCTGTAGATCAGCCATGAATTCAAACAATCTAATCAAATCATCAATTTTTTGGTTTATTTCCCCCCAAACATTATCCATCATATTAATCAATGCCTTTTTATAAAATTCAGATAGTTTGATGTTGGAAGACTGTATATCCTTTTTTGCTTTCGCCAACTCCTGTTGCAATATTTCATTTTATTTTTTCTCTTCCTTCTGCATTTTGTCCCTGAGTTTTCTCTCTTCATCTAGGCTATGTTCCCATTTTTTGGCATTTTCTTTCTCTGCCTTCAGAACCTCTTTCAATTCTCCCAATGTTTGTTCTAATCTATTATTCTTACTCGTTGTTTCTTGTAACTTTTTCTTCACTTCTTCTAGTTCTACCGTTATGTTCATTCGCAGTCATTGTTTCTTGTAACTTTTTCTTGGCTTCTTCTAGTTCTACCTGTGCCTGTTCATTCACAACAACTACAGTCATAGAGGCAGATGATTTTATCTTCCTCTCCAACTCACCTGTCTTATTAAGTGCCACTTTTCCTTTTGCTTTCTCATTTTCCAAGTCTGCCTCTAACTTTTGAATCTTATTATTCAACTTATTGTTCTCCCTCTCTACCTTTAGAAATGTTGTGTACACCACATCATTGTTCCTTTTTGAGACATTTATTTTGTCAGAAGGTTTCATTCCCTTAAAATCCATTTGAAGGGAGGTTACATCGTAGTCACTGGAAACCATTTGATTATCTGGTTTTACAACTTTGGGCACAACATACATGTATTCCATTGTATCTTGTGACTGGGTTATATGTTGGCAATACCCTCATTGTGGCAGATCTGAACTTACAGTAGCCTGTAGAATTTGCTTCTTGTTTTTTTATCTCTTTCTGATTTATTGGAAAACTCAGCTCTGTAATCAAAACCTGAGGTGTTTGTAGGAATGAACTGTTTCACCTTGAATGGAGGAGTAATTGAAGTTTGGGGAGAATTTCCCTGTGGAATGGCAATTTGTAGAGGGGTGGCAGTGGCACCGCCTTCTAGTTCTGTAATTAGTTGCCTTGAGGCAAGAGTAATTGTATTTGTGTCTGCCTCTGTCTTTTTCCTCTTCTTGGTTCCTTGTTGGACAATAGGAACTTCAACTGTATGTATTGGCCTCTTTACAATAATTTTTTCATGTGCTACTTTCTGACCACTACTACCATCATCACTAGAACCGCCAACATTAGCAATACTAACATATTCATGGCCAACTTTCTCTAGGATTTTCAACATGTGGCTGAACTGTTTGCTGAGGATTTACTGGAGAAAATTGCATTGGATTACCACTTGTAGATGTTGTAGTATGCAGTGGTCCTTTCTCCAAAGGTGAAGCTCCAATACCTATCAGAAACTCTTCTAGGTTGTGCCTCTGGTGGAAGCCAAATGTTGAACCAAACACCACCACTAAAACCCATCTTTTCCAATCTATGTAGAATATGTTTCAATCTTTCATGAGACTTGGTTTATATTGTTTGTAATTCCTTAGAGTCAGTGTCATCATCACTACTTCTCTCTATAGGATGTGCTTCATTCCAAATTGAAATTTACATCTTTTGGAATAGAACCATACTCTAAAACAAATTTTGGATGGCCTAGGTTGCCTCATAGACCAAAATGAATTAATTTTTGACCTTGTCTAATTTTTATCTCGCAATTCATGATCTATATGCTTTGGCATGCTTTTAGAGGAATTTTTATCATATTTTGTAGATTGAAAATATCTTCCTGTTTTTGTGGAGGCTCAGGAAATCCCAAAATTTGTGCTGACAACTCTTGAAAATTGAAAAATTCTCTAAAAATCCTCTACCTTTTTGTGGAGGCTCAGGCAATCCCAAAATTTGTGTTGACAACTCTTGAAAACTAATTCCTTTCTCAACAACAATTTCATCCATTGCTTTTTGTACTTCATCCCAAGAGTTCTTGTTTTTCAATTTTTCTATCAAGGGTTTTCTTTCATGTTGAATTTTAGTGGCAGAGTTCTTGTTCGCCACTACCCTTGCTTTAATCACCTCACATGGGTCATACACCCAGTGAGAGTCAACATCAAAGTTAAAAATTTGTAAGATTTCATGTGCCACATTGAATGATTTTCTTTCAAATGTGAACCCTCCACATGAAAATGGTAAGGAAGGAAATATGCTCCTCTTTTGTTGACTAACAAAATAGAGTTTATCTGTGCTTTCCATCTGCCGTATATATTCCAAGGTAAAAAACTCTCTCTATCACATGTATTGGAAATTTGCAAGGTTGTACTCCTGATCCATAAAACCTTAGCACAATATATTCCTCCATTAAGTACCAATCTGCTAACTATATTTCTGATCCCAGTTGAATGCAATCTCTACAGTTCATAGGCAATCTAGGCAATGTACTTTTTAAAATTGCTTGATAAATTGGAGCCCAAAAATAATCCACAAATTGATTGTAGTCCCTTCTATTATCAAACATCCTTATCTTGGGGGTCCACTTAGTTAATGGACGCATCACTTTTGGCTGGCCCTCAACATTATAGGGCTGAATTGCAAGTTTGTTTTTGCCAAACCATTCAGCAAACCACCATAGAATTAAATAGCACAAGTAGGTAGTGAACCTAAAGGTCTTAGTGTTGGAGCCTTCTTTGATTGTTAAGAATTGTTTATGCATAGATTCTGCAATGTGCCCAACAAATCTGTATGCACAAGGTGGAGAAACAAAATGGATATTGTATACCATTTCTAGGAGGGTTTCATCCACTTTCTCATCACTATCAAAGCCAAGGAAAAATACTAGCATAGAAATGGTATCCCTGACCCATGGTTTAAACATCTCAATTGCATGCAGAGGCTTCCCTTTTGGTACCTGTTCCATCAACTGTTAATTTTTGCAAAAACTCATCTCTGTCATTTTGAGTGGTGGCATGATAATCACTAGCAATTTTTTTCTAGGTTTATGCTGATGGTTCCTAAATCTTTGCTTTCAAACCCCAACACATGGCCAAGATTTACCTCCGTAATGGACAAAATTTCTTCTCCGTTGCCATTTGCAACAATTGATTTTTTTGTCCCATCGTAATTCTGGGCACATAGAATGACAAATTCAGGGTAGGGTAAAACCTCATGGAGCATCATGCGTCCCAATCCAACCCCCCATGTTATCCAACCTTTATGTCTTAGTCTACCTGATGGGTCCAAATGTTTACTTTCAATTGCCTTATTCTCAGATGAGTATCTAAGCTGTGAAGTTCTTGTGCCAATTACAGGATCATAAATATCATGATATTCATCAGTAAAACTAGGGGTTTTAAGTAGTTTGGCGTATGGGATTTGGGTTTTACTTTTACTTTGGGGTCCTGTGGAAGTAGACATGCTTGGAATTTTGGATTCTGGAACCCTGATTTGTCAACCCTTATATTGAAATATTTCAAAGCGAAGGCTTATACAATGCTACTTATAAAAAGATAATATTTAAAGAATCAAGATTCAAATGTAGGATGACACTTACTCGGAAATATGAAAATTTTGAGTCTTACATGGTCCACAACTTCTATGAATCTATTCTACCTTCTGTTGCAGTATGCCTTCCAGAAACAGAATTAAAGAATTTTAATTGTCAATGGACGTTTAATATCACCTCACAACTTGCAAGCACTAGCAATACCACATCACTATAAATGATTAGGTCTTTCACTATACTTTGTAGATGTCAAATTTAGTCTCTTTTCAAATTCCATTCAGTGGATGATAATTGTCACTTAGCTAGGCCTATTCTGGGCACTTCCATTCGAAATGTGAGTGTGTCAGGCCTTTGTCCTGGAATAAAATCTGCGTCGTTGATCTTAATATATCGAATGATGCAGATTATTTATCAGATGACCACATGGTAGGATTCCGGTCCTCCTCAAGGAAAAGGCATTCCCTAGAACTCCAAGCCCGTGGAATGAATCCGATTCAATAAAGTTTTGGGTTGCGGTGTGGGCATTTAATGATTTGGCCATTGAATTTTTTGTGGGCCATTGATAACATTTTAAACCCCCACTTTTTTCCCATGCCGTGCGGAAGAATTTTGTGGATTTCTTTTTCCCTTGCCCCCACAGACGTGAACCTCCCGGATTTAGGCGGGATGAATTAAAATTTCGGGTCCGGTTTATTTGTTCATTGTTGGTCATGGAATATATGATGGGCCCTAACATATTATATATATATATATATAAATAATATATACATTATATATACATACATATATAGTATATATATAAATGTATGTATACATTATATATACATACATACACACACACACACACACACATATATATATATATATATACATATATAATACATTATATATACATACATATATATAATATATATATATATATTATATATATAAATATATCATTTATATCCATATTATATATTAGCTGAAATATGTCACTTCCAAATTTATAAAATGTCATTTCTTATATTTTATATATGTAGTTAGTTTCTTTTTTTCCAAATGTGTCTCCTCATATATGTGATGAAATCTAAAAAATCTAAATAATAAATGCATCACTTTAAAGACTAAAGTTATGGGAATATTGTTGAATAATTCCTCACAGTAGCATTTGATTGGGTGATTGCTTGATGTGATTTGATGTGACACATTTTATTTACTACTTTTGTATCAAATTTTAAGTGATAAATTGGCAAGTATTAGTCCCTAACTTTACATCTACCCTACCAATACCATTATTGGTCCATGCTCGACAATTGGCTCCTCTCCCTTAATATATTACTCGATATGTTTATTAAGAAGTTATTATTGATTCAATGTATAACATTCTATCCTTAATGATATCATATTCATCATGATAAAAGGATGTTTAAAAGGCGGAGGCACGTGCGATAGTGATGCCAGTTTAAAAGTGAATTTTTGGACAAGATTTGCATTTAATATTAACCATCATACCCCCGTTTAGAGGACATGTGTAAAGGTTAAATTCGAAGAACTCACTCGACAATTATAAATTCAAGGCCCATGGTCATTTTCTGACACTTACTATGTTTTTTTCAAAATCATGGGGGGGGGGCAAAATTAAGCGCATCTGAACCAGTATCAAGCGATGAATACATGGAGGACGTCGAGGTTTCTTCTGATATGGACTCAGAACATGGTTATTGTTGGGAAATCCTTCACCCTCTCTGCTTCTAGTTATCCTTTGATGGTGCTTCCATTGTCCCCCCTCTCCTGGCCAGTCGACTGCTTCCCCTGTTCCCCTTCATTCTCCTAGAACTTCTCCTGCAAAGCTCCAACCAGATTCCCTGTCTGAGCAGCTAATTCCCGAAGCATTACTGGAACTCTTCTATTCTTTATCTAGAATCCCCTGACCCAGAACCTATGGATTCTCCACATGCTGCTACAAATGATGTGGATAAGGAAATTGATGACAATCAACCCCCGACAATGACCCCTCAGATGGAAAGTCAAGTCGAAATGGTGTCTTCCATCCTTGCAAAGTTGCAATGAGCTTTTGAAGTGCTTAAAACCTGGAAAGACTATACAGACAACACCAAAGATATCATTGATAAAGAATGTGTCGAGATACTAACCCTGGCTGACACTCTGGTGGAGAAGATCGATACTGATGCAACTAGGAAAGCGGTACAAGAACTGAAAAATCTATTATGATATGTAATATTTATGTTATATCTAGTTATAATTTTTTTGGTATGCCTATGTTATGATATGTAATGTTTATGTTATATCTAGCCGGATGGGATTTTTTGTAAAAGGATGAGGGTCCTTTCAAAACCCCCACTTTACCCTATTCCAAAAAAATGTATAGTGTTCTATTATATTTATAAAAAAATCTTTTCAATAACCTTATACTTCTTGAATTATAGGTTTCAACAAATATATGAGAGGTATGTCTTGAATTGTATGCAAATGTTCTATTTTTTGCCTTAGGAAGGTACAATCTAGTTTGAGAATTAATAATATTTAAATTAGAGATTCCTCAATGTTTCCTCCATACTCATGTTTTCTATCAGTTAAAACAACTTAAGTAAGAACTGAAAAATATATAATAAATGGACATATAATTAATAAATGTAAAATTTAATAACATCTAAAAATAATTTAATAACTTATAATTTTGAAATATATGTTATAAGTTATTAAGTTAAATTATGAAATTTAATAATTTAATGTTATATAATATTCATTAAAAGTTATTCAGTTATATTAATATAAAGGGCAATCAATTATTTAATAATTTAATAACTTATAATATGTTATAATTTATGTTATTATTAAATATAAGTTATTTTTGCCTTATTATTAAAGTTATCAGTCCTTCCCTTGCCATTAGACAGACACGTGGTAGGATTCTGGGCCTCCCTAAGGAAAAGGCATTCCCCAGACTCCAAGCCCACGGAATGAACTGATTCAATAAAGTTTCAGGTTCGCGGTGTCAGTGAGGTAAGGTAGAGTGGCAGTGAGTAATCAGAAGATACCACGTGTCATTTTCCTGTTCCTCCGAGTGGCCAAGTGTCACACATTCTAGGAACTTGAGCGTAAAGGTATGACATGCAAAAGAAATTAAAATTTTTGGGCCTTATTACAGTCAAATTCGACAGAGGGTATTTGCCAAACTAGTTACATGAGATTCACCAATCGATTTCCAACTTTTTTTTTATATTTATACCATTTTCACTGAAAGAACAAAACAAGTTACAGGGATATTCACCAAAACCATGAAACTGGTTACAGGTATATTCACCACAATTTCTATAAGTTTTTTTCAGGGGGTTCCTTAAAATTTTCCCTAGAAAGTAAAAATGCAATAAATAATGATAGTTTGACTTAACCTTAACACTTGGCAACGTGTACTTTGGACCTCTTACTTTAGAATTAAGTTCAATATATAATTTAGGGATGCACTTGGATGACTTTAGATGTATACTGTGTTGCATTGATAATGTTCTCCAAGGAGTATAATGTGTTTAAATAATTCTCATATGCCCCTAATAGGTTAGAGTGTGTTTGTATTTATATATGACCTTTCGTTAGTTTTCGCGCTCAATTGACACTAGAATCTCACTTAGACTGACTAAGCCAAGTTACCCATTTGAAATTTTGACTATTCGAGGATGGTAGGAAGGGTTTATGGCAAGTGGATAGGTTTGGGATGAATCTATTAATGACCTATGGAACTTTCTAGTGATGACGGAAATCCAAACTAAGATGTGGAGGGATCTGGAAAAATATTCAATGACAAACTTTAGGTGGTTTTGATAAGTTGAACTGGAGAGGGGATATTAACTAGTGGATTAAATTATGTGGAAAAAGTGGGAAAATGACCTAAATTGATCAAATATAACAAAATGGACTATATGCCAGAACAACTACAAAAAATGGAAATTTCAAGTGTTTTGATCAAATTTAGGGTACTACAAATTACCCTATTTTAATTTAGTATTAACAATGCTTGATTAAAAGGAAATAAGAAATGAAAACCTTGCGAATCTTAATCATAGGATAGTGGTGCAATATTTTGAATGAAATTTCCAATCCACATGAAAAAAATGCAAAATGTAAATGAGAAACATGGACAAAATACTTGTAAATGTTATTGATATGTAATTAATCAATCTACAATGTGAGAATATTGTAATTTTTATAGATATTGCACATCAGTTTAGAGAAAAATATTTTGTTATACATGTGCAACAAAATGTATCAAAAAACCATATGGGAATATAAAACAAAAGTATGGTTATAATAATTAAACTATACAACCACCTAAGTAAAACATAAATTACCTATGGTAAAGTAAATCACACTAATGAATGTAAAATTACTATAGACCTAAGGATTTACCTAACATTCCCTCCTTAATTTTGCATTGCCTTAAGAGAAGAGGAGAGGAACTCTATAAACATCTAAAAAATTTCACGTGCAAGTGACTTTATGAAGATATATGCTCGTTGTTTAGATGTTGGTAAAAACTGAAGTTGAATGTTATGTTTCAAAACATGCTCATAGATGAAATGAATCTATACCTCTATATGTTTTGTTCTCTCATGAAACATTGTATTGGGAACAAGTTTCAAAACACATTCATTTTTAACATACAAGGTGGTAGATTTATCCTATGGAATTCCAAATCCCTCAAGTATGCGATGTAGCCATATTTCTTCGTAGACAAATCCACCTGCAACACGGTATTTGAATTTTGTGGAAGATCGAGAAACAAAGTTATGTTTCTTTCTTCCCTGTGATATTGGACTGCATCCCAAAAAGAAAACAAATCCAAAAGTACATTTCATGTCATTAATATTACCTGTATGATTTGAATCCCAATATACAATCAAGAAGAATTGACCATTCTTCTTGTACTCTAGACCAAAATCCATAGTGCCCTTAGGTATGCCTAGATTTGGATCACATGTAAGATGTGTTAGTTGATATAGAAATATCCAAACTAATGCTACTAAATAAAATGGGCTTACAATACCATTCAAAAGAGAAGGAAAATCATGGGTTCTTTCAATGAATAAAGTGGGTAAAATATTCTTGATATGAATCTATAACTTGCACACAAACACAATTGGAAAAATGTTAGTTTTTTTGTGTGGTTAGGGTACTTACCTCGGTTAGATCCCTAGCCATGAAAATTTACCTAAGTAAAATGACAAAATAATGCATGAAACTGAAATAGTATACTTGACTCAGTCATGGGCCAGTCAAAACTGCAAGTCACTAAAAATCACACGGAGATCGTAAGCCATTCATAGTTCCGAATGACACCTATGTTGAAATATTGTTAAAACAGTGATGCAACAAGTTGCACCAGTCCTTTGTGATCGTCCTTCACCTCTTCAAAACCTACAATACCGAAATATGCGAGTAAAGAAGCCAAAACTCAGGTATGGTCTCTAATGCATAAAGATTCAAGGGTGTCTAAGAGGATGAAATGATAGGGGTGAGTGGTATTTTATATTTTTTGAGTGCATAGAAGAATGTGACACATATGGGTGCAATGTTCATAGGTGGTTGAGATGATAAGGGTCCATAGTGCATTGGGCATGCAAATGAGTAGGTGGGATGGAAAAAATTAAATGTGAGTGGGTGAGGGTTAGTAAATGAGTGATGCGGAGTCTTTTATTATCATTTTGTGTGATTTTATATATTTTATTTTCTTTTTGGGGATTATTTGATTTGTTGGGATTATTATGTTTTATGATTTTTTTTTGGTATTTTGGAATAACGGACCTTATGCGCAAGGTGCGTTTTCTAGTGTCCCCTTTTTTGGCTACATGTTGCAGTAGGAAGGATGAAACAAAAAAATGAAGACAAGATGGGGGTCATCTAACCCTATGAAAATAGTGTCCGTAGTGGTGGGCTTAAATGGTTGACTAAATAGACAAGAACCTAGAAATGCGATCAATGGGCCACTTCAACCAGAGTTTATGAAGGGATTGATAGGTTGATATTGCAAGGCAGAGACTATTGAGTCAATTGACTAAGATGATTGATGATTTGGTGTCATAGAATTTGACAAGAAGGATTTATTGCGATATCCCCCCTCAATGAAAATTTTGGAGTTGGAAGTTGCCCCAACAAAACAAAAGATGAAAAGTGGAAATTGATAATGATAGAAAATGAACCTTGGAAAAAGCATGATGAGTGAAAGAAAGAACAATATTTCCCTAGAAATGTGTAGGTGAAAATGTGATGATAGATATGTATAATAATGGATAAAAGTTAGAGAGCACGAGATAATTGTTGCCCCATCCTAAAGTGATGATAAATGATATAAAAAGTGGTGGTTATGCAAAAGTGTGTACAAAGCATCAGATGCCCATGTATGTTCATTCCAAATGAGGTGGAATGTAAGTATGAAGGTGTCATGGTTGCAATAATGGAGTGCAAGAGGTGTGTATGTGTATGAACATGGTTTGCGACAAGAGTGTTAGTGAACACATGATGAGCTGGAAGGAATGAGTCATGAGACAATAAGTGATCTAAAACAAGATCTTGAACAAGGTCTAAAAATCACAAGGCAAAATATTATGCTTGTGTCTCATTGAGATCCTGTGTGTACATGTGAAGGTTAATTGATGCTTGGAGTGAAGAGCCACAAGATAAGAGTGAAAACACAAGCCAATGTGTAGGTGTTAGTGAAACATGTGATTGGTGATATATGGGATGAAAGGTGATTATAAGACGTGCATTGATCTTCTGTCAGCCATAAATCTATAACCCCAACGGAGATACATTTGATTCTAGTCGTATAATTTCTCTACTGCTAGCCAGGTGTTCATAGTCATGGTAGAGATATTGGAAAGGCCCCTGAGAGAGAGTGTTTGATATTGCTCTTTTTTCTATTTTTATTTTTGAATTTGTAATTTTTCTTGTGATTTTTTTATTGATTTGTTTTTGAAATGATATTTAGAGCTCTCATTTTTCCGAGGGGTTTAGAACCACTAGTGGCTTGATGGAAGGAGTGGAAGAGATTATGGAGACGACATTGGAAAGCATCAACAAATAATGCCATAGGCACTTTAAGACAAGTTGTTAAGTGTGTAAGAGTGAATGTATCTCTAAGAGAGCATTCGTTCTTAATTCACTAAGGATATATCAAGTTCAAGCAATTGTAGTTAAGACTATTAGCTCACAAAACGTGGCAACAAGATAATCTAGAGTTCACTAGAAGTTGTGAAACAAACCAAGATGTGAAATGTGAACGAACTGCAAGTGAAGTATGTAGTAGTGAATTGATAATTGGAATGACATATACATGAATGGAGAAAATATGGAAAATCATCCATGAGAAAGCAATGTTTATTGTAATTTTTTGGTTATATAGTTTTTTTTGGGTTTTGACAGATGTTTAGTTGTTTTTGGATTTTGTGTTGGTTTTTGTTTGTGTCAATGATGATAGTGTAGGATGTGTAGAAAATAAATGTGTTTCAAATCCAGGCAGGATGAAGAGAAGTGAAATGTATAGAGCACACAAAATTCAGTAGTGAAGACAAAGGAGAGTCCCCCCAGTCTGTGTAGGGACTAAATGAATGAGAGACTTGATGTAGAGAAGCAAGTGATAGATGAGGTATATAATCAAATTAGAGGGGATGGCGTGGATAATGAGTGAAGCAATGATGCCAAATATAATCCATAAGATGGTAGTGAGTGGATGATGTGATTGCATAGATGAATAGAATAAGACAAATTTGGCATGTGGTGAATGTGAGATAATATCTAGAGGATGAGGACATGAAAATAGATCAATGGTAGAAGATAAAGTGATATGAAACATGGTGCTAGTGATGATGTGAGCTATACAAGGAGTTGAGAACATATTTATGTCCAAAGGAAGCGTGAGAGATAAGGGTATGGTATAATGGTGAATGGGTGTGATAAGAGGAAGATTGCATGGAATATAAAGGGGTATGTAAGAATGGATGTCAAACAAATGAGAATTTGGGAGAAAATTAAAATGATGCGAAAGTGTAATTGGAGGCGGAGGAGGCTTGTGAGAAAAATGTGTAAGAATAAATGGTTGTGTGATCATGATAGATGATGCGAATGAAGAAGGAGAAGTCAACAATAAGAAGGGTGTCTAAATGAGTGGTGATGGAGGCACAAAGGTGCATGTGGAATAATTCTCTAAAAGAGGTGAATCAATGAGAACAAGTGTGGGTGACTTGTGAGGAAGAGTTGGAAGAACAAGCAGATACAAAGTATGGGGAATAGATGCAAGGGGAATGTGAATGATCACAATACATGACATAGGATGCAATAAAGGCGCATGAAGTAAGAATGGTGTCTACATGAGTGATGATCAAGGAAGTGAGATGCATGTGGAAGAGGTATCTCAGATAGATGAAACAATGAGTGAATTAATATGTGATGAAGAGCGCAATGTAGGTGTGGTAATTGGGTGTATGATAAGTGGGTAGTATATGACCAATGTGAGTGATGAATTAGAGGATGCGATGGTCAAGATAGAATCACATGATGATATAAATAGTGGAAATGTAGATAGATGTGGTAACAATGTGGAGGACTCTAGAAAGGATGAGGATGATACCACATCTAAAGTGGAAGAACATGATGGGGTAGATGATGAGACACTAGAGCAGCATGAGGGTATTTATTCCAAGGTGGAAACATGTGATAACGTGGATTATGAAGTGAATGACATAAATGAGGAGACACTAGGTGCATATGATGATTAGGAGGTAGTGGGAGATGAGTCGGATGATGGAGACATGCCACATGGAGAAGCAGTGGGAATAGTAGTAGTGTGGGAAGTTATTGGATTGATGTTAGAAGGTGAGTGGGGTGAGATGGAGGCTTGATGGCAATATCACCCTTGTTGATTACGTCTTGAATGATTTTGTGAAGTTGGGGACATGAGTTAATTGAATGACCGTTAGTACGATGATAGACACATGTTTCACGGGACACATGCCATAATGGCGGGGGTGGTATAGCAGGGAGAGTGATGAGATGGGTGTCAAGAAACTTGTGGAGAATAAAATAAAGTGGCTCAATTAATGGAGTGAATTTGTTAATGAGTTGGACGAAGTGATGAGACCTAGTAGAATGTGAGGAATGTAAATATATATCATGATCCGCCTTGCTAATTTCCAATGACAAACTTTGGGTTCCTGCATGAACCATGAAATATAGTTGACTGCAAAGATTATATATATTATTGTATAAGTCAGGTAAATAATACTCCCAATCAATTATTGACATAGAGTTGCATTTACCAATGGAGATGGATCTGTACAAGACAACTGAAGTCTTGTCTCCATAGGTGTGGAAATCAGTGTGAATTCCATCATCCTGGATTTCTCTAACGTAGTGTTGCTATATTTCAATTGAGAAACAAAGATATGATTCTCTTTCTACCATACTTCCAATCCAAGACAATAGTGCATGAGCCCGAGATCTGTCATTTCGAATGATCAACTAAGATATTTCTTCATTGCATCGATCATCTTCATTGTGCTACCAGTGATGACTAGATCGTGGACATATACAACAACTATGACAATATCCCCTCCTTGCTTCTTGAGGTAGAAATTGGGAGGATATGGATTCCTATAGAATCCATGTTAAATGAGATACTCATCAATCTTGAAGTACCATGCCCAGGGAGCTTATTTAAGACCATATAATAATTTGATGAATCTAAATACCTCGAAAATATTATTTAATTTATAGTTTAATATATCTATCAATGTAAAATCACCTTCCACATTCAGAGCACTAACCGTAAATTTAATGGAAAAAAATAATTATCATCACCAATAGTTTCCATAGATGTGGCACATTATGGTGGCTTATTGTCAACAAGTAAATAAGTAGGATGCCAAACAATTGCATGTGGACACTTGGATGGAGGTTTGGATGGTGCAGGTATTAAACCCAACTCAAATAACCTAATGCAAGACCCAGATCGCCTGGGAAACATAACTCTTCCCTTGAATATGCCTTACAATAGAGCTCTACAATGAGCTCAATTTCACAATGCAACACCGCATAGCTCTCCCTCAACTCTGCAATCACCCACCTTAGTTCTATAACTTGATTCAGCCACCACAATGTAGAGAACTTGTAGTGACAATCATCTAAATTTGGAGGTTCAACCAATTTTGTCCGTAGCTAAAACTATCTCTAAATTTTGAGAAAAAAACCCTATTGGGGAATTTTTTTCCTTTTTTTTGTTTCCCGAGTCTGCTAGGCACTACCTAGTGTAGGAGGCAGTTTTTGGGTGACTCTTCCTTTCCCAGTGCAAAACAAAATTAAATTATAGTTGTAAATTTACTGTAAATAGATTCAAACACCTTTTTTGAACTGCAGTGAGTGTGGGAGGTTGGGTATGGGGATGGGAAGTGGCTAAAGGATTTAATGGCTCTTCATCTGTTACTCAAGCTTCTCTAAGTCCTCCAAAATTCATGCAACCTCTCCTCCATAACTCGGGACCTTTCCTGTCTTGATCTGATACCAAATTTAAATGAGGAACAAGGAAAAAATCATGGTAAATGGTATTAATATGCAATTAATGAATCTATAATGCAAAAATGCAACAATATTTTACAAAATAGCAATTTGTTATACAGGTGTAACAAAATGAGTTGAAAACCATAAGGGAATATAAAAAAAAGTATGGTTATAACAATTAAACTATATAACCATATAACCACCTAAGTAAAACATAAATTACCTATGGTAAAGTAAATCACACCAAAAAATGTAAAATCACTATAGACCCAAGGTTTTACCTAACACAAACATTTGGAAATAATATACAAATCAACACTTGATAAAAAAAATGTATAAATTTGTGGTTTGAATTTGCTAAACAATGAATATTTGTGTTTGGAATTTTGTAATAAAATGAAATTGCACATGAACGACTACACCTAGTGGTAATGCTGAATTATTCTACCAATCCACTAATTTCTAAAGAGTGATGTGGGGTACACATGCACAATGTGAAGTAAGTGTTGAATGTGAAGAAGGGTGGCCCTGTTCGACAACGTTGAAAATCTAAGTGATCTAGGACAGAATATGTGCTATTCACGATCAAGTAAATGTACTCAATGTTGGAATCGTATTATTGACTGAATAAATATGAATTCTTAGACCATTTAATGTCAAATATCAAATTTTTAGGATTTTGAGGCCAAGGTATCCTGTTGCAAAAAAATATACTTGAAATTCTATATATGTGATGCTAATCTACTACCAAAAATTGCTTAAATTATGGCAAATTTACATAAGATTTGATTTCAATATGTGTAAAATGTCATGATACTAACTGACCTTGTAGTTTGTGTACTCTTGATTGAAATATGTGCATGAAATTCTAAACAAGCCCACAATATATTCTCCCTTTTAGGTGAGGAATGTGCCTACATATCACTTATTTCAAAAGAAAAATGGTTGTACTTACTATGTGTAAATATATATAAAAATAAACCATATAAAGCATATATACTAAACATGGTTGAATAAGTGAACATAAACATGAATTGATCATTATAAAACAAACAATATGTGTGTTATAAAAGGAATAAACATATGTAAATATTGCTAGAAATCCAAACAAATCACTAGTGAAAGTATACCAATGAAGCTTATATAAGTATGCTAACAAAAACAACTCTATATGAAGGATCCTTTGACATACATGACATGACAACACATGACACAATTGGGCCCAACAC
Organism: Taxus chinensis; assembly: GCA_019776745.2. Lineage (NCBI taxonomy): Eukaryota > Viridiplantae > Streptophyta > Pinopsida > Cupressales > Taxaceae > Taxus > Taxus chinensis. The sequence continues at coordinate 613,492,213 of CM034153.1, forward strand.
AAGACACTTAACCACCTTGAAAATTCAATCTACATGACAACCTAATGACATGATGAGTCAATTAACACTTATATCAGTAATAATCACACATGAAACATAGAGAAAACATGAGTTATAAACCACTCATTCAGTAAACACAATTCATACACCACTCATTGAAGCATATAAAAAACGGATCATGGAATCACATAAAAGAAATCAACATAGAAGCATGCAAGAACACATATGATCAATCAACACAATAGAGAAACATGTTATGATAAAAAAATAATAAGCATGAAGTAAGTAATGTTTGTACATATAAGAAAACAATGTCGTAAGCATGCAAAGCATAATACAATATTTGTTTTAAAACATGTGTTGCAAAGTATAAGCTAGTGTAAAACATCCTCTATAAAGAACTATATCAATAATGGACAAGAGTGGAAATTATATAACCTAAAAAATCATGTGTGATATGCTCCCAGTGTAGGCATGTCCCTAATGAGGAAGAGGTTGCCCCCAAGTGCAAGATTAAAAATTAATGAACCATGTGTGTTTATATGAAAGCGTTTAAAATGTGTGTCCTACACCCAACTTATACTATTAAAAGAAAGTGCATAAATACGTATTTATCTAAAGGTGTAAAAGCTTGATAAACAATAATGTATAAATGTATGCAAGAATAAATCAAAATTCATAAGCAGGTCATGGTTTTGGATTTTTGATATATTTGAGTGTTTTTGCATTTTGAAATATTTTATTTTTATTTTTATTTTTAATTATTGAACACATAAAATACACACTGAATCAAACATGTGAAAGTATAGGAGTTGCAAACTACAAAAATAAAAGAATGGGGGGAGGGGGGTTCTAGGTAAACTATGATTCCCTCAACAATCACATGGAACCCATGTATGTGCTACATTCTTAGGAAGTGCGTAGACATCTATAGTAGGGTAATCATATAAAAATGAAACTAAGGTGATAGAAGAACAATCTATTAAAAATCAAGTGCAAAATATCGCTGTCAAAACAAAAGAATGTAGGAGATAGCAATCAACACAAGAAGGTGATAAAATAAGCAAACAAATAGTCAATGAACTATGTACAATACGATGCAATCCACTTAAGTGGAAAACTATCGTGATAAGGTGACATGCCCGTATATCAAACTTATATGTAATGATTATTGAGCCTAGCTAATTAGGATTTAGTTTTCCTTTTCTATATTTGTTGAAATTTATGTTTTAAAAAAAATCTTTTATTACCAAGTCACCAAACTCAAACTTTTGATTACAAACATTATTATTATGAGAAAATTTTACTTTTTTTTTATATACTTGCAATTGTGTAATGTTGTTAATATGATTTTCATCTAGCATTTCCAACATGTATCATTTCTTCTCACTATATTCATTTTCTTCAATGATGTTTCAAAGGGATACTCGTAACGAAGGTATGTCAAGTTTTGATGGTAATGCTTCCTTAGCTCCATAATTAATGTATACAATGTAGGTCATGTGGGTGTGCAAACACTTGTGTGGTATACCCATAATGTGTACATATTTTGGTTATGTCAATCTTCTCCATGTTTCATCATTGTTTTACTTAAGATATTCACAATTATCTTGTTTGTATTTTTTTCTTGCTCATTTCCTCAAGGATAATAAGGAGTAGAAAAAGTATGTTGAATCTTGTATTTGGTATAAAACTTATTAACTATTTTATTCTTAAAATATGGTCCATTATATGAAATAATAGTAAAGGGAACTCCAATCCTATAAATAATATGAGTTATTAGAAATAGGCAACTATTCTCACCAATAACAAATTCTATAGGTATTGTTTTAACTCATTTTGTAAAATATTATGTAATTGCAATGATGAATTCATGCCCTTCTAAGGCTATTGCGTTGATTTTACCTACTTAATCAAACCCCCGCATGGAAAAATTCCAAGATAGTATGATAGGTTGTAATTCCTGATATGGTGCATGCAATAAATTAATGCATCGTTGGCCTGGTTTACGAACCTTTTCTAATTATGATAATCCCAATCCATTGTAGGCCAATAGTGACCCATTTGAAATAAAAACACTTGGTTTATGTGGAGGGATACCCCCAAAGAAAGTATGTAAGTAACAATGATAGATCCTGTAAGCATGTATCAATTTGTATGTCCTATTTTAAGCTCAATATGCCCCATGAATGCAAGTGTGAAGAAAAAAATACATCTATCAAACAAGAAGGATAAACACCATGTATTATACAAAGTGTAACCAATGTATGCTAGAGAAATAGGTCACGAGTTTTATATTTTTAAAATATGTGAAAGTTTTTTTCTTTTTGTGATTATATCAATGTTTTTTGTGTTTTCTAGTGCATATTTATGTACAAAAGAAGTAATAACATGAAAACTACCCAATGAGAACTTGCAGAGGAGGTGAGTCAACCATTGCACATGATGGAGGCCCAGGCCTCATATGTACCAAATAATATGACTCAAGTGCCAATGGAACAATGATAGTAATATGTTCTAAAGAGGTCCTAGGAGAAGAGAAATGTACAATAGTGTAGTGGTCAGTATGTTGTGTATGAGATTTGTATGTTAGACTAGAAGAACAAACATGCTTTGAAGATCAATGAGGAGAAGTAGAGTGACATGGGACAGTAAAGGAATAGTGGGGTATCCTATGATAATGTAAGCAACTAGAGACAATATGTGTGGATGAAGTGTTAACTGGAGGTTAAGAAAGGCTAGAGCTATGTGAATCAACATTCAACCAAAGGCCCAACAAGAGACCTAAGAGGACTAGAGATACATGAATCAGTGTGTGAATCCAAGGACCTATAAGAATATATAGGAAGATTAGAGCTATGTGAATCAATGTGTGATTCCAAAGGCTTATCCATAGGTGTAATAGGAGTAAGGGTAGAGAAGCTATAGGAGAATGACTAGGTATGCTAGATGAAGGAACCTCAAAAGGGATACCTTGAATAGTAATAACCTATTGATCATGAATAAACTTGATATATTGGTTAATGAATGGTGGGATAGCCTTAAGAGCACACAGAAAATGAAGACCGAGGTGTAATGTACTAGATCTAAGTGAACTAGAGAACAAGAATGAAACTGGAGTGGTAATATGACCAAAAATGATAGGTAGTGTGATGTGACGGTAGTGAGGATTATATTTGAATGCAAGATTTTGAGAAGAGATACAAAGAGATTAAAGTAATGAAAAAGAACAAACATAATATTTGTTTTGTAGATTAACCAATACAACATGTATAGGTACTTGACGAATAATATAAAGAATAGACTTAGATGGTCAAATGATATGGATTTTTCAAATATGACTGATTCTTACAAAGGAGGAAGCAAGATTTGTGTAAAAATATCTTGCAGTTCACTGTTAACTAAGAGATTATTCATTTTGGTAAGCATGGTGAATATTGTAAGACATAATTGTTGATATGTTCATTATATCCTTGGTGTAACTTACACATTTGTGCATAGGAAACCTTATCTCCAATATTGATAGCAAAGTGAGATAAAAATTGATTTTCCAATGTAGTGAAAGAGCGCACATAATGTGTGGGGAGATCGTAGAACCATTGTAATGAAAATTTTGTAAGAATCCTAGGGAATAAATTAGTAAGAAAGATGTCATAAGAGGCATAATTGATTCAAGCCACATGAAATGATTTAATATGTTATGTGGGGTCACCTTTTCCATCATATATAGGAAGCTTATGTACAACAAAACCAATAAGCAAAGAGTAAGAGGCCACCTCAGGAGCTAGTGGATCACGTAAGAATTGGGTTAAGTCCATAGCATGAAGAGAAATGGATACACCTTGTTATAATTATAAGATTTGAGCTTGTACTTGTGAATAATATTTTTAAGAGCTTGTTTTCTAGATGAAGAAGCGTGTGAACCATTAGAGACAAGAGGTGTAGTGGCAATATTGGCCACAATAATATGCATAGAAACGTTATGCATTGGCATGTTGGGTTCCCCAAGAATGCGGGCACTATATATGTAGGGACAATATATGTTCCAAAGTTAGATGATGGAGATTCTTAAGTTGTTCTCGTGTAACATATAATAAGATATCGATGTTAGAGGGATTATTTTGTAAACAAATTGTAAATTTTTTGGTGTCATCATTAGTAAGGTCATGTGTATGATCTTTAAAGTGAGTAGTGGAAGTATCACCTTGGGCATGGTCAAAATTTATAGTCAAAATAATATTAGCAAATATGTCACCATGGAATTGGACATAAGAGCAAACAAGAGTAATATGAGAATCAAAAGATGTGGGAAAAGCTGCATAAATATTGATAATGATCCCTGAGAGTTTTCATGATAAAGCGCAATATCTAAACACAACAAAAATAATAATAAAACATAGGGCCACTAGGGGTTTGAGACACAGTGTTCGATTCAAGAGTCAAGTTCACCAAATGTTTTCAACCTTTTTAAAGTTTGATTAGGGTTTTTATACTAGTATCAAACAAAAAATGAAATAAAAGATAAATGGGGTTATTCTGACTAATTAACTTCGAACATTAACCATTCAATATTAGAATAAAAAATTAATACTTGTAGAAAATGAACAAAATACAATACATGTGATTAAGTGCACTTAGTTGATTATAGGTGATTCTGGAAAAATCTATGTGATCTGGATGCTAAAACAGGGGTATCTAGACCTGATAATGCTTCTGAAATGATATTGTGGCTTAAGAATCTATTGGGGCAGGCTCGTACTGCAGGGACATGAATTTCTATATGGTCTTGACCTAGTTTTTCTATTTTACACATGTTCATAACTTTTGTCTATAAATTTTTGGGTTTTTTGCCTATCTGATTCTCTTTGTCACTCTATATCATTCGTTGCCGATCAAACAGTGAGGGTCACTGAGTACTCTACTCAATCTTTCAAACCATAACCATCGATAAATTCCTAAAAAATAAATATTAGTTGGGTTTTGGACACCCCTATGCACCGATGATGTTACCACTACTTCAAAGAGGCATCAAACCGCACATCATTCTCCACCTACAATGTGATATCTAGTTGTAGTGTAATCAAATTTGACATATTTCCTCTGATAATTCTTGATTTAAGTTTCTCTCTTTCCAGTCTACTTGAGTAAGTGCATTTTAATTCTTGTAAATGTGGGAAACCTTCCCCTACACCTAGTGGAAAGCTTCATACCTGTAGATAGTGTTGCTCTAATGCATATGCAAAGATATTTTTAGAGTGTATGGAGATTTGGGTGGCTTTTGTGCTAGGTATTGCAATAGGAGACCATAAGATTGCTAGGTAGTACATGAGGTGAGTTTCACTTGCTTATATACAATTTCAAAGGCGTTTCAAGTTACAAAGGTCAATTGGGGAGGAGTAAGCGACCCAAAGAATAATGCACAATGGGAAGTTTGGACCAAAGTGAGCAAGGTCAAAATCATACATTAGAGTAAAAAAAATACGATCGTTCCTACCCCTACTATACATTTTTGACCTAAGAGTGATAATCTGCAATGTGAAGTTTGGAAGTTGATAAGTGGAGTTTCTTACTGTGTTTCATGCATTCAATTCTCATAAGTTTTTGACATACGAGTGTATAAGAGCAAGCAAGCTAGACAAGAGACCTGGGGATGTACCAGAATGAGAATGGGTAAAGTGCACTTGTTTGAGCAATAGAACATTGTCAATAACGATAGTGTTAAAGAGTAGAATTACCAATTTGAGTGTTTAAACAATGCAATTTATTATGAAATAATATTCAGAATTACAACATAAGTATAATAATGTGATACATGAGATTGTTATGATGTCTTGAGATGAATAGTTATAAGCAAGGAGACCATCCTCCTCAGCATGACATATGATTGTCTTGGGCATTGTGTCCCTTTTTAATGATTTTATAAACAATGAGTATTCTTATATAAATTTAATTGTTTGGCATATTTGATATTTCTATTGTTTCTGATGTATGGATGTATGTGGATCATTTTTTAATGTCTTGGTGGATGTGAATGTGTAATAAATAACAAGAGATAACAAATGACAAACACTAAATGCATTATTTTAAAATAAGAGATTGATTAGTGAAGCTAAAACATAATAATATGAGGTCTAGGAGAATCGTTATAAGATATAGGCGTTGAAGGACAATAACTGTTGGGAATTTTAACATGATACAAATCTACAAGTAACAAATCATCATCATTAAGGTTGTAATCGGTACCTTCCATATATTGTAACACATCATTTTTTTATAGGGTTTTTGTTAGAGATATATTATATGTGGCTTATATCTTGATTGGAGTTGATTAATGAATTTGTATTTTAGGTTCCCACATTGGTACTTATTTTTTTTATTCTTTACACACTTCTTCAATATTAAGTTTTGAGTTTGAAATTTTTGTATCCCTACAAATTTTAATAACTTGACCTTGATGTATAAATTTTATTCATTTATATATTGTAAAAGCAATTCTAATATATCCATGTTCATCCCCCAAAAAAACAATGTATATTCCCTTAGTAGGTACTACATGAAATAAGATTAAAATAATATTTTTTTTCTCACTCATTGTATATTCCCTTAGTAGGTACTACATGAAATAAGATTAAAATAATATTTTTTTCTCACTCTAATAGGTGGTAAAATGCACCCCATAGGTTGTTCGAAAATAGTACTATAACTAGGGGTGGATGGGAAAGTATAAGTTAGATCATCTAAGCTGAATCCAAGGCTGTAAAGAAATTGTTCCATACATAAATTCAGTTGAGCACCATTGTCTTCTAATATTCCGTGTATTTTTTACCTTCATCGAATGCTCAAATAAGTATTAGTCCACCATATAACTCATCTTATGGAATATATTATTCAATAAATGTAATGGAAATGGTTAGGAATATATTTTTCATATTACATTTAACACAAATGTCTTTTGGTTTGTCCGCCATATGGACATTATTATTATTTTACTACGTGGAGTGTGTGCATCTTATGTAATCATATCTGATTCTAAAAGCTTGACTTTGACGAACTTATAATATGAACATTTCATTTAAATAATGGATAAATGTGTCCAAATATATTATGCCTTTGAAAATTAGTAGTAGACTAGTATAAACATGATTTTAAGCTAATTACTTGGTGATTGATAAGTCATTCGATTTGACAAGGTCTTGAACCTAAGCACACAATCACTAATTATTTCGTTTAAGGGTTGTTTGGCTTGATATAATCTTACAAAGGTTTATAATGATGACCTTAAGACCAATTGTAATATTCAAACTAGAGTTTTCCTTATTAATATTATTTACTAAATGTGTAAATATAAATAACAATAATAAATACAATTATTATAATAATAACATGTATTGTAATTATATGATTTTTACAAATTTAATTATACAATTTTTACAAACTATAAAAATTAGATTTAGAATTTAGGTTAGGGTTTAGAACATATTCACCTAAATATGGATGAAGAAAAGTGAGAGTGATTGAAAGTGTGTAAACACATTATGTAGAGCATTGTTGAGATATCCAGAAAGTATTGGGGGGTGAAACTAAAGAGAGGATTAATTATTATGCAGGAAAAACCCCCAGGTTTATTTTCCTCTGTGGGTGGTTTTGTTTGTGCAAGGTTCTGCTAGAATTTGAACTAAACACTATGATATGTCATGTATTTAGCGTTATATTTTGTGTTTACAATTCCATGACCACGACTATGCAACAGACTATGGTTTCTCCTTCTTCAAACATAGATTCTCTCCTTGAAGATCTAAAAAGGGGTTAGTCCACAATGATCAAGCTTCATGAACCCTCACTGATTATATATTTTCTTATATAGATATAATTTGAAGAAGAATCAAACCAATGTAGTTCTGACACTCATTGAATGTGTGCAAAATTTCCAATAATAATGTGTTTGGAAATGAAAACCCCAATAGGTCCTCTAAATAGAAACAATTTTTGGTGTAGAATGTAGTTTTTTAAAATGGCCTAGGGAAGTTGCATTGGATGTATGCAAACTTAGTGTTGGTTTATGTGCTTGGGAAATTATTTTAACAATTGGGTTCTTTGTTGTGATCTCCTAGGTAGTCCAAAAGAGTTAAAGAAGAGACCCTTTGAATGGGTGGGGTAACTGTGGTTTTATAGGTGACTTTTGCAAAAGTTTTTCGTGTTCAATTAATATTAAGCCAATTGGGATAACTTTTGCATTTGAAAAAGTAATTGTTAAGTGAATAGAGGAAAAAATTGTTGTCCTTAGGAAAAAAATCAGTTGTCCATTTTATCCCTCATAAGTGACTATGCACTTCAAAGGTCAAAAATCATATCCATCAATTAGAGAGGGTGACCAAATTTTAAAAGGTGGTTAAAATATGTGTTCTATATTCAAAAAGTGGGTTTTTGAATGGTTAAAGATGAGTAACAAGTGTAACCTAGTGGCAAAAGAGAGATAAATTGAGTGAAATGCATGTATGAATTTGTTAATTCTAGTTTTATTTTATAAACAAATCACAACAATAAAAACAAAAAACAATAATAATCTTAAAAAATTACTCATACGAGATCATATCCAATATGTTATACCTCAAATTTTACCTACCCCTTCTTTTTAAAATTTGACCGCTCATCCAAGTGTCCTCCTTCGTCTCTTCTTACATTAAATATTTCAAATATATGGTGGGGGCCACATTGTTTAAATTAAAACTTTAGTTCGATTATCATTTCATGTTTAAAGTGGTTTAAGAACATTTGCATGTCGACATTAATATGATTAGGTGTTCACATTGATATAATATGATACCTTGGGCACTTTACAGATTGATGATCACCGTTTATCGAGATGACGATTGAATTTAAGTTTACATTAACCATCTTCAGATTCCAAGCTCCCTTTTTTGTCTATATCTTCATTCTGTGGTGGAAGTAAAGAATGTTGGTAAGTGTCGCTTTCTTTGATTTTCACTAATTTTGTATTATGCGACATTAAACATGGTTGGTTCAATAATATTTTGCTAGGATAAAATGTCGTGATTTCATGTTGTGGTATCATGGTGGTGTTTTGGGATTCCAGAGGACAAGGTATTTCGTTTAGGGCATTTTTCATATTTTTCCACTTCGTTTAGTATGGATTATTGAACTAAGGCAATGTTTAGTCCCTCAATTAATAATACAATGGCATTTGGGCATTGAAGTTGAACCACATTTAGCATTGCTTAAACCTAATGATTTTATTTGTGAGCAATGTCACATAGTATTTTGGCAGTTGATTTTGATCTCATGGTTTAACTCGATGAAATGCCAAGTGCATCCATGATAATGGAGCGGGAAATAAGGATTGTGGTCATTTATTATTAGTTGGTGCAATTTTTTATGGTGTTGGACTTGAGATACCTCGAGCATCGAATGCTCAACCTCGAGCCCATACTTTTACTATTAATGCCAAGTTGTATGTCATTTGATTTTTCATTACTATGACGAAGCCCTACTAATTTTTTTTTGGATCTGGTTCATCCTCCATTATTGGCGTCAAGGTGCCCTCAGGAAGCTCAACTTTAGTATTTAATTTACCTCTGAAGGTATGTTTATCCTTAGCTTACTATGGCTGCTCAATTTTCTCAAGTTCAAAACTCACTTTGAGACTATGTTGAGTTGTTGATGATTGTATGCCTCTGTCTGCTTGTATTATGAGTTCTTTTGTTCATTTAACGAATTGGGTTTGGTTCATTTTGGAAAATATATGAAGATGTCACTCTGTCTAGTTCTAGCCATGATTCTTTCACTTGTTATTTAGTTTAGCAGTTTGGTTTCTTTCTCAGCTGAAGGATGTTTATAGCTAAGGGTTATTTGGGAAAAATACTCAGTACAAACTGGAGATAAAAGGGTTATTTTCTAAATTTGTGAAATATTGCTTTACTACTCATAAGTTTTCAAGAAAGACTATGGTTTCAGTATGATTGCTTGAATATATTTTTTTGTATGAAGGCTTGAGTTTGAAGTTGTATGGAAACTTGTCTTGGTTTCGAGCTTGATTTATAAAATGATTACAATTGCTAGCTCTAAGATTGAATGATTTCATTGAAAGTTGGAAACTTTAGTGGGTAATGAGATAATGCTCTATGTCTTACTCATGTGGTATTCTTTACTCTGAAACGTATTTTTGATTGAGATCTTGTTTTATTGTGAGAAAATGTGTTCTACCATGGAAGTTATGTCTAATTCTTAGCTGTTTTTTTCAATCTCCATATGATTCAGTTGTTGGGTATTGTTTGTTTCTGTCAAAAGATGCGAACAGATCTCTGTTTTAGCTCAATATTGTTGAATACTGGTAATATTTTTCAAGGTATTTACATGCAAATCGGTATTTTGAACAGAGTAATTAGGTGGTGTTGCTTCATTTATTGATGAAAATATGTTATGTGTGATTGAATATTATTTACTATACATATTTCAATTCGAAGTAATGATGATTTTTTCACTAAGTTCTATGGAATGTTTGTGATTTCTCCTATTATGAGGATTTGGTTGCAAGAATACAAGGTTCTGCAAACATGTTTTGTATAAACACCTCTTCTGTGCTTTGATGTGGCTTGTGGCATGAGTTGATTCAAAGTTTATAATGGACATATCCTTCGAACATTGGTCTTCAATTTATGAGCTGCAAATATGATATACATGGAAGAAATAATGTTTTTTTAGAATGGCAGTGATGGTTTTGAGATGTTTGAAATGGGCTAACATAATGGTTATGCTATGAGTTGATAATCTTGTTTATCTTATAATCACATATTTGTTGTATTTTTTGTTTTATGGGATGAACTAGTCCTGAAAGTGATGTTTATCATAATGACAACTGTGAACAGATGCCTAGGTATGGATGGAGTGGATGGGGAACTCCACGAGGTTCTCATTCCAATGCGGGTTGGCATTATAATAATAGATTTTGACCATGCAGAGATTCTCCTCATGGTGGAAGAAGATATTCTAACTCATTTCGGGGCCATGGTATAGTTTTCTGCCAAAGTGGTCTTACTCGTGTCTCAATCCACTTTGATTCCAGAGAGCCCATCCTTTGGGAAGTTCTGCAATTAATTGATTTCCCAAATACTCAGCCTTCTTGTAGCTTACTGGAACTGAATGCCCCGCATACCCATCATCACTAACCACATTTTGATTATGACAATTATGTTTCTCGAAGGCCATTCCAATGTAATCCTCTTTTACATAATGCAGAAAGTAATCCTCCGCTACCTCCCTTAGGGTACTCTGTAGAAGGACCCCGCCCTTCTCCTAAATGGGTTAGGTCCTCTTCGACCATACTAACAGAGTTACTATTAATGCACAATCACAACACCCCTAAAATATGTAACTTGATGGGTTGAGAACCTCAATGTGACATCACAACGTGGATCATCTCTCAAAGTGTGGGACTTTGCGAGTCGAGAGAGATCTTCGGATGAAGGCCGGATCCTATTCCTCTATTCAAGTGCACACGTTCATATTACAAAGGGTTGTTCTAAATCCTACTCTAACTTGCCAAGGAGACATGGTTAAGGGAATACAAGAAATGAAACCTAATCTAACAGAGGTGATGCACCAAAGGAATGTTGAACATTTACATTTATTTTAAACACAAACCATTAAAATTGGACACAATATCTATGCACAGATGACCAAGTTTGCAATGAGGGATCAGGAAGAAGCAAATAAACATAAGAGAGGGTTTAAATCATCCACAGACTTATTCTATTGCTCTAAGAATTGATAAAGTGTATTACAGTAGTCGAGAGGCACAAATTGCATTACAATTTGGATGGAGGGGTTCGAGACTCCATGAATTTTCCTGCAAAGTAGATCAAAGGGAGGGCACAAAGCAAGAATCTCTAACCTTTTGAAATTGTCCCTCTTGTACAATATATAGGAAGAATGAGAGAGAGAAAGGAGGAAAAAATCCAACCCTGTTCTAACCACCCCTGAAGGAGCATTGAATTTCCCTGCCACAATGATGAGTCTCACTAAAACACCGATGCCCCCATCATTGTTCCTAGCTGGGAAAGAAAGGAAACCCATTCTTCATCATGGTGGCAGGTGGGATACTTGACGGCCTCAAAAATGGCAGGTTGAAACATTAATGGTGCCAAGTGGGTAACATGTGCCGAGAGCTCTCTAAAACGTCCCGTCCCACTCAATTCTGAGCTTTTGATCGAAAGATATGGCCACTTGAAGGTACTTCGGGTCTGGAGTCTGTTCGCGCATATCCACATGGCAGCCCCATGCATCTCAAGGTTTCACCCCTTCCTCTACAATCTTGAAGTTGCGTCAGGCTGACACATGGCATCGTCCATGTCCCTGCTCTGTTTCTTTTGTTCTTTTCCTAAGCCCCATGTTAGTGGAGACACTGTGCTTGACCTAAGACATGTGGAGAGCTGATACATGTTTATAACTTCCCCCCGAACTTTGCATTTTAAAGAGTGTCGAGCTAACGCATGGCTCCTCTCGCCAGTCTTAGAATTTTCAATGGCCGTCTTTGTCCCCTTTTGAATCAAACCACGTGGTGAGCTAACGCTTGTTTGGGAACTGATTTTAGATCCACCCCTTGAAAGAGCGTCGAAGAGACATGTGGGGCCTTCCACTACCTCACCTTATGCTTAGCCAATTTGGGTTCTAAGTGAAAACTGCATGCCTCGTCCCTTTGGTGAGTTAAAGGGGTCCATCATATATAATGCCAAAAAACCCCTTACGAGTGGGACCCTCGTAGCTAGCTCCCTAAATTCTTACGGTGGGACACGTGGCATCATTTGTGGGCCGCTCCTCCATTTCCTTATGTCTGGCTTAGTCCCTTTTGTTTGGCGGGGCTATATGTCTAACCCGGGACACATGGGGGGGTTCGCGCATGTTTGGATCCTGCCTTTTGGGTCGCACCCTTGAAGTTGCGCCATTGGGACATGTGGGTCCCCCACGGCTCTGTGACTTTTCAACTTAATTCGATAAGACCGTTTTCTGACTCCTGACCACGTGGCGAGCCTGGCGCTTGTTTAAAACCTGCCCCCAAATTTTGCTTTTGAAGGAGTGCTAATTGGACATGTGGAGGCATCCGCATACTCTGTTCTATTTGGCCGATTCAACGGCCGGTCTTGCCCTCTATGCCTTGGACTCCTAGCCACGTGGTGATCTGGCACTCGTTTGGGAACTCCTTATGTATTTCACCTCTAAAGTTAGCGATGCCAAGTTGAGCCACGTGGTTCTTTCCTCTGTGGTTCCTGTAGTTTTGCTCGCTGATTCGAACTCCGTTTTGAGGCTCAAAAGTGAGTCCACATGGATTGGGATGACCCTTCCATTTTCCCGATCAAGATTGCATTCGACCAATTTTTCCTTGGGGAGGAAAATTGGGATAAAATCTTGGTGACTCGTGGGATCACCTACCTACTAGGTGACTGGATCTTATACTTGTAGTGTCCATTGGGCATAGAGCCATGGGTGGAACACTGATACTTTCTCCTATTTTTGAATGTGTGAATCTGACACTTGCACTTGGCAACCTTGAACCTGCCCATATGTCCGTACTCTCAATTTCATAAAAAAATCTTGGAAATGAGATTCTGAGAGTCGAAAATTGTCTTGTCATGGGGTTTTCACTTGTTCTGGAAATGGACTCCTTCGAGACCTGATTCTTATGTAAGGTCATGTTTGTTCTATTTTCAAAGGCAACTATTACAGGAAACTATGGGTCTCCCTGTTGCAAATGTTGAAGGGTTTGGTGCATTCAACGAGAGGGACATCTGAACTATACTAGATGACAGAGACCTGGAGCAACCTATAAGTATCCATGTGGCATGAGCACTTCAGGGAAATGATAACCTATACTAATAACAACAATGTGCACAAACACTTGGGGAAACTTGGAAATCCTAGCTTGCACTATGTACAAGGGTGAAACTTTTCTCTTTACTAGCAATGTTTAAGATAGATTCAATTGATCACAATCAGAAGCTCCTCTCCAGATGAGATTTAGACAAGTAGAAGGGCATTTCTACTTTTACATGGGGCTTTTACCATGTAAGGGCCACTCCAAATGGCATCAAACTTGGAATGCCTTTCTAGATTTTTCCCGATTATGCATCATACTTTTTAAATTAGTCCCCTTACGGGAAAGGTCCTATGGCTCTCCCTATTGTCAAACCATCTCTTAGATTAGGGCTTGATCACTTTTCACCTTGTTTGCACTGCATGTTCCCTAATGATCTTCCAATTCCATCAGCTCTGCATACCTAAACTCCATTGGTTCAGAACTCAGGGAAATAAAACTTCTATTGCTACATGAGCTCTAATGTGCACACGCAGCTCTAGATGAATATAGGCAATACTACCTCTATGCTACATAGCTTGTACAAGGGTGAAACCTTACCTTTTAAGTACCAATCTTTAAGGTGTGATCCCATTGACCAGAAATGCTGAAGTTCCTCTCCATCCAATGTAGAGTCAATTGAAGTCGTTGCTAATTTTATCCTGTGGACCATGTAGGGGCCACTCCAAATGGCATCAAAACTTGGAATGTTCTTCCCAGTTTCACCCCTATCTGACATCTGAAGACTTTAGTACCAAGTCTCCAACTTTGAATGTCCTTAGGCTCTAGATCCCTTGGCTTCAAAGCTCCTCTTATCAACGTTTGATCCTTCTCCATGATCTGCACCACAGATCTTCTTCTCTTCTTCTAACTCCATTAGCTCTACATACCTGATTCTCCATAGGCTCAAACTCAGCTAGTTCCTAGTTGTTGCATGAGTTCTTAATGCTGGCAACTCAAGTGATATGGGCAGCAATGATTCCTTTCTGTATACAAGCTTGAATGGAGAGATACATCTAAACCTCTTGGGGGTGACTCTATCTTCCTAAAGAGATGATTTGAGTTTTGTGTGCAAAGTTCTATGATTCTCATTCAAGGGTCCTTCTAATTATTCTCAGTAAGTTCTTGTTTGTGGACTATGCTTGGCCATTACCTTGAGGGTAATGCTATTTAAAGAGGTGATGGGATATACACCATTCTTGACAGCCCCATTCAGTAATTTTTTACGCCAAAGAATGCCAATGCATTATCTGATATGATAGTAGTAGGGGCACCAAACCTTGTGACTATCCCTTCATAGAAATCCAAAATGTTGGATTCATTTGCCTCCTTGAGTGCCACTGCTTCAGTCCACTTGGTGAAATAGTCAATAGCTGTGAGTATCCACTTGTGGCCCTGGCTTGAATTTGGGTTGATTACTCCAATGAAGTCTAATCCCCATTGCATGAATGGTTGATCCACTGAAATTGGATGAAGAGGTAAGGCTGCTAATCTTTCCTTCTCTGTGAAGAATGCACACTTCTTGCATTTCTTGATCCATGAGTAGCAATCCCTAAACACCATAGGCCAATAGTAACCAGCCCTCATAATTTTGAGTGTTGTTACCAGTGGAGCAAAGTGGCCTCCAACTTCTCCATCGTGGAACTCATGTAACACCTTCTCAATTTGGATTGTCCCAATGCACCTTAATAGGACGCCATTGATGTCACTTTTGAACAAAATGTTGTCAACAAGCGCATACGGGATGGCTTGTAATCTAAAGTACCTTATTTTTGTTCTGCTCATTTCTGGAGGGCACGAACCTGTTTGGAGATAATGCACCAAATTTTGAGTCCAACATGGAATGGGTGCATCATTAGCTGGATGCTCTAGCTCATTCTGTGTTAATAGGACAACCTCTTCTTCATCCGTTGACTCAGTTTGTTGCTTGGAAGTGAGCTGCTCACATAGACCCTTGCCACGAACCAGCTTGGTCACTTTGATTTCAATATCATACTCCATTACATGAGTGATCCAACCTACTCTCTTCTCATTCAAGTCCTTTGTTTAGGAGAAATTCCTTGACACCAGCATGAGACACTAGCAGTTGAATCTTGTTGTTTGAGACCAAGTGTCTGAACTTCTTCAAACTCCTAATGACAGCAAGGACATGCTTTTCAATGAAAGAATACTTTACTTCATAATCTTCCAAGCTCTGACTGAAGAAGGCTATGGGCTATTCTAAACCTTCCTTGTTAGGCTGAACCAAGATAGTTGAGATTGTGTTCTGACCCTCCAAAAGCATACAACATGAAGTCCTTTGAAAATTCTGGGTTAATAAGAGTTGGGGCCTATGATATTGCAAAGCTTGATGGCCTCAAAACTCTCTTTTCCTTCTGTTGTCCATTTGAATGCAAGACTCTTCTTTAGCATCATCGTTAAAGGTTTTACAAGAGTGGAAAAATTAGGCACAAACCTGTGGACAAATTTTATCCTTCCTAAGAAGCTTTGGAGGGATTTCTTGTGATGTGGCAGTGGAAGTGTTCTAATGGCTTCAACTCTTTCAGGGTCAATTGTTCAACCCTTCTCTTGAGACAATGTGTCCCAACAACTTTCCCTCGTGTGCCAAAAATACACATTTCTTTGGATTCAATGACACTCTGAACCTTCTATGCACATTTGAAATACTTTCCTGAGGTGAAAGAGGTGGTCTATTGCATTTTTTGAGAAGACAATGATATCATCTAGATATACTGGTAACACTATCTTGTTTATCAAGCCTTTGAACGCCATATCCATAGCTCGTTGAAATGTTTCTCTGAAATTGGACAATCCAAATGGCATCTTCTTGTAAGCATATGTGCCCCATTTCGTGGTGAAGGTTGTCTTGTACTGATCTTCCTCTTTCACCATTATCTGATTATAGCCTGAGTATCCTTCTAGCAATGAAAACCTTTCAGACCCAGCTACAACCTGCAAGATTGTTCCATTGATGGAAGTGGATAATGATAGTTTGAGTGATGCTTTGTTCAGATAACATGAAATTCCACACACAATCTGATTTCTCCATTTCTTTTCCTCACTAACACCAAGTTTGCAACCCAACTTGAATGCTTGATAGGGAAGATGATGTTGGCTTCAATCAGCTTGTTCAACTCTTTCTTCATGAGAGGTTCAATATGGGGATTTACCACCCTTCACTTTTGTCTGATAGGTTTAGATCCTGGATCCAGCTCGATAGTGTGTTGTGCCAACCTTGGGTTGAAACCTCTTAAATCCTTGTAAGTCCAAGTAAAGACATCTAGGAATTCTTGAAAAAGTTGAACAAACTCATATTTTTCTTGTTGGGTACTTACCTTGCCAATTCGCAACTGTTTTTCCTTCATCTATGGAAATGGGCTCTGAATCTTCACCCTTTACCTGAATATTTTCTTTCTCCTTCCAGAATTGATCATTTGGGTTGAAGATTGACTCCAAAGTTACAAGAACCTTTGGTAATTTGTTTGTTCTCAGCTACACCACTTGGTCACCATACCACTATTCCAACTTGTCTTGGTTTTAGTGGATAACTCAACTTCTTCTTGTAAAAAATTGACAATTTGTTGATCATTCTCGAATACTTGCCAACTTGTATTGTTATCTGGAATGTAACCGGTCTCACAACCACTTTATATGGGGCTGAGATTTCTCACTCTTGATACTCTCTACCACATCAAATGCCACCCTGATTGCTACCAATCTGTCCACTGCTTCATTCTTCTTCCTTGGGATGGAATTGATGCCAAATGCTTCAAAATATTTGATGAGATCCCATACCCAATTCTTGTAGTTTTTTAACAGATCATTCTTGGCAGTATTTTGTCCTCAGACTTGATTCACAACTAGCTCACTATCACCAAACACTTGTAAGTTTTTAATCCCTCTCTTTCTTGCCCAATGCAGTCCATGGATCAAGGCTTCATACTCTATTGTGTTGTTTGAGCAATCAAAATTAGAAATGGAAGGCTGAGTAATATTTCGTACCTTGAGGTGAAACAAGCATAGCTCCTCCTCTGGCTCATTGTCTACTTCTTGAGCCATCAAATAATAACTATCATACTTCATTTTAATTTGTGGTCTGGCTTAGTGATGTTAGGGAGGGGATGATTCTCTTCATGCAAACAATAGACTCCTAGCTCAAATTCTTCCATTTCCTTGTAAGGGTCAAAATCATGCCTCTTGTTTGCCCATTCATCAAGGGTCAAGTCTGGAATACATCCAACCTTGGTATCTAGATGTCAGGAAATGCTTGGGATAGTCTTCACATCAAATGTGAACAATGTGAATTGATTGGGTTAGGTACATGAGGCTCAATATGTTGAAAGATTATGCAATAGGATCAAATCTATATGTAGCCTTAGCTCCATATATTGTTATTGTTATGTGTGACCAATGTAGCAGACAAATCACCCCACATTTTAGGATTGGTGAAGTCTCTTGAGAAGTTTCATAATGCAAAGAGTGGTCAAGCCTATGATATGATATGCTCTTGTATTGTGTCACATTAGGAGAATATAATGCAATGTGAGGCTCAAATCTGCTTGATGACTCCAAGACCATTGTTACCGTTGTCCCATCCAATTCACTATGCCTTTGGAGATGAGTTTTTCGTATTAGAAAAGACCCAACTGATCATTATTTATTTCCCCATGACTAAGCTACTCGCTTGCAATCAATTATTTAATTGTGTACTATCTTGTCTCAATAATTCAATGAGACAGTAGAAGGGAGGGGGCAGGATTCTTAACTTTTCTGATCTCTATGATTCCTTCTTCTGATTTGTGATTTGTAATCAACAAATCTTGTTGGTGGGTGGCCGCTTCAAAGGATGTGAGCTAATTGGACTCATAGCAGAATCTTCAACAACTCCATAACTTGAATATTACCGCGAACTATATTTCATTTGGCATATAGTGTTTTTTGTGTTTCTCAGATATGAATGCGTCCATCATTGCAACTTAAAGGAGTGAGGATTTGAGCGGTTCATTTTTCTACACAACTATTACTGTTCTGCATTCCATATTTCTCAACCTTGTTTTGGCGATAAACTTGGACTCTTGGCGTGGTAAATCCTATAGCAAACTCACCAGATCTCCAAACTGTAATTGGTTTTAGAGTCACCTTGTTCAGATCTCCAAACTATAGGATCTCATTCAATTAATTTTGGCATAAAGACGTGTTGATCAAAGGATGTGAGCTCTTCTCCTCGTACACATGTATAACTGGAACTCAACGAGGTCTCTGCAAATTTCTACTAAAGTAATTCAGATGAAATTATGGCCTACAAATGGTGTGCATGTAACCTACCGCTATGCCTCCATGACTGTTACTTGCATTGGATGCACATCCCAAATTTATTAGTTTCTATGGAATTCGATTAGTGGTCTACCAAATAATGTGGGTCCTGCACCTGGCATCATTTGTTCCATTGAAAAAATTCCAAAACATTCCTGATAAGTGGTCTATATTCTCATTTTATAAAGTTGGATCAATATAGAAAAGTGTAGATTACTTTTATCTATATTAGTGTGTCTACTTATATGTGAGTCAATTTAATAATATAGATCAATATTTGGTGTTTGGTGGTGTTAGTTGATGGTGTATAGGTATTTTGTGTTTAAATATTTTGTTGATTGTGTAGTCATGTTGTTTAGGTCTGTCAATAGTCAGGACATTATTATTCTATTATTTGTCAGTTTTAGTCATTTAGTATTCTCTAGGTGTCAATATATTTGAGTTTATCATTAAGTCAAGTCAATTTGTATTGTAGTGTCCTTGTCAATAAAAAATTGTCAAATCTTTGAGTTATTGTCAAAAGTTGTAAAAAAAATTGTCTCGTTGTTCAATAATTGGACGCATTTTCACTTGTATGTGACATCCAAATTTTGGAGGTTATTTTGTTGAGCTTCAATATCCAAATCGAACTGAGCTAGCAGCATGAAACCGAAGGCAGGAGGCATCGGAGGTTAGGAGGTCATTTAGCAACCTCTCGTCAGTTGCCAACGACGGGGTGGCACAGATGGTTTGGTGACATTTTTTATGGTGTATTTGCTTTAAGCTTGTGTCGTGTGCTTCCTGTCCATAGTTCCAGTATCAGTGTTCCTGTTTGCAGTGTTCGTGATTGAATAAGTGGAAATTTCACATTAAGGGGGGAACATGATCCAATGTTCCATTTCCAGTATGTCATCTTTTTCTATGTATGTATAACAAGAAAATTTTAACAGAATTTCCTATGTTATTCCCTGCGTGAGGTGTGATGAGGGCTGATAATAGTACTTGGCACATCATGATGTGGACAAAAGTAGGTAAACCACTTCAAAACCTTCATTTGTGGTTTGTGGTAAACTAATAGCAAAACCACCATTCTTGGTTGTTGGTAATCCATTTGCAAAACCAGAAACTTTGTGGTTTGTGGTAAACCAATTGTAAAACCACCATTCTTGGTTTTTGGTCAACCGTTTGGCAAAACCATCCATGAGGTTTGTGATCATCCTGTGAAAATCACCAGATCATGAGTAGGTGCAAGTACAAAGGTAGGTTTTCCCCATGTTCGCACTAAGGGGGGGAATGTTAGGAAATATTTATATAGTGCTTCACATATTTACTGTGTGTTAATAATAATTACGTGTGTAATTATTATTGTTGAGAGATTATTGTTAGAGATGTTACTATATATTGTTTCAACAATATATTATTATTGTTATGTGTGGGTTATGTGAGTTATTCTCACCCCACATAATTAGGCTTGGTTGAGATTTTGTAGTTGAGTTAGTTTCCTATATTCTAAGGAAACTCCAGCCTATATATTAGGCTATTGTATTGTGTGAAAGATAGAGAGAATATAATATTATTTTGCTGTGTAAATCTGCTTGTTCTCTAAGATTAGCTTCATGGGTGCTTGTATAATCTTCTTGATCACGGGCTGAACAATTTGGATTGATTGGACTCGGTGTATGAGGCATTAATATGGAAGTTTGCAATACGCCCAGATCTGATTGTAGCCTTAGCTCCATTCTTGTTTTGAATAACATGTGTGACTCAATCAAAAGACAATTAACCTCTAATTTTAGTAGTGAAGTCTCTTGAAAAAAACAATGAAAAGTGTGATGGAAAGTTTGTTTATGATACATTTTATAAGACGGTCACATTGGGACATACATGCAATGCAAGGCTAAAATCCTTTATTAATTCAACCGTTGTTACTGTTGTACCATCCAATTGTACCACATCTTGTTGAAACGACTCCATATTGAAGAACTAACTGATCAACTATTTTTTTTGGCATCATTGAGCTACTTGCTCAGCAAAATAAATCATGCAATTATGCACTAGCTTGTCTCCAATGATCATTGAGACATAGAAGGGAGGGGGCTTCAGATTCTTACCTTGATGTCCTCTATTGATTTCCTTTAGGATGAGTTGCATTTGTAATCACTTTCTCTTAATGATTGGGTGACTGATTTGATGTTGACCAATTTTCCATAGCATCTTGCAATAGGTCTCTTTGTCCTGGGATAGCCAATGACTCCCACATTGAGATGTTTAAATTTATCCTTTTCATCTTCTCAATGATGTTGAATGGAGATGAGCTATGTCTATATTACCCTTTTCCTTGAATATTCTTCTCTTGCACGTGGGTTGTTATAACTGGTACCTGAGCGGATCTGGAAGGTGGCTTGGGCTGACTCTGCACATTGGGAGTTGCACTTTGTGGGGTAATAGAGGGCTATGGACCATTTGAATTGGAGGATTACCCCTCTCTAATATTCCTCTTCTTGGACCATATGTTTTCTGCCACACTATGAGGGGGTGCTTGATTCATACCACAAAAATATTCAGCCTTGCCAATTGACATGCATGGTCCTCACATGGAGGTCCCTCTTTCTGGGTTACTTCATGCTACTAATTGATTCCTCTTCGTAGCTAGGTCTCTTGTTCCACACCAACGTTATTGTCACCATAAGAGCTTGATTTAAAGCACCATTGAAACACATTGACTAGTTATGAGGCTGATTGCAATGGGAAACACCAATCATATTCCTGTGCCATGTTATTTTGTGTTGGTACCAAGGCTCTAGATGTGGATGCTACATTAGGATTGTAAGGTTGGAAAGGCCTATTAGTAGGAGGTTTTCCTTGATTTTATTTTTTATTTTTAGATGAGTGGCCTATTAGGATGATATGGAGGTCTTGTTGGGTTGAGTCTAAGGTTGATACGATCTAGAAATTTTGAGCTTGTTGCCTCTTGAGTGTCACCAACTCGTTTCCCAAGTTTTGCAGTTGCTTCATGACTTCTTAGTAGCTCATTTGAGGAGCTAGAAGATGAGGTGGAAGATTCAGATTGAACTTTGATTCCTTAGAGCATGTATGGGAGCTAATGTGGGTGTTTGACTAGTGCTTGGAGCTCCTAGTCTTGGATATAGAGGCATAGGTGGCCTAGGTGCAAGTTTACCAGCCTGAATTAAGTAATTTTCAGTCTCTAATGGAAATGTTATAGGATGTCAGGTAAAGTTATACCTCCCATGGATTGAATCATCATGGAAATATCAGAATTTAAAGCTCTAAGGAAGTATAGAAAATCACCTTCGTCTCTTGGTCTCACGGCCACTGGAATCCTATCCCACATCCGCTGGAATCTGAAGTTGAAGTCGGTAAACTACTCATTAGGAGTCCCTCTTGATTGTTGTCAATTGTTCCAACAAGGATAGATTATCTCCCTTCTCTCCAAATTAGATTGTGAAGAGCCATGCACAAATGGTCCCAGTTCTGGATGGATCCCGTGGTTAGACTCCTGAACCATTGTAAAGCTTTACCCTTAAAAGATGAAGCCAACAACTTGACCGCAACATCCATTTCAATGATCTCATGAATTGCAAAGACATTTGTAATATCCTGGATGTGGTCAATTGGAGTCGTCTAGTTCTCTCTGGTAAAATATGGGATGCTCTTCAGTGTTGTACAGTTGGAACTAGATTTTGTGCATTGAGAGCCAGTGGGATGCTGCTAGTGAAGTTGACGTAGGGGTTGGGTTATGCCATCCTGATTGGTCAAAGGACTCTAGTTGATTGAATGAAAGGCCTACCAGGTGGAGGTGTCGACAATGTCCTGTTTGGTGGAGATGGAGACCTTTGGGATCTTCTTCCTCTCCTTCTCTTTCCGGGGATAAATGTAGATAGAAAAATAGTCCCTCTTATCTAGTTCTTGATCTTGTTTGTATTCTTCTCATGAATCTTGACAAGCTTGGACTACTGAAACCAGTGGATTCTGCCTCTTTTAGAGTCACCAGATGTAGCAATTTCAAAGCTTCTTAAAAGATAAAGAACTCACAAGAAGTGCACATCAATCTTATTGCAATAGAAATGAAGACTTCTTGTCCCACCGGGCGTGCCAAAACTATTGATGCAAAATCACAGCACCCTTGAAATCTGTAACTTGATGGGTTGAAATCCTTAGTGTGACTGCACAACATGGAACATCTCTCAAAGTGTGGGAACTTTGTGAGTCGAAGAGAGCTCTCCAGATGAAGTTGGTTCCTATTCCTCTATTTAGGTGCACAAATTCATATTGTAGAGGGTCATTCTAAATCCTACTCTAACTTTCCAAGGAGATAGGGTTAAGGGAATACAAGAAATGAAACCTAATCTAACCAGAGGTGATGTACCAAAGGAATGATGAACCCTTGCATTGCTCTTAAACACAAACCATTAAAATGTGGATACAATATCCATGCACAGATGACAAAAAAATTGTAATGAGGTATCAGGAAGAAGTAAATAAACATAAGAGAGGGTTGAAATCATCCACGAGACTTAATCTATTTCTCCAAGAATTGATATAGTGCATTACAGTAGCCAAGAGGTAGAAATTGCATTACAATTTGGATGGAGGGGTTCGAGGCTCTACGAATTCATTCCTCCAGATGAGAGAAAAAAGGGAGGGCACAAAGAATGAATGTCCAACCCTTTCAAAATTGTCCCTCTTGTATAATATATAGGAAGAATGAGAGAGATAAGAGTAGGGAAAAATCTAACCCTGTTCCAACCGCACTTAAAAAGAGCATTGAATTCCCCTACCACAATGATGAATCTCACTCCAAAACCCATGCCCTTGTTGTTGTTCCTTACTGGGAAAGAAAGGGAAACCCATTATTCATTATGGTGGCAAGTGGGAGACTTAACGACCTCCAATAATGGTGGGTCGAGACATTAATGGCAGCAAGTGGGTAGTAGGTGCTGAGAGACTCTCTACAACGTCCCCTCTCACTCGATTATGAGCTTCTGATGGAAAAATCTGGCTGCTTAAAGGTACTTCAGGTCTAGATTCTATTCGCAGCATATCCACATGGTAGTCCTGCACGTGTCTCAAGGTTTCACCCCTTCCTCTATACTCTTAAAGTTGCATCAGGCTTACACATGGCACCATTCGCGGGCCTCCTCTGTTTCTTTTATTCTTTGCCTAAGCCCCCCTGTTAGCAAAGACATTGTGCCCGACCCGAAACACATGGAGAGCTGGCGCATGTTTAGAACTGTCCCCTAAAATTTACATTTCAAAGAGCGCCGAGCTGATGCGTGGCTCCTCTCAGCGGTCTTGGACTTTTCAATGACTGGCTCTGTCCCATCTTGACTCTAACCACGTGATGAGCTGGCACTCGTTTGGGAACCACTTTTGGATCTGCCCCTTAAAAGAGTGCCAAAGAGACACGTGGGGCCTTCTGATGCCTCACCTTATGCTTAGCTGATTTGGGTCCTAAGTGAACACATCCTACCTTGTCCCTTTCGTGAGTTAAAGGGGCCCACCATATATAATGCTAAAAAACCCCTTGCGGGTGGGACCCTCGTAGCCAACTCCCTAAATTGTGATGGTGGGACACATGGTATCATTCACGGGCCGCTCCTCCATTTCCACCTGTTTGGCTTAGTCCTTTTTTTTTAGCGGGACTATATGTCTGACCCGGGACATGTGGGGGGGTTCACGCATGTTTGGGTCCTGCCTTTTGGGTCATGTCATTGAAGTTATGTCGTTGGGACACATGGGTCCCTCGTGGCTCTGTGACTTTTCAACGATTGATAATACCATTTTTTGACTCCGACCATGTGGTGGGTTGGCACTTGTTTGAGACCTGCCCCTGAATTTTACTTTTGAAGGAGCGCCGATTGGATGCGTGGAGGCATGCACAGGCTTTGTTTTATTTGTCCGATTCAACGGCCGGTCTCACCCACTCTGCCTTGACTCCTAACCACGTGGCGATATGGCACTCATTGGGACCTTATTTTGGACTAAACTCTTAGTGATGCATTGTTGAGCCATGTGGCATCCTCCACGGTTCCTGTGTTCTACTCACTCTTGAACTTGGTTTTGGGATCAAAGGTGAGTCCACACGATTGGGCTGACCCTTCCATTTTTCCCATGCAAGGTTGTGTTCGACTAATTTTTCCTGGGGGAAATCGGGATAACAGTTACATCTCGTCAAACGTGTAAAATTGGAAGTGGATGGTGAAATTGGTGCTATGACACATACAATACTAAATGTGGAATCATATCAATACTTAGAACTTAGGGAAACTAATGGCACCACGATTCTTGATTTGGTTGGGGATGATTAATTATGATAATTTAAATTGACTTTGAAATTCGCTATTTTTGGAATAGTTGTTTATTCAAACTTTGTGGCATTATGACTTAGTGATATTGTTTATTTGGATAGACATATATTATTATATTATGATGTGGATATTTAATCTATGTGGTTGTCGATATAGAAGTTTAGAAAAGATTAAAATTCTATAGTTTAATGTTGATTATTATGGTTTAGAAATATTTAATGCAAATGATATGGTTATGTGGGTCATTTTGAATTAATGTTTTATTTAAATATTAGTGGGTCCCCTACCTTATATGTTTTATTCTCATTAATATTTGTCTATAATAAATTTATGATATGATTTTAATCATACATCATAAATTTTAATCGAATATTTAATCGATTAATCTCTATATCTTTGATATGATCTCCATTTTAAAATATCATTTGAAGAGGTTAGTCATAATTGTTCTATTGGAGGAGATCATAGAAGAAGATGAAGGGCTCCTTTACACAAGAGGAACAAAAAGGTAATTTGCATATTGAGTTAAGTGCATTTCATTCTATATTTTCTGTGAAAATATTCTGAATGATGCTTTGATTATAGGATTTTGATGACCTAAACATTTAGGATCTAAGTGTAAACATTTGATACAATAGGTATATCCAGTTATTATGATTATTATTCTAATTATGTGAAGGTTGATTTTTTGTGTCTAATTTAAATTGATTCCATGTTTAAATTTGCATATCCAAGGGTTCATGAAGGTTGTTTACATGGAATTCTAAGCATTTTGGGTTTATAATTTTCCATTTGGCTGTTGTACTTGTCAAATCTTGATCAAAGTTGATTTCAGTGATTCTATACTTCTCATTTGTAAATTGGTTTCTCAGTTTAATATAAAAATAATGTTTGTCTCTTATGACTTGTATTTATGTGTACATGGTGTATATTTTTGTTAGTTTCTTACTTGCATTCTTCCCTTACACATTTGAAATTTGGAGTTAAAAACAAAATATTTGATTATGATTTCCATGTTTGCAGTTAAAAGGATTTATTTTTATTTTATTTGAAATTTGGAGTAAAAAGGTATTTTTAAAGCGAGAGTCAAAAGGATTTATTTCAGTTTTGTATTATTATGCAAGCGTTATAATTTTGGCAACTGAATACAAATCGATGTATGAAGGATGTTGCGAGCTTTCTTTCTTCCCTCCAAGAGGTTACCTAGTTCATAGCTATCACTTTGTCAGATAGGGTGGATTACATGTAGATTCCAGGTTTTATTTCTTTGTTGTTTTTGTCTTTCTTGTTGGCTTGTTTTTTCTTTGGTTTTCTTTATATTTGTATAATCTCTCTTTTATGAATGAATTAAAGGATTTTCCCAGAATCTTAGGTTTATTTTTCTATAAATGACTTAAGATATGAACTACCCTACACTTAGAGTATCATCTAAGGTTACCTATATGATTAAAGTTGGTTCAATTCCGTATTAACCTTTTACGATAGGTAAAAGGGTTGATTAGTTGTCGGTCAATTTTTTGTCAAGAACAAATTTGGTGACTCCAATGGGGAACATTTTCTTTCTAGTTCATTCTTACACAAGTAGTTTTCTGCTAACTATTTGCTCGTTTGGTGATTATTTTCTTAAATGACCATCACAGGTATTATGCATGTCATACAATGAGGCCTACCTTTAAAAGATTCCCAATTAGATATCATTGTTGATGTTAGAACCTTCGCTTGGAATACTAACAAAGACTTTGATCAATTCATCAACATTGTTGTTGTACTTGATTTTGAAGAAGATAAGGTCCTTAAAATTGAATGTCGGTCTAGAGATCAATTACAAACACAACGAGATATTGTGAACAAAAATAAAAGAATCCATAAATAAAACAAAGATGTTCTTCAAACAGTTAAATTCAAAAATATATTACCTTTAGACTTGGAATAATGATTTTTTTTTGCTAAAACATATCTATTGATATCTTTGATTTGCCATTTTATATTTCTAAAATAGAGAACCAACCTCCTCCCAATAATGATGACAATATAGAAGAAAGGAGAAGGAGAAATAATCAACATATACCATGATTTGAAGACAAACGAGACATGGAAAATGTAACTAATGATTGAGATTTTGAAGATGATCATGATGAATTGAACCCATGGCATAAGGGTAATCCAATAGACATTGGAAGAAATCCACCCAAATTACCTTCCTTAAAAGGCATCATCACCTCGCCATAGTTTTCTAGATAAGTAGGTGAATGATGGGAAGATCACCTTGATGCTTTTAAGTTGATTGGTGTTGTCATTATTATTATTAATGAAATAACTTTCCTTAGATTTTTTTCTCAGACCCTCCAAAGAAAATCTTATAAAGCTTTTATAAGTTTACATTCCAAATACATTTCTTCTTGGTCTGAAATAGAAGAGTGGTTCGATGATTATTTTGGTAAAGATAAGGATGAATATGAACTGCTTAATGAACTCTCTAACATCTTAATGGATGCTGGAAAATTTTTTATCATTTCACTAAACTCAGATAAAAAATACCAAAAGATGTTAGGCCACCTAAAAAACTCGCTCGTCTTTATTATTGCAATGCCCTACCTCTAAAGTATAGGTTAGCCCTTGTAGATAGAGAAACATTTGATTTTGAATAGACCGATAATTTCTACATTGACTATGAAAAGAAGGTTAAAAATATTGGTTTTAAAGATAAAGCTTCTACATGTATGTTTGTTGATAATGCATAAATTCCAAATGTTATCCACAATCTAGGTAATGAACCGGTCATCCTCAAGCGACTAAACGATCAACCTTCAAGTTTAAAATCCAATGTTACCTTAGGTAAAACAAAAAATGAGCCCAAAGAACTATATTGTGGAGTTTGTGAAACATATCATGATCCTTCCGCCTGTAAGGCTACTACTAAAATCAGGAATTTTATCAAGGGTAAAGATATTGATGACATGTGTAGTTTCGTAGAGTATGATGTTTGTGTTGTTACTACCAGATCACTAGAGAATGAAAAGGAAGATAATCCCAAGGATAAGAATGTTGATGATGATAAGAATAAATCCAAATCTTTCAATGCGACTAAAAAAAACAAGGGTGATGATAAAAATCCCTCTGGTAAATCAAGTAGATGATACCCCTTCCGGTCTAAATAATTTTCAATATAAACCTTTCAAGTCTAAACCATACGTCAAGTCCACTTTGTTTTCTGTTGGTTATGACATTGTCACTGATATGATGAATTCTAGGAGTAACTTGAATATGTTTGAAAGCTTAACTATGCTTGGGCAGTTTGAGAAGTTGGTTGGTGCTTATAAAAATAGAGCCAATCTGAAGGATGTTGTGGCTATGCAAGAAGGGTCTGAGGAAAGTGAATCTAAAAGTGACAAAGGAGGTAAAGATGAGGTTTTAAATACATCTAACCCAACAGTAGATTATATTCCACCATTTATGTGACTATTAAGATTCAGAACAAAATCATTCACAAATGCATTCTAGATACATGAGCATACAAAAATATTATGCCTAAAACTATTACAAATTAATTAGGCATTTCTTATGAGCATGATAATCAGAAATTGACTGGTTTTGATTCCAGAAAAACTAGGTTCTGCTGTAAATTTAAAGACATAGTTGTTAAGTTAGCTCAAGATGAAAGCATAATATTTATTGGAAACATTCACATTTTTTATATACCAGCTAATTACACTATGCTTCTTGGAAGATATTGGTCACATGCTACATGTGCTTTTGTTGGTAAAGATCAAACTTGGGTGTCGATTGGAAATGTTATAGTCTTTATTAAAAGGGAAGAATGGTCAGGTACTCCCATTGAAGGGATTTCATCATCTATCTCATTTGTAGAAACTAGTATGGGTACTTACAGATTAATTTTAGTTGATACTTACACTTTAGATGATGAAGATTATCAACATGCTAGGTTGTTACCCTCTGGTGAAGTTTGGAAAATGTGTTTTGATGGAGCATGCTCACAATCCAAAAATGATGCAAGAGTAGTTATCAAATATCTTATTGGTAGAAAATTTGATTATGTTTTTCATTTAGCTTTTGAAGTTATTAACAACACTACTAAATTTGAAGCCTTGTGTTTAGGACTGCAACAAGCTTTAAGTGTGAATATTAAGAAATTAACTATTTTTAGAGATTCATAATTAATAATCAGATGGGTGAAGAGGATCTATAAGATGAATCAAAATCGTTTTCATCGGTATACTCAAAAGGTTTGGTCTTTCATTAAATAATTTGATGCATTTAATATCATTCATGTTTTTTGAGAATTCAATTCTAGAGCAGAAAAACTTGTTGTTTTTGCTGCAAATCCATCATTTGCTAATCAAATATTTTACACTTTCAAAGAATTATATAGGCCTATGATACCTAATTTGGAAAATAATTGGCATGTGTTTTCTTTTGATTAACACATTGATATATTTTTAAAAGGGAACTATTTTGATTCTAATGATTATGTTTTGAATTGCGGAGATTATTTTTAATTGTCTAATAATAGACTACCTATTGGTCTGGTCAGTCTTGAATCCATGTTTTCATCACATGATCATCCTAGAATTTTCTCCTCTGCTAAAATCTCTAGGAGAATTATAGGGGAAATAATTGTAGTTATCTTGGCTCTGATGATGATCCAAAAGTTGTTTATTTGGGTGTTTGTCTTTCAGTAACTAAAAGAAAGGCTTATGTTAAATTACTAAAAGGATTTATCGATGTTTTAGCTTGGTCCTACTAAGATTTGAAAGGTTACGATACCAGAATTATTAAACAGATATTCCTATCATTAAATCTGTAAGGCAAAAGGCTAGAAGAGTAAGCCCCTTGTTGGAAGACACCATCAACAAGGAGTTTGATAAAATGTTGGATGGTGGTGTCATTTTTCCTATCACATATTCAGATTGGGTAGCTAATCTGGTACCGGTTAGAAAGAAAAATGGAGGCATTCATCTTTTTGTATGATTTTAGAGATCTTAACCATGTGAGTGCTTAGGATAACTTTCCTTTGCCAAATATTGATTAGATTTTACAACAGGTCACCGATTCAAAAATGATGTCTCTTCTGGACGGTTTCTCAGGTTATAACCAGATTTATGCTAATATAGAAGACAAACATAAAACAACGTTTACAACATAATGAGGTACATTTGTTTACAATCATATGCCCTTTGGTCTAATTAACGCAAGCACCACATTTCAGAGAGAAATGATTGTTTCTTTCGATGATTTGATTGGAGTCATAATTCAAATCTATTTAGATGATTTAACAATATATCCAATGAAGAGAAAGAAACATCTAGAACATCTTCATGAAACCTTCATTCACTATTGTAAGTAAGGGATTTCCTTAAATCCTAAAAAAAATATTTTTGGTGTAACATAAGGGAAACTCCTGGGTCACATCATTTCAAAAGACAATATTTTAATAGATCCTAAGAGAGTACAAGCCATCAAATAACTAGCCCCACCTAAAAATGAAACTAGTCTTAGATCATTCTTTGATAAAATAAATTTTGTGTGGAAATTCATTTCTTATTTTTCTGATAAGGTTGTTCCTTTATAGATTCAATTAAAGAAAAATCATGGTTTTATATGGGACTCTAAAGATGATTCTTCTTTTGATGATGTAAAAGAAGTTATTGCTACAGATTTTGTTTTGGCTAAGCCTGATTTAAATAAACCATTCATCTTATATATTAATGCAACTGACAAAGGCTATGGGTGTTGTGATTACTCAATATTCTTCTTCTGGAGAAGAAAAACCAATTGCGTACTTTAATCAAACTTTAAAAGATGTTGAGATCAGGTATCCTTTAATTGAAAAATTTGTCTTCACTCTGGTCTCTATTTTGGGTAAATACAAAAATTTGTTGATGGGTAATCGAGTTTTCATTTGATCTAATGTACTTATTTTATCTTACTTATTTAAACAATCCATAATTTATGGGGGGTTAGCCAAATGAACTTTCAAAATTCAAAAATTTGACCTTGAGTTTGAGACATGCAATATTATTAAGGGAAATGAACTTGCAAAAAACCTCACTGAAAATGTAAATTATTAAATTAATGTCTTGATTTTGAATGTTGATGAAAATTTGAATGTTCTTCTAAATTTTCAGGTTTTGAAAACTGCTGATTTTTTTGCGTAGTATAGTTTTGGTTTGACTATGCAGGATTAGAACTATTTTTTTTCTCAAGATGATTAGTATCATGACTTGATATATTACTTCCAAAACTAAACTTTTCTTGATCATTTGGACAAAAGACAACACAAAGAATTACGTTTTTAGGATCTTTAGTTGTTTTTGTTAGAGAATTTCTTGTTTTATAGAAATTGGGATGGTGTCCTAGATGCCTCACTCACAACCAGACTGAGAGAGTCCTTATAAGTTATCATGAGGGGGTTTGTGGTGGAGAGTATGCTGCGAAAACGACAACACATTAGATTTTACGTGTTGGTTACTATTGGCCCACCATTTTTAAAGATGTTTATCATCTAGTCGGGTCTTTTACTCCTTGCCAAATATTTGCTGGTCATGAACAGTTACCAGCTATGCCTCTAAATCCGGTCATCCTAGATACACCTTAT
The DNA here is from genome assembly GCA_019776745.2 of Taxus chinensis. NCBI lineage: Eukaryota > Viridiplantae > Streptophyta > Pinopsida > Cupressales > Taxaceae > Taxus > Taxus chinensis. Next base: position 613,524,314 of record CM034153.1, read on the forward strand.
TCAAAATGGGGAATTGAATTTATTTTAGATATCCATCCTCCCTCATCTATTGGACATAGGCATATTTTGACCATGACTGATTACTTTACTAAGTGGTCAGAAGCATTAGCTTTGAAAATTTCTACATCTGGAGAAGTCATAGTTTTTTTAAAGAATCAAATCTTTTCTCGTGTTGGAATTCCTCAGGAAATAATTTGTGACAATGGTCCACAATTTGTTTCTGATTAATATTTGACCTTCCTGGATAAATATTCCATTATTTCAAGTCATTCATCCAAATATTACCCTCAGGGTAATGATCAAGCCGAATATACAAACAAGAATCTCATTAACATAATGAAAAATAAATGTATGTGAGAATAAAAGGGATCGACACCTGAAAATTTTGAAGCCTTATGGGCTGATAGAACAACTGCTAAATTAGGTACATGTTTTTCTCCTTTCTTCCTTGCATATGGGTTTGAAGCAACCATGTATATTGAGTTACAAATTTCATCTACTAAAACAATGTTAAACTATAGACAAGATTATTTATATGGGATTCAATTACGTCTAGATGAACTAATTGCTTTAGATGAGGCTAGGATTACAACTTTAGAAAAGTTGGAAAAGGGTAAAGAGAAGCTGAAGAAATTGTTTAACAAAAAGGCCATTATTAAAAGATTTGAAGTTGGAGATTTAGTGCCCTGTTAGGATAAGGCTAAAGAAAATCTGGGAAAACACCATAAATTCGACTCTCTTTGGCTTGGGCCTTATCAAATATCAGTTGTATTAGGTAATAATGTTTTTCATTTACGTGAGATTGATTGTGATTAGTTGTGTTTCATAGTCAAAGGTCAATATTTGAAGCATTTTTATGAGTGAAATCATTTTGTAAATTATGTATTATAGTTTGTTTTCAATTATTTGTTGTTTTGGCTTGTTGTGGTTTGTTTGGTGTTTGCGGTCTGGCTTGTTTCCTATTTTTCGTTGGTTGTTTGTTTTGGTCCAGAATGCTTGGAAATTGGTGGAAAGATATCTCATATCCTTGGATGGTAAGATTTTTAAATGCTTTCAATTTCAACTTATGCATATAGAGTTGATCATTTAGTAAATCTTAATAGTGATAATGATGGACGTTCATGATGACAAAGTTATACTTGTTTTTCAAATATTGGGAAATCTGTCATGTAATTGAACTTTATTCTGGCCTCACTTTCCCAATCTCTATATTTACTTTCTTTATTCACGCTCAAACATACACGCATCCCATTTTCATACTCATCATTCTTGGGGTCTATGCATAGTGATCCAAGAAATAAGTAGCTTGTTTGCACTCTTGGAGTTAAAATTTAAGCTATTTTTTTAATCCAGCCTTCCCTCTTAACAGAAGAAAGCCAGTATGGTTGTCAGTGTTATACCTCAAATTTTACCTACCCCTTTTTTTAAAAAATTGATCGCTCATCCAAGTGTCCTCCTTCGTCCCTTCTTACATTAAATATTTCAAATATATGGCGGGGCCACTTTGTTTAAATTAAAACTTTAGTTCGATTATCATTTCATTTTTAAAGTGGTTTCAGAACATTTGCATGTAGGCATTAATATGATTAGGTGTTCACTTTGATATAATATGATACCTTGGGCACTTTACAGATTGATGATCACAGTTTATCGAGATGATGATTGAATATTAGTTTACATTAAGTGTCTTTAGATTCCAAGCTCATTTTTTGGTCTATACCTTCTTTCTGTGGTGGAAGTAAAGAATGTTGGTAAGTGTCATTTTCTTTGATTTGCGCTAATTTTTTATTATGCGACGTTAAACGTGGTTGGTTCAGTAATATTCTGTTGGGATAACATATCATGATTTTATGTTGTGGCATCATGGCACTGGTGTTTTGGGATTCCAGAGGACAGGGTATTTTTTCAGGGCATTTGTCATATTCTGCCACTTCGTTTGAGTATGGATTATTGAACTAACGTAATGTTTAGTGCCTCAATTAATAATAAAATGAAATTTGGGCATTGAAGTTTAACCACATTTAGCATTGCTTAAACCTAATGATTTTATTTTTGAATAATGTCACATAGCATTTTGGCATTTGATTTTGATCTCATGGTTTAATTCGATGAAATTCCAAGTGGAATCCATGATAATGGAGTGGGAAATAAGGACTGTGGTTATTTATTATTGGCTGGTGCAAGTTTTTATGATGTTGGACTCGAAATACCTCAATCATTGAATGATTGACCTCGAGCCCATTCTTTTACCGTCAATTCAAAGTTGTCTGTCATTTGATTTTTCATTACTACGACGAAGCCCTGCTAAATTTTTTCTAGAATTGGTTCATCCTCCATTATTGGTATCGAGGTGCCCTTAGGAAACTCAACTTTAGTATTTAATCTACCTCTTGAGGTATGTTTAGCCTTAGCTTACTATGGGTGCTCAATTTTCTCAAGTTCAAAACTCACTTTGAGAGTGTGTTGACTTTTTGATGATTGTATGCCTCTATCTGCTTGTATTATGAGTTCTTTTGTTCATTTAACGAACCGGGTCTGGTTCTTTGTGGAAATATATGAAGATGTGGCTCTGTTTGGTTCTGGTCATCATTCTTTCACTTGTTATTCAATTTAGTAGTTTGGTTTCTTGCTCAACTGAAGGATGTTTATAGCTAAGGGTTATTTGGGCAAAATACTCACTACGAACTAGAGAGAAAAGGATTATTTGCCAACTTTGTGAAATATTGCTTTAGTGCTCGTAAGTTTTAAAGAAAGACTATGGTTTCAGTTTGATTGCTCGAATATATTTTGTTGTATGAAGGCTCGAGTTTGAAGTTGTATGGAAACTTGTCTTGGTTTCGAGCTAGATTTATAAAATGATTACAGTTGCGGGCTCTAAGATTGAATGATTTCGTTGAAAGTTGGAAACCATAATGGGTAATGAGATAATGCTTTGTGTCACGTTTTTAATGGAAAGATTGTGGGATTCGGTTTATTGATAACTATTGCAAGTCTGTGTCTTGCTCATGTGATATTATTTACTTTGAAACATATTTTTTATTGAGATCTTGTTTTACTATGAGAAAATATGTTCTACCATGGAAGTTGTGTCGAATTCTTATCATTTTTCAGTCTCCATATGATTCAGGTTATTAGGTATTGTTTGTTTTGGTCAAAAGATGCGGACAAATCTTTGTTTCAACTTAATATTGTTAAATACTAACAATAGTTTTCAAGGCATTTGCATGCAAATCGGTATTTTGAACAAAGTATTGAGGCGATGTTGTTGATTTGTGGAGCTCAATTACTTCAGATTAACATGCAATGTAAAACTTGTTGGAAAACAAAGTAACTATCATCAGTTAAGAGGGACCGACATTGGTCACCTAGGACCGACATCGGTCAGGCAAGGAGGAACCGACATTGGTTAGGGAGAACCGACATCGGTTACCTATGCGTGAATGTTTTAATTAACTCTCAGGAATTAGATATACTTTTAGCATTGAAGTATATCTATTGATTGTAATTGCATGACTAAGTGCTCTAAGTTTATAAATTCCTATATAAGCATGAAAGCTGGGGTTTAGAAGTAATAATTAAGAACTTGCAAAAAATTTGGTAAGAGAGAGAATTCTTGGAGGAGAAGCAAAATCTTGAGAGAAAGAAAGTACTGTACATCTGAGAGGTGTGGAAGATTGTAAATCTTCAATTTTATATCTTGTCAAAGCTTTGGATAATAGATTGGCTTGTTTCTTTGTGGACGTAGCCCACACTGTGTGAACCACGTTAAATCTGGTGTTGATTTATATCTCTTGTTTTATATATTTCTTCTAGTAGAATATCTACTTTTATTTGCATGTATGCTTAGATCTGATATATAGTCTGTACAACCGGTGTGCTAACCCCAACAACTGGTATCAGAGCTTTGTTTGAGGGTTTTGTGTCTTGATAGATTTACTCATAGACGGTTTTATGATTAAGTGGGAGCTACAACAATGGCAAAAGAAAACAAATAGAAGGTAGAGAAATTTGATGGCCGAAATTATCAATTATGGAAGATGCAGATTGAGGATTATCTGTATCAAAGAGATTTGTATTTACTGTTGGATGAGAAGTATAGACCTACGAAGATGACTAATGAAGAATGGAATATTCTTAACAGAAAGACTTTGGGATCTATACAATTGAGCCTGGCAGCATCCATGGCTTCCAATATTATAGAAGCGACTTCTACGGCAGGGTTAATGAAATCTCTTGTTAATTTATATGAAAAACCTAGTACTTCAAATAAAGTTTATTTGATGAAGAAACTATTTAATTCTAAGATGCATGAAGGTGGATCTGCATGCAGTCATTTGAATGATTTCATATCTATTATAAATCAGTTAAAATCAGTTGATATGTTGTTTGATGATGAAGTGAAAGAACTTTTATTCTTATGTTCTTTGCCTAATAGTTGAGATAACTTGGTAATGGTTGTTAGTAATACATCATCTGCTAATAATATTTTGAAGTTTGATGATGTGGTTAGTATAATCTTGAATGAATAAATTCGCAGGAAGAGTACAGAGGAATCATCATCTGGGAATGCTTTGAATGTAGAAAGTAGGGGCAGACCAAAGGAGAGATCCAAAAATAAGAGTAATGGGAAATCAAAGTCAAGGGATAGCAGATCTAAATCCAGAAGTAAGGGAATTACTTGTTGGAAATGTGGAAAGAAAGCACATGCAAAGAAAGATTGTTGGTCAAAGGACAAAGAGAACCAACAACCAGACAAAGGTAAAAAAGTAAATCTTGCTACATCAGAGGTAATACAAGATGCTTTTATTCTTTCTTTATATAATAGAATTGAATCATGGGTTTTAGATTCAGGAGCTTCTTTCCATGCAACCCCTAATCAATTTTGGGCATGTTTATTTGGGTGATGATGAACCTTGCAGTATTACTGGTAAAGGGTAAGTTCATCTAAAATTACAAAATGAAAATACATGGGTATTGAAATATGTGAGGCATGTGTCAAGCCTCATGAGGAATCTTATTTCTGTAGGGAAATTAGGTGAATCGGGTTGCATGGTTACTTTTACAGGAGACTCTTGGAAAGTCACCAAGGGTGCTTTTGTTATGGCAAGAGGTAAGAAGGTAAGAACATTATATTTATCTACCTGTGTTACTGATTCCTTTTCTGCATTATCTACTTCATATTTAGATGCATGCATGTGGCATAACTGGCTGGGCCATATGAGTAAAAAAGGAATGCAGATATTAAAGGCTAAGAGTAAGTTATCAGATTTGAAAGATTTAGATCTTGATTTTTGTGAGCATTGTGTCTTTGGAAAGAAAAAGAGAGTGAAATTTCTCAAATTTGGGGCAACTAAGAAGGAACAGAAATTGGATCTTGTACACTCAGATGTGAGGGGACCAGCTTAGGTGGTTTCTCATGGAGGATCTCAATATTATGTTACTTTCATTGATGATGCTACAAGAAAGGTATGGATTTATTGTATTTAATGTAAATATGATGTTTTTGAGACTTTTAAAAGGTGGAAATACCTTGTTGAGAATGAATCAAATTAAAAGTTAAAGTGCGTTAGATCTGACAATGGTGGTGAATATTGTAGCAAGGCTTTCAATGATTATTATTCAGTGAATGGGATACGTAGAGAAATAACTGTTCCAAAAACACCACATGAGAATGGTGTTGCAGAAAGAATGAACAGGAAAATCATGGAACATAATAGAAGTATGAGGATACATTCTGGACTGCCCTTACAGTTTTGGGTAGAAGCAGTTGATACAACAGTTTATTTGATTAACCATGGGCCTTCAAGTTCAATAGATGGAGGAATACCAGAGGAAGCTTGGACCGGAAAAGAGGTAGATCTTTCTTTTCTTAAATTTTGTGGTTCAGAAGCTTTTATGCATGTTGATAAAGAAAATAGAAAAAATTTAGATGCAAAATCCAATGAGATGCACTTTCATTGGTTATGGATCTAGTGATTTTGGATTCTATTTTTGGGATTTAGAGAATTCTAAAATTATTAGGAGTCGTGATGTTGAATGGAATGAAAAGAGAATGTACAGGGATCAAATTTTGGTACCCAAGGATGAACCGGTTGAGAAGTTTGTGAATGAAAATGAACTCTCAAATTTAAAAGTATTACCTACAGGGTTACACAGTAATAGTTGTCAGTTTACCCCTAACCAACATCGGTCAGCAGAATCAATATTGGTTATAGAAGAGCCAAACTGACATCGGTTAACATAACCAACGTCGGTTACAGGTGACTGACGTCGGTCACTGTCAGATTTGGATACAAATGTCCATGAGGACTAGATTGAGCCTCCAGTACCCCAAACTCTTGTGAGAAGGTCACAAAGGGTAAGTAAACCTATAGAAAGATTTATACCTTCTCTATTTTATTTATTATTGACTGACATTTGTGAACCAGAGAGCTTTGAAGAAGTAATGCATGATAAGACCCATGTCCAGTGGGAGCATGACATGGATGAGGAGATGGACTCCTTGGAACATAACCAAACTTGGGATTTGGTTAATTTTTTAGTAGCTAAGAGGCCATTGCAGAACAAGTGGGTTTACAAGATTAAGAAAGAAGAGGGTGGACAGAAAAGATACAAGGCCAAACTTGTAGTAAAAGGATTTACACATAAAGCAGGTATTGAATTTGGTGAAATATTTTCTCCTATTGTTAAAATGACTTTTATTCGTACTGTATTGAGTTTAGTTGTAGTAGAAGATTTACATTTAGAGCAACATGATGTGAAGACGGATTTCCTTCATGGCGATTTGGATTAAGAGATTTATATGTAGCAGCCACTTGGGTACGAAATCAAGGGTAAGGAGAAATTAGCATTCAGGTTGAAAAAGAGCCTGTATGGGCTCAAGCAAGCTCCAAGGAAATGGTACATGAGGTTTGATAGTTTTATGCATGAGCATGGTTACTTGAGATGTGAATCTGACCATTGTGTTTATTTCAAGAAGCTTGAAAATGGGAGCTATATTATTTTGTTACTATATGTGGATGATATGCTTATTGCAGGATCTAGTATGTAGGACATTGGTGAGCTTAAGGGAAAGCAAGCTCACACATATGCTATGAAGGATTTAAGAGCTGCAAAAATAATCCTTGGTATGCAAATACATAGAGACAAGAAAAATAAGAAATTGCATTTTTCTTAGGAGGATTATATCTACAGGGTGTTAGAAAGGTTCAAGATGCAAAATGCAAAACCTATTAGTACACCTATGGTTGGGGACTCCAAATTGAGAAAAGATCAGTGTCCATCATCACATGAGTAGGTCAAATACATGACACAACTGTCATATGCTTCAGCAGTTGGGAGTCTCATGTATGCTATGGTTTGTACCAGACAAGACATTGCACAGGAAGTGGGAGTTGTGAGTAGATATATGGCCAATCCAGGTAAAGAGCATTGGAAAGCAGTCTAATGGATACTCTGGTATTTGAAAGGGACATCTAGCATGCAATTATTCTATGGAAGTTTAGATATTTCATTATGTGGCTATGTTGATTCGGATATGGCTGGAGATCTACATGGTAGGAGGAGCACTACCAGATATATTTTCACAGTAGGTGGGATGACAATTATTTGGATTTCAAGGTTGCAGAAGGTTGTATATTTTTCTACTATAGAGGCAGAGTATGTTGCAGCTACAAAGGCTAACAAGGAGATGATATGGATGAGTAGGTTCATGGAAGAGTTGGGAAAAGAGCAATATGATTTTAAACTGTTCAGTGATAGTTAGAGTGCAATTCATTTGAAAAAGAACTCACTATTTTATTCAAGAACGAAACACATTCAGTTGAGGTATCACTTCATACGACAAGTATTGGAGGATGGACATTTGAATCTACAAAATATTTATACGAGCGAGAACCCTGCGGATATGCTAACGAAGCTATTAAAAAAGGAGAATTTGGAGCTACACTCCACTTATGTTGGTCTTCGAGTTTGAGACTTGAAGAGGAAGAAACAAGGCTAAGGATCCAAGAATGACGTTGTACATGTACGGTGCAGTAATTAATCTCCAAGTGGGAGATTGTTGAGTTATGGAGCTCAATTACTTCAGATTAGTATGCAATGTAAAAATTTATGGAAAACATAATAACTGTCATGGGTTAGGAGGGACCGGCATCAGTCACCTAGGACCAACATAAGTCAAGCAACGAGGAATCGACATCGGTTAGGGAGAACTGACATCAGTTACCTGTGTGTGAGTGTTTTAATTAACTCTTGGGAATTAGATCTATTTTTAGCATTAAAGTATATCTATTGATTGTAATTGCATGGCTAAGTGCTCTAAGTTTATAAATGCCTTATTAAACATGAAAGATAGGGTTTAGAAGTAATAATTAAGAACTTGCAAAAAGTTGGTAAGAGAGAATTCTTGGAGGAGAAGCAAAAAATTGAGAGAAAGAAAGTACTGTACATCTGAGAGGTGTGGAAGATTATAAATCTTCAATTGTATATCTTTTCAAAGCTTTGGATAATAGATTGGTTTGTTTCTTGGTGGACGTAGCCCACACTGGGTGAACCACGTTAAATCTGGTGTTGATTTATATCTCTTGTTTTATATAGTTCTTCTAGTAGAATATCCGCTTTTATTTACATGTATGCATAGATTTGATATATTGTCTGTAAAACTGGTGTGCTAACCCCAACATATGTTGCTTCATTTCTTAAATAAAATATGTTATGTGTGATTGCATATTATTTACTATACAAATTTCAATTCGAAATAACGATGATTTTTTCACTAGGTTCTGTGGAATGTTTTTGATTTCTCATATTATGAGGATTTGGTTGCAAGAATACAAGGTTATGCAAACATGTTTTGTGTAAACACCTCTTATGTGCTTTGATATGGCTTGTGGCATGAGTTGATTCAGCGTTTATAATGGACTTATCCTTCGAACATTAGTCTTCAATTTATGAGTTGCAAATATGATATACATGGAAGAAATGGTTTTTTCTAGAATAACACTGATGGTTTTGAGATGTTTGACATGGGCTAACATAATGGCTATGCTGTGAGTTGATAATTTTTTTTATCATATGATCACATATTTGATGCATTTTTTTCGTGTGGGATGAACTACTCTTGAAAGTGATGTTTATCATAATGACAACTGTGAACAGATGCCTAAGTCTGGATGGAGTGGATGAGGAACTCCACAGGGTTCTTGGTCTAATGCAGGTTTGCATGATAATAATAGATTCTCACCATGTAGTGATTCTCCTCGTGGTGGAAGAAGTTCTAACTCATTTTGGGGCCATGGTACAGTTTTCCGCCGTAGTGGTCCTACTCGTGTCTCAATCCACTTTGATTCCAAAGAGTCCATCCTTCGGGAAGTTTTGCAATTAATTGATTGCCCAAATACTCAGCCTTCTTGTAGCTTATTGGAAGTGAATGCCCCACATACCCATCATCACCAATCACACTCTGATCATGTCAATTTTGTTTCTTGAAGGCCATTCCAATCTAATCCTCTTTTACATAATACAGAAAGTAATCCTCCGCTACCTCCCTTAGAGAACTCTGTAGAAGGACCCCACCCTTCTCCTAAATGGGTTAGGTCCTCTTCGACCATACTAGTGGAGTTAAATCCCGTCAAATGTGTAAAATTGGAAGTGGATGGTGAAACTGGTGCTATGACACATACAATATTGAATGTGGAATCATATCAATACATAGAGCTTAGGGCAAATGATGGCACCACGGTTCTTGATTTGGTTGGGGATGTTTAATTATGATACTTTAAATTGAATTTGAAATTTGCTATTTTTGGAACAGTTGTTTATTCAGACTCTGTGGCATTATGACTTAGTCATATTTTTTATTTGGATAGATATATATTATTATATTATGATGTGGATATATAATCTATGTGGTTGTCAATATAGAAGTTTAGAAAAGATTAAAATTATATAGTTTAATGTTGATTATTATTGTTTAGAAATATTCAATGTAAATGATATGGTTATGTGGGTGATTATGGATTAATGTTTTATTTAAATAATAGTGGGTCCCGCCCCCCCCCTTAGATATTTGATTCACATTAATATTTGTCTACAATAAATTTATGATACTATTTTAACCATACATCATAAATTTTAATCCAATATTTAATCGATTAATCTCTATATATTTTAAATAATCTCCATTTTATAATAACATTTGAAGAGGTTAGTTATAACTGTTCTATTGGAGAAGATCATAAAAGAAGATAAAGGGCTCATTTACACAGGAGGAACACAAAGGTAATTTGCATATTGAGTGCATTTCATTCTATATTTTCTATGAAAATATTCTGAATGAAGGTTTCTTTCCGGATATCATCTTGGTCTTATACACCCAATTTCCAAATCCAACCTTCGTTAGTTTTACATTTTCAAGTCTAGACACCAGCTCCCAGGTGCCCCTATCCCCTCTAGGTGCCTCAACCTCTTTGTATCTTACTCACATCTATTAGGTCTTTTCTAGCTATTGGGCATATTATTTTCTTGGTGGTCGGCCTTTTCATGGTTTATTATGAAATTCAAACAAGGGAATCATATAAATGCAAAGCTATGTGACCATAATAAAGGACCAAGCTCTAAACATCTACTACCATCACCTAAGGTTGCATCCAAAGGCATTCTAAGAGCATCAAAACATCCATCTAGCATTCATTCAAGGGACAAAGGAATGCATTATTTTGCATATACTTCATAGGAGGGGAAGTTCATTTTTCTATGCACACGTCTATTTACATCTTTTACATCTAGCTATTTCTCACTATCAAGTGCATCTTGCACAAGAGCCACCTAGGGCACAATTCTACACTCATACATATAACTACATGGAGTTTGAAATGTAGTGCAACAACCATATCATAAGTTCACTCAGTCGGATGACCACCAGGGTCAATCTAAATCTCCATTTGCATCTTTTCTTTTTTAGGATTTGACATGTTTTGGGGTTTTGTAGGATATCTCTTTCATTGTAGGTTACAAGCAACATCTACAAACTTAGTGTGACACAAAGGTGAAGGTCAATGAACATTTAGTGAACCTGTAAATACCATTTTTTCAGGTTTTGCGTAGACCCTAGTGTGCAGTTAGGATGTTTGGCATCTAAGTGCCCAAGTACCAGTCCAAGCACCCTGGTTCGTCTAGATCCAGCTCTACTAAAATTTCTTGGGTTCGGTTGCGACACCATGTGTTCCAGTTCCAACAATTTTCCATCTTCACACACCTTCGAATTTATTGCAAAGTAGTTAAGTCTTTTCTCCTCTTTCTTACACTTACGATTTTACATTATCTTGCTTATTGCTTATGTCGCATTATGTTCTTCGTTGTTATATCATTGTATGCGACTCTGAAATATCCTATTAGGGTTTTACAAAAAGTTACTTTTTATTAAATCATTTGGTAAACATATCCATTCCAACACTACCTTCTAAGCATGTATCAAAATATTGCTCCTTATGAATTCATGGATCAATCTTCCTATCCTTATTTTGCTACAAAAAATATTTCTGGAATCATTACTTCTATTGTTGATTTAATACAAGTTCGTACTCAACATCCCCCTCACTTTTGTAGACACCTAAATTCCGCTTTTGCAATCTTATTGCCAAAATGCACACAAATCACTCTCATTCTTGCCAATTCTGTTATAATTAGTGATCTTTGCTAATTACCTAGCATTTCTTACCACTTGAGCCAATTAACAATGCTTTTTTTATTATGTAACCTCTTTTGCATTCAAGATATCACTTTACTACGAATCGTAAGTCAAAATCCTCTTCAAAGCAAACAATTAGTGTTTATTAGCTAATTAAGCCTATTTTCCCCTTGTTTTGGTCAATATACCCTAGTATTGACTCAAACCCCTCTTCCAGCCACTCAAAATCACCCCATTCACCTCCACAACATCTCAGAAAGCTTCAAAAGCTTATCCTATCCTCTTAGTTGACCCTAAGCAGTTGATTAAGGCTTCACACCTCTTAATCACTTGGTAATTCACTAATTGTGATTAACAAGACCTAATCATGATTAACAATTCTAATCTAATTTGGGGCTTTTAGTCCCAAATGCACCAAAATATAATTTTCTCCCAAAAGGAAAACTATAAAAAGGGTGCACCTCATTCCTTTATACTTTACACCATGCTTTGATTTGCATCTCATATAATAAATATGATATGTAGCCAGGTTCAATTCTTGCTTAAAGCCTTCAATGGGGTTAGTAGATGGATATCCAAAATGACCAAGTAGTCATTTGAAGAGGCAATTTCAACTTGTTTGGAGTAGCAACCATAACCATTTGATTGCCCTCTTAGGTCTATTTAGGCCCATGTTAGGTAATTCAAGCATATTAGTAGGCATGTTTAGTTAGATTTTGTATTGTTTTCATACTAGTTAAGCATTCTTTTAAGCTTCTATCTTAATGTTACATTCCTAGACTAGGAACCTTAGTTATTAGGTGGCAATGGTGTTAGCCTTCCTTGTTTAGCTTTGCAATTTGATTATGAAAGTTTAGGGTGTCATCATTTGGCACACTCGGTGGGACAACACCCCATTGCATTCACTTTTTAAAGGTTTTTAACTTAGTTTCAAAGTTTTTCATTTCAATTTTTTAGATTAGTTTCAAGTTTCCTAGATTAATTTCAAGTTTTATAGTTTAAATTTCAAGCTTTCTAGAGTACTTTTAAAGCTTTTTAGATTAGTTTCTCAGTCTTTTTAGATTAATTTCAAAGTTTCAGAGTAGTTTTCAAAGTTTTAGATCATTTTTTCTTAAAACTAGGTAGTTGTTTCAACTAGATTAGTGGTATAAGTTGTGTTTTTATGTCCCTTGCAAGATTCAAGGAGGAGAACCCTTGTCAAAATTGTCAAACAAATACCAAAGACTTGACCTTTTTGAAGAAATTCTTGTAAAAAATTGAATTTTGACCACTTCCAGCGAAGGGGCACGCATGAGTTGAACCGGGAGCGTGGGTGTTGAAACAGGCACACACACATCAAAATGAGAGTGCATGCATTGAAATAGGTGTGCTCCCGCTTCTTTGGAAGCACACACGTTAGCTCATTTTTTTCAATTGTCTTTCATTTTTACAACGGGGCACACACATGTTGACAAGGGAGTGCATGTGTTGAAATAGGCGCACACCCGCTTCTCTGGAAACGCACACGTTAGCTCACCTTTTTTAGCTTTCAGACACTTTTTACACAGGGGCATGTATGTATTGACAGAGGCACACATGCATTGAAATAGGCACGCACACATCGACAGGGGCGCGTAGGTGTGTCTGTATAAATTTTTCCTGCAAAATCAAACTTTCCATTTTTTGTTTTTAGGATTTATGTTACTATTTAGAGGTTTTTAGATGCCATTTTTGTTAATTTCATATATTTAGAGTACGTTTTCTCATAAAAATCACTTAGGGTTTGAAGGAATTAATCTTGTTTCCATGTTTTGTATGAGTTTGGGTTAAGGTGTGTATGCTCTTCTCTTGCAATTTGTGTGATCTAGATAATCAAAAACACTCTTAAACCTTCTTTTACTATCATTAGAGTAAGTAGGAAACTTTTTTAATCATCTTTTAGTTTAAATGTTTTTTCACTTGCTAAATAACCAAGGCTAGAACTTGTGTATGTTCTTCCCTTGCACCTAGTGTGATCTTGGGAATCAAAAGAAATTTTAGTCTTTTCATTCAAAATCACTTGGATGAATTGGGAATAAACCTTGTTTTTGCAAAATTTGATGGTAGTTAGTTGATTTACAAGTATTTTTCATTGTTATTTCCTTATGATATTGTGAATATATTTTGAAACTACTAACCATTTTGTGAAGGACCTAACACTAGTCAAAGAAAGGAGGACCTAAACAATTTTTCTAACTACATGTGTGATTGTAGGCTGCCAAAAGGAGTACGAAAAAAACCACATTAAGTCTAAAAGATAAAAAATACACCACAATCATCACATTGTATTTGCAAGTTTCGGTTAAGAGCTACGACTTTTCCACTCAACCATGACATAATCCCTTTGGCATAAGCCATAAGCTACAACAATAGGGGTGGTCTTAGGAACCCTAAAGTAGTTCACGCAAGAGGGAACCTTGTGAATGAAATAGGAAAGTATTCAACACTACCGACTTGTCTAGTACGCCTTGGTGAGATTAGCGTCAAAGATATTTGTATCGCGACCCCAATGAAAGTATAACTGAACACACTTTGGTGCTCATTATACTGAAGGGGGTAAAGTAAATCCAAGATACTCCTTGGGAAACCTTGGTAAATCGAGCTTGCTCTAGATATCTTGTGACACCTAGAGAGAGAACCACCTAGGAAGATTGTCGGCTTGGAACCATTGTTTTTGTCTTAGATAATATACTTGAGAGCTCTCACAAAGTGAAAACTTTGTTAGATTCAAACTATTTTTTTTCGAACAAGGGAAATAATCTCTTAAACTTGAAACCATGTGATTTACATCACGAAATCTACTTAGTGTCATTTTGTCCTGGTTTTTCACTTATCTTAAGACAAGGCGAAACTCTGCCAAAATAACACCAAGTTTATTTCAACATCACTTGTTCTACACCCTTTTTTTCTTATTGCCCATTTTTGGACAAAAGGAAACAACATATACAAATACAGCTAGATATCATGTGTCCACCACTTTTGTATTCTACTTGTGCGACTAGGTTGCAATGTTGGATCGCAAGTGTTGAAAGTGTGCATGGTACGTACTCACAATCTAGTAGGCCCCTTTGTCTCAAAAACCCATATTTGAGAGTTATTATTATTGTAGTTAGGTGATTTCATCCTTGTATTATTTTGAGTTGTTTCACTGCCCACATTATAGCCATACAATTGAAATATTTATGTGTTATTTCCATTGTGAAATTAGGCCTAAATCTCTATATTGTAGAGTTATGTTGTTCGCACGCATAACAATTTCTTGTTATACTTAGACATAGTTTTTACATCTTAACTTTGTCTTGAGTTTTTTGAGTGTTGAGGATACATTGTTAGCATCGTGATAACATCATTTTGACACTAGAAATCTTTCTTTTTCAAAAGCCTGGTTCACATGTCCAAATAGTGTCGTTACGTTGCTCACATTGTTATCATCCATTTTACGAGACTTGGACTTTGTTAGTGTTTAGAAAATGGTTTTTTGCATATCTTGTTAGAAGATCGTGTCAACATTCTCTTATCATTAAGGCCTTGTTTGTTGCAAACTTGACCTAACTGGTGATGTTGTGTTGTCACTATTTGGTTGTAAACCTATCTAGAAGAAATCTTAGAGAATAAACTATTTGGTGTAACCAAGTTTTGAGCATTGTACGTCATTGTATTATTCTAAGAAAAACTTGTGTCATATATTACCTTTTTAGGGTAGCTTATTCTTTATTCTTTAGTTTTTACATTTGTTTTGACCTATCACTTTTGTGGCTATTCTATAGTCACCTTGTTTTAATAACTTAGGGTCGTTACGCTGCACAAATTGGACTAAGGTCCCTTTTTAGTAAACCTAAGTGGAAATATCTTTGCATCGTATTTCCTATCTCGAGTAATGCCTACTACGAGGATGGGATCCCAAAGATTAGGAACTAATATATTTGGAGGTGACAACCCTCTTTTAGAGGATAATATCATGGTTGACCATAGTGGTGGAGAGGAAGAGTCTCCTAGCATGAATACAAAGCGTCCTCTTGCCAATTTTGATGATTACATTTTTCAAAACAAACATGAGGTTCTTATGTGTGTTATGGAACTAGGAGCTAGGTTACCTTCCATGGTGGACCCTTCTCTAATTGCCGCAATGGTTTGAGGGGAAGAGGAAATGAAACATCCTTGTCTCCATATAGATGACATATTAAACCCAGGTCATGCCTCTACTTCTGCACAAAAAAATAATGAGGAAGTACCTTTTGAAAATGATGGAGACTATCATTTACCTCTTATTAAAATTCATTGAGAAGACCATGAAGAACATGTTTCATCATGCACAACCTCCTCCTAATAAAGATCATCATGAAATACCTATTAAAGAGGTTACGTTACAACAACAGGTCCAAGCCCTCACTCGTCAATTCACAAGTTTGGCTTTGCATATACAAAAGGAACAACCAAAAGTTGTGAAACAAGCTATACCAAAAGTAAAACCTAAAGCTTCGTTTTACGAGTTCCCAATAAACACTCCTCGATAGGAGGCACAAAGAGTATCCTTATGAATATATTCTCACAACAAATCGGGGTGGGCATACACCTAGGCTTAACCCTATTTGTATAAAACTACGCCACCCATGCAATATCCACTTTTTAATCAAGAGTGGTCAACTATGAAGAACACCCTTCAAGCATTACAAGAGGGCCAAACCAGTAACAATAACAAGAAATACGGTTCGATGAGTTATGTCCCTACCCTTTTGATAAAGCCATTCTACAAGTACCTTTCCCAAGACATTTTGAGTGTTCCAAAATTTGATAAATATAAGGGAAAAGGTGACCCTCGTGATCATATAAAATACTTTTATATGGCATATCAAGAGGTGGCATTCAGTGACAATTATCTTATGCATTTGTTTCCACAAAGTTTAGGAGCAATGACGCTAGAATGGTTTGTGCATATCCCTAAGGGATCCATATCAACATGGCCAGAACTAGTAGAGAGTTTGTACGACACTTCTCTTTCAATATAGAAAATGATGTTACCATGTTAGATCTCTGCAATGCCAAGCAACAAAACAATGAAAACTTCGCTGCATTTTTACAAAGATGGAGAGGGTTAGCTAGTTGCTTCCCTTTCTCCCTACCCGAAAAGTAGCTGATAGGAATATTTGTTCCCAACCTCCATCCAGATGTTACATTCCACTTGTAAATGCATTTATGGTAACACATTTGAAGAGGTAATAGAAAAAGGGAGTCAAATTGAAAAGGCATTGTTAGCTAGGGGGACTCTAAAACCTTTCTCTCGTGAACACAACGATTCTAAATCTAACGATAAAACAAATTTTGTTCCTAATAGAAACAAAAATGTCATTAGTGATGGGATAGTAGACTCTAAAAGGGTGCAAGCCATACAAAACCACACACCTTTGAAACTTGCAAAGGGTAATCCACCTACCGAGTATAAATGCCACACTTTTACTCCTCTATATGAATCCATATCATCTATACTAAAATAGTTAGAGGTCGTAAACATGGTAAAGTACCCTGAAAATACAACCCTACGGGGATGATACACCTAAACCATCATGGTTTAGGGAGAATGAATTTTGTGAGTTCCATCACGTAAAAGGTCACAAAATAGACAAGTGTTTAAGATTAAAACACTATATTCAAGACCTAGTCGACAACGGTGATATTGAAGTAGATTCCGTTGCAGCTGTAAAATCTCCAAATGAAAAATTAGGGATCTTCAAAAAGCCTTTTCCCAATCAAAGGAAAATAAAAATTCAGATCAGGGACAATCGTCTCATAATAAGAATGCTAACTATATGTCAAACAAAGACCATTTCGATGCCCTGATAGGTTGTGTTGACCCCTCATTGAGCAAATCAATATAGTTAGAATCAAGATAAGAGAGTGCATTGTGGAAACATGGCGGGCTCGCCTCATTATAAATTCTGAACCTACTCCCCCTCCTCCTCAAGAGAGTCACTATGATGTGTTAGATAACTAGAAAAAACTACGGCTAAGATTTCCATCTTAGACCTTCTAAAGATATCTAGCATCCATAAGGATATACTTTACAAAACCTTACAGGGATCAGGAGTATCCATTGATGTTGACCCAACACATTTGCAAGCCATGGTAGCACAACTTGTTCCTTTGGAACACATAACCTTCAACACTACAGAATCCTTAGTTGAAGATCCTTCACATAACCTACCATTGCATATTGAGGTTATCATCAAACATAAGAAGGTTAAGAGAGTGCTTGTGGATGGTGGATCGGGTCTTAACATATGTACTCTCAAACTAGTCTGCCAACTAGGCTGCACAGAAGTTGATCTGGAAACAAAATTCATCACCATTAAGGCATATGACAATGAAGAATGACAATCAGCTGGAATGATAACTTTCTCATTAGAAGTGGGTCCCATAACACATGATACAAAGTTCCACATCTTGGACCTGAAACTCCCTTACAATATCTTGCTCGAGTCGCCCATGGATTCATGCCATGCAGGTCGTGTCATCAACGTATCATCAAGTGTTTAAAGTTGCAATATGAGGGAAAAACACTCACCATACAGGGGGACCCTCAACCTTTTTCTCATTGTAGAGCGTTGTCAGGATTTTTCCCTACAATCTATGAGTGTCTATCTACAGAGATCACTATTCCTATCTAGTCAGAGGCCCTTGCTTCACGAGTGGATCTAGATACCCTTCGTCTATCAATGAACAATGGTGCTTCCACCTCAGAAACTCCTTTGTCTACATGGGAGATGAAGGTAAAACCAAGCGGTTGTGGAGAGTATGATCTACAACAAGACCCTAATGGTTCACAACAGTTTGCTATCAGTCCAAGCACATGGTAGGTCATG
The DNA here is from genome assembly GCA_019776745.2 of Taxus chinensis. Lineage (NCBI taxonomy): Eukaryota > Viridiplantae > Streptophyta > Pinopsida > Cupressales > Taxaceae > Taxus > Taxus chinensis. Next base: position 613,542,878 of record CM034153.1, read on the forward strand.
TTTCAAAGTTTAGAGATCAAGAGAGGCTTGCCTTTCAAGAATTTTACTCTTGGTGGCTTGCTAGAAGATGAAAGGTTTCTTATGGACATTGTATTCCATCCAGATGATGATGACATGGCTACATGTTATAAATCACCTAAGTATCCCATTCCTAATCAGATAATGCTTTCCATGAGGTATAAAGGATGCGACAGCTGGCCACTAAGAATAAGGCCCATTAGAAGCTCTTGCAATACCTCAGTACGTATAGTAGGTAAATCAGGTATAGGCATCCATTTATATGAGTCTCACTCTTCAGATGATGAGTATGCTTCTTCTGAGAGTGAGGATAGTTTTTTCAGAAATGAAAGTGAAATAGATTCCCGATGTAGTCTTTACGAAGACCTTGCCTCTACGAACCTATTCACCAATATGGTCTATCCTTACTATAATCCCTGTTATACCCACCATATCCCCTATAACTCAACCATTAACCCTCACCTACCCATCACTCGTGAATTGGGATCAACAACAACACATACCTATTGATGTGTTTCATAATGATGAAGCCATTGGTGAGTTCCAGGGAATCAGAGACAACATTCCAAGAAATGATCACAAGAAGGGGTTCTCCATTCAGCTTAACAGATGCACATACTTTAGAGAGGAAGTAGAGTTGTGTGGGCATTTAAGTAAAAACGTGAGCAAGGGAAAATTTTCCAAAGAAAAGCCTTGTAGAAATAAAAAGGGAAAGTCCTATAGGGAAAACCTCTTTGAGGCACTTGTGGACAAATAGGCAGAACAAACCTATGGAAAAGATAATGTACCCACTTCAAGACAAAGAGCTTCCTAAGCCACATATGATAGAGGAGGATCGCAATATCCTTCCTGATCCTACACGCATGGGGGATGAATCAAAATTATTAGTGGAAGATACAATAGATGATAATATTAGCACAAAGGAACTATCGTGCGAATAGTTAAGTTGGGAGATTCCCTCTCAGCTAAAGAATAAAAAAAAAATTCATAGGAATCTTAAGAGAGTATGTAGACATCTTCACTTGGTCATATGCTGACATGTGATGACTTGATCCTACACTAATGGTTCACAATATTTTGGTACACCCAAATGCTAAGCCTATCAAACAAAAACTCTGAAAGATGCATCCTCATGTCACCTTACTGGTAAAGAAAGAGCTAGAAAGGTTATGAGAAGTAAGCTTTATCAGGCCTATCAACTACTCACAATTGGATCTCCCATGTGGTCCCAGTTCAAAAGAAGCCATTTAGTATTAGAGTGTGTTTACAGGATTTTAGGGATATAAACAAATCTTATCCTTAGGACAATTTTCCTCTTCTAAACATCGACATGATTATCAATTCTACAACAAGCTATGAGATGCCTTCACTCATGAATGGCTTCTTAGGTTAAAATTAGATAAATATTATAGACATAATATTAGTACAGGATGGAATTTCAAAACCCCCTTGAGGGACATTTTGTTACCAAGTCATGCCTTTCGGCCATAAAAAATATAGGAGCTACATATCAAAGGGTGATGACTATAATATTTCATGATATGATAAGTGAAATCATGGAAGATTACATAGATGATATATTGGCTAAATATAGAACCCATGAGGAATATCCATAAAAAATTTTTTTGGTGTATCTTTCAGCGTTCTAAGAGATTACAAACTTTGACTTAACCCAAAAGAAGTGTGTCTTTGGTGTGATATCTGGGAAATTACTAGGATTCATTATGTCACAGTGAGGAATAAAAGTGGACCCTGTAAAGATTACAACTATCATAGAAATGCCTCCCCCTACGAAAATCAAATAACTACATAGCTTACAAGGGAATATTCAGACCATCAGAAGGGTTTATTACATAGATAGCAAACAAGTGGCACACATTTACACATCTTCTTAATAAGGATGTTAATTTCAACTAGGGACCAAAACAACAACAAGCGTTTTCTTAGCTAAAATAATACTTTTCTAACCCCCCTATTCTCATTCCACACACAAAAAGAGAACCCTTGTTACTTTATATCTCTGCTACACATTTTGCAATTGGAGCACTGTTGGCCTAGTATGACAAAGAACATAGAGAAAAGGTTGTGTTTAATGTTTGAGCAGGACATTAGTAACATATGAGCTAAATTATCCACAAATCAAGAAAGATTTCCTAGTCATGGTGCTTTCTTTCTAGAATCTACATCATTATATGTTTAACACTAAAATCAAGATTATTTCAAAGATCATCCCTTTAAAGTATTTATTGTCCAAACCAAGCACTAACTAGAAAGATGCCTAATTGGATCATCTTATTAAGTGAGATTGACATTAAATACATTTATCAAAAATTCAGTAAAATGATATGTGTTAGTAGATAAACCAGCAGAAGCTCTGCTACCAAGTAATAAACCCTTGAGTCTGGAGCTACTAGATGCGTCCATTATGTACCTTGAAGAATCAACAATTTTGGAAAATGTACTTCAATGGATCTTTTACCTTTCATGGTTTAGGTGCCAGATTTGTACTGATCACTCCCACATGGAAGACTTGATTCCATACGAGAATTTTGAATCGGATTCCCTTGCATGAAATAATATAGAGGAAATATGAATCTATCATTTTAGGAATGAAGCTAGCAATCAAATGGGGATATTAGACAAGTAAAATGTATTATTGATTCAATGCTTATTATCAAATAGGTAACATATGAATATAAAATTAAAGATGAAAAGTTAGTTTCATATAAAGGAATGGTCGATTCCTTGAAATAATTCTTTGAGCAGATAAGATTTGAGAAAATAAAAAGATCTCAGAAGAGAATAAAAGATTGCCATGACTAAGTTAGGATCTATTTTTAGCATTTTTCCAAAGAGCAATGATATGTCATTCTTTGCTGAAAATCTAAGAACAACGACATATGACATACTAGACTCATATTTAGTGTGTGAAGGTATTGGTCCATTTTCACCATGGTATGCTGAAATCTTTAATTATATCCATAATGGAACCTTCCCTGTGAAAATTTCTCATGCTAAAAAAACACAACCTCATCTAGCGTATAGCCCCATTATACCCTACTTGGGGGGCACCCTCTTCTGCCAAGGCTACGACGTGAATCTGTTGCACTGTTTAAATTATGATGAATCTATCCAAGCAATCAAGGAGGTGCACGAGGGTGTTTGTGCAAGCTCATACTAATGGGATTGTTCCTTGCAAAAGAAGATATTCAGAGTAGGTTACTATTGGCCTACCATGGAGCATGGATTTTTGTCAACATGTAAATAAGTGTGTGGATAGTCAAAAGTATGACAATTTGAAACACGCATCGGCAACATCATTACAACCAATCATGACACCCTGGTTGTTCTCAAAGTGGGGTGTTGATATAATAGGGAAACTTAATATTGTCTCCTTAGATGGCCACAAGTTAATTATAACGGCCACTGAGTACTTTATAAAATGGGTAGAGGCAGTTCCTCTTACTTAAACAGAAGGTCCCCAAATTTCAAAGTTTATAATGAATCATATCATTTGTAGATATGGTATCCCTTCTTCCATTATCACTAATAATGGTAAGTTGTTCAAAAATAAAAAATGTGAAAGCACTCTACAAACGATTTTAAATTTCCCTTAAGTTTTCAACCCCTTATTACCCTCAAGGTAATGGGCAGGCCGAAGCTTCCAACAAAACCTTAATTCACATTATGGAGAAAATGGTGAATACTACAAGTTGTAACCGACATCTACAAATTCACCCTACCCTCTGGGCATTTAGAACTTTTATCCACACCCTTATAGGTGTAACTCCATATTCTTTAGTATTCGGTTCCGAAGTCGTCCTTCCTTTAGATATCGAAATCCCTTCTTTGTGTATCGAGCTAAGGGATTACCTAAATGAAGAGGAGTACTATAGAGTAGCTCGAAAGGAAGAGTTAGAGCTATTGGACGATAAACGCCTTCATGCCCTCAATCACCTAAAAGTGTATCACAATCGAGTATGATAGAGCTACAAAAATAAGGTCATACCTCGTCAATTCGAGGTAGGAGACATGGGTTGAAAGAAAATCATAAGAACACCAATAAAGATTGAGAAAAGAAAGGGAAATTTGAGCCCAACTAGTTAGGACCATTAATTGTGGTTGCCAAGTTTGGTTTAGGTGCATATAAGCTAGCCTATTTAGATGGCCAAGAGCTTTGCAAACCCATGAATGTAATGCATCGTAAGCACTTCTATGCTTAAGTATGGGGTATTTGCAGAATACCAAGAAAAGTAAAATAAAAAAGCATAAAATTGGAAAAAGATAAAGATAAATAAACATGTACGTCCAATAGTGAAAACCACACAATGGTAGAAATTTGGACAAGTCCTTTGGTGAAAACCTGGCTTTTGGCACCAAGGGAGGGTCTATTTTTCACAAGAAATATAGGGTTAAGGAGTACAAAAATTTTTTCCCCAAGTTGATAATTACCTTCATATGAGATCCTTTGTGATCCTATCCTTCTTTGCTCTGATCCGACTAATCTAACCTTCTGAGTGTGGAGAAGGTAACATTGAATGAACCCATATCACATTGGGGGAAGCTTTAAAACATCACTTCTGGCATATACCATGTGGTATTCTACCTTTTTATATCTCATCTAACGTTGGGGGCATCCACATTTCTTTATTTCCTTGCGCACATTTCCTTTGGAAAATTGTTGAGAAAATGTCAAAAAAAATCATATAACTTTTGAAAAACACCAAAAACATACAAATATGTTCCTTTAAGAAAAATTACCAAACATATCCAAAATACGTTTCTGTAGAAAAAAACTCCAAAACAATAGAAAATCATCTTAGAAATAAAGATCAAAAACAATGAAAAACACGTCCCAAAACTATTCCACAAAAACAAAGCAGTGGTTTGCTTACTTTTAGTTGTTGATCTGTATGGTTTTTGTTAAATTACTTGTTCGCACCGTAGTGCTTTAAATTAGTTTCACTTGCCTTACTTAGATTGAAATATCACTTTATTCTGTAGTATATTGCATTGAGTCCATTTTGTATTGCATACTTGTAAATAAATGTGTTACTTTCATTAGATTTGTTTAGACTTGGGCTTGTTAATTTTTACTTTTACATTGTGTTATAATTTCATCATCATATCACACATATCCATAACATCTATATATCATATATAAAAAAATATGATAATTTTACATCACGCATGTATATTAAAATCTAATAATTAAATAACAATATCACCAATGGGGCAAGAGGGGTTGCACATGATAAAAAATATATCCTCCTGACACCAATATCAAAAATTTAAACATGTTGCTCAAAATTATCTCATCAAACATACAAGTGTGATATCAGCTAAAGCTATCGCATAATATAACAAGGTGATTTACAAATTATATAACAGTCAAAATTGTTTTTAAAAAGGGGGGAAATAAAAAATCCAAGAATTTTTTTTAATAAACATCATTTAAAATCCCAAAACAAAATATTGTAAAAAAATTAAAATTGTACAAAAATTGGTAAACAACATATACGCAGCTAAATCCTGTGTCAATTACATCATCCTCGAACGTTTGAAATATGTCTGATAAAAGTGTCTTTCTATGGTTCTTGCTTGTTCTGGTCTCAAATGACTTGTGAATCATCGTGATCTACCGCCATTAACAAAATCTCAGTTGCATACTATGTCGGTACTCTTGTGTAACAGTGTGTTGTTAGAGACTGTGTCGTAGAGCACAAAGCTTTTTCCATAGGACTACTTGTGTCCTCTATTTTTCCCTTGCATGTGTTATTTCTTGGGGCATCATTTTTAACCCTTGTCGTTACAACACAAACATTTGGGAATTGTAACTTGATAACAAAAACATGGGTGCGACATGTTATTTGCTTGAATATATGTTATGGTATTGGTTTCTTTGTTAAGTTAATTAGTTTAATTCCTCGTATTGCATTGTGTAATGTATGTTGCATGGAGCTAAATATCATTTTCCTTTCTCATATTGCATTGCATAATGTATATTGCATGGAGTTACATATTTTTAGCAGTAAACAATTGTTAATAATTTATATTTTCATGTTATCTTACAATTTTGTTTATTTTAAATAATGGCTGATGGTGTAGACCCAGGTGAAAAATGATATAAACAGGTTGCTTATTGAAAGGTTGGATGCAAAGATTGGATTTGTCCTATATTTTCCCATTATTCATTTCTTCTCTATTATCATTTATTACCATTACTAATTTTTCTCCTAAAAAAATCACCCGGGCATTAAACAACCACGTTTATCCCTATCATTATTCCTTTTCAATACCTAAGGGTTTCACGCCCATTCTGACTCATTTTATTCTATACATTTCAAATCATATTTTCAATTATCGATTGACTTCTTTTATCACCGCATCGACACTTGAGGGGGCATCCTTCATTCTTGCTAATTTTTCTTCAAAAATCCACCTGTTTATGCTTGTCTACTATGTTTAAAGTGAAGTCACTAACTTCATCTCAAACAAGGGCAAACGTAGACACCTAAATTTTGCTTTTGCAATCTTATTGCCAAAACACATGGAAATCACTCTCATTCTTGCCAATTCCATTATAATTAGTGATCTTTGCTAATTAACTAATGTTTCTTACCACTTTAGCCAATTAACAATGCTTTGTTGATTGTGTAACCTCTTTCGCATTCAGGATGCCACTTTATGACGAATCGTAAGTCAAAATCCTCTTCAAAGCAGACCGTTAGCATTTATTAGCTAATTAAGCCTATTTTTCCCTTGTTTTGGTCAATCTACCCTAGTATAGACTCAAACCCCTCTTCCAACCACTCAAAACCACCCCATTCACCTCCACAACATCTCAACAAGCTTCAAAAGCTTATTCTAGCCTCCTAGTTGACCCTAAGCAGTTGATTAAGGCTTCACACCTCTTAATCCCTTGGTAATTCACTAATTGTGATTAGCATGGCCTAATCATGATTAACAATTCTAATCTAATTTGGGGCTTTTAGTCCCACATGCACCAAAATACAAGTTTCTCCCAAAAGGAAAACTATAAAAAGGGTGCACCTCATTCCTTTATACTTTCCATCATGCTTTGATTTGCATTTCATATAATAAATAGCCAAGTTTAATCCTTGCTTAAAGCCTTCAATGGGGTTAGTAGATGGATATCCAAAATGACTAAGTAGTCATTTGAAGAGGTAATTTGACCTTGTTTGAAGTAGCAACCATAACCATTTGATTGCCCTCTTAGGTTTATTTAGGCCCATGTTAGGTAATTCAAGCATATTAGTAGGCATGTTTAGTTAGATTTTTTATTGTTTTCATACTAGTTAAACATTCTTCTAAGCTTCTATCTTAATGTTACATTCCTAGACTTAGAACCTTAGCTATTAAGCAGAAATGATGTTGGCCTTCCTTGTTTAGCTTTGCAATTTGATTATGAAATTTTAGGGTGCCATCAACTTTATTACTCCTATGGATGATCCAACTATAAATGTTGTTACTACTTGCCGCACTCGCCCTCCTCCGGCTCCACCTGCCTTTATTTCGCCACCTATTACTCTAAAAATTCCTACGCCCACTACTAAGGGTTATGACATTGTTAAACAATTTAATAGTACACCTGCCAAGATATCCCTTTATGGCCTCTTGTGTAATATCTCTCTAGCTTGTATGTTTACATTTCTAATTTTTCCCATTTTCTATCTTAGTGTGCAAGTCTCTAAATGTGATAATTCACCGTTTAGATTTCACGCATTATTGTGCATTGTTTCTAGGTATGTAGATGAATACAATATTGTTAAATTCTCATAATAATGACCTTAGTAAATACCTTAATGAGTTATTGATAGGGACCCATGTGCTAAATTTCTCATGCATTGTCTAAAGTACTCGGCAAAATAGGTCTCAAACGAGTAAAACGTTCCCATAATCAATATCCACTCTAAATTTCCAAGCTCATTCTCTGCACAAGAAATCTACTGGGTCAATACAAAGCATTTATCGAGTGTTTAAATTACTCAAATATAATGTTCATACATGTAGTATAATGTACACATCTCTAGGTGGAAAGCTACATGGAATTTGTAGGCTACATTTTCATTTGTTATCGATGCCTAATGAAAGAGGTGTACAGATCTGCTTACTTAGGACCCAGACCAATGGAATCTTTTTATAAGTGTGCGGTCACCAAAAATTAGGGTTTTAATTGAGATGCGTCAAATTCTTACATGAGGGTTTTATAGAAAAGTAGATACCAATAATTTTTATAGGTTCTTAGAACCATTTAAGTCCTCATTTGCAACCTGGACCAAATTATCCAACTAAGCCTAAAACCACCATCACATGCCTTTGGTCCTAGGAAAACAGTTTTTACAATGTAGTTCCAAAATCAGAGATGAAGCCATTTCCAGTAGATTTCCAGCTATCTTCATCAACCTCTATCACACCCAAATCAGTCTATAGGGTACTCAATAATACTAATATTACACACATCTTCTCATGTTCCAGCTATATTCTACCGCCACTATTGTTATAATCTACCATATAGGCTTTTGATGCTTTATATGTAGGCTTCACTAAATATGCACTATTATTAATTCTTAATTAGTAATACAAAATATGCACCTTATGTTAATCCTAACTGGACTGATGATGTCGATAAGGTCAAACCCTCATATTGTTCTTACCTTTTTTAGCCTTAACTTTACTCCTTTTGAGGTTAATGAGTCATATTGGTGATGACCATCTTATTGATTGATGGTTCTTAACTGGTGAATTTGACTTCAAGAATCCACCTCTTATTACCAATGTTAAGGCACTTTATTGGTGTTAAAAACCCCTAAGGTTTCCTCTCACGTTGTGTACATCGTTCCACCTTCATCATTCCCTTCTCATGAGCAAACTAAATACATTAAGCATACACCAATTTCATCATATCCAACTCTTTGCATAAATAACCCTAGAAATCATAGGCATCCTATGGATTCCTCTTCTCTTCATATCCACTGGTGTTCCTCTGATATTGTCTGCATACATAAATGGTATTGAAGCACGAAATAGGATTTACATTATAATCTAGATCTTCTTCCAAATCAAGTTGCCCCATTCATTCTATAAAAATATCTACCATGGATATGTTCACATCACTGATGATCTTACTAGTTTTTACCTTTGGTTAAACACTTATCTAGTTTTCCTTTTACGGACCTCTCGCCCAACATCCACTTACACTTGGATAGGATCTTGACTTAGTCTAAAAAATGTGCACCCAAGGAACTCAAACAACACTGATGGATAATGATTTCTCAAAGTGTGGAACCTTGGGGCTCTTTCAAGCATGTCCTCCTATTTGTAAATACTGGATTTCTTGGCTATTCACCAAATCTATTATCGTTGCCTACGCTAACATGGTTACACGTAACCTACTACTCATTGATGAAGAATATGTCAAGGGGAAAATGGGGGTGTAAACAAATTAAAAAACAATGGATGGTAATGTGACCAAAGATATATGAGGTCACTCTATCTTTGGATCTAACAACACATTGAATCAAAATATAGAAAATAAGATCCACGTGCACTGATGATCCTCCTAGATGATAATACGAAATAAATATAAGTTCAAACACATACACTTAAGGGCATGATATGGGCTTATTCAATCAACCTTATATTGTTATTTGAAGCTTGCACTTATGTGATAGATCTCATGCCCAGAGCTCCACTGGAAATATTGTGGGAATTAGAATTAGAGGATAAATAATTAGACAATTTTTATATCTCGTCAACAAGAGTATCCTATATTTGAGGGGTAGATAAACTCTTGTTATAAAAATTCCTTACATGTTATAGACTATTGAAGAGAAGCTCACTAAAGAGATGAAAGATGGACATACTTACAAACTCTCGAGTCCAAAAATATCCACCAAAAGTGGTTGTAGATAATCATACTATCCCATTCTATGGAATCTACGCAATCATGATCAAATCCTCTACAATAAGGAATGTTAGCATATCGCTAAATCCCTTTGAAAACACTCTGGTTCCATTGATGTAAAGTAGGCACTGTTGAGGGTCTTGATCATGGTGTTGAACCTCAAGAAATTCATCTCTATTGAGCTCTCCAATCTATGCTTTGATTTGTATTTATGAAGAATCTTATCCTAGTGCAAGATATTTGAATGCAAATTTATTGACGAAACACTCTAGTATCTAGGGCTCAAAATGTGTCTTATTCAGGGGTATAATTTATTTATGAACCTCATTTCACTCATACGATACACATTCACTCGGGGGATTTACGCTGGCTCCTAGTCAAAATTTAACACCAGAAATGTAGCAGATCTATTCCATTTCACTCACTCACTAAAATTTTGGAGAAAAAATGGATTTGCAAATATAAATTCTACCTAATTTTTACTCACATGCGCCACTGTGCTTACTATGTTAGTTAAATACATTATGTGTCATTATGTTTCCAATTTCTCACTTGCATATTCGGTTGCTCTGGCAAGAAGTGCATATGTAAAGTCATGGGGCTGCACATATCATTAACACACGTCATGGATGCTTGGCATTGTACCACTTATTTCCAGTCTTATCAAGGCTCCTATGAGTTCTATACTATTTGTACTCAGTTCCAGGTGTCCATTGTTTCCTCATTTGCTATTGGTCATACCATCATACTTCAAGTTATTGGTTTCTTTTACACTCTGACATACTTTTTGCCTTCTCTGGGAACAAGCAACCTATCAGGTGGTTCCATGTGGCACATTTACTTTGCTTGAATTGTTCATGCCACCATGATAACCTGATGACTTTAGTGTCTATGTGTGTGATCTATCATTGGATACATAACATAAGGATCCTCTCTATTATATGCCAATTATTTGCGGGCTTTTTTTCTCAACGTATATGAATCCTAAAATACCATGTATGCTAGTGGACATGTGTCGGCCCTGATTATCATTAGTGATCCATTGTGAGAGACAGTGCTCCAATATTTTTGGGAACTCATTTTTTGCATTCTACCTTAGTCAATTCTTGCTCGGGTACCTAACGCATTATCTGGGATATGCATGTTTGTCTTGTTTGCATTAATATTAGTTTCCTACTATACAATGTACCATTTTGGGTTGGTGTTCTGCCAAGCATATTCCATCCTATATACTGGTATCATTTTCAACATTAAATGGGTAATCTGTTAAGCATCGGATACTCTACTTGGGCTATAAAGTGTCTCCTAGCTATATCAAAGGCTTACACCTTTACGAGGGGGGCATGAATGTGGTATGAATTAGTCACCCAAGATAACAATATGAAGGCAACCACTATTATTTCCTCAAATGTGATTTTGCATGTGAAATAAAAGCTCAGACACAGTCATAATATCACCCAGAGGCCAAATATGGGTCATTTAATGTCAACTCAAACATTATCACCTTTATACGGACTTGTGCACCTAGGTGCTTGCAAAACCCAATCCATCTAAGGTGCAATTATGACCAGGGGCAGATGCACAAATTCTCTTCAAGATCAGTCCCAAATTTTCATGTAATCTAACTACATAGAGTACGTTTTACTACCCCAACATGCAAAACCCTCTGGAGCAACTCAAAATGCATTCTATTTCCATATTTCTACTTTACATGGATCAAAGAAGAGCTTAAGAAATGATCACACTATCTACAGTGGATTGATTAGGTAAATGTATGGCAGAAAAGAATGAAAACCATAAAATTAATTAAACCATGGAGAATGAGGATGTTTGAATATTTACAAATCCTCCCAAAACCTTTGCTTCACATTATGGCGTGAGAGCGCTCCATACAACTTAAAACATGAAAGGGTAGGGAGATCACCCAAAACTAATTCATTCTTCTACAGTGAGATTTCCATGATCCTTTCTATCTTTTAGCACTCATTTTTGGATCAGGTGCACATGGGGCATTTGCCTAATTTTTCACATTCTTGGAAGACTTAGTAGCACTTTGCATGCATTGGGCATTGAAATTTTACCTAAACACCTAAAATATCTTAAACAGAAGTCTGGAAACCCCTTAAACTCTTCCATTTTGTATTTTTATTTTTGATACGCAATAATGCCAGCAACACTTTCACAAAAACTCTTGAAAATAATATGGCCCAACGAAAAATATGTACAAAAGGATGTATCATATGCGCTTCACCCCTAGGGAAATTTGAAAAGTGTGAAACAATACTCTAACTTCCACGCTTCATGATATAGAGTGGATAATTTTTCTTGTCACCTCGAAACAATAAAGAACGATCAATCTACATGATAATATGATACAAAATTTTGTAGCAGACTTCATGGATATTGTTCATTCAGGGAATATCCTATTGTGCCAGGGAAAATGTAGATACAAAATCATGCACTTGGGTACATTTCTAGAGTCCTAAGATCACATACTTACTATTCATATGATTCTTTAGAGATAAAACTAGTAATTGATTGTTGTCTTTGGCCTTCTTTATTTGTCTCTTGTCTTCTTTCTTAGTATTTCACACCCTACTATTCAAGTCAGTACTTTACATGAGTTTATCATTTTATGACTCTAGACACTAGTGTGCAGCCAGGACGTCAGTGCCCAGGATGCCCTCATCCCCTCTGGTTGTACCCCTAACCTCTTTCTATCTTAGTCACCTCTTTTGGAACTTTTCTAATCTGTTCAAGCATCTTATTTTCTTATGTGGTCATGGCCTTCCATTTGTCAATTATGAAATTCAACCAAGGAAATCATATAAATACAAAGCTATGTGACCATAATAAAGGACCAAGCTCTAAAATTCTACTACCATCACCTAATGTTGCATCCAAAGGCATTTTAAGAGCATCAAAGCATCCATCTAACATCCATTCAAGGGACAAGTGACTGTATTATTCTGCATACACTTCATAGGAGGGGAAGTTCATTTTTCCATACACACGTCTATTTACATATTTTACATCTAGTTATTGCTTGCTATCAAGTGCATCTTGCACAGAGCCACCTAGGGCACAATTCTACACACACACACACACACACATAGAACTACATGGAGTTTGTAATGTAGTGCAACACCTGGATTGTAAGTTCACTCAATCGGGTGACTATCGGGGCCAGTCCGACTCCCCATTTACATCTTTTCTTTTTTAGGATTTAATGTGTTTTGGGGTTTTGCAGGATATCTCTTTCATCGCAGGTTACATGTGACATCTGCAAACTTATTGCAACACAAAGGTGATCAAAGGAAAAGGTCAACGAACAACTAACGACCATGTGAAAATTAGTTAATGAGGTTTTACGTAGACCATTGTGCCCAGTTAGGGTCTTTGGTGCCTAGGTGCCCTAGTACCAGTCTTGGTGCCCTGGTCTAGCCTGATCCAGCTCTCCTGCAATTTTCTAGGTTTGGTTGCGACACCTTGTGTTCTAGTTCCAATAGTTTTCTAGCTTCACACACCTCCATATTTATTGCAAATCAGCTAAGTCTTTTCTCCTTTTTCTTACACTTAGGGTTTTAAATTATCTTGCTTATTGTTTGTGTTGTATTCTATACTTCATTGCTATATCATTACATGTGACTCTGAAATATCCTATTCGGGTTTTACAAAAAGTTAATTTTTGTTAAATCAAGATATAACAATACTCTTACAGCTCTCTTCACCTTCTTGCATTTAGGGGAAAATACAAGAAATTGCTCACACATTACAATTGAATAGGAATGATTTATCTGTTCTTATTTTCACACAACAAAAATCAAACACACAACTGAAAAAACACCACAACTTCATTATGCGGCCTCGTCGCTTGTGGCTGGCAAGAGGTCGTTGATTGACCTCCATCCTCCATTGCCTCCGTCCTCTAATTGTTTTTTGCTAACTTAACTAGATTTAATCATGAGGCTCAACTTACATTAGTGGACATCGGTTACTATCGAAAATACATCCGTAAGGCAATTTTTTAGTTTTTGACTTATTTACGACTCATAAAATTGGAAGACAAATAACTTGACTTACAATAAGATGTTTGACGACAATTTTAACAAAATGACGATATTACATCACAAAGACAAAATACAAGGAAAAGAAACTTAACATTTGACTTGACAATGTACAACACATCGAGGATTATTTCGATGACCTATTGGGTAAATCCAAGTATTGATAGAACCATCTTACATCCTTGAAATCCTCTTTGGGTGCCTCATCCGATACTTCCTTCACCTCAATCCCGCCAAGTGTGTGTTTGGATTTCTAACCAAAAAACTCCTTGGCTTCATCGTTTCCATTAGGGGTATTGAAGTTGACCCTGCTAAGATCAAGGTCATCTTTGAGATGCCTCCTCCTATCAATCTAAAGCAACTTTGTAGTCTCTAAGGATGACTTCAATCAATCCACCGGCCCATCTCGCAACTTTCTATCTCCTTTCCCTCTTTCTGTTCTCTTTCTATTGTACATTTTTTGACGAATATCGATGAAATTTTATGTCCACACATTCCTTAACATATGATGAACTTTGTGTCGGTTTGTGTTATGATTATATCAATTGTGTGATTTGTGAAATGTATTTTTGTTCAATGAAATGTTGTTTAATCTCAAATATGCATAAGTAATTTGAAATATATATTTTCGTTCTTATAAAAGCGTCGTCATTTCTTCATTCTTGAATTTTGCCCTCTTCTTTGTCATTCTCTTCTTCTTTTTTTCTTTCCTTGAAACCCAATAGATGGAATTCAAGAATTCAACAACCCCAAGCTAAAACACTGTAAATAATATACATATTTATGTAATTAACATTTTTGTCTTTCAATAAGGGAACCTCCCTATCAAGAGTAGGAATTTTAGTCCCCTGGAGTGTTGCCATTTTGTTTAAATACAATTTCTACTAACACTCTATGTGGTGGAGTCCTGTATCTGCGAAAACCATCTTGGTTGAACGTTCGAATACTTGCGAATAATAAAAATCTTGTAAGTAACGATCAAATAAACACCAAATTTAACGTTTAATTAACCTATATGAGTCAAATGAACTACAAGCTTTCACAACTCCCCAACGTAATCAAAACACATTATACACCAAACATATATAGAAATAAATTATAACAATGAATGAGTCCCAGAAAAAAAATTATACCAATGAATGAGTCCCCCTGCAGGCCTGGAATTTCAAAGTACATGTGCCTGTTAGATCAAAATTTATTGACGGCCTAGCTCTTTGAGATGTCTATAAATTATATTTTTTTCTATATTTTTTTTTATGATTTCTTCACATATATACAAACAAGTTACATATTTTTACATCTTTTGTATATATTTATCATCGACTCTTTAAAAAATTATACGATTTTATAAATTTTCAGCTTATCATTATCCACTGCCACCGATATTTCTTACTAGTACTATACGGTTAAAATCACAAAAAACGGCCCACAGCCTGTCAATTTCCAGGACTCACTCCGCCGTGGACAAATGAAGTAACTTACTTTGACGAAATCTACGAGAGTACCTACCTAACGGATTCTTCGAAAAGTAACGAAAAACTTCCTTCCACGTCATAGGAGGGACAAAAACAGGCCCTAAAACAGTGGAATGATATCTACTCTGAGCAAACCCTCACATTGCGAGCAGAATATTCTGCTTCTACCTCAAATGTGGGGTTTCTGAAATCGCTGTCCGCACGGAATTAGCAAACAATTTTGCACTGTTTGCATTTTTGGAGGATCACTCCATATATTTGTACTTTGTTCTTCTTGTATAGGCTTAAAAATTAAAATTAATGCTGAAGTCATCCATGGCTCTACAGGCTGCTTCAAGCCATGTAAATTTAGCGGGAAATAAATATAGCCCCATTTATTCCAGAGAATTTGCAGTATTTTCTTCTGCGAAGAGGAGGGCCAATCCAAACATACGCGCCTTCCCAGTCTCGTCATCAAATTTAGCTGAATTTGGGTATGTATAACTTTTTGATTTTATAACTTTATTTTTAGGTGCAGTTTTTGCGTAGATGGCAATTTTCGCATTGATTTTGTATCTCTTCTGTAAAGTTCATCTGAATGCTATAAAGATCTTGAGCAAGATCTGCTGTCCCATAGGCTGGTAGCCTCGTGGACGTTAAAATATCTTCATTCTTCTTCTTCTTCTGGGAGTTACACTTGACCTTGTACGTTGGGCTAAGCCGCACCCATTAACCTAATTTAACATGTTTATAATGTCTCTTGGGTGTTGAATCTGGGGCTAGAATGTGAGAATACATTTACTTTTATTACTTCAACTGAATTTGGTATGATTGAATCAATAATTATTATTTCAACTGAATTTTTGGTAATGATTTAATTAATAATTTTCCATGCCTTGTCAGTTGTGGTGTGTGCCAGTATTTAAACCAATTTAAAACTTCATCATGTCTCCCAGGATTTGAATATGGGGCTCCACTTTGAAATACCATAAATGTTGACCACTTGAGCTTATCCCTTTTGATTGAATTGTGGTATTATTAATCAATAATTTTCCATGCCTCGTCCATTGGTGTAGGTCATTCTACTGAATTTTGGTATATATTTAAGCACTGATTTTCTATGCCTCATAGGTTGGGGTACGTTTGTATTTTACCCAATTGTACACTTTTTGATGTCCCCTACGATTTGAACCTGGGGCTCCACTTTGAAAATCCATATTCATTTGCTTGAGCTCACTCCATTCCACTGAATTTTCCATTCTATTTAATCAATTTTTTTCCATGCCTCTGGAGTGAACCAGTATTTTATCCAATTACGCCACCTTTTATTTAAACCTGGGTTTTCACTTTGAAAGCCTTTTTACTTTGACAACTTGATCTGATCTGCTTCAACTGAATTTTGGTATATATTTAACCATTAAGTTTCTATGCCTCCTCCGTTTATGTATCATGTGTTTTACGCAATATAACATTTTATCATATCTCCTTGGATTTGAACATTGGGCTTCACTTTGAAATCCCATTTACGTTCCTTTTTCCCTCTCGAGCTTCTCCCTTTCGATTGGATCTTTGGTGTGTATTGAATCAATCATATTTTGCTGCATTTGTTAATAGAGGTTCACTGATTGTGGCACATAATATTTCATCATGGAAAACACTCTTTGTGTTTATTTGCTTAACACGGAAAATGCTCTTTTTATTCATTTCATTTCACTGAGGGTGCTATACAACCTCAGACTTTCAATTCTGGTCAGAAATTTCTTTTGTCAAACTCTCATAGTTAACATTCTCACTCTCACCCACCCACACACACAAAAAAAGAGCAGGACTATGGCCCGCAGGGTTTGAATCTGGTTCTTTTGCACAGGGACACCTCATCTTGAATACCAGGACAGACATAATATTGCATGTGTTGAATGCTTTTTCTTTTTCTTTTTTTTTTTCCAATAATGGGTAACCCCAAATGGAAACCTTAGTAATTTCTATCTCAGATGTTTAGGAAGTCTAATTTTTCGAGTGTGAAGTTTAATGATTCAGGAGGGATAAATGTTTTCCCCTGTGAATGGATCAAGTAGGTTTCATTTAATAGTTAGTCCTTGGCATGGGACCAATGGTCATCTGGTTAATGCATTTGAAGTAAAGCTTACCTGAAGTAAGGTGTGCAACTTAAGTTAAAGTACAAGATGAAAAACATTTCTTTTTTTTAAACCTGCCCACTATATAATGATATGAGGGGAAATTACACCATAGTGTAGTACATGAAATCTTAAATCGACACAATCAGAAAAAAGTTTGGGGAATTAATTTTGAACCTAAACACTCATAGAAAGAATCTTTTGAATAAGGTAACATGCTTTGATAGGTGTCCTGCAATAGTTAGTCCATGGCATGGGGACTAGTGGTCACGAGGTTAATCTGTTTGAAGTAAGGCATCCAGAAGTAAGGCGTGCAACTTAAATGAAGTAGAGGATGGAACACATTTTGAAATTTTAACATGCCCACTATTTAATGGTATTAGGCACCATTACAAATTTACAACATAACACAGCTATACAGTGTATGAAATTTTAAATTAACACAATCAAACAAAACTTGGGGAGTTTATTTTTGAACCTGTACGCTCAGAGAAACAATCTTCTAATCTAGCAAACGCGATTTGATAGGTTCTAATATCTACAGACCATTTTAACCTAAAGGACATTAAAAGTCATTTTATTTCAGGTGTGATGTCGATTTTTCAGACTTACTATCAAGAAATGACACAAAAATATCATTGAAAGTTGAAACGACATGTTTATTTATTGAAAATTGAAACACGTGCTTACTGATTTACAAACATACTAACGCAAAGAGTAAATACCTAAACAGAATAACAAAATCTGGTCAGGAACACCCATATGGAGTTCTGTAAGGACCGTCTTTTGCATGTGTAAGTCTATGCCAATCAGTTGCATTGCATATTTTCTAAGACCATATGGCTATTAAAGAAGGCATTCGAAGCATCCAATAATCTCATGTTAATGCTTAAGTAATTGAATGACATGCATCACCAAGTGGTATGCAGAACAACAAAGGTCCTGAGTCTGACATGCAATGTTTAGTATTGCATTTCTTGCAGTAGGTGTGTTTTAGTGTTTCTTAATCATTTTTCATATAGATTTTAAAATCGGGTGTGGTTTAGTTTTGACCAAATGTCTAGAACCAATTTTGGTGTGAGCCAAAACGGAACTTCATAGAATCTATGAAGAATGGGTTGTGAGAGCGGCAGCCCTAGGAAAAGAATCCAGTAACACTGGTTTGTCATGGCCTGTACATGTGCAGTATATCCCAACACCAATGAAAAATGAATGTTTGGACATTGTGCCATTCTATTAGTAGTTAGTCTTCATCATTGAATATGGAGTTCAGCTTCTGTTGTTTCCCTTATTCATCTGCAGCTGTCAAAATGATTCATTATCAAACTGTATTGACTGTCTGTCCAATAAACAATAGTTTATTTTTGTGCCAGAAAGGGCACCTCAAAATTCTGTTTGGAGCTTCTGGGCAGTTGGGTTCTTTAAATTACTATGGCTTCTGTGCATGATTTTCTTTCATTATCATATTTTACTGTGATGCAATATTTGAGTGGCGTTTTAGCTATTTTATAGTTGATTATACGTGCTGACTATTTAATGTTTTAATAAATAATTGAACATAAAAATAATTTATATTGATAACTGTCAAAACTTTAATGGAGTATATTCCTTTCACCCTTTTTAATTGTTTTCTTTATACTGTTGTTATTTTGTGTAGATAATTAGCTGATAGGCTTTTTAAATGGATGTGCATGTCCAAAAAGATCACTCAGAACTTGTAGGGAAGCACGTCCTGACTGTTGGAAATAAGCCTCAGCCGCCGGAAAATAACTGCGGGAAACAACTTTAAAATAAAACCTTCGACTTTCTCATCCCTGCATTCATTTCACCCCTAAAGATGCAACGACTTATTTCATTTCAGTTTTAAATGCGTTCCTAAATCTCATGTTTTAGTGTCAGAGCTACATCAGTATAATTTAGAAGGCACAATTTCCTGCACAAAATTCTCTGACAGCCATCACCCACGATAAATTTTCCACTGCCATTCTGATTTGTCCATTCAAATTATAACACACGTGAAAAATTAAAAGAAAGGGTATAATTTGCAGAGGTGTTATTTGAAAGTTAGAACCGATATTCCTGGAATTATCTGTATGTGAAGGCTTTAATTTGAGTGTTCTTTGTTGAAGTTGAATTGTCTCATGAATAAACAAGGGTAAACAGTTCTGGTCCTTGTACTGAATGAAGCTTCTCAAGGATCCATGGGAATCTCTAAAAAGACAATGGTATCTTCCCCGAATTTTATAGTAGATAGGGCAATTGGATACGAAATGCTCTTCACTTTCAACTTCTTGAAAACACAATTGGCATATACCCTCTGTGGGTGTTTATGATGAGATTCCATCCGGAGTTGATGAGAGCAAACATGAAACTGGGCTAACAGGGTCCTCAATTATGATGGTGGCATCTTCTGCATGTACTCGGGAATTTGATTTCGATCATCATGAAAGTATGATTAAAATTGGAAATAATGAAAAAGTTTTGGTTTCAAAGGCTCTTTTGGATTAAACCATGTAACTTTCAAATGAATCTCATGGTTGAGAACCGTTTTGCATGGACGATGCCTAGAATGTTTTAAAATGTGTTGTTAATTTTAGAGATCAACACTTTCTAAGGGACTCTTGCATTTTTAAAGCTATGATTAGCTTTGTTGTTGTAATTTGTATAAAGAGTCAAATCATTTCAATCTCAAATTAAGAGGAACTTCAGAAATCAAAACTTAAACAAAGGGGTGAAATCTCAACAAACTGGTAACACCGTTTCACTACTAAAACACTCCATAGTCATCAGCATTAAAAATATTTTTCTTATATTATTTTTAATGGCTCTTCATGTATTAATATTATAAATAGATGAATGGAAAAGTAAAATCTCCCATGCTTTATTAAGAAGCCTATTTTTGTGCGTATACTACAATCATTGCATTGCACACTCATTTAAATCACTGTAGCTAGAGGTATAATGAGTTGATAGGCTTTTTAAACGGACATGCTTGTCCAAAAGATCCCTCAAAACCTGTCTCATGCCATAAAACAAATCATAGCCATCGGAAAACAAGTTTCACCGGCCGGAAAATAGCCACTGAAAAATAGAATGTTTGACTTTCCTATCGGCGCATTCATTGCACCCGCGAAAGATGCAAGTGCTAGTTTACTTGAATTGGATTCTGGAATTAAAAACTCCTGTGATTTAAATCCGTGTAAGTTGTGTTAAAAACTTAAAACAATTGGATAATTTAAAATAAATAAAATGAAATAACAGATGTTGCATCAAATGTTAAAAACTTAAAATATCTATCAAAGTTTCAAAGACATTATCTTCTACCCTACCAGTTGTCAATGCCTATATTATATTGAATTTTCAGTTATATTCCTTCTAAAGAGGTCGTAGTTTTAACAAGCTACTCCATTTTTGGTGACCCCTTGTGTTTTCCATCTTAATCACCTGTTTCTTTTCTAATGCCTGGAATTTCTATTTATATTATCTGTATTTACCTCCAAGTATATAAATGTACATGCAACCAAAAACAAACAAATGCATTCAAGTTCATGATCCATTACTTCGCAGACATTTCACCCCCAAAAAACATAAATTCTGTGGAATTACACCCCATTGTATTGATCAGGACAAGGCACATTGCCACAACCTTATTTCCAACCAAAAGTCATTATCATAATAAAGGTAAACAAAAATTGCTTGAAACATAAGTCCAAAAATTTAAGATTGATACTGTCCTCAGTGAAGGCCACAGAATAAACCACATTGCTACTGCTTTAGTGTCCACTCTGAGCCAAGATAGGCTAAGGTCTTGAGGCAACTGACCCGGTGGACAGAGGCTGGTCATCGTCCTCTTTATAAAAATCTGCCGCAGACATCACCATTTAAAAATTAACACCATACAAGAAGTCAAGTGAAGAAAAAGAAGCCGACTAACTAGATCATTACAAAAGTGGAAGAAGAAAAAAGCTTTAAGGCGGGTTATTGAATTTTCTTGAAATAGTCTCACTTTTTGATTGCTAATTTATAAAGTATTCCTCGGTATTGAATTCTGTGACAAAATCCCTTATGACGCTACAAATGTGTAGCCTATATTTTTTGAAAACAAATATACATTTTTTAAATTTTTACAAAATCTTTTCCATTTAAATGTGTAGAAGTTTAGGAAGAGACTATTGTAAAGAAATACAAATTCAGTTTGTAGTGAGTAACCACTTTGATAAATTTTCATGGGGCAGGAACAGAGTTCAATTTTCATTGCAAAGGGATCAGGTCATTGTACAGGCTAATAAGTTGGTGCCAAGAGAGAGCTTACCTGTCACAGAAGAGGCAGGCTATGTTTCTGATAAGTTAGATACTCAAAATCACAGTGCTAGCAGTTCACATAGTATGCTAATTGTTAAGCTCATAGCTGCTCTAGGTATAGCAGCTGCAGTCACTGTTATATCTGTATTCTTAAAGAGGTCCAATTTACGTTGGGCCCACCAGAATTTATTTGGTTTGGGATCAGGGACTGCAGCTACTACACCAAGCTCTGTTGGTTTCGGCTTCAGCTTGTTTGGACACAATATATTCCTCCCTGAGCATCCTCCTGGGTAAATTCTGGATCTCAGTTTAATTTATACAAACATGGTCAAATCTAAATGGTTTCTAGTGCTGTGCTTTGTAGCTCTTTTATCAGATTGAATTTCATGCTACATTATGCATTCTTTAACTTTCCAGCATCCCTTTGAATCGGTATGCATATCGATTGCATGTCATGAAGGATTAATGGTTTTAAGAAATTGCCAAGGGTTTTACAAACTTCCTTGCTCCCATGTTGTTAAGAAAAGAATTTGACATTGAACTCAAGCTGGGTAAACTGAGGCAAATGCACTAAAGTCCCAATATAAACCTGCATAAACATTTCAGTGCTTGTGAATGGAGGAACTAGGATTGGTATAATTGATTCTTAACAAATAAAATAGTTCAATGTAAAAATACCAGAGTCAAAGTGGTGTACCTACTTTGGATTGTCTAACTTTTCTGACTACAAAATTGCATAGCCTTTCACTCCTCTATTACAAAAGTCTTCCTTTGCCTGTAACCATAAAATCTGTGTTTTGGTTTTAACAGTAACAAAAGTGACACTCAGAAATAATCTGGTTATCCGAATTCAGAAAAGCCACAAAATCAGATATTGCCTATTGGCGTTCTTATTCCAGGTTTCTCGTTTATGTTCCTGAGGTAGTGTTCTATATATTTGAATGAGAATGCAAAGAAATTTGCTACATTTAGAAGGGAAATCAATGAATTTTTTAAAATAAAAATGCCCGTGAATGATGCAGAAATGAGAATTCCCTTTGGGTATTTATATATGCATCATATTGGGTAGCAATAAGCAAGGTTACAAGTAGTACCTTAGAGCAGGGGACAGAAAAATAGGGGAAATATTTTTCATATTGCTGATCATCCCCCTCCGAGTCTCAGGGGACAGTGCAGGAAACATCCGTACAAAGAATAAAAAACTGGCATCGACTAACAACACTAGAGAAATGGGAAAGTCATGCCAGCAGACATATTGAATATATTTAGAATCTAGATAAATGAGAATCATATATTTTAAATGAAGACAGCTATATTGAGATCTTGTAACCAGTAGTTTTACATATTGAATATATTTAGAATCTAGATAAATGAGAATCATACATTTTAAATGAAGACAGCTATATTGAGAGCTTGTAAGTTGTAACTGGTAGTTTTACCTTTTTTAGGTGGCATCCAAAGCCCTTAAAGTGGCTTCTTGGTTCGTTTATGGTACTTGTTCAATCAAACACTAATGGGACATTTTAATTGCTTTTTGATCTTTATGAGAACCCATTTAGTACGTAATGATATTTTTTAATTTTATAAAGCCACAACAATAGAGATCATGAATTATCAGTGCATTAATTTAAGTCTAGATAAACAACTACACTTTTTCTCCCTTTATTTGCACGAATGGATCTTAAATGGTATGCCTCATTTTTTTAAAGCTTCCGTGCTCCATCCATCTATCCACACACACACAGACACACACGGAGGGAGGGAGGGAGCGAGGGAAGGAGAAAGGAGAGGGGGGCGCAGTGATGGCCCTAGTGGAAACAAGGGATTGCTAGACGTCTGTTGCGTGCAATCCCCAATCCAAGCGATGGGGACGGACTACAGCGTGAGCGCTTCCTTGCTGGCCAAGGGGGCAGCAGGGAGACATTTCCTAGACATTCTCAACCCTTTATTTCTTGTGAATGGACCTCAAATGGTATACCGCACTATTTAAAGCTTTTGTGCTCCATCTATCTAGAGAGAGAGAGAGAGAGAGAGAGAGAGAGAGAGAGAGAGAGCAGAGCCATATATAGGCGATGGCAGCAGTGGAAACGAGGGACCTCTAGACGTCTGTGGCCTGCAATCCCCAATCCAAGTGACAGGGACAGTGTGAGCACTTCCTTGCTGGCCAAAGAGGCGGCATGGAGACATTTCCTAGACATTCTCCTGTCTTTGTTTCTTGTAGGGACTTGGATATGTGTTCCTTGTCCCTGTGGATACATCCCCTAGGAACATTAGTAACTTAACTCAGCTTTTAATGGCCACTTTTTTTCACCATGGGCAATTGGATGGAAGGTAATTCAATATTATTTTAAGTTCATCTTTCATCACCGAATGTGAGCGGATGAACGGTGTCTTGGGTTCTCTTAATCGGCAAACCTTCACTATCTATAATTCCATCAATTATTAGATATGTTTTTTTCCCCACTTGGAGAGTTATCCTTCTGACACTATAACTACCTCAGTAAGTGAGGAAATTAGGTGATTGATGTTTCATTCCTATCACTTTAACACCTAAGTTGACACCTTACAACACCCTGTATGCCTACTAATTGTTCATATTCTTGGTCCATAGTGGAGTTTGAATTCAATGCTAATACTCTAGATGAAGGATACAGAGACTTTCTTATTTCCCAATTTGGTGGTCAGGGCCTTTAATATTATGGTGAGACAATACCATGACTATTAGTTTGGCATTTGATGGACTAGCTCATCAAAATTTTCTGATTTTTTCTAGGGGCATAAACATTTTAATACTATATACTTTCAGACATGAGGTGAGATGGTAGCGGAACCACTTACAGTTTTTTCAGTCATCAATACTTGCCTGTAGTGAGGTAGGACGAATACAGTAGTGCTGATTGCATGATCAAGCCAACCACCTTCAGGGCTACAAAGTTAAAAATTACACCTATCTATATACCCGGCCAAACAACAGATGTTATGCAAACATTAGTATCTGAAAATAGTTGCTGAAACCAAGGGTAAATCTGCCGTGCTATATGAGAATTTATCCAATTATTTTACAGACTGTGATTACTTGGTCGATTGTGCCAACATGTTATTCTCTAAATGCCCAAATATAGGTGGACGTATATGGAGTCTCTAGCTTCATAAAATCCCCTGACCTTTCAACATTTTAAAAGGATCCCTGCAGTTTCCTTTAGGTGTACCAGCCCAAACACTCAGACTTCTTGAAATCTTCAATTAGAATTCAAGTTGCTTTTGATAACCTCACATTGGATACCCTCTCTTTTGTGCTTGTTCAATGTTGGGCCTTGTAAGCATGCGTATCATGTTACTATTAGTTAGGGAGTCAGAAACCTTTTCTTGTCTTATTATGCCTGTCGTTATTATTTCATTTTGACCTTATTAGGCATTTGAGAGTTTATCGTATTAGGCTTGCGGATGGTGGCATTGTTTTCCATTATTAGGTACTAGAGGACTATGCAAAGTGATAAGTCTTTTTTCTATAAATCCAAACTCTCATTCATGATCTTAAGTTAGTTCATCACATGAAGGTTGATAGAGAGCTTCATATATATTTGAGTGATCAGGCCACAGGATCAAATTTGGCAACTCTGCAATGGCACTAGAGCCCAAGTTTTTAGTAATAATGGTTTTCATGTCTCTTTTGGTGTCAAATTTCATGCCTTCAACATCTGTGCCAAAGTCTATCTTTATATTAGTGATAGTTTTAGTGCCAACCCTCAGTGACAATATCCGTGCAATTCTTGTGCCACATAGTAAAATCTGCAAATTTGTGCCAAAGGTCAACTCTGGTACAAGCTTCACTTTGCACTAAAACCCACTACAACAATGGTTGCATACAAGTCTGCCTTTGTGCCAATGCTAGTAATGCCAAAACACATATTTGATGGAAACACCCAACCAATCATCATCATTTCACACCAGTTGCCCAACTCATGACTAGCATCTATTCCAGCAGTTCACATTACCCAACTAGCACCAAAATTCTACTACTGTTGTATAATACCAACTTCATGCCAAATTCTGTACAGAGTCACATGCCTTTGTGGCTTCTTATCAGTTATAGTCACCAAAAATCGTGTAACCCTTGGAAGTTGAATGACTACAACTCAAGCATACACCTTTCTTGAAGTATAAGTCTATAACATATGTATGATATTATCATAAGTTTGTAGTCAGTTTAATGAGCTCTTTTTGGTTCATTTCTTTTCTTTGATAGGAAGCCCCACATTTCTTCCGAGTGTTTTTATATACAAAACTACTTTTAGTTTAAAGAAATTATAGTGCTAACTTCGAAATATCCATATATTGGTTTTTCTCTTCTCTGCTTTGTGCACTATTGGTGTCCCCAGATTTCACCCTCAAATCTGAGACTACCCCATGTTAAAAAATTTCGTACTTTTAAAATAATGGGTCGTTTTGTGTTTTTATTGCCATAAAATGTTTGTATTGCGTCAAGATATTCCCAGAGAGTCATACAAGCCAATTTCGATAAATACCCAGATGCCCAAACTCGTTATATTTTGTTGTTGGGGTTTGCCTGCGGGAAATTTTTATTTAATTATTTTAAGCCCCGTTTGAGGTAAATTGTGCTCCGGTTTAACCCTGTTGAGGTTTTACATGTCAATATTCCCATATACCAGTAGGGTTTCAAACAGGAATGAATCCTGGGCTTTATCTGTGACTTTTGGCAACGTTTTGCGTTTTTGTTATTTTTCTCATATTTTTCTCTGTGAAATTCCCCTAGGTCAATTCCTTTGCCGGTATAGTCTGTTCTCTTGCCTGGAGTATCTGGAGATCATCTACGACATGTCATGCCAGAAGGAATTTGCCACATGAGGTTTGGCTCTCTCTAGAAAGACGAAGTCATGCACAAAAAGCCTCTCCCAGGCAAGTCACATTTTTTGGGAATGGGATTTAATCTGCAATGGGATTTTTGGTCGTAGCAGGCAGGTGGGAATTTTGTACCTGCCTTGGCAGGGTACTTTTTCCCATGGAAGCAAAGCCACTTAAGTCATAATGGGAAAATTAGAGGCAGCATGCAAGCGGGAATTTCTTACCTGCCTTGCAGGGTGAAAATTCCCATTATAAAATAAAAGAAAAAGGCATTGAAGAGAATTTCTTACCTGTCTTGCAGGGTAAAAAATCCCATTATGAAAGTCAAGCAGCTTAAGTGGGTCATGAGATTTTTGAAGCTGCGGTGCTAGGGTGAATAATCCCATTGGAAATTGGCTTTTAAAAATAGAAATGAGCCAGTGTCAAAAAGTGCAGACCCCTTTTGGAATAGGACAACTTTAATTGCATTTATTAATTAATTCTATTTTCAAAATTGGCGCTCAAACATGAAAAAAAGTCAACACAGGAGAAGAGGATAAAGGAAATTGGAAATAGAATTCTAAAATTAAATAAATTTAATTTATTTAATGCAGCCCTCTCTTATGCAAAAAGTGTGAACCATCTAGAGGAGAAATAATACTTTTTAAAGTATTTATTAATGTAATTAATTCTTATTTTTGGCGCATGAGGTCAAAGCATATTGTGAAGTCAAAGTGGACTGAAGTAGAAAGCTAAAATTAAATAAATTTAATTTATTTAATGGCAGCCATGAACATGCACAAAATAGGCACCCAAATTGAAGAGAAAAACATGTTAATTAATTAATTAATTGTCAGGAAATAGGAGAGGCAATTATTAATTATAGAATGATGAAGGTTATATAAGCATGGGCTGCCATATTAATGAAGTAATTAATTCTTTAGCAAGGAAGTGCAGCCCAGACAATTTTGGCGCCCAAAGAAGGAGGAATTTTGCTCAGAGGAAGGTGTTTTCACTGCCGGATAGCTTCAAAGTTTGGCGCCTAGGTTTGAAGGAGCTTGATTTAAATCTGATTAATTATCTGCATAGTGGTATAGGTGCTCAAATAAAGTTGACAAAATTCATGCTTGCTTTGCATGCAAACAAAACCTCAAATTTTGAGGCAGCAGGCTTTATATATGTAAATTTTTATGATTAAAATCAAGTGTTCATGTTCCGGTTGCCGTCTTTGTTTGAATTAATTGCAGGAATTCATTACAGGTGCTTTTATAATTGAAAGTGAGCTTAAATCAATGTCCAATACATTGAATACATCCTTTGAATTTGAAGAAATCTCCAGATCTCCACTGATTGTAAAAAATTCCGGTCGAATAAAAAGAAAAATAGTTGCTTAGACAAAGATTGCTCTGACCATGGCGAAACATGATTGAAAGAAAAGCTCGGCAGAATCATGCATAGCTTCCAGATTCAGATTCAGATCCAGATTCAGATCTAAATTGCTCATATGCAATTAAAAATAAAAATGATGAGTTATTTACGGCAAACATTGCATTGACATGTACTGGAAAAGAACTACAAAAGCTTCAAGGATATAAGGGAAGACATGTAGTAAAAGGCAATACCCGCAAGCAAATCATAGTCACTTGCTTCTAGATCCAGCCGCTTCATAGATCCAGCTGCTTCCAGATCCAGCTTGGTGAGAATCAAAGACAAAGAATCAATTGCATGCAGAATATGAAAAAAGAGCAAGACCTGCAGCTTTCCTCTTCCTTCTTCTTTCTCTTATTTCCTCCGACAAAGTAATTGAGCGATCAATTAAATTATAAAACTTAAGTGATTGGTTTAAAAGCCATTACTGAAGAAGTCAACTACTTGGAAATAGGTGGCAGACATGCAAAATAGAAGGTTCTATCTTCAGTTGCAAATCATGCATGTCATGCAAAGAGGAATTCCAGTAGGGAGATTGTCTCCTTTACAACTTTCACATGTGCCAGTTCACTAAAGGCTTCTTATTTGTAATTTCCCCTCTACATGCTATAAGTAGAGGAAGAACCTATGGGTTAAAGGATCAGAATTTGTAAGCAACATTCTTGTGTTCCAGACTTTGTGCTGAAACCCTGATAGCTATTTGAAGCAAAGGAATAGAAATGAGCAGATTTTCGGAGAACTTTGTGTCATGGTGCATTTTGTTTCTAACTTTTTGTCTTAGATCTACTTATGAACTTTGTGTTATTCTAGATCTAAATCTGAAAGTTGCCTTTGCTTATAATTCTGCGTGTTAATATTTATTAGTTTTGTCTATGTGCATGCAATCAACTCTGTAATCTATTGATTGGGTTGCACATTTTCCCTCTTTCTTTCTTGTTTTTATCATTTCCTTCTTCATTAGATATTTCCTTTCTTTAACAGCTGCTGACTTGCTGCAAAACTATATAGCTATGGTTCATGAGCTGCATGGTTAAAGTAAAACCCCCAAATAGATACTAGCATATTTTATCGACAAATCTTACACGGGAGCCTCACCGGTAAATGAGGGAGATTTATCTCATGACTGCCTAGGTTTTCAGCGATGCAGAAAATCTAGCCAACTATGATTTTATTAAGAGTGTGTGGTTTACTTGTATCTTTGTAAGACTTTGTGCCATTTTCCTTGTCATCAATTATGAAATAATTGATTGACATTAGTTATGTTGTCCTGTAGATATCTTTTGGGATTTGAATTTGTGGTATTATAAGCCTGAAATCCTATGAGGTCAAAGTGTACACGAAGCACAAGATTCCAACTCATGATCATTTTATTTACCTTCCTTAGCATTCTGCACAGTGTCAAATGGAATCTCCAGAAGTGAATTTGATTGATCCTCTTTATCAAACAATCAATAATGCGCTCCGTAGATAGGAAGACGAGCTCTATGACATGTTCAGATATTATAGGAGTCATTGCTAGTACTTCTGCAGAGTCAACTTTAGCCAAACCTTTATTTGGTGGTCACAACCCTTTCATTTTTTAGGTGAACTTTGACATTCCTTAGCTTAGAGGAAAAATGCTTGAGCATAGGACACTTGGATTTAGATTCTTGAGTTGTACTCTATAATAGAGTCTTTCACCGGCTCATAGAAAATCATGTTTATGGTGCTTCAACTTGCATTGTCTTCCATTTGCTGGTTGGAGGCATGGCTGCCAATTATGCAAGGACAAAGACGAACCAGTCAAAACATTGGGCTAGATTGTAGAATATCTCAATTTAGATTTGTACGTTGTGTAGCACTTTGATGACAATTATATCAAGTGGGATTGATTGCACTAGCGGATAGACCTGTCCATCTTGGAACTACGCGAGTTTCATACCATGGATTCCAAGTTTTCATTTTGCGAGTTCTAGAGCATGTGAAAATCCTCAATGTTGTAGTTTTAGATGGCCTTATGTAGCTAGAGTTGGAATTACTCACCTTTAAGATTGTTGAGAAAACTTGGATTTACAGTGCTGCTAAAATTTAGGATAAATCTTCATGTCAAAGCTTTTGCTAAGGAAGATAAGAGGAACCTTATAAAGCATCACAATGGCTCCAATAGTGCCAAATATGTGTCTGGGAAGCTTCCCCAATGCTCAAAACATTTATCAACCATGCCACTAGAACTGTTGGTCTCATCTTTGACACCACTTTAAACCAGAAATATTTTAAGAAGACTCAAAAGGAAATTGGTGAATCTTGTGACTTTTGTGAGTCTATTAAATATTCCAATGAGCGGAAGGTCAACCTGAAAATCTCTCATGGCACAAGCATAGATTCTTGACCCTGAACTTGGCTACATTCCAGGACTTCTCACAATCTAGATAAACCCTTAGTGCCCAACAACAAAGAGGATTTTGAAAGTTAGCCCCTTCCATTCTCAAAACGCAGGTGTACAAGATCAATCTCTCCATTTCACCATGGAAAATGGTTTATTTGAAAGTCTTTATTCTTTATAGACATTGCCAAGAGAGTGATGAACTTTGTCACTAGACCTCATCCTTAACCATACATGGTTGCTGGTGTCCCCAGATTTCATCATGAAATCTGTGACTACCCTATCCGAAAATTTTTCGTACTTTTAAAATAATGGGTCGTTTTGTGTTTTTATTGCCTGAAAGTTCTTGTATTGACGTCAAGATATTCCCAAAGAGCCATATTAGCCTTTTTCGCCAAATACCCAGATGCCCAAAATTGATTATATTCTGTCGTCGGGATTTGTCTGCGGGAAATTTGTATTTAATTATTTTGAGCCCTGTTTGAGGCTATTTGCGCTCCGTTTTAACTCTGTTATGATCGAACATATCATTATTCCTATGTACCAGAAGGGTTTTAACTTGGAATAAGTTTTGGGCTTTATTTGTAACTTTTGGCAATTTTTCGTGTTTTTGTGTTTCCCTGTTTCGTTTTCTGTGAAATTTCTCTAGATCAATTCCTTTGCCAGGTTAGCCCGATTCTTGGCCTGGAGTATTTGGAGATCACATACGCACATTGTACCAGAAGGAAGTCACCATCGGAGGTCTGGTTCACTGGGAAAAGGCGAAGTTGTGCACTAAAAAGCCCCTGCGGGGTTGGGCGCATTTTGGAAAACAAAGGATTTAAGTGGATCATGGGAAAAATAGAAGCAGCAGGCAGGTGGGATTTTATTGCCTGCCTTGCAGGGTACTTTTTCCCATGATGGAAAAGTCACTTAAGCTGCAGTGGGAAAATTAGAGGCAGCAGGCAGGTGGGAATTTATTGCCTGCCTTGCAGGGTAAAAATTCCCATGGTGAAATAAAAGAAAAGTGACTTAAGTGAAATCATGGGATTTATTGCCTGCCTTGCAGGGTAAATAATCCCATTGTCAAAGTCAAATCACTTAAGTGGATCATGGGATTTCCGGGGCTGCCTTGCAGGGTAAAGAATTCCATTGTCATAAATTCTTAAAAATAGAATTATATTATGCTAAAAAGTGCGACCCCTTTAGGGAGAACATGGCAACCTTTAAGTGGATTAAATTAATTATTTCTTCTTCTAATTTTGGCGCCCAAGCATGGAGAAAAGTCAACAAAGCAAAGGGGAAAAAGAATGAAAATAGATTGATTAAATTAATTAAATCTAATTTATTTAAAGGCTGCCCCCTTCATGAAAAAAGTGCGCCCCTTTTGGGAATTATTTAATGCTTTTTGAAGTATTAAATGATTAAATTAAATTCCTATTTTCAGTGGCTATGGTCAAAGCACACTGTGAAGCTTAAGTGAAGTGAAGAGTGGATGATTAAATTGAATTAATTTAATTTATTGGATGGTTGTCCTTAAACATGCTATTTTAGCATACCAGTTAAAGAGAATAACATGATTTTTAATTAATTAATTGCCAGGAATAGGAAGGGCAATTATTAATTACAGAATTATGAGGTTATATAAGCATGGGCTGCCATAAGGATGAATTAATTAATTCACAGGTAAAGAATTGCAGCCAAGAGGAAAAGTGCGCCCCATTTGAAGAGGATTTTGCTCAAAGAAGGTGAAAACAAGGCTAAAAGCTTCCAATTTTGGCGCATGCATTGAAGGAGGTTGATTTTTGTCTGCATAATTGTTTGCATAAGTGATACAGGTGCTCAGGTGAAGTTGGAAAAATTCATGCTCTCTTTGCATGCAAATAAAACATCAATTTTTGGGGCAGCAGGCTTGAAAAGTGCAGATTTTTATAATTAAAATTCACTATTCATGCTCCGGTGGCCATCTTTGTCTGAATTAATTGCAGGAATTCATTACAGGTGCTTTACAAAAGAAAAATGAGCTCTAATCAATGTCCAATACATTGAATATATCCTCCGAATCTGAAGAATTATCCAGATCTGCACCAGTTTTGAAGAAAT
The DNA here is from genome assembly GCA_019776745.2 of Taxus chinensis. Classification (NCBI taxonomy): domain Eukaryota; kingdom Viridiplantae; phylum Streptophyta; class Pinopsida; order Cupressales; family Taxaceae; genus Taxus; species Taxus chinensis. The sequence goes on from CM034153.1 coordinate 613,575,496, forward strand.
CCAGCCAAATAAGAAGAAAAGAGAATTATTCAGACAAAGATAGACAAAGCCATGGCAAAGAGGGATGAAAAAGAAAGCACAACGGAGTCATGCATCACTTCCAAATTTGCAGACATAGGAGACACAGATCTAGGTCCGGAACCTCTTTCCGAATTGATTGATAGATCCAGAGCTGGAAAGACTTCACTCATGCGTGCGGTTAAAAGCAGTGGAATTATTCGAGCTGCAGCCTTTCCATACACAACCCAGTTGCCAGAGTTTGTTATGGAGTGTGCTAGATCTTACCATCCTTCATCCAGATCAGTGCGAGATGCTACGGGGAAAACAATAATTCGATTGGACGCAGAGTTCATCAATTATTGTTTGAAGATTCTGGTGCGAAAGGTGGTGACTTCCATTAGCATTCAAGATGCCGGCAGCAGGTGGGATAAGCATAGAGTTGACTATGCGTGAGCATAATGAACAACAGATACATGAAGAAGCCTAGATCTCCTTCTAAGTTCCCAAGAACTCTTCCGCGGTCCAATTTGGTGCAGGAGGTAGATGATATTGTCAAATTGTTATGCAGGATTAATGGCGAGGCGAATGCTTACACTTTCCGTACATGGATGTATGCTTTCATCAGGACCATTGAAGTCAACAAGGTTGATTCCATAATCAATTGGTCGGAAATTATTAGCGACAACATTGGTGAGCAACTCCGGAACGTGAAGCGTACTTTCAGCTTCAAAATGACTTCCTACTTGGTGTACGCTGCAGCTTCACAAGGCATCTTCTCCAAGCTGGATAGATGTGGCGTTCTTTCTAAGGACCCCATTTTCGAGTGCTACCCACAACTTACTGTACCTGCGTGAGAGAAAGATTTCAAAGTGGTCAATGATGGATTCTTCTACGATTTCATTTGCAGGCTAGACAAGGACCTAAAGGCCAACAGGGTAAGCAAAGAAGCGTGGGAAGCCGTATCCAAGATTGGCAGTCTATTCATTCAGTTTGCAGATTTCACATACCTCAGGGTTACGGGCTTTTCTGGAGAACCAATAAAGATGCCCAGATATCCGAATGATAGATTGATCGCCATGGAGCTGAGCAGGCAACTTGTGGAGATACACGACCTTCAGTCGAAACGGCACAAGTCTACGGGCTTCTTCCCAATCACTGTGGGACATTATAGCTGCCAGAGCATTCATAGAGCTCGAGGGATGGAGATGAGATGTTATCCGAGTATGAGCAAGAGTTCTTCCCTGGCACGGCTGAACTTCGATCCATTTGGAGTAGCTAGGAAGACGATCTCCCAGGAGTACACACATGTGCCTTCATTAGAGGATTTCTGGATGAAGTGCAAAAGTGAGTACGAGGTTAGAAAGAGGGATTTCAGCAGGCTATCAGCAAAGCAAGTGTTCGACTTTGGACTAGCGCGGATACCTGCGGATCTTAAAGATGATGGGAATGTGGTACTTGACACTTACCATCAAATGGGAGGAGATAGAGCCGTACTTCAGGATAACGTAGGAGGCTGCCATACAATTGAAGAAAGGTCTGGAGCTGTTTTGGTGAATACTTCAAACTGGTTGCTGACGAAGGGATATTGCCTTGATGAAGCATTGATGAATCAAGTCACGGGCAACTTCGGCGTAGGAGATTCCCTCAAGAGGAAGCACGGAGGAGAAAGCAGCAGGAAAGATCCGAGAAGTTGAAAGTACACAGAAGATCTCAATCAAAGGAGAAGGATCACTTCCACGGCCATGACTTTAGTTCCGGCTTCTCCAGCATCCACTACTTCACCAACTGTTGCACCTCAGCAGGACACTTCCATGCCTCCACTGAATCCGGCAACATTCATCTTCTCTCCTCAGCCACTTCGTTCAGCACCTGTTCCAGAAGAGACGTTGAAGTTGCAGATGGCGGAGTTCGAAAGAGCTTTGTCCTTGGATGATTCAGAAGATGGCAGCCATAACACTGTAGCACTTTTTGATGGAGAGGAAACAGAGCGGGAGATAGTAGTGCACTCAGCAACTTCTCATTCTCCGAGAAGTAACTTCTCGGAATGGTTGGCTTCGCAGTTGGTTTCAGAAGCGAGAGTGGAGATGAACTTGGAAGAGCACGACTTGCAGCTACTCCTAGAGTCTAGGCGAGAAAGACAGAAGGCCTAAAGTTGCTAAGGCAACTTCAAGGTTGATCATCGAGGAGTCGGGGCAGAAGTTTGCTGAGATGTCAGTTCCGGCGGAAGGAAAGGAGGATGAGCTCACGGCAGAAGATGTAACAGTAACCAAAGTACCCCTCGGTCAAGCCACCACAGAAGGATTGAAGCAGGATACACAGACATTGATAGATGCTCTATTCCTTAGGCTTGACAGTGAAAAGGCGGAGAAAGACGAGCTTCAGAAAGCAAGTATCTCAATTGTGCGAGATCATAGCCAAGGTTGCTAAACCTTCCATTCAGCCCATTTCAGAGCAGGTGAGTGATCATCTTATGCAGGAGATGGAGGATGCAAGCAATCAGGTGAAGGCTATTGACGAATGGAAGAATCTGATTATTCGTCAAGCTTCTGTACAACTTGGAGAGGTGCCAGCCCGCCTAAAGGTTATGAATGATGCAGCAAATCAGCTAAAGCAACTGGTGACGAAATAGTAGACATGAACACAGTTGCTGAGAGTAACCTGAGTACTTTGGCCGAAATCAACAAGCTGCCGAGAGATGTATTGGTTGCGGAGCAGATTGTACCGGACGGATCAGTTGAGAAGGGGAAGCAGCTGGAGTTTGCAGTATCTTTCCGTTTGGAGATCTGCAGAGTTTTGCTGAAGAGGATGCAGGCACTTGAGAGTAGGACATCATCCTTACCAGACAGTATCATTTCTTTCACTGAGGAGAAAGTGGTCGGGAATGTTACTTCATACGTGCGGATCGTTCCTAGCAAAGTGCCTAATTCCCTGGAAGGGTCTCTTCTGATGGTACAAAAGAGAATTGATAGAGCTACTAAGCCTTTCACGATGAATTCCATTAGCAGACTGGTGGCACTGCAGGCGGACATTGCGAGGTTCGGGCCGAGCTTGGAAGATGTGGAAGCGTGCATCAAAGTGTTGAATGAAGGATTGCTGCAGTTCAGGACAGAGAAGGAAGCAGTGGCTAAAACAGATGGGAAGATGCTGAATTACATGTTCGACAAGTATATCCAATATCAGAACAAAAAGAAGACATAAATGTTACAGCTGGCTTGACTTCTTCTATTCTTTCTTCTATTTTCCACGTTCCCGGATGAAATTGTAAGACTTCAAAGTTATTGGTTTTGAAACCATTACTTAAAGTCATGTGGAACAATTCTATTAGTTAAGTGATACATGTGTCACTTAAGGAGAAGTTAGTGGAGGATGATTGCCAAATGTCATCTTTACTTGTTGTTTGTGTTTCAATTCAGTTAGATTTCCCATTTGTACTTTCCCTCCTACATTCTATAAGTAGGAGAAGAACCTCCAGGTTAATGATCAGAATTTGTAAGCAGCAACCTTGTGTTCCAGACTTTGTGCTGAAACCCTTGAGAGCCACTTGAAGCAAAGGAATATACAGGAGCAGATTTCCGGAGAACTTTGTGTCACGGTGTATTGTGTTTCTTGCTTTTTATCTTAGATCTTTTAATAGACTTTGTGTTATTTCAGATCTAGATCTAGAGCTACCTTTGCTTAGAATTCTGTGTTTATATCTATTGGTTTCTTCTATGTGCATGCAATCAACTCTGCTATCTATTGATTGGGATGCACATCTTCCCCATTTCTTCTCTGTGTTTACATAATTTCCCTTTCCCTTCTTCTATAAATATTTCCTTTCTTTAAACACTGCTTACTTGCTGCAAAACTGTTCAGTTATGGTTCATGAACTGAGTAGTTAAAGTAAAACCCCATTTAGATATTAGCATACTTTAATTGACAAATCTGACACGGGAGCCTCACTGGTAAATGAGGGAGATTTATCTCATGACTGCCTAGGTTTTGTGCTATGCAGAAAATCTAGCCAACAGGTTGGTAACGTGGTTGGCTTCAACATGGAAGAGAGATGCATGTTAGTCCTAAGTGCAAGCTCCGATATGCAATCAAACCTTCCAAGGTGAGGTCATTTGCAACATGGCTCCTCTAGATGTTTGTGATGTACCTCTTAGAAGGCGTTCAATTGTTAGAGAAATGTTCACAAGTCAAGACCATAACGCATCATCCTTCACCATCGGTGATCAATGCTATTGAGTTCCTGAAATCATAGTTCCTATACTCGTACTTGGCAAATGCTCGACAAACCAAAATTTTTTGACTCGCAAATGCTCAACAATACTAGACAGTTAAAAAAGACTTAAATTTCTTTAAAATCATAAATTTTATACAAAATACAGTTGCTAAATGTATTAAATGTGTTTGTAAAATGTTGGGGAAATGTTTTGTAATAGATTTGAACACAAATGGAGTACAAAATCGCATCATCATGCGAGTGCAATAGCTAGTTTATTAACTCTTATGAATTTATGATGATTGTCATTGAAAACAACCATCATAAATTGCATATCCATGCAAGTTGCAAACTACAAGAATATAGATTTTCCTCTTCCTTGTTCTAGTGAAAAATTGGGGAGAGGGTCTAGTGACTCCAATCCTCACATTAGGCTGCGGTTCATTGCTCGTAGAAGTCTCTGACTGCGGCTTCACCTTGGTTCTAGACGGTAGTGACTCCTCCTTTGCCTCATGTACAACATCATCTACAATGACATCATCCAATCCAATCTCTGTTGCTTCTATTGTACCTACACCCTCCACAACTTCCTTCTCGAAATCAATAATCTCGTCCTCTTCTTGTGTTGTTTAGTCACAGTAGGGATCAATCTCATCTAAATCCACAAGCTCCTGTGATGTGTACTCCACCTTACTTTTGTGAAGATGAAGATTGTATTGCACAAAAAGTAGGCCATTTAGTCAACTTATTTTTGCTTTTTTGTGTGAATGGCCTCAAACAAACTCTAGTTGTGCTCACATCCAGAAGCACTACAAGGTTGAGATAAAATTCTGTCTTCCACGGAGTCTCGAAACAAGGGGACGAAGATGAGGGGACCAAGGGCCTCGGTTTGGGGATGGCGGGGGGATGGTGGTGCAAGTATATGTAGTACTTGGAAAATTAGTCAAAAATGTATAAGGAATAAAAATGGAACTTTGAAATACTACACACATTGCATTGACTTAATGAAAATGACGAATATCAATAACACATGTTCTTACGAACTTAGTGAAAATTTGGTTTGAACCGTACTTTTTGGTCTGACCGAACTTACTGAAAAAGTTCGGTCCAACATTATTTCTTTGGTTTTAATTAAAAAATTAAAGTGTTTAAATTAAAAGAACTTCAACACAAAACAAAAACGAAACAAGAAACACTAATACCCAAGCATGTAAAGGAAAAAATCCATAGATAATATATTTATATATTATTATGTGTAATTGGTTTTCTTTTTCAAAAATCATCATCTATGTATATTATTTATTATTTATATCAATATGTATATTTTATATTTGTAAATTTTCTAAACCGAACCGAACCTTTTGAAAAATTCTGAAATTCCGAACTTTTTCCCCCTTTCTGAACTATTCAAAATTTTCGAACATGGTAATTGTGATCAATATATTAATATTTATATTCAAAATGATGATTACATTCAAAATTCACATACAATTGGCCAGTGGCTTTGTGCCTCTAATCATCCCCAAAGTATTACGCCAAACTACTCATCACCTAAATTGTTAGACTCCTCAAGGTCAAGCTCCTCTAAACCAATTCCAACCAACCTTGTTTGTGCCACATCATCATCAATCTGAGATGGCTCCTTTGGCTCTACATCCCATCAAGCTGTTGGACTCTCCTTGTACGTAAGCGTGTTGCGGTCAATGAGACGCAAGGCGCTATGTACAACTACAAGCTTCTTTGCCCTCCTAGAGGTAAGCTGTGTACCTCTTCATAGAGTGGATGAAGCCATAAGTAGACTAGTTCCTCTCAGAAGTAGAAGAACTAGAAACCTGGGACAACAAGCAAATGGCCAGTGTGGTTGTCAAAGAATTAGACCATAGCATGAATTGGGTCCTTCCGTGCCATATTTGCGCTATCAAATCTTGGCCTCTTTTGAATATCCCCTAAAAGTGGAAACTTGTGTGCACTCTATACAGATAGTGCTTGACATTTGTAAATTGTACATTTTTTGAATAGCCTTCATGAATCCCTCCTTCACCTCAACATCTTGTAAAGGGGTAAGTCTGTCAAGCCTTTGCATGTACCGCTTCGGGTTCAATGCATAGGTAACCATGTGTAAGGGGATGTTGAGCTTCTCCCATCTCCAATGAATGATTGGTTGAATATGGTCATTTTAGAATTGCAATGTAGGGTCTTTCTCTTGTACAATGGTCTTCATTTGACCAAGTATACTGTCAATGCACTCATACAACTCTCCAAGGCTAGATGCATTAGAGTCCCCACATCTATTGACTTCAAAGACTAGAGTAATGAAAGAGACAATGTATTTCACATCAGTGTACCCAAAATGTGTCACTCTTCACCATTTCCTTCACCCTCTTCCCTTGCTTAGACTTAGAATTGGGCCATCGATTCCATTTTGCTATCATGATAGTTGCCATGTCTCTTGGCAACTCAAGCATCCTTTCCAAGAGAATAAAATCTTGATGCATATCTAGTCTCTTTTAGGTTTTAAAAAGTCCTAAGAGAAAGTCTTGAAGAGTGCAAGTGAACTGTGGTGGTTGCCTCACCATATGCACATATCTGGCATCATTAATGACGTCTTTGATCCAATCAATCTTTTCCATGTCCTTGAGTGCATTATTCATGGTAGAATGCACAACAAGGATCCACTAAATATGTTTGTAGGGCCTCCATTAACTTAAGCTTTACACACATAATCAACATCTTTCACTACTTGAACCATATTCTCTTTGGTCCACATCCTCGATAGCATCTCAAAGGATTTTGAACCAACATCCTTGTGGTGCCTTAAACAATCTATAGAATTGAGGAAGTAAGGGCCCTCTATACATGTCACATTGATGTTAAAGTTGGATGATGCCTTATGTCCGTCCAACTCATCCAATTATCTGCTAGGATCCAATAGTGACCCAGGTAGCCTTCATTTTCTCCATCGAGAAGTATTAATCGTGGAATATGGTGGTCTTATCCAAGATTCGTTGTCCCAATTTAAATCTCTTGGTACATATGATGGTCCTACTCTTGTTATCTGTATGCCAACAATGTCCTTATAATGGTAGTGAGCCACATGGAACTGCTTTGCAATCCCACTTAGGAAAAGAAGAGTTTTCCACTGGCATCATCTGCATCATGATCTATTTTGAACATTGAATAACTCTACCACTATGTTTACAAGATCATTTGCATGATCCTTGATGAGTGGATGATGCTCTAATGTCCGTTCACTCATCCATGATTATGCTACATCCAATATTGACCCATGTGTAGCCTTCATTTTCTCAATTAGAATATCCATCGTGGAATAGTTCTTATCCAAGATTGTTGTCCTCAATTTTGTCCCTCCTGGTGGCACATATGATGGTCTTGTTCTTGTTATCTTTGCCATAATGTCCTTATAATAAGGAGATCGAGTCACATGAAACAAAATCCCACAGGCAAAAGAAGAGTTTGCCAATGGACATCATTGCATCATCCTTATTTTGCACATTGAATAACTCTGCCACTGTGTTTGCAACATCACTACTACTTATTCAACGCTTCCCATTAGGCTTTGCTGCCCCTGAACTAGATGGATAAGTAGGAAGTCTTGCATCTTGGAAAGTTCTAGCACTAAGGAGTAACACTCCTTACTAGAAAAGTAGTAGATACAGGTTTTTCTTCTTCATTGCAACCTCACAATTTATTTATTTCAGCATCTTTCTTTTAGTGACAACTTGTCACATACCTCCGCACCTTTGCCTTAGATGTGAAGGAGGTGTGCATTAACTCTTGTAATGGTGCCTTGAAATTCAAGTTGACAAAAATGACACTTCTATGTCCTAGTGCCCCCTCTTGCCCCAACTTTTGCTTGTAGTTTGATTGCAAATTGACTCAAAGGGGACTTACTATTGAAGGGATCCTGAGCAAAATTCCATCAACGTGACTGGAAGGGCAACTCAATTGTCCAGTTGCACTCCCAATAGATCTACTTGACTCAACCCCCTGGTACAATGTTCAGAAACTCAAGACTCAACCCCCATAGGCTCTTGCTTCTCCCTCTTCATCACTCATAGCTGTGAGAACATCCTGGTGACATTGCAAGAAATAAAATTTATTGTTTAAAAATTAAATTTATTATTTTACTAGTAATAGTTAAATTTTGCAATGGCTCATGACAAAAAAGGTTTTTCTTTTACTTCACGTTGCATTAAGCACATAAGCAAAGGATACACAAAATAGTAATCCTTGTTCTTCAACCTTTGTCAAATAAGGATTTCACTTTTGTTTTTCTTACTTCAGGCTGCATGAAGTCCAAAAGCTTGAGGATACACAAAAGACAAAATCCTAATTAGACTAGTATTAAACTATTATTAATTAATCAGTAATCAACTATTTAAATTTTTAATCCACATGCAATTTTGCAAATAAATATTTCAAATACTTTAATAAATAAATTTTAAAATAGTAAATAATGAATGTAAAATTTAAATTTTAAAACTTCAAATTTATAAATGCGTTAAATGGAAACAACCTAAATGCTGTTTGTAGTGTTGTGTAACTGCTGTTTTCAATAAAATGTTAAAATCAGCAGTTCAACAACCCTAGAAAATCAGCATTCCATTTAATCAATTTATTAAACAATTTATGATTTTAAATTGAAATATTAAATTAAAAAAATTACTACAAACTGAAGGGCCATGGGTTATGGCTCATCTTGAAGGCCTGATGAATTTGTTGAAAACTTGAAACTTGAATGGTTGATCAATGAAGACTTGACACTTGCTCTAACTTATTATTCTAATTCTCTTTTGCTTGTTAATGCTCTCACTCTTGCTTGCTAATGCTCTCACTCTTGCTTTGAATTTTTGATAGTGATTTGACGTGTTGAGGGTGTGAGGCTTATTTGTAGTTCTTTTTGGAGTACTTAGGGGGGGTGTATGACCCATTAAGTATTAAGGTTAGAGTTGGGGGCCAAAAAAATTAAAAATGAAGATTTTGCACTTGCTCTAACTCTTCTTGTTGTTAATGCTCTCCCTCTTACTTGCCAATGCTCTCACTCTTGCTTTGAATTTTTGATAGTGATTTGGTGTGAGGGTGTGAGGCTTATTTATAGTTTTTTTTGGAGTGCTTAGGGGGGGTGTATGACCCCATTAAGTATTAAGGTTAGAGTTGGGGGCCAAAAAAATTAAAAAAATTTGTTTAAAAAAAACCACTTTTTGAAATGAGCTTGACGTGGGGGATGGCCAAGAGTTTTCAAGACAGGTTGATCGACATGTTGAAATTCCAGATGACGTCCTCCAAATCCCCACAAAGAGCATCCAAATGGGGGGACGTAACTTAGAAAAGTTTGCCTCTATGAGGGAAACGTTTCGGGGACTTGCTCCCCTCTTATTGGTGGTGGTGGGGACATTTCTTAGCCATACCCCAAGTCTCGGGGAGGTGTCCCTTCAAGAGATGTCACTTTCCGGGGGACGTGCCCCCGTGGAACATTGATAAAATTCATATACGCTAGATTTTCAAGATTTGGGGTATTTCCACCCATATCTTCCCACCAAGAACCTACAAACAAGATATTCAAAATTTTGTAAATGATTAATAATTGTAAATTTGTAACTTTTAAGATATAAGTAAAGACTTCAATTTTTATACCTTTAGTGTCTTGGGTTAGTCTCCCAAGAATAGCTAGTGGTGAAGAAAAGAGTCTTCCCCTAGCCTTCTTGTAAAATTGCAACTCTAAAATAATGAGGTCCGTCACCTCAACCTTAGACCATCCTCTTTATGCATGTTGAAAAGCCCTCCATGACCTCCCCATTAATATTTGTGAAGCCATCAACAAGAAGAAAAAATTGAGGGTTGAGATAGTAGCCCCCTGCAACATGAATGGGTTGGTGGAGTTGATCGTTCCACTTCCGATTAATTAACTCCCAAATGGGGCCAAATTTGTCTATTACCCCCTATAATAGTTTTTGATGGTATCATTGGTTCTATCCAGAACCTCATAAATGTATCCCATTTGGGTTTTGCTCCCCATCCACTTAGCACAAAACCGTCATCAAAGGCTTCGATACCTACAAACAAATTAAAGTTACAAACTTACAATTAAAGTAACTAATAATGCTTTTAAAAATTGAAAACAAAGGAGTTGGGTTGAAAATTTAAAATGAAGTTTGAATTATCTTGATGATCTTTGCAGCTCTCTTCGCGAAGGCATCATCGAACACTGTTGTTTTGGTCCCTTTTCCATCAATTTTCTTTGAATATGTTGATTCTACCCATGCATGACTGACAAACATATGCTTCAATGGCGTCAACAAACTACAAATACTTTGCAACATTAAGAAGTTAGTTGCAAACCTTGTGACACTTGCTCACACAAGCTCGTTTCCCCTTGGCATTATCTCTCATTAAGTTGAAAACCGAAGGGTGGTTATAAATGTATTTTGTGATGTTTTTGACATCTTTTACAACTAGTCTCACCGAATCAATTTTGCCTGTCCTCCAAAAGAAGGTCAAGACAATGGGCCGCACAAGGGGTCTAAAAGAGTGATGGATGCCTCTCCTTAAGTAGTCTATCAATTGTCACATATGTTGCTACATTGCCAATGACAACTCACATGACATTCTTGATGCCCACCTCTAAGACAACCTCCTCCAACATTAGGTTCAAAGTTTCTATATTCTTTACTTTGTTAGAGGCATCAATTAACTTCAAGAAAACCATCTCATTAATAGAAGCCACAAAAAAATTGATTGGAGAGTGGTTCCTTCCATCCATCCACCCATCTAAAAGAATGGTGCATTCGAACTTTCTCCACTGCTTCTTTTGTTCTTCTAGAATTGAATTTGCATCTACAACAACATTTTGGAGCAAGCTACCAGTTTAAGTCTCTTGCTAGAGGGTGCGTCGTACCTTTCCCTTGCAACTGTCAATGCCATCACCAAATAGTCCCAGTATGTGCTCTTTTCCATGTTGAAGGGAAGGTTGTGATACAAAGAAATTTGTACACGCCTTATTTGCTTCATTGTGCACATCCTTGTTCCATCGTGTACCTTGCTCAGGTACGAATTGGATGAGGTGGATGTGCTTCGTATGTGTGGACCATGAATAGATCCCACAATCTCTGCCTTATCTAGCTCATATTTTTTGAGGCCATTTCGGGAGTAATAAATGCTGCTATGGCTGCTTATACCCTTATTCTCTCTAGTTTTTTCTCATCCAACAATGCAAGCTTGCCTGCATCTCTCGGCTTGCCTCTTCTATGGTATTGTGACACGACATGACGTCACAATAAATGCATGCGATATGGTACTTGAGGCAATTGATACCTCTAGAAACCTTCTTCGAGTAGAATGTGCAAATCACACTCCCTTGGGACAGTCCATGTACAACATATTTCCAAGTGATGGGCATGACAACTTCCACTTGCTGATGGTGAGCTTGATGCGAAGTTGGATGCCATCGTGTGCTAATTTGTAGCACAAGTAAATACAAAAAAAAAACAATATTTAGAATAAAAATTTGAACTGTAAATGGTTTGTAAATGTAAACCCTATATATAGGAAAAAAATAGTGAGAAAAAAACATTAAAAAAAGAAAAACTGTAAAGTTGATAAGCCCCATGTATCCTGGTTTAAAAAGGAGCAATTTCATTCATAAATTACGAAAAAATAGTGTAAACCACGAATAAAATGTATGAGAATTGAATGGAATGCATTTAAATTTGTAAATCATGTTTAGAAACCTAATATTAATATTTTAGAAAGAATTTACATGACTGGAAAAAAGAAAAAAAGGTAATAACTTGGAAATTGAAATTCCTCAGATCTGCTCTACAAATCTGCTATAAACTCCCTCCAATTTGCTCAAAGGATGCTCAAATGTCGTGTGATAATAATGTGTCGGAGGCTTGCCCTAAAAAGAAGAAAAGTATGCATTTCTTCTGTGTTTTGATTGTCAAACCGCATTTTTTCTGCACATGGCATGTCTGTGCTGAAAACTTGCCAAGTACTTGTGAGTACTTGCTGCGCGTTCTTGCATATAATTTTCCAAAACTTGGTGCTTGTAGACTCGCAAGTATGAGTATAAGAAGCTCGCTTAGAGGAAAATTATGGAATTATTTATAGACTAGCCGATTACTCGCCAATTATGTAAAGTATGCTTGAAATTATTTTGAATGTGAAGGAATGTGTTTAGCGCCAAAGAATGTCAATTTTTTTCAATTATCTGATGTTGTTCATACATATGATGATTGGACAACAAGACTGGCACAAAATTGCAACATCACTGCGAATATTCTCTGTTGCGCAATCCTCCCAACAAAGACAATGCTCTCTTGGACGAGTTTTAAGACATTTGATGTCAACCTTTGAAGGTTCTCTCCACTGTAAAAGGGAAGTACTTTGTTGCCCTCATACCACGATTCTCTTTGTTGGATGGTCTTTTGTATTGCAAGTATATCTTGGAGGATGTTGGAATTGGTACCAAATTTGGGACTTACTTGGAAAAGTCCATATCACCATGTGATAGAGCCATTGTTTTTTACATCAAAGAATGATCGAATGTGGAGACTATGTATACAAAATTCCTTGTTTGAACAAGATTGTCATTAGGAACCTTGAAACCGGAACCGGCCGGTTTGACCGGTTTGACATTCATGAACCGGCCGGTCTTTAAAAATGTAATTTTTATGTGGATCAAACCGGTTCATAGACTTTCCACCGGTCCGGTTCCGGGTTCCGGTCTGGTCCAACCCTCGACCGGTTCCGAGTCCGGTTGATTTTTAAAACATAGAAAGTGATCCTGTTCCGAGGATAGACAAATCTTCTCATTCGCAACTCAGGTGCCAAGTACTTGACCAAGATAGGTATGAAGTTTGGCTGTCATCCGGACCATTGATTTTACCGACATTTGGAAGATTGAGATTTGAAGTCCAAGAAGGTATTTTCGAAGTTAGTTTTGCTCCATGGCCTCATCAACACTCTTAGGCCTTTCACGGATCATTTTGTTGTCATCTGCCATGATGACATCCTCATTTATGGAAAGACGTGAAAGGGCATCTTGTGTAGATCAAACAAGTGCTCACATTTGTGCCAATACAAGTTGTATGGCATTTTGCATAAGTATTCTTTTCCTTTTAAGAGAATTGCTTACCTTGACTATATTGTGGATGAAACTAGTGTATAAGATGATCTGAAAATGATATAGGTCATGCTGAATTGGGTTATTCCTTAGTTGCTTATGGAGCCTTCTTGCTTCCTTGGGCTTGCCAACTTCTACCATTGATTTCTTCTTGGTTAGAATGGTGTGTGTACTCTCTCTTCTGTTGACAAAATTGGAACACCTCAAGGTTGTGGGTAACCTATGACTGACGTGAACCTCCAAAGTGAGCTGGTTCCCTTGTGAATCACCTAAAACTAATAAAATTGACAAGGAAAAGGGAGAAGGAATGTGGGAAATATAAAATTGAGGTGATACACCAATGATTTGACACACACATGTACTACTGCATATAGAAAATATAAGAGATCCACACACTTGCACAACTCTAAGCTAATCTGCAAAATTAATTCAAAGGTTTGGGTTAAAGGACAGCAGTAGAGGGAAAAATTTCCACACCAAAGCAATACAATACCCTGCTAAACACGATGAAAACTCAGAAAACTAGCAATATGAGAAGGCAAAATGAAGCTTTTTATTCAGAGATGCAAGTACAAGCTAGGATTACAATAGTAAAACAACTGAGAGTGGTGTGTATGATAGGATTCTTTACAAAATCAGTCTTTATGACTCTGCTGCGTTCCAAAAATAGCCCAAAGCTGCATGCTAAATATTTATTGTATTTAATTCATCACCCCTTGCAACTGCTGGCAGCATGCAATGAAGAAGAAAATAATAAAATAATGCACTCCTAGGCATGCTGCACCAAAATAGAGATCTGCTGCCTTTAATTTATTAAATAAATTCATCTTCACTCCATGCATTGGCGTAGACTTTTATATTGCTGCATGCTTTTCTTCTTGTCTTTTCCTTTGCTTTTCTTTTTTGTTTTTTCCTTTGCTTTTTGCTTTTTTCTTTTTCTGACTTCCTTTTTGCTGACTGCTGCGTTTACCTTACTGCTGTTTGCTTTTTATTTTAATTTTATTTCTCCTTGTCTGCTGCGCCAAAACTGACTGTAGACAAAAGTATAATAAATTCCCTTCTCCCCTTCATGGTTGGCGCCATATTTGGAACAACAGCTCCTTCTTAAATTATTTATCCACCATCCTTAGCACTAAACATAGGACTGCAGCTGCTGTTTTATTCTTCATCTTGTCTATCTTTGCCCCATGCATGGAAATAGGACAGCAGTTCTTCCTTTCTTTATTTATCTATCCTTCATCTTTAGCATGACGCTAAAAATAGCACAAAGCTTGCTTTTCACTTCCTTAACTCATGCTTCTATTTTTAACCAACTCTTTATTAAAAAATAGGACAGCAGCATGCTCTCTTTCTTTTATCCAATAATTCCTAAAAATAGGTCCTCCCAATTTTAGCATGTACATGCTTAAAACACTTCTTCTCCCTTTGGCGCATGGGGTCTATTTTTAGCTTATCCCACTCTCACCTTTGGTGCCAAGGATAAACTTAGCATGCTGATTTATTTAAGCCATGCTTGCTGCTGCTACGTTTACCTTTTCCATGCACAACTTTGGCGCCCAAAGACTGAATTACTTCTGCCCCCTTCTATTTTGCATGCATGCACTTTAACTGAATACCTTTGAATTAATTTTGCAGATTAGCTTAAAGTTGTGCAAATGTGTGGATCTCTATATTTTCTGTATGCAGTAGTACATGTGTGTCAAATCATTGGTGTATCACCTCAATTTTATATTTCCTACATTCCTTCTCCCTTTTCCTTGTCAATTTTATTAGTTTTAGGTGATTCACGGGGGAACCAACCCACTTTGCAGGTTCACCTTAGTCATAGGTTACCCACAATCTTGAGGGGTTCCAATTTTGTCGACAGAAGAGAGAATACACACACCATTCTCTATCAGGGTGCACTTCTAGGTGACAACAGTTTCTGACACACCTGGTGGGGCATTATTCAAAGAATTGATGCTGGTACAGCAATTTGCAGAGCATAAAGCATTCAAAAATCAACATCTGGCGACTCCATTGAATCAAGGATCTCATTTTCTCAATTAGGAGACCATTTTCCTTCATATTTTCATATTTTTATGAGGTCGTGCAATCATGATTTCAATTCCTCATTGGAATTCCCAGTTTCAAGAGAATTATTACTCCCCTCTACCTCCTTTTCCTCAAAATATTCCTCTAGATCAGTACTATAAGCCCTATCACAATGAATATGCCCATGATCCGAACAATTTGTATGATTATCCTAATCATGGTGTTTTTCAGGAGTAGGTATATGCAGATTATGGAAGCAATTCCATACATAATGATGATTCGCAGATGCAAGTACTACACTTGGAGTTGAATATGGTATAGATGAGAGCAACAAGCACTATCAAAGCAACAAAGCTTGGATTCAGGGTACCCTACCCTTGGGGTGGTCTTATGCCATACTGGTATAGCCCTCAAGAGAAGATAGACTTTGTGTCTGAGTTGATATCACAAATATCAAAGTGGGATGAAGAATTGGAAGTTTAGCAATCTAGTGTTGAGAGACCCTGTCAATGGGGTAATTCTTCACTATCATCATGCAGCCCTCCTATTTTTATTTTCCAACCAATACAACCAGACCCCAATTCCCAAATTCCTAGCATTTCTTAAAGTTGCTCCTCCACAAGATCTTACCCCTCTCCAATCATCTCAACCATTGCAAAATCATTTAGTAACCCAACCCACCCCTTCCCTCATATTCCCAAGTCCATTATGGAATGAACCAAATCTAACAAAACGGAGCTTACAATTTGAGGACATACAGATTCCATAGTTGGTTAAACCTTCAATAGAGGAGTGCACGAAAGTGGTTGAAGTTACAGAGCAACAGGAGGAATATGACCGGCATGCAAAAGTTAGACAATTTTTTCTCAGATCTCTTGAGCTACAATGTAAAAACAATGTTGCGAAGGAGCATGTGAGTGTTTCTAAGGATTAGATGAACAATCTTGAGCCTATATCAATATTAGATCAGTTTGTAGAGGATGAGGTTTTATCAGACTTAGAAGGATCTGATGATGAAGAAGAGCTAATTAAAATTGTAAGTATTACACCTCCATCATCTATCTTCTTCCATGAAGAGTCTCTTGTTATTAAATCTTCGTTTGAGCTTGTAAAGGAATAAAATATGAAGTTATTTGCAAAAGATGAGGTAACAAATGTTGCAGATCAATCTACAAGCATCCAATATGAGCAGGAAAGGGCCCTAATCACTCCAAATGATGAAATTACACTGAATGAAGAGGGGCAGATCAGAAAAATCAGTTTGTCAGTCATGTGAAGACCACGTCCAATCAGATATTTGGCTAGTTCAAAGCCACAAATAGAGTTGCCATCAATTGTGCTTAAATCAGAGCATAAGATAGAACTTCAAGTTGCCAAAAATCCGCTCCAACATCTACAAAGACAGGATTCAGATCCTACAGAGGTGTTTATTCATTTATGGGCTGATATTTTGGGCAAATCAATAGTGCACGCCATGTCTGCACTCATACCATGTGATTTAGTTGCAAAACTGATCTCATGGACCCACTTTCTAAGGAAAGGGAGTTATTTCTCTCAACCAGTTTGTGGTTTTGTTTAGCATTCCTTTTTTGTCTGGTTAGAGTAGGGTAGTTTAGGATTTCAATTCAATAAGTGCTTGCATGCACATGTTTTCTTTTGTTGAAGGGGGTAATTCAGTTCTTTGGTTAAGAGGATGCAAGTTATTGACAGAGGATGTGACTCCATAGCCCAATGGATGCAAAAGGCTACTAATCTCTTTGTTTAGCAGACAAACAATCCCGTGATGTCGCCAAAATGTTACCACAAATTTGCATGCTCAAAATTTGTGCCAGAGGTTTCAGTTGAGGTGAATGCATGCAGAGTTAGGGGGCCGAGTATTTTTTGTTTTGGACGCCATAGTTTGCATGAAACTCAGTCTAAATTGGCAGCATCTGAAAGATCCCAAACCCCTTTTTGCCTGAATATTTTTTATTTTTTTTTTATTTAATAATATTGCTCTGGCTCAAATCTGAACTGATAATACCAAAAGAATTCATAGAACACCATACTAAAACTGCATAGATAAATTAAATAAAGCAAAACCCCGCAAACCGGGTGAATACAGAAAAGGCGCCTAGGGTTTAACAGCAAATTTCTTCATTAATAATTCAGCCGTGTATTTAATAATGATTTCTGATGCTAAATATTACGGCAATACAATTATAAATCTGCAGATAGATTTAATAATAAAGATTGTCAAAAACCCACTGTAAATGATTCAAACCAAACTGATTTGATATATATTTGATGCTGGAAATTACAATAAATATCTATCATGAAAAATACCTCTGATACATCATAAAACAACTGTAGAAGAAGTTGCCCACTCTAGAAGTAGTCTGTATGCCCACTGCTGCAATTTATTTCTCTTCTAACTGCTGGAATAATAAAAACCTGTGAATACCATGAAGATCCCTGAATGGAAACTTCTCTCACTGCTCCTGGGGTTTCTGTCCGCAAGAGGAATAATCCAGAGGGTTTCCGTCCTTGGATTTTGTCTGCAAAAGCTCAGTGCTAACTGCCGGGGAAAAATAATAATAATCTGAATGCCCTTTCCCAAGTGCATTTTTCCCTTATAGCCAAAAAACCTTCCAAAGGAACAAGTCGCACTTTTTCCCAATCCATAATTAATTTTTAATTAATTTTTCCTTTTCCAAGCCAAGTTGCATTTTTGGGCTTATTTGGCCATTACCCAAACAAGTCGCATTTTTTTGGCTAGGAAGGCACTTTAAATAATTTATTAATTTATTTAAATGCACTTTCCTAAGTCAAAGTCACTTAAACAAGTCTATTAATTCATTATATGTGCTTTAATGATATTTTACTTTATTTTGAGCACCATATAATAAAAATAATAAACCGAAGTCACCCTTGAAAACACCCTTTGGCTGTCGGGTAGACAAAACAGGCCAAAGGTCTTCGACTGAACTATTCGAGAAAGAGGGACATTACAGTCCTCCCTTCCCGAGATTGCTTGTCCCCAAGCAACTGTAGAGCTGGATGCTGTAATATAGTCTCGCCCTCCCATGTAGCATCCTCCTCTGGTAACTCTTTCCACCTCACCAGGAACTCCCGAATAACTCTATTCCTCAGTCTCCTCTCTCGGCTGTCCAAGATCTCCTCTGGCACTAAGTCCAATCTCCCTTCCTCATCCAGGGGTGGTAACTCTGTAGAAGAAATAATGTGCTGTCCCAAGGCCTTTTTCAAGCAAGATACATGAAATACATTGTGTATCTTACTCTCAGAAGGCAACTCTAGCTCATATGCCACTTCACCAACTCTCCTCAACACCCTGTATGGACCATAGAATCGCGGCTTGAGCTTTTCAGCCCCACTCTTCTTGAGAGTACTCTGTTTGTAAGGCTGAAGACGTAGAAAAACCATGTCTCCTACCTCAAATGATCTCTCCACTTTGTGCCTATCTGCATACATCTTCTGCTGATTCTAGGCCCACTGAATATTTTCCTTAAGTACCTTAAGGATGTCCTGACTATCCTGTAAACTCTCCTGAGCCTTGGGAGCTCTACTGTCCCCAAACGCCAAATCAACAAAAGATCTCGCATCATATCCATACAGTGCTCGGAATGGAGTCATACCAATAGACATATGGTAAGTGGTGTTATAGCAATACTCACATAAATATAACAACTTTACCCATGCCTTCTGCTGTCCTGCAACATAGTTACGAAGATAACCCTCTATCCACTTGTTCACAATCTCTGTCTGCCCATCCGTCTGAGGGTGATAACTAGTGCTAGGAGTCAACTCAGTGTGAACCAAACAGAAAAGCTCCTGCCAAAATATGCTCATAAACCTGCTATCCCGGTCACTAACTATGTTTCTTCGGAAGTCCATGCAACCTGAATATCTGACGGAAGAACAAATCAGCCACATGAGGTGCCTTAAAGCTGGTAGGGACAGTGCAAAAAAGTGTGCATATTTTGTCAACCGATCAACTACTGCATAAATGCGATCATTCCCTTGCACCACGGGAAGACCTGTAATGAAATCCATCGAAATACTTTCCCACTTCTGCTCCGGAATTGGCAATGGCTGTAGCAAACCTGCTGGGAAAGTATGCTCTGACTTGTTCTGCTGACAAGTCATACACTCGCGGACATGGCGCAAGACATCATCCTTGAGACCCTTCCAGGAGAATCTCTCTCTAATTTGCTTGTATGTTTTAAAATACCCTGGATGTCCTGCAAGTGGTGCATCATGGAAAGCATGCATAATCTTCTCCTTAAGCTCAGATTCAGGAACTAGGTAAATTCTGCCCTTATACAAAATCAAATCAGCTATTACCTTATACCGGCCATCCTGAATTTTTCCATCCATAATGTCACATGCCCAAGTGTTTTTGGAATACTCAACTAACAGTTGAGATTTCCAATCTGCTGAAATCTCGCTCAAAGAACATAGGGCAGCGAGATGGGGTTTCCTGGAAAGTGCATCAGCCACTACATTCTTCGTCCCCTTGACATACTCAATGTCAAAATCATATGCCTGGATTCTGCTGACCCATTTTTGTTGCCTCTCATTGAGTTCCTTTTGTTCCAGGAAATATTTCAAGCTGTTGTGGTCGGTTCTCACCACAAATTTTCCACCCACCAAATACTGTCTGAACTTTGCCAAAGCATGCATAATGGCAAGCATCTCCTTATCATAGGTGGAATACAATCTCTCATTATCTCTCAACTTCCGGCTCTCGAAGGCAATAGGATGGCGATCCTGCATAAGAACTGCACCAATCCCCAATCCCGAAGCATCACACTCTAAAATGAAGGGCCTATGAGAAATCTGGAAGAGCCAAAACTGGATAGGTGCTCATAATTACCTTGAGCCTCTCAAATACCACCTGTGCCTCATCTGACCAACTGAATGCACCCTTCCGTGTAAGATCTGTCAATGGAGCTACCAGCTGAGAATAACCCTTCACAAACCTCCTGTAGTAACCACATAACCCCAAGAATCCTCGCAAGTCAGAGATATTCCTGGGTGGTGGCCAATCCTGCATTGCCTGTATCTTCTCTTGATGGACCTTGACCCCATTGGCCCCAATGACATGCCCAAGATACAATATCTCCGTAAGTCCAAATTCACACTTGGACATCTTAGCAAATAAAGATTGAGTCTCCATTATGCTAAGTACCTCATCAAGATGCCTCAAATGATCATCCCATGTCCTGCTATAAATAGAATATCATCAAAAAACACCAACACAAACTGCCTCAACTGCCTGTTGAAGAGTGAAAGATCGCCAAATTTTGTTTGACTCCATATATATATATATATATAAATTTTTATATATTATCAGATATTTAAATGAAATGGTAATATCAATATAAATCCATGAAATAAATTATCACACTGCATAATAATTAAACATACTGCAAACTCCTGCAAAATATATAGAAATGGCGCCTAGGGTTTAAATGATGATTTCTTCATTAATAACGCAGCTATACAATCAACATTATTTTAATGCATAAGATAATTAGGGCAAAACAAGATTAGAATTACTAAGATGGAATAATACAGATACTAACTTTATAAGAATCAGCCAGTATTAGTATCCAAATCAAATCGATATGGCATATATACGTGGCTGAAATGTATAAAATAAACTATCATGAAAAAACCTCTGATAATGCATACCTCAACTGTAGAACACTAGTCAGCCCCAGAAAACTGGTGCAAAGTGAAAGTGAATGCCCACTGAAAGAAATTTATGCAAGCACAACTATCTGAGACTGCGGTGAACTCCTGTGCTCGACAATGAAGATTCCTGGGTGGAAACTCTCTAAGCTCACTGCTCCTGGGGTTTCCGTCCCCAGTAATAATCCAGAGTGCTTCCATCCTTGGCATTTTGTCTAGCTCTGTGCCTCCGTGCATACAACCTGATAATAATCTAGAACGCCCTTCCCCGAGTCACACAGCGAATATAGCCAAAAACCCTTCCAAATATCCAAGTCGCACTTTTGTGGCAATTTTAATCAAATTTAATTAATTATTTAGCTTAACTAATTCGGTCGAATTTTTGACATACCCAAACAATCGCACTTTTGGCTGCATTTAAATAATTTATTAATTTTATTTAAAGTACATTTTCCTCAGTCAAATGTCATCTCAAACAGTTTATTAATTCATTATGTGTGCTTTAATGATATCCTCTGCACTGTAATTCGAGCACCATATAATCAGAATAATAAACCGAATCACCCTTGAAAAACCCTTTTGGCCGTCGGGTAGACAAAACAGGCCAAAAGGTCTCGACTGAACTAACCGAGAAAGAGGGACATGTACAAAGAGATGGTTCATACATGACTGAAATGTAGCAGGGGCATTAGTGAGTCCAAATGGCATCACCAAGAACTCATAGTGCCCGTAGTGACACCTGAAGGCTGTCTTATGAATATCCTCATCCCGAACTCGAATCTGGTGGTAGCCTGATCGAAGATCAATCTTCGAAAAGTAAATAGATCCATGCAACTCATCTAACAGCTCATCAATGTGAGGAATGGGATACCTGTTCTTGATGGTTTTCTTGTTCAGTGCACGATAGTCAATGCACATCCTCATGGTCCCATCCTTCTTCTTCACCAAAACAACTGAAGAAGCAAAGGGACTAGAACTAGGACGGATGTGTCCCATCTCCAAGAGCTCTCTAATGGCCTTCTCTATCTCATCCTTGTATGTCTTAGGATGGCGATAAGGCATAGTCATCACGGGTTTAGCACCCTCCTCAAGCTCTATAACATGCTCAAACCCTCTATCTGGTGGTCTACCTGGAGGAATGTCACCAAACACTGGGCTGTGCTTATCCAGTATGGACTGGATGTCAATATGAAAAGGCTGCTCACTGTCTGAAGAAGATTTGGATGAAATGAAACACTGGGCTGCCCATGCAACCTCTCCATGTCTGACTATAGACTCCATCCTGTGTGTTGAAACAACTCTAGGCCCACTGTCAGAAAGAGCCCGAAGCACAATCTTCTTCTTATCCACCATAAACTCCAACTCCATCCTCCGGAAATCTTGCACATATCTGCCAAGGGACTGTAACCACTGAATACCCAATACTGTATCAATCTCACCCAATCCAATAACATAGAAGTCATTCGGTCAATGTGTAGTCCCCCATCTGAATACTAAGCCGTGGAATCCTCTTAGTGCAACTAATAGCAAATCCATCTGCTACCCGTACACTAAACCCCTCAAATTCCTCAACCTGTAATCCTCACTTCGCAGCCAACCCCTCATCAATGAAGTTGTGCGTAGCTCCACTGTCAACTAGACAAACAATCCGCTGTCCCTTAAGCACTCCCTTCAGTCGAAAGGGATGGTACCTAGGAACTGCCTGAGAGTGTAGCAATAGTGACATCGGATGAATCCAATGCCTCACTCTCGCCAAGCTCTATTTGGGGCTGCTCCCCCTGTGCATCATGGTCACCGCCCTCATCCTCTGCATCTGTATCTGGCGAGTGATCATCCTCCCCATCTGAAATCACCTCAATGAGATGCACCTTGCCTTTACCAAGGCAATGATGTCCAGGCTCCCAATGATCTTTGCAATGAAAGCAAAGCTTCTTCCTCCTTAACTCATTACGAGTCTCCTGATCCACCTTAGGAGGTGGTGCACTCTTCTGCGGAACGGTAGGCACTGAAATGGCCTGGAGCTCGTGGGAAACTTCTTATTGGGCTGATAAGAAGTGGGCTGATAGGAAGTGGGGGATGTGTCCAAGTTCTAATGCCGTCTAGATGGCATCATGCAATGTCCTAGGCTTAAGAGCCTTGACCAATCCTCTCATCCTGTCATGAAGGCCCTCTATAAATAACATCACCACCCTCTTCTCAGGCATCTCTGGAACCATAACTGCTATCCGCTGAAATTCATTGATGTATGAATCAACGTGTCCACTCTGTCGGAGCTGTGCCAAGTCCCTGTAATACAACTCCACATCCTTGCGATCAAATCTCGCAATCAACCTCTCGCTGAAATCCCTGTATGACCGTAGAAGCTCATGACCCTGTGTAACTAACCCATGGTGCCACCAATCATAAGCCACCCCCTCAAGGTGTAATGTAGCGAACTGTATAGCCTCTTGCTCCCTCATGGGTTTGAGGGTAAGATAGGTGTCGAGCTTGTGAATCCAAGCCCTGGCACTGATCTTTCCACTACCATCAAAAGTGGAGAGGGTTACCTTATTGGTAACCTACTGCAAATCCCTGTTCGGCTACACTCTAGGCCTCCTGTCCTGTCCATCCCTCATGTTATCTCTCCTCTGAGCACAATACTGTGGGAGGGGAAATACATCCCTCACATGCTGCGGCAAACTCCTCCACTCATCACTGACTGCCATAATAGTATCCGGAAAAGCTACTTCTTCCGGTCGTCCCTCAATCTCTGGTGGGTCATCTCTAGGTAGGAAGTTAGGCTGCATAGGCCTATCTGCAGTCGTAGGTGTATAGTGTCTCCTCTCATCTGTATGAGTATGCCTCCGCTCACGGCGTGGCGATCCCTTAACACTCCCAAGCTCTGAAGGTGATCTGCTAAGATCCCTGTAACCACTTGGCAACTGATACGGATCTATCCCTCCTGCTGTGCCTGTCCCGCGGCCTATCTAGTGCCAACCTGTCCAAGGTAGTGCCCATGCGCTCCATGGTCTGTAACAACTCTTTGCGTGGCTGCCATATCCCGAATGAAATCCCTATCTAGATCTGCATGTTCCTCTCGAGGAGGACTCTCAGGTCTCTCACCCAAATATTCCATTCTGTCACCTCCTGCAATACCAGCTTCGAGTCGTGCTCGTCTGCGGGTGTAGTATCTGTGTGGACTGTCCTCTCTGTGCTGCATTCAAAGCTGATTTCTGTTTTAATACACTCTCTGCTTCCTTCCCACATAGGCTGGGAGGATACACTGCTCTGATACCACTGAAAGATCCCAAACCCCTTTTTGCCTGAATACTTTTTTATTTAAAAATATATATTGCTCTGGCTCAAATCTAAACTGATAACACCAAAAGGATCCATAGAACACCATACTAAAACTGCATAGATAAATTAAATAAAGCAAAACCCCGCAAACCGGGTGAATACAGAAAAGGCGCCTAGGGTTTAACAGGCAGATTTCTTCATAAATAATTCAGCCGTGTATTTAATAATGTTTTCTGATGCTAAATATTACGGCAATACAATTATAAATCTGCAGATAGATTTAATAATAAAGATTGACCAAAAACCCACTGTAAATGATTCAAACCAAACTGATTTGATATATATTTGCTGCTGGGAATTACAATAAATATCTATCATAAAAAATACCTTTGATACAACATAAAACAACTGTAGAAGAAGTCGCCCCACTCTGGAAGTAGTCTGTATGCCCACTGCTGCAATTTATTTCTCTGTCTAACTGCTGGAATAATAAAAACCGGTGAATACCATGAAGATCCCTGTATGGAAACTTCTCTCACTGCTCCTGGGGTTTCCATCCGCAAGAGGATTAATCCAAAGGGTTTCTGTCCTTGGATTTTGCTTGCATAAGCTCAGTGCTAACTGCCGGGGAAAAATAATAATAATCTGAATGCCCTTTTCCCAAGTCGCATTTTTCCCTTATAGCCAAAAAACTCTCCAAAGGAACAAGTCGCACTTTTTCCCAATCCTCATAATTAATTTTTAATTAATTATTTTCCTTTTTCCAACCAAGTCGCATTTTTGGGTTTATTTGGCCATTACCCAAACAAGTCGCATTTTTTTTGGCTAGGAAGGCACTTTAAATAATTAATTAATTTATTTAAATGCACTTTCCTAAGTCAAAGTCACTTAAACAGTCTATTAATTCATTATATGTGCTTTAATGATATTTTACTTTATTTTGAGCACCATATAATAAAAATAATAAACCGAAGTCACCCTTGAAAACACCCTCTGGCCGTCGGGTAGACAAAACAGGCCAAAGGTCTTCGACTGAACTATTCGAGAAAGAGGGACATTACAGCATCAGTGAAGTAAAAATAAAAGCATGATAGCTGCGAGTTGGCGCCAAAGTTGTGCATGGGAAATAATAAATAGCAGCAGCCAGAGGGTGCATTAAATAACAAATAAAAGCAGCATGCTAATGCGGAGTTGGTGCCAAAGTAAGAGTGATTGAAGGCTAAAAATAGCAGCAGCCGAAGGTTGAATTAAATAACAAGTAAAAACAACATGTTGAATGTTAGCCCATGCGCCAAAGGAGATGAACGAGAATTAATTTATTAAAATCAGTCATGCTTTTGTCTACTTCCAGTTGTGGCGCCAAAGGGGAGAGATTGATTTATTTATTAAATTGATTGCATGCTGCTGAGGACAAGTTTGGTGCTAAAGATAGAAGTTGGCAATAAATAAAATAAAAAGGCTTCTAAACTATTGTCTACTTCCCAAACACAGCAGTGAGCAAAGACAAAAGTCAGCAAAAGACAAAAGTCAGCAAAAGACAAAAGTCAGCAAAAGACAAAAGTCAGCAAAGGACAAAATAAAAAAACTAAATAAGGATAGCCGTATAAGCCAAAAGAAGGAAAATGATAAATTTAGAGCATGCCGCTGTCTATTTCCAGTCTAAGTCTACGCCAGCCAAAGGATAAAAGATAAATAACAACCAGTTCGTTTTTGGCACAAGGCAGGGGTACAATAGATTTATTTATTTGTTTAGAACACTTGCATGATGCTCCCCAGCAGGCTTTGGCGCCAAAGTTAGAGTTTGGTGAATTAATAAATGAATAAAAGAGTGCAACAAACCTGGGTTTTGGCGCAACAGCCTTAGAAGAGGCATAATTTTATTATTTTATCTTCATGCATGCTTCCAGGGCCATAGGGATGATAAATTAAATATAATAAATATTTTGCATGCAAGGAGAAGGCTGAAAATAGGACGCAACAGTCCATATATGCTGATTTTTATCATGAAAATCAGTAGCATACTACTTCCAGCTGTTTTGCTATTGTAATCCTATCTTGTACTTGCATCTCTAAATAAAAAAGCTCCATTTTGCCTTCCCATATTGCTGGTTTTCTGAGTTTTCATCGTGTTTAGCAGGGAATTGTATTGCCTTGGTTTGGAAATTCTTCCCTCTGATGCTGTCCTTTAACCCAAACCTTTGAATTAATTTTGCAGATTAGCTTAGAGTTGTGCAGGTGTGTGGATCTTTGTATTTTATGTATGCAGTAGTACATATGTGTGTCAAATCATTGGTGTATCACCTCAATTTTTCATTTCCTACATTCCTTCTCCCTTTCCTTGTCAAATTTGTTAGTTTTAGGTGATTCACAAGGGAACTAGCTCACTTTGGAGGTTCACCTCAGTCATAGGTTACCCACAACCTTGATGTGTTCCAAATTTGTCGACAGAAGAGAGTACACACACCATTCTCTATCAGGGTGCACTTCTGGGTGACAACAATTTTCTCACATTGTTTAGCCGCTTCCCCAAGTTCTGCATGGCAACACAAAATCAATCTTCAAGGAGATTAATGTGCAAGAGAAACAATTCGGGTACAAAAGCAATAGTTCTATTCTGTAGCGATACTTGCCACATCTGATCTTGATCCACCCTTTGAGATCAAGACTAGTGCCTCTAAATAGGCACTTAGAGCAACCTTGAGTCAGAATGATCATCCAATGACACATCATTCTTCGAGCTTAAATGAAATCATTCACCTCTAATCAACCTACGATGAATATTTTTAGGCAATTGTTCAAGATTTGCACCACTCAAATTAGTACACCCTCGGCAAGGAGACTATCATGCAATTTTCCATGAACCTTTGCAATTTGTTCAGGCATAGGTCAAGGTGCAAAGATCACTCAAAGTCGAATGGGTAACCTATCGACAACAATACCACCTTGTTATTAAGCATAATTGAAGTTTTAAATGACCAAACACTTGGGGAGTTTTAAGTCCTAAGTTGTGAAACCTTTGAGGATTAAGTGCAGAGTCCTATGATTGACGTAAAAAAACTCCACACAAGCAATAAATCATAAAAAGAACACGATCATATGGAGAGGTCTTATAGGGCACCCAAATACAATATATCGACATGGAAGAGAGAATGAAAAAGAATGTGAATGGATGGATATAAGTGGAGGGATAACCCCTCATCTACAATCCTATTCCTAATATAACATATGGAGATTCAACGCTCTACATCCTATATTGGCGACATGCATCCCATTGGTAACTCAACGGGCCCAATAAGAGGGGCTTTATTTATTTGAACGAACTAAACTCTTCTTTATTTAAATGTTCTTGAACAGACTTTTACAAGCAATAACTTATCAATGTGTCTATCATCTTGTGAGCCTGTAGGTTTTTCTTCTTCTTCTTCCCATATAATCTTAGTCATGTTCACAAATGAGTTCGTACTTATAAGTTCTTGAACAGATTTCAGTATATCCATATTTAGCGTTTCATTGTTCAATGAGTCGAGCTAGTAATGGGTTTGGTGTGCGCAACTGTGAACTGCTGCTCTACTCCACACTTTTGGTCTAGAAAGAGACACCACTCACCATGTTTTATATTGATGCCCTAGATCTAACCAAACAAGGAATTAAGAGTATTCAAGAGGATATATATATATATATATATATATATATATATATATATATATACACTTCAGAAATCAATATGACTAAACCATGGCAATCTTCTCCACCGAACTCCATTATTAAAGCATTGAGCTCTAGATGGAGAACATGCCACCTTTATACTAAATATAAACCAGCAGCTATCTCACATGGCACGATATTCTCTTTATGCCAGCTACAAGTTTGTTCCCATCAAGTTTCAATTTCAATGTGAAGTTGCAGACTTTTTAGCATGGATCCAGATACGACGGATCACTTATATCTTGAAACAGACAATATTGTAAGTTTCGTGGTAACACCTGGACAGACAATAACTAACCAATGCATCTATCATCTTTTGAGCGTGTAGGTTTTTCTCCTCCCATAATCTAAGTCATGTTTGCAAATGAGTTAATACTTTTAAGTTCTTAAACAGATTTCAAGATATTCATATTCAATGTTTCATTGTTCAACAAGGCTAGTATGGATTTTGTGTGTGCAACTGCAAATTGCTGCTCCGCTGCACACTTTTGATCTATAAAGGGAGACCTCCCATTATGTTTTCAATTTATCACCATGATTCAAGCCTCTAATTGGCTTGGCGTGCAACAGACATAATTACGTGTTGTACTATAATAGTTTAGTTTGATTTTAGATTCTAGAGATATCAGAACACCACTTCTGGAGTTTGCATTGTTGATTTCTTCTCATCCTTGTATGTTAGGAGCTGAAAATGATAGCTTAATCTTTTTGTAATTTCAGGTCTCTTTATATGGTTTTCATCTTTTTTGTTTGAGTTTCTAAAGTGTGTTTGTACCTTATGAGCTCTCTTGGATTCTTCTTTTTTGGAATTATTTAGTTCTCCTTGGAGTTTCCCTAAGAATGCTTAAACTTTGAATATGTTACTTTTTGCAGCTCCATTAACCATTCGTTGGTTATCATTGTATAAAACTATAAATCATTCCTCCGAGAGATTAATAGGTTCCCTGAAGTCAAAAAGCAAATTCTAGAGATAATAGAACACTTCTTGAGTTTGCATTGTTGGTCTCTTCTTATTTTTGTATGTTTGGAGCTGAAAATGATAGCTTCTTCTTGTTGTAATTTCATGTCTCTGTTTATGGTTTTCATCTTTTTTGTTTTTTCCTTTGATATTGTAAAGAGCATTTGTACCGTATGAGCTCCCTTGGATTCTTTATTTTTTGAATTAGTTGGTTCTCTTTGGAGTTGCCCTCAGCTCTATTAACCATCGTGGTTGTCAGTTGTATAATTCATTTTTTCCCTCGTTTGATTTAGTTGTATCTTGCTTATAGGTTTTGCTTTGCAGATCCCATTATCCTACTGTTTTTTTTAATCTCGTGTCTCATTCATCTGATGGACACATGGTTTATATTCTTCCTTGCAATAAGGATCTCCAAACTTGTAATTAATTAACAACTTTTCCCCATGTTTGGCTTTGATTACTTTTGCCATTGCTTTGCGGACTTATTCTGGTTTCATAGAAACGTTCTCAGAACTTTGGGTCAGTCTTCATATTCTAGCAGTGCTTGTTGTGCCTAATATTTTCCAACATAGAGTTTCTTAGCTATAATTCATCTATGTATGGCTGATTCTTCAAGATCTGTCAGTTTGAAAGGGAGAGTTTTCCTTCTTGGATAAAGTGATACATACAAATGATACTTCGTTGGCAAATTAAAAAAATGACAAAAGAGGGCCTCCACCTTTTACCAAAACCCCATTATGGAGCCTGGTTAGTGTATATGCATCATGTTCTTCTGTGTGCATCTCGTTCTCAACAGGGATGTGATTCTTCCATGCAACTATGGGAGCCACCCAAAGTCAAACTTTACCACTGTACTAGCTTGTCCTCCTCCTTTTCCTTTTGGAAAGAAATCCCTAGATAACAACCTTTGAAATCAAGTTTGCTAGGGTCATCATGAACTGGTATTTTCTACTGCGCACTGAAAAGTATTTCTCTGTTGCTGGTTTCAACGTTTGCATTGTTCTCAATAATGCCAAGTCAGTTCTGGATTATCCACAACCCTTTTGGAGCACCTAAATTAGCATTAGTTCAAAGCCTTTAAGCAAGAGGGTACTTTATTTCTGCTGGAAAAATAATTTCAGCACAAAATAGGATGAAATAAAAGGAATTCAATAACTAATTGGGCAAACACCCCATGTTTATACTTTTCCAGGGCGACTTTTTTTGTTTACGCTCTAACTTGTGGCAGTACCAGTACCAGTACCCACACCGTAAAGATCTCTCCTTTCATTTGTGCATTAACTTATGGCAGTGCAGTACCCTCACCATGAAGGATCTCTCCTATGTTATATATGATGCTCCCGTTGGAGCAGTTCAAAGTGATTTTTCACCATACATTTTGGGGGTATTTGCATTTCTGGTGTGTGGTTTCCTTAGGTGTTAAGAAAATAAATATAATTTCAATATAAACACAAAAACCTCCAAAATAGGTGCTAGGAAAATAAATATAATTTCTGTATTTTTTTCTTCAAAAAGTTGCTTTCTATGCTGATCATTTCTTATAGGTGGTGGATGGTATTATTCATCACCCTCACTATGTCCTGTGCCATTGGTCTCACAGCTTGAGGTTTCCCCTTAGCCAGACGAGAGTTGGTTTCCCATCAATTACGAGACTTGAACCAGACCATCACATTCTCCGTCAGGACCGGATCTGTTGACTTTGCTCCCTCCAGGATGTGGAGACCGAGGATCACTTCATTTTCAAATGCCTTATTTATTATGAGATCAGGGGAAGATATCACCGCCTCTACAGAGACTCAAGACAACACTCCATTGTTACGCGGGGACGCGTCCTGAAGGTTTTCATCACGTCCCAGAGGTCCGGGATGTCTTGGGGACTTGGGGATGGGGACGAGACGTTTCCCTGCTGTCCCCATTTTCCAAAAAATAAGGGGGACGTCCCGGGGATGTCCCCTGAAAACTAAGAACGCACCCGGGACATCCCGAGGACGTCACGATGTCCCCAACGTATTTCACGCTACACTAAAGCTAAAACAACTTTTATTTTATCATTTTTATGTTTTTTTTAATATTTTTTTGAATTTTTAATGCTTTCTAATTAAAACTACATGATCTAACCCTAAAAGCAACAAAAAAAGGTATAAAAAGAGCATTTCATACTCATTCTAATCACACCAAGCAAGAGCAAAAAACAGCAAAAAAAAGAGAAGGAAGGAGCAAGAATAAAAAAAGGGAAGGCAAGAGCAAGTAACAAGGTGCAAAGAGCAAGA
Organism: Taxus chinensis; assembly: GCA_019776745.2. Classification (NCBI taxonomy): domain Eukaryota; kingdom Viridiplantae; phylum Streptophyta; class Pinopsida; order Cupressales; family Taxaceae; genus Taxus; species Taxus chinensis. Next base: position 613,606,791 of record CM034153.1, read on the forward strand.
GCAAGAGCAAGGAGGAAGAGGAAGAACAAGAGCAAGAGCAAGAGCAAGAGCAAGAGGTATGTACATACATTACTAATTTACTACCACTCTTTGTTTTGTTTTTTTAATTTTCAAATGCAAAGTTGAAAGTGAAGGCATTGCATTTTTGTATTTTATTTCCTATTTGGATTAGCAAGTGATGGAATGAGATAAAGCATAAAGGGAGGGCATTTTTATTGCTTGTTTTTTTTAATTTTTAAATGTATTTATCGCTGTTTTTTTTTTAAATTTTTAAATGTATTCATCGCTGTTTTTTTTAAAAATTGTATTCATTGTCTTATTGTATTGTATAGTTATATTGTTTTGTATTTTAATTATTGCAGTTTCAAAATGAGTTCTGATAGTGATTATCAAGCTGAATATGAGGATGAAATGGGTGTGCAAGGAGAAGGAACACAATCAGAAACACCTATACTGCTACTAGTTCACAAGGGAATGTGGACAAGTTCAGTTGCCCCTCTGAAATCTTGAAAACCTATACTAGGGGGCCTTTTGATAAGAAAAAACCTTTGAAACAATTTGGTCAAATTATGCAGGGTCCTAGATCAAACATTTCAGGGGGCACTAAAATATGGAAATGCAACATATGCTCATTATCTTGGTCAGGCAACATTACTAGGTTGAATGCACATTTATTGCACATTGCGGGGAAAGGTGTAGGCATGTGTGGACAACTATCACTTGAAGAGAGGTCAGAAATGGTGAGGCTGTATAATGGAGATATGGTGGAAAAGGTTCTAGAAGTTCGTGGCCGTTATGTTAGTGGCACTGACACCCCTTCTAGTTCTGTGAGAATTAATACTTGTAGTGTTACAGGAGCATCTTATGAGGTGTCTGAATTGGATGCTTTTGGTAGTAGTAGGGGGAAGAGGAAGGTTGTGGCCTCCAATCCAGTTGTTGAAATGTATGATACAAAGGCTAGAGAAGAGGCTGATGATGCCATTGGAAAATTCTTTTTTGTTATTGGCATTCCATTTCATGCTGCTCGCTCTCCTTATTTCAAGGAGGCTATGGCTAAGGTAGCCAAAGCAAGTGTGAGTTATGTGCCCCCAGGAGACACGAAGTTGAGAACCACAATCTTGGATAGGAACTATTCCAAGGTTAATTTATTGATGGAGGAAATGAGGTGCACATGGGTCTCTCATGGTTGCAACATCATCGTGGATGGGTGGACAAATATCAGACACCACTCATAAATATCATTGTTTCATGCAGAGAGGGTCCTTACTTTTTGAGGGCAGTTGATTGTTCAGGGAAGAAGAAGAATGCAAAGTTCCAATTCACCATTTTGCGAGATGCTATTTAGGAGGTTGGCCCTGCCAACGTTGTGTAGGTTATTACAAATGCAACTTATGTGTGCAGGGCAGCATTAAAGCTTATATATTTTATTTTGCTGGATAGGATGGCTGCGTTGCAGGAATCATTACAGTGTATGGTCATGACATCAGAGTGGTCTAGGTGGGATGGGTCGAAGACAGAGCAGGGGAAGAAGGTGAAAGCAATTGTGGTGAATGAAACATTTTGGATAGATGTGAGATATATCACATCCATAATATCTCCAATTTTCAGTGTGATAAAATATGGGGATTCTGAGAGCCTTAGTCTTGGTGAGATATACGAATGTATTGATAGTATGCTTGGCTAGATGAAGGCTGCTGTTCCCACCTTGGAGTTCTACCATCACCATATTCATCCTATCATTGAGTGGAGATGGGAGAAGTTGAACACTCCTTTACATATGGCTGCATATGCACTAAATCCGAAGTGGTATGTATAGAGGCCTGACAGAGTTCTCCCAGTAGATGATGAGGCCATTAGGAAGGGTTTCTTGAAAGCCCTAAAAATAATGCATAATGCAGAGGATGCTTCACGAGTCAGAACTGATTGGCTCAAGTTCACTTATCTGGATGACAACAAAAAATCATCAAAGATAGACAGGACCACATTGGCACAGGAGTCCAGTTAATTGGTGGTGATTGTATGGACATGCAGGATTGCTACGTACACTTGCTATTTGTCTTCTTTCTCAAGTTTCTAGTTCCTCTGCTTCTGAGAGGAATTAGTCAACATATGGGTGGATCCACTCTCTTAAGAGGAATAGACTTACCTCTAAGAGAGCAGAGAAACTTGTTGCTGTACGTAGTGCCTTGCGTCTCATGGATCACAAGACACCTACGTACAAGGAGAGCCCAACATTGCGGTGGGATGTGGATCCTGAGGATGCAAGGCAGGTTGATGAAGATCAGGAGCAGTGAGGACTGGTTGATATCTCCTTTACAGATGTAGATGACGTTGGTATAGATATTCCTAATGAGGAGGAGCGGTTCGCAATTGTTCCTTCGGAGGGCTCTGATAGTGATTTTTGAGTTGTACTTGTCACTTGTCATTTTGGTTATGTAATGTCATTTTGGTTATGAGACATGACATAATATTTCATAGCATATGTAATGTGGGTGTAGTTGTACTCTTCTCATGTTGATTATTGAAGAATAAGACTAAGACTTGTTTTTAATTTTCAGCTTTACTATTTACTATTTACTATTTAGTCTTTCATTGTCATGTTGAAGTTTTGAACATTGAATATAATATATATAGCTGTAGCATTTTGGGCCTTGGCTTATGTGATGAATAATTGGATTAATCATTAATGGTTTCAATCTTCAAACTTTCAATTTTAAGTCTTAGGTTATTGAATTATTCATGTTATATTTGTAAAATTAATAAATTATATATATTTTTATATATTTTTTATTAGCCATCCCCTTGCCGTCCCCCCGCTGTCCCGAAATTTTCAAAAAAATTTGCCGTCCCGAAAACCCCGTCCCTACGTCCCGACGTCCCGGAGTCGTAGGTAATTATGCAGCACTCTAGCTAGTTTCTTTAGATATATTTACCGGTAGTGCCTGGCTCTTTATCTTCGTGAGGCTATCAGCTTCCGGTGCAGAGTCCTATCGGAGGAGCCTAGAGGCTGTAGAGCTCCCATATTGATCACCTCTTTCTTTCAGCCCATCGAGGTTATTGGCAGCACTAAACGTCCTTTGGACACTGATACACCACACCATAGTTACCAAGTTTGGCCGGATCTAATCCAGATCCGGTCCGAACCAGATTTTTGGAGGCATCCGGATTTATTGATCCGGTTCGCCTAGTTTTGGTATTAAAAAAATTAAAAAGGTAAAAAGTAAAAGCCTAAGAACTTTGGCTCTCTGCATTGTGGTTCCTGCCCCTGGTACTTGGCATCAACGTCATGGTTGTGTTTGTTATGAGCAAAAGGATTTGGTCGTGGTCGTGGTTGTGCTTTGTAGAAGGATCGCGGTTGTGTTAGTGTTGGGCGGCAGGGTAGTGTTTGTGCTAGGCGGCGGGTGTTGTAAGAACCGACAAGTGTTTTTTTAGGTTTAAATTTTTAATATAGGTTAAGATTTATAAAAACCATATAATTAATATTAATAACAATGAATAAATAAATATTTAATATTAATAAAGGTTAATATTTATAAAAACCGTATAGTTAATATTAAGGTTTAAACTTACTCATTATTTTAAGAAACTATTATAATTTGTTATTTATAAAACAAATTTTGTTTTTAATTTATCATTATTTATTTATACTTAGATAACTTGTGATATAATTAGACATTAATTCTAGTATTAACTCATATCTTCAATAATTTAATAAGTTATAGTTAGTTATTAACTACGTTAATAATTAAATATTATTTGTTAAGTTATTAACATTCGTAAATGGAATTACTTTTATTTATTATTTAATATTTATAATTAGCTACTAAATTTAATAATTAATATTGTTTTTATTTATTATTTATTTATTTAATATTTATAATTAGCTATTAAATTTAACAAATATTATTATTAATATATGTACCGAACCGGATTTTCCGAATTTTTTCGAGAACTCCGAATTTTTGGATTTTTTTGCCCTTCCGAATGGATTTGAATTTCCGAACCTGGTAACTATGCATCACACATTAGAGTTAATAGATTAGTTAGGTGGCGCTTCTCTCATCACATCATTACTACTCAAACTACTCAAATCTCCAAGCTTGCGATCTCTTGGTATCGTGGCTCTGCTCTGCCCTGTCGGTGCGGCTATGCCCCTCTCCGGCAACATGGATCCACCACCTGTCAGCTGCCCTCCAGACCATTGGGGCAAACTGATATTACAAGCTTCTTTTCTACTACGGGAGTTCCACCGGCCTTGGATGTTAGGGGAGATTCTAGAGGAAGTGTCTTGCTTCCTCCTAGGATTCCCCAACTTGGCTCCTCCAACCTGTGTACTTGCCGGGCAGCATTCTTAGATCCCTCACAGCGATTGATAATGGCTCAGATGATTCCTCCACTTCAGGCACAAATTTGGACATTCAATGAGATCTGCCTCTAGTCTTCATTGACACATGGTCTTGGGGTTTTTGTTCGCCCCTCATTGCTATTTGTATTGGTTTTTTTGCTACTCGTGTTAGTGGTACACTGCTCTATTTTGTCTTTTGTACTTTATTTCTTTGGTTCACCTCTAGGATTCTCTCTTCTTAGAACTTTCTATTGCTCATGCTTGTATCCTTTAGTCCCATTGACCTACTTTTGGTCATATGTGGACACTAATATAATTTCTTTCTTTCTTTCTTCCTTGCACCAATTTATCCCTATTAATGGCCAAATTTTCACTAATAGTCTGGCCTGTGACATGCAATAATTTCCTAGTGCTTTAGTTGTAGGAACACTTCTGGATAACATATTATAACCTTTGAGTAGTGGTGGATGGTCAACTAATAGATTGAGTTAACTAGCATTAGTTTATACATCAAATGTCGCAGAAACAGTTAATTGTATTGTTAGCTCTTAACAGAATGTCAAAATATTTGCATTCAGGTTATAAGAGCTATGTGATAGCAGAAAAAATAATGTCTTTTCTTGTGAAATTTTCAGGTGGGTGTATTTTTGGCTTCTGATGGCTGCAGCATGTGGCTTATGTATTAGTGAAGAGGCCCTCAATATTTGGGTGTGTCATTTATACTGGTATTTTTGTTTCCCTTTACTTAATAGACAGTTCGTGTCATTGCAGCTTGGAACACTCATGAAATTGTATCATTTGATGTATAATATAAAGCTCATCTATGCAATTAGCTATCTGGTTATCTTCTTTGGTTGTTCAAAATTTATTTGTCTGACTGTCATTTTTATAAGATAAAATCGGGATTTTTGAGTTATGATGTTGTAGGTTGGTGCATCTCTTGCTCGACTGTTGACCTTTGATGGTTCATGGAAGACATTTATTTCCACTTTTTCTGGAAATGCTTCATACATTGTGTCTACGTTACTCTGGGTGTACTGGTAATACCCGGATCCTATATCTAAATGAACTTTTTTCTTGTCAACTTTGAATGCATGATTATAGTCATGTTGTTTCTCATGAAATGTAGCTTCCTTCATAGACGATAAACAACCTTTGATTTGATATATGAATGTAGCGAATTTATCCAATCACATTCCTTGTTATTTACATAGAATAGTGACCTGCTGTGTCTCCTTCCATTTTACATGTTATTTGTTTTGTTATTCTGATTATCTTAATTCAAAGGTTTACAATTTCCTCAGGGGAGTCTGCATCAGTGATATGATACCCTTCTATGTGGGACGATTTGCTGGAAGGTCTAAAGCAGCTGGCATTGTGTATGATAAGGTGTGTGCTATTTTTCTTGTCATGTTTCTATTAGACTTTGCAAGTGGCCTGCAAGAAACAATGTTCTTATAAATCTACGTTATCGGGTACTTGTACTGAGAGGGACTGGTACTGGTCTGGTTCGCTTGTAAAACTAAATACGGCTCGGATACCACCCAGCAGGGTTGGATATGGCTGTCTTCGTCCTATGACAAATATAGCCGTACCCAACGCTGCTGGGCAGTAATTGCGCTGTATCTGGCAGGGACTAAAAGAGAAAATGATTTTTTAATTTTTTTTGTTTTTGCTGTTAAAGTCAAACTTGGACTAAAAAAATAATTAAAAAGCATTAGAGAGGATGGGGAAACCCTAAGAGGACTCTCACATTCATGCGTCAACTAGGATCATTTGCAGGTGAAAACACTTATTGCAAGACATTTTGTTATGCTATTTTCCATGCCTTCGTGGCACCTTATCACCGCTCTTGAGGTTTGCATGCAAACTTGAAACACAAGCCAAGCACAAGATTAAGACCAAGAATGATGTCTTAAAATCATTTGCAAAGCCTCATAATAAAAATTCTAAGTTTGGAGTGAAGTAAAATACAAAGCAATAAGGAAAGTGACCACCGTATTACTTTCAGAAGGACACCCTATGAAGAGCAAAAGAAGCAATTTTAGACTGGGAAGTGGGTTAACACACGTAATTCCACTCGCACTCTAGTGAATGGAAAACAATATTTGCACATTTACAAGCATCCAATCCTACCCTAACCACAATATATGAAGGAAATAAAATCATGGAATTGGAATCCAACACCATGATAGCAACCACATAGGTAGCACACAGAAATTTTGTTCATTCTTGGATGTGGGTCAGTGGACAACTGGTACACTTTAATATGAACAATGGGAGTCAGAGGAATTTGATTTGAACTAAATTAGTTCAAAGATTGAACTTTCCACTAGTGCCTCGCCATCAACCATACACTATTGGATGGTTCATTTTGTGCTCTACGAAATGCGTCTCTCATCATTGTTACTTGGTTTGCAAAATCAAGTCTTTTTAGCTTTGCAGTGCAATTTTTTTTATTAAGATAGGCCTCAAACAAGGATATTATTCGAGATGATGAATGACATCCTTTAGTCATTCACACTTAATTTGTTGTTGTCTACCTTGATGATATACTAATCTCGAGCAAACCATGGGACGGACATTTGCGCCATATTCTAAAAGTGCTTCACACTTTGTGGCATTGGAAGTTGTATGCTAACGTAGAGAAGTGTCTGTTTGCTATGCAAAATATATAGTATCTAGGATACATTGTGGATGCACATGGAGTTCATGTGGATCCTGTCAAGATCCATATCATCCAAGAATGGCCTACACCAAAGAATCTCACACAACGTCGTAACGTCTTGGAATTAACAATTTTTTATGAGATTTGTACTTGGTTTCTCTCATGTAACTCGGCCTTTGAATTAAGTTACTAAAGGTATCATCAAAGCAACTTTCAATTGGAAAACCACTCAATATAAAGTATTTGAAGAATTGAAATGCAAACTTTCTTCCCTGTTAGTGCTCATGTTACTAGATCTTCATCAACCATTTGAGATAGAGACGGATGCAATTGAATATGTACTTGGAGAAATCATTACTCAACATGGTCATTTGGTGGCTTACCACAGCGAAACATTCATTGCCATGGTTTGGTAATATCCCACACATGACTGAGAGATTTATGCCATTGTTTAGGAATGTAAACATTTGGAAAGACTGCATATTGGGAAAGGTCATCGTGATCTGCATAGTTCACAAGCCGCTACAGTTCTTGCAAATATTTCACATGACATTGTCACACGTTGTAAGAAATCAATCTCAGATCTATAAACAACTCAGTTGTATTTTCAGCATGTATGGATCCATTTTGGATTACCATCCACTATCATCTTTGATAGGGACACCAAATTCTGTGAGCACATATCATTTCACAGTGTACAGTTTCCGGAAGCAATGCACATGGAATGACAATATATCCTTCAGTCAACAATATTACAACAAAGCTCTGCACAACTATACTGCACACAACCCTTTTCAGGTTTGTGGCACCCACTGATGTAGCTTATCCTATGCCCCTGTCAATAGCAACACCTCTTACAACTCAAAATGAAGTTGACGAAGCTGCCAAGTTCATTGAGCACATTCATCAATAAGTGTAGACCATAGACGAAGAAAGCTAATGCTACACACAAGCAACACTATGATCAACATTGAGTGACACACCCCTCTTAGGTTGGCGATTGAGTGTGGCTTCATTTGTAGAAGGAAATACTAACAAGACCTTATTGCAAGCTTTGTCCACTTCAGAATGAGCTCCACATCATCAATCTAGCTTCCTACCTTGGTTGACATCCTGTCTTCAATACAGAACTCTTGCGCCATTATTTTCAACCTTTGTTGTACACTTAAGTAGATAGAGATCAATCCTGATTGCAACACTCCGACAAAAGCAGGCCAAATCATTGATGTCAGGGTCAAATGCACCAAACAACTAGAGGTCCCTCTCTTCGAGATCATCAAGGAAGGTCAAGTTCCTTCCTAAGAAAAATGGTTTACCGAAGTGCAAGGTGCCAACAACATTCCATATTTCCTTCTGCAACTGCATGCAGTGGGGACTTACTCTTTGAGGAGGGGTGACTTTCAACGACTCATGGTATGACGGTGGTACTTCTTGTGATGTGCCCTGTTCACCAGCAGCTTCAGTAACATCCCAAAAAACATGTGGTCATACCACGAAGTCCTAACTCCTCTTTGTTGATGCCACACAACACCAACAGTGGCAACATTGTTTCAAGCAGAGGTGCAGCTTTGTTTCTAGTAAATGACAAAACAAGGAATTTGAATAGTCATGAAACGAGCAGTTGCACAATTTTTGTAATGGCTCAACTTTGTATATCAGTGTATTCTTCCATTTTGAGTAAGGACAGATAGAATAGTAAGGAAAGTACAGTATTGGTTAGACATCTCGCAACATCCTACCTCTCGGATTATTGTAAAGAACTTTTGCATAATATAATATTGCAACCTATAGTTCTAGCATGCTGTCAATTGTTCTCTTTGTTTCTCCTTGTCTCGTAGCACTCAGATTATATCTTTCGTCATATACATTTTCATAAATGCTACTGCCATAGCACATTTAATCCATTACATGTGTCTACTTGTTGGGCTCCTCCTAAGCCTCAGATCAATTTGTCAAAATTTTGACCCTTGATTTTTTTTTCAGAATCTATCTTATTTCATCTTTGTAGCTATTATATTGGGTATTTTGGGTCTATGCTGCAGTATCTACACTAATTTTCTAGTTCGCCATGCTTGCAACGCTTCTTGCATGTATTTCTGTAAAGGGTTCTCTTGTTTTGTGGACAAAGTTCTCCAAGTAGGGAGGTCATGTCGTATACCTAGGGACATCTGGTTTTGTTATCTTATGCAACTAGTTATTTTCTCGGATATCTGGAAACGCCAAGCAGGGCAGCATACCCACCCACTAATGTACTGGGTACCGGTACTCGCTTTAAATGTTTATGAAACTCCAAAACAGTCCTGGATATGGCTCTGCTGTACCTGGGACGTTTCTGTACCATTTCAGCAGTGCTTCTGTTTTTTAAATGCCAAAAATTAAAAGTAAATACACAAGATACTTTTGTTTCAGTGGTACTTGAGGAAAATCTAGATGATATATTCTATAATCTCGATTATAATCATGTACATATGAAAATTTAAGCTTGTTGAATGTTTTGACTTTCAAGAATACAAAGTATTTAAAGTATTTTATCTTTTATGTACAAAAAATGCGTATTATGCATTTTTTAATATATATATGTATATATATTTTTAATAATATAATGTACGAACGTTTCCGTACCATTTTGTACCCAAAGGTTTTCGGAAAATTGGTGTTTCTGCATTTCAAACCTGTATCCGTACCCGTTTCTTGGTAACATTATTTTCTTCACAAGCTCACATTTTTTAATGTCAGTGGTGGGTCCTAGGAATTTAGCGATATTATGCTTATATTATATGAAGCAAGACCTTAATAGTAATAAGGGCTAGTTATCCGTGAATCTTTTACTTTATCAAAACAAGTTTTGGAGAGCTCATCTTCTTGCTTGAAATGTTGGGCATTCCATTTTTGGTCATGAATGTTCCTCCAAAGATCTGCAATTCTTTGGACAGTTATAATCTATTTTTTGAACTTCTTCCCGACTATTTTACAATTTGTGTTTCTTTTGAATGTTATCATCTCTTTTTTGAACTTTTTTCTTGCTGTTACTAGAGTAGTGGTACCACTCTAGTATGCTGGTATGGTACATTCAAAATGCTTTTTATTATCGTAACTGTTCTCCAAAATGAAAAGCTCCAAAGCACATTTAGTGTTCAGATATATAAAAGAACACCAATGCCAATTGAACCCACAAGAGTCAAATTTGTTCTGTGAGCAGAACATCAACTATAGCTTCTGAAAAGGCAAGACCAGTGCTACTGATATTTGATGGATAATATCTAAAGGATTTACTAATAAAGAAGAAAAAGCCTGCCATTTTATTACTAGAACCAAGTAACAACCATAGAAGATAGAATATGCTAGGTTAGTGATAACAGGTATTATTTAATTTAAGCATGACACACTGTTGGATCATTTGAATTATGTCTGAAACAATTTTTTCCATGCGGTTTACTTTTTCATGAGATAGAGATTGGATCCATCATGTTATTTAATATTAAATCTGTTGTTTTGGGTACATCATGGGCATCCATCCTCAAGGAGAAGATGAATATAAAAATTGCAGCATTAGCATGGTTACCTAAGACTCTAGGATGGCGGGGCGTAGGGACGGGGTTTCCGGGACGGCAAATGTTTTTCAAATTTTGGGGACGGCGGGGGGACAGCTGATAAAAAATATATATAATTTATTAATTTTACAAATATAACATAAATAATTCAATAAACTAAGACTTAAAACTGAAAGTTTGAAGATTGAAACCATTAATGATTAATCCAATTATTCATCACATAAGTCCATGCCCAAAATGCTATATATATATATATATTATATCCAATGTTCAACATGACAATGAAAATTAAAAACAACTACAAGTCTTCAATAATCAACATGAGAAGAGTACACCTACATATGCTATGAAATATTATGTCATAAACTCATAGTCATATAACTCAAAAGTACATATATCATTATATGACATTACATAACCAAAATGACAAGTGATAACTCAAAAATCACTATCAGAGCCTTGTGAAGCAACACTTGTGAACTGCTCCTCCTCACTATAAGTATCTGTATCAGCATCATCTACATCTGCAAAGGAGATATCAACCAATTCCTCATTGCTCCTGATCTTCATCAATTTGCGTTGTATCCTCAGGATCCACATCCCACCACAATGTTGGGGTCTCCTTGTACGTAGGTGTCTTGCAATCCATGAGACACAAGGCATTATGTACAATAACAAGTTTCTTTGCTCTCTTAGAGGTAAGTATGTTCCTCTTAAGAACGTAGATCCACCTATATGTTGACCAATTCCTCTCAGAAGTAGAGGAACTAGAAACCTGAGAAAGAAGACGAATAACAAGTGTACGTAGCAATCCTATAAGTCTATACAATCGCCTCCAACTAACTGGACTCTCTTGTGCCAATGTGGTCCTGTCTATCTTGCTGATTTTTTGTAGCCATCTAGATAAACAAGCTTGAGCCAATAAGTTTTGACTCGTGAACCATCCTATGCATTATAAGTTTTTTTTAGGGCTTTTAAGAAACCCTTCCTCACCTCTTCATCATCTACTGAGATAATGCTACCAGGTCTCTCAACATACCACTTCGGATTTAGTGCATATGCAACCATTTGTAAATGAGTGTTCAACCTCTCCCATCTCCACTCAATGATGGGATGAATATGGTGATGGTAGAACTCTAAGGTGGGGTCCCTTACCTGAACAACAACCTTCATCTAGCCAAGCGTACTATCACTACATTCATATATCTCACCAAGGTTAGGGCTCTCAGAATCCCCATATTTTATCACACTAAAAACTGGAGATACTATGGATGTGATATATCTTACATTTATCAAAAATGTTTCTTTCACGACATTTGCTTTCACCTTCTTCCCTTGCTCTATCTTGGTCCCATCCCACCTAGAACACTCTGATGTCATGACCATACACTGTAATGATTCTTGCAACTCAACCATCCTATCCAGCAAAATAAAGTAGATGTAAACCGTGTGTCCATTAGCTTGAGGAATTCCTTCCTTGAAAAGCTACGGAAGAGTGCCAATGACGTATGGTGGTTGCAGATGAACATCTACACATCTCTAACATCAACCACTACATTTTTGACCCAATCAATTTTTCCAATATCTTTTAGTGCATTGTTCATGGCATGCACACAACATGGGGTCCTAAATATATGTCTGTAATGAGCCTCAACAAGTTTACTTGCTTCCCTACACATATAAGCTGCATTTGTGACAACCTGCACAACGTTGACAGGGCCAACCTCCTTAATGGCATCTCACAAAATGGTGAATTGAAACTCTGCATCCTTCATCTTTCCTGAACAATCAACTGCCCTAAAAAAGTAAGGACCCTCTTTTCATGAAACAGTGATATTTATGAGTGGGTGGTGTTTGATATATGTCCTCCCATCCATGATGATGTTACAACCGTGAGAGACCCATGTGCACCTCATTTCTTCCATCAGTAAATTAACCTTGGAATAGTTCCTATCCAAGATTGTAGTTCTCAACTTCGTGTCTCTTGGGGGCACAGAACTCAAACCTGCTTTGGCTACCTTAGCCATAACCTACTAGAAATAAGGAGAGCGAGCAACATGAAATGGAATGCCAGTGGCAAAAAAGAATTTTCTAATGGCATCATCAACCTCTTCTCTAGCCTTTGTATCATACATGTCAACATCTGGATTGGAGGCCGCAACCTTCCTCTTCCCCCTACTACTACCAAAAGCATCCAATTCAGACACCTCATAAGATGCACTTGTAACACTACCAGTATTAATTCTCACAGAACTAGAAGGGGTGTCAGTGCCACTAACATGACGACCACGAACTTCTGGAACCTTTTTCACCATATCTCCATTATACAAGCTCACCATTTCTGCCCTCTCTTCAAGTGATAGGTGTCCACACATGCCTACATCTTTCCCCGCAATGTGCAATAAATGTGCATTCAACCTAGTAATGCTGCCTGACCAAGATAATGAGCAAATGTTGCATTTCCATATTTTAGTGCCCCCTGAAATGTTTGATCTAGGACCCTGCATAATTTGACCAAATTGTTTCAAAGGTTTTTTCTTATCAAAAGGTCCTCTAGCATACTTTTTCAACATTTCGGAGGGGCAACTGAACTTGTCCACGCTCCCTTGTGAACTAGTAGTAGTATTAGGTGTTTCTGATTGTGTTCCTTCTCCTTGCACACCCATTTCAACCTCATATTCAGCTTGATAATCACTATCGGAACTCATTTTGAAGCTGCAATAATTAAAATACAAAACAATATAACTATACAATACAATAAAACAATGAATACATTTATTAAAAAAAAACAGCGATGAATACATATAAAAAAAACCAGCGATGAATCATTGAATACATTTTAAAAAAAAAACAGCGATGAATACATTTAAAAAAAAAAAAAACCTATGCATTTGTTAATATGTGAAGTCAACGTTTGAATAAGCAGGTTGCAACCAAGCTGGCAGGTGGGACAGTTAGTCTGAGCACGGGCATAATAGGTAGTGTCCTCGTTTGCGAGGGAAAAATAAAGTTTTGGCGAGGAAAAAAGCAAGTTTTGATGATTTGGAAATTAAAAAAAAAAACAAAGAATGGTAGTAAATTAGTAATGTATGTACATACCTCTTGCTCTTGCTCTTGCTCTTTGCACTTTGCTCCTTGCTCTTTCCTTTTCTTTTTTTTGCTCTTGCTTGGTGTGATTAGAATGAGTGTGAAATGCTCTTTTTATAAGTTTTTTTGTTGCTTTTATGGTTGGGTCATGTTGCTTTTAATTAGAAAGCATTAAAAGTTAAAAAAAAAACAAAAAAAACATAAAAATAAAAAACTGCGAGTTGTTTTTGCTTTAGCATGGCGTGAAAGTCGTTAGGGACGTCATGACGTCCCCAACGAAGTCCCTAAGATCTGTTTGCACCCGGGACGTCCCCCTTTTTTTCTGGAAAATATGGATGGTAGGGAAACGTCCCGTCCCCGTCCCCAAGTCCCCGAAACGTCCCGGACGTGGTGTAAACCGCCGGGATGCGTCCCTGCGTAACTATGCTAATAACCATATTAGGATGAATTCAACATAAGTTAAATTTATTAGTTTCAATCAGGACGAATTTTGCATGTGACGAACTCATAAATTTTTAGCAAAGACGTTTTTGGGAGGTGCCGAAAACTTCGAATTTTGCTCAAACTACCTACTTCAGTGACCCATTTGTTCTTTGAGGGTCCGGACATTCTTTAGAGGCTCTTAACTGTCCTAGACAATTGAGTGTGTTGTCTTCCTTCGTTTTGTCCTTCAAGTCATCGATTTTTGTTGTTTTTGTTAAGATTGGAATGTGAACAAATGGTCTAACTATCTTGAAGAGATACCTATGCATCCCTGTTATTTTGACATCCATTTTTGATCAAAAGCATGTAATAATTGTAATAAAAACATTCAACTAGCTTCTAGTTTCTGTTACATGTCATGATAGAGCTTAGGTTGTTACAAGTGTAGTTGTTTCTTAATATCTCTGCTTGATGACTTGGACAACATGAGTAAAATGAGTGTGTGTGTGTGTATATAATTTTTTAAATATATATGTATGAATGTACCCATGATGTATCGTACCCAAGGTTTTTTTAAAATCGACGTATCCGCGTACCGAACCTGTACACGAACTTGTACCCTTATTCTGGCAACATAGTCAATGATTGTTGGAAATATTGTCATGATGTCAAAGGACTGATGATGTCAAAGAAATTAGCTTACATGATCCATATGTTGGAAATAGTTGTCATTGATGTCTAAGGAATGAGTTAATCAAGAAAATGTTATTGAAGTTCGAAGTCTGCAAGTCGTACAACAAAGGAAGTCATTCTGTAATGTTTCGTGGGTTTTCAAAGCCACGCAACAGAGGAAGTCAGTTTGTGGTGTTTCGCCGGTTTTCAAAGCCGCGCGACAAAGGAAGTCATCTTGCAGTGTTTTGCAGGTTTTTAAAGCCGCACAACAAAGGAAGTCACCTTGTAGTGTTTCGTGGGTTTTCAAAGCCACGAAACAAAGGAAGTCAGTTTGTAGTGTTTTGCGGGTTTGAAGACAAGTTAATGTCGCACAACAAAGATGGACCATTTTTAGTGTCTCGCGGGATTTCAGAGGTGAGAACGCTGCGGAACAAAGGATGTGTTGCACGAAACAAAGGAAGTGATCCATAGTGTTCAGAGGGTGGTAACAAGTCAAAATATCCGCGTAACAAAGGATTTTGTCGTGGAAAGCCGCAGAAATCAAAGATGGGCCGTAGAGGTCTAGGAAAGTCGCAGAATAAGACGCATAGTCAAAGTAGAGCCGCGGAGGTCTAGGAAAGCTGCAGAACAAGGAGGAAGTAAAAAAGGGGCCGCGGAGGTCAAGGAAAGTTGCAGAACAAGGCGGAAGACAAAAAGAAGCCGCGGAGGTCTAGGAAAACCACAGAACCAGGCGGAAGACAAAATGGGGCTGTAGAAGTCAAGGAAAGCCGCAGAACAAGGTGAAAACAAAGCAAGTCCGCGGAAGTCAAGGAAAAACTCAAAAATTCAAATATTAGTCTGGAAAGGCTGACTCATGGCTTGCATCCAAAAAGAATGTTATTGGGCTGACCCTTGGGAAGAAATCACACCTTTTCAAGAAATGAAAATGGTATAAAAGGACATATAATTGGAAAGATTTAGTAGAGGTTGTGTGGAGAAATGGTGAACTGTTGAAGAACAAAGGAAGAGAGAAAGGCAATTTTTTGTAAGTAAATGAATGAGAGATGTTAAGAGCAGATTGCTGAGTATGAGTGGAATGAAATAGAAATCAGTAAAGAGCATTGAGAGGGTGGAATGATTTGAGAATCATTCAGGCAGTTTTCTTGAGTGTGTTGATCATTGTCAAAGCGAATTTTTGAATGAAGTGTGGAATGAATTAAAAGGCGGATCTCTGACATTGAAGATCATTTAGAAGGCTGATTTATGAAGGTGGTATATAGAGCAAATTTATGTTATTGTCATTCATTGAAGAAGATTATTCGGAGGTTGGTGCTTCCTAAAAAAAGAGATTGGTGTCTCTTACTAAGTCGGTGCTTAGCTATGGGGATTGGTGTCTCTAGTAGGCTGGTGCCTACAAAATGCTAGTTGTGGGGATTGGTGTCTCCAATAGGTTGGTACCTACAAAGTGCTTAGAAGTGGGGATTGGTGTCTCCATTAGGTTGGTGCCTACAAAATTGCTTAGTGGTGGGGATTGGTGTCTCCAATAGGTCGGTGCCTAAAAATTGCTTGGCGGTGGGGATTGGTGTCTCTAGTAGGTTGGTGCCTACAAATGTTTGTAAAAGACTTCGATTATTTTGTTATTGGATTTAGACAGTAGATCCAAGCAGTCTTTTCTCTGTGGTTTTCTCTGGAAAAGGTTTCCACATAATCTTGTGTTTCTTAATTGTTGGATCTTGTGTGATTGCTAAGTAAAAGATTGTATTTTACTGATTCACTCCCCCTCTCAGTATAAGTGTGTGTTCATCAATGATTACAATAGAAGATCCCAAACCATTGTTGGAAATAGGAGAGAATAGAAACAATGTGAAAATGGCACATTCATCATTGCGACTACTTAGGAGAATTAATCCAATGGAAAGAGAATAAGGCTGAGTCAATATGAAGATGACTCATCCTTTCCCTCGAAAAGAGGAATTGACTCACTCCTCAAACCATGGGACTGATTCGCTCAAATGTGCTAGCTAACCGTTATGGTGTCAAAAATGCATCTACATCCGTTGCTACGGATGACTTGCCCAGTTGCTGCGGGTGACTCATGGACACCTACAGCTGTGGCTATGGGTGTTATATACTCTCAATCCCCTCAGTTGCTACGGGTGCCCATGTACTCTCAATCACCGTAGGATCTACATTCGTCAGAATGGTGATAAAGCCAAAAATAGTAATAAAGATAAATGATATTGATTCAGCCATAAACAAACAAGTTTAACACAAAACATTAAATGAATATACCATTTAAGGTAGAAAGGACAAAAAGGTCAACATTGATATATAAGTATAGTAGCCATTAGAGATCAAAAAAGAAGTACGAGGGGGTCAATCAAGGTTAATATTGAGGTTCATCAGTTATATCTTTCTGAGCATTGCAATCTCTTACTCTATCGGCATTCTAGACCTAGCATTTGCTCTTCATTCTTTTTTTTTACAACTTACCATATTTATTTGTACTGGAGATGGACTAGACACTCTGCTTGTCTTATTTTTACTTGTATCTTTCTGCGATACTGTTGACCATTTTTGGTCATTCGTGGACACCAACATAAATTTCAATTCTTTTTGACTGTTCTAATGTTAATTTGTATTCATTGGCACACTTTGTAGCATTGTACAAATTGAAAAGGCTTTTGATGTAAGAAACCTTAAAATTTGGCTAAATACTGCAGGTTGGGATCAATAAAGAGAAGATAGAACAAATCTCCCAGACTGTGCAGCAATATGGCAATCTAATAGGATTTGGTATGGTATTATTATCATTTGGAAACATTACATTGAGCTGGTCTTTCTAAAGTATCTGTTGGACTTTTGTCTTTTCCATCACGAATAAGGAATTTTCTTGTCTATTCATTTACACTTTAGAAAATTTGATTGTTCATCACAATAGACTCACAGCATTACTATTCATTTATATTTTAGAAAATTTTATTGTTCATCACAATAGACTCACAACGTTACTATAATTTTTTAGAATTTCCATTGATTCATTTCCAGTGTGGCAGGAGAATGCTTCCTTGGATAATGGAGAAGGGTGTACCCCATTGGAGGCATGTCTTGGGTTTCTAAAATAGGATGTGCAGTGTTGGTTTTTCATATTCCTAGGTTTCCAGTTAGAAAGAAAGAAAGAAAGAAATTATTTTAATGTCCACAGATGACCAAAAGCAGAAAGTTCTAGGAAGAGAGAATCCTAGAAGCAAAATAACAAAAGTACATAATACAGATAAACCAGTGCACTGCTAACACAAGTGGTAATGAACTTAATATAATTAGCAATGAAGGGCGAACAAGAGGCCCTAAAACATGTGCCGATGGATACTGGAAGGAAATCATTAACTATTTCTGTGATAATTTATGTGGGGGAAACATGTCTTTCATGTATGCAGTCCATTACAGAATACAGATCACTAGGAATGAACTGAAATGGAAAGCCATTTTGACATCACTTTTCAAATGTTATGTGGGCACAAATTCATTCTCTGTTACAGCATTGCAACACCTTATACACAGGGAATGACCCCTCAACACATCTTTGGAATACATTTAATAGGACGATGGTTGGGGGAAATATGACAACCAATGACAACAACCATACACAGTCTCCCTATAATGGTTAACTAATGCAAACTTTGTTCATTACTCAAGTATAAGAACCGCAAAATTCGACTTTGTTTTTATTGCATGTTGACAACTATCCTGTCTATTTAATCTACAATGCCCCACTAAGTGGGGCATTAAGAGATGAGGGACACAATAATGACAATAAGGGTGGAACCGTGGATGGACCTATTTTGGAAGGGATAGGAAAAGATATGTGATGTGTTGGTATGTAGTCGCAGGTTTCCCCAACCCAATTCCTCCGCTGACTGCTTCTAGTAATCGACTCAATTCCAAAAATCCCTTGTCAGAGTTTTTATCAGAAAATGTGTTTTCAAAGTCCAATCTGGTTGTTTAGCAACTTTTTTTTCCCGCTGTATAATTCCAAAAGCCATCCATTTAAAATGGATGGCTTGCCCAGCACGTTATCTTGGCAAAAGCTGATTACTCATGTCTGCCATATTATAAAATAAACGTTGTATATAAAAGGACATGCTGAGCTTGCAACCACAGTTTTCCTGAAAACTTTCTTTACTTCTTTAAAAGGAACACAACCTAGTTAGAAATCACTTACCTGGACAACCTTGAGACAGATTGGACGATTAATATTGTAAGATCCATTTCCCCTGCTCCACATAATTCTAGTTAAAAACAACTTTACTCAAACTATTAACTAACAGCTTCCTCTTCTTGTTTGTTGCGTAGTTTTGCCATTAATAATTATTATAAGGTGTCTTAATGCAAACCTTACTGATTTTTTCACCATGGGTAATGCCAACTATTGATCAATTTATTTTTTGGTTGATAGCCATTCACTGCTCTTCTTGACACCATTCGGAACATCAACAGTGTGGCACAAGTATTCAAATGAAGTGAGAACTAATAATATGGGCCATGTGATGGCTATTTTATTATGTTTGCACCTTTTTGGATTATAGAAACTGCTTGTAGCTAGTTTTTAGTCCGATGTAGCACAAACAATTGACAAATAAATGTTTGAACTGTTTAATTGATACAGGTGAGAAAGCATAAACTGTGGGACCAGGCCCTTCTTTTGTCATTCAAATGGAGGAAGTTGATAGTTTTCAAAACTTGTGAAATCTCTAATAGGCTACACTATATGTTGGATTAGAGATGGGACCTACGATGCAGGTGGGGTAAGAGGGGACCAAATGAATGACAGCCTTTCCCTGCAGCTTAGATGCACTCTCAAATGGACACATATACACACATGGACTTCAAACCCCAGACTCAGTCTTTTATTGAATTGTGACTATATCACGAAGATTGCTCACTCAAGTCTTCAGTTTGTGTTATTGAAAACAACATGAAGAAGATTACAAACAGTACACAGTCCATCAGTGGACTTGAAAACAGTCTTTACTCTGTTTTGGATGGAACACTACCCTAGCAAGCTCCTAGCTGAACTCTATTTCTCCCTGCTTGCTTCTTCCTTGCTTCCAACTAAAACCCCCTTAATTGAAGGAACTCAAATCTCCCTGACAACATCTGACATCTTGCAGCCTCTTGACATTCCCAAGTCTCTTGGAAACGCTCAACAAGTGCCAAAAATTCATTCTTGTCCATTAGACAATCTGTTTTCCCAATATGGGTGAAACCATAGGCTTTGTGTGATCTGGCGGTTTTGAAACCGCCGGTTAATGCAGACAGCGGTATCGAAATGCTGTCTTTGTAGATCAATGGTTTTGTCACCTGTATGAAAAAGGGTCATTCTGATCCTTTTTAGGTGACAACCTCCCGAGTGTGATTCCTATGAAGTGTTGGACCTTTGTGGATGCTTCTTGGTCTGTTTGATCTTCTTCATCGCGTGCAATGATGTTGGCATGGCAACAAGTCGTGACCACACACACACATATTCCCAAATTCTGTTTTTGATTGATGCAAAGTTGCTTGTTGACTTGGATGCTCTTGCATCATACACCCAGGGTTAGTGAAATGAACTGCTAGCTCTTGCTCATGAATATTCCTTGAGCTCTTCCACTGTCTTTCCATGTTTGGCTATCTTAGATTCACTCATCCAAGTTGCATTTTCAGCTGTTTTATCTTTCCACTTCACAAAATACTCTCATTACTCATGGCCTCTTGTCTTCTTTGATGATTTTGGATTCAATCACTATCTCTATCTCCTCCCTTACCTTCTTAGGCAATTGTTGTCACCAATTTGACATTGAAGAATCTGAACTTGCATCTCTATCACTTGTTTGTCCCTCATGGTAAGGGTACAAGCTTGATATGTTAAATATAGGAGAGATATCATTCCCATTCGGGAGGTCTATCTTATGGGCATTCGCGGCAAGCTTTCTCAAACTCTTATGTGGCCCTATCTTCTTCCACTTGAGCTTTTCATATGTTCTTCATGGGAATCCTTCTTTCCTCGAATGAGCCAAAACCGTGTTACCAACTTGAAATTCTTGTTCTTTCCTTTTGAGATCAGAATGATGCTCGAGTATCTCATAGCAATCTTTTCTGACTTGTTCCTCACTTGTTGGTGTATCTCATGCATACACTCAACAAAATATTCTGCTACAGAACTTCTCCTACTCAACTCATTCGTGTCTCTCAACTCGGCAACACCTTGAGGGCTATATCCATACACAAATTGAATTGGACTCTTGGCTTTACTTCTATTGTTTGAGTTGTTGCAAGCAAACTCAGGTTGTGCTAGAATTGTATCTTATTGTCTAGGCTTGTTCCCAATCATGCATGTCAAGAAGTTTCTGAGGCTTTCATTGACAACCTCTGCTTGCCCATCTGTTTGGGGATGGTAGGCTGAACTGAAACTCAATTTTAACTTTCTCCACAAAGTTCTCCAAAAATGACTAACAAACTTTTTGTCTCTATCTTAAACAATGCTCTCAGGCAAACCATACAACCTGACTACTTCCTTGAAAAAAAAAGTTGCAATGTGTGTTGCACCAATAGAATTCTTACATGCTATAAAGTGTGCCATCTTTGAAAATCTGTCCACAATAACATGGATAGAATCATTGCCTTTTTGAGTTCCTGGCAGCCCAAGAATGAAATACATGCTCACATCTTTCCATGGTCTTTTTGACATTGGCAATGACTGATATAAGCCTGTGTTTGGATATCTCCCTTTGGAATGCCGGAAAACTCCACAATTATGTACAAACTTCCTTACATCCACACCCATCTTTGGCCAGTAGTGACTCTCTCTCAGTTGTGCCAATGTTTTATCCATACCAAAGTGACTGGCTAATCCACAGGTACACTTCTTTTATTAAGTTTTCCCATATTGAGCAATGGGATATACACAATCTGATTCAGTCGTGTTCAGGGTTCTTTGTTATGGGATGCCATAGACCATGCGGCCCTCAGAATACTCATCGGAATACTATGCATAAAATGCACAACACACAACACAGTCACAAAGATGGAACTCTGAACTCAACAATGTTTATTCAGTCACAAAAAACAATAAATGGCAATACAAATAGCAATCTCACAGGCGAGATGATCAACAAACTCTAGCTCTTAAGATCTTTGTTCACTAATTTGCAGTCTTTGCAAGTATAGCACTACAACGCAAATTACACACTGAACCACAGCACACAACACGATCACAAAGATGGAACTCTGAACTCAACAACATTTATTCAATCACAGAAAGCAATACGTGGCAATACAAATAATGATCTCATAGGCAAGATGCTCAACAAACTCTAGATCCTAAGATCTTTGCTTACTAACTTGCAGTCTTTGCAAGTTTAGCACTACAACACAAATCACACATTGAAGTGACTAGTCCAGGCTATGGTATCAATCCTATAAGAGTCTTTCCTAACTCAAGCGTAGTGGCATGCCTGTGTAATGAAGATCCACCTACTTACAATAACACCTCGAATCTACAAGTGACCCACATGACACTACCGTTCATCCCAATCCTCTATGCAAGATAGGCGTAAACACAACTCGATGTAAATTGAGTTGGCTCAATGTTAACAATTATTGGACTGGATAAAATCCATGTTGGCTCGTAACACAATGTCATTTTTGAAACTCTTCAAGCTACACACCATCCCACATAAGAATGTGCTCTAAACTACTCCACTAAAATCCTTACGCGCCATCTCAATATAGCTCCAATGACACTTGAGTTTCAGGTGTCAATCCGCACCATCAAAGAAAGCATCCGTTGTTAATGCAAGCTCTAAGAAAATCTTGATGCGTTACCGCTCACAAAACATGTGACTTTGTTGTGCCCTGTACCGTAGTCACTCCCCTTGCGCCAAGTGATGAATTGTTGCACTATTGATCAAATGCTCCTCTTGAGTTGTGGAACTCAGATACAAACTTTAGAAGATACTGGGATCCTCAATGAATTCTTTTGGAAATGCCATAACCAATCATGCTTGACAATACTCGTGTGTATCAACTAATAATGTGAGATACTATTGATATTCTTGCGCAATAGAAACTATGCGCAAACACAACATAAATCATTATTACTTTAGGCGCATGAAGGAAGAAATGAAAAATTACGATAGACACTTGTCCGGACCAAACTCGTGCAAAACATACTAACAAACTCTCTCGCAAAACATGCTAACAAACTTTTGCTCAAAATAACACTTACGTGGAATAAACAACAAAGACTTGTGGAAACAAGTCTTATGCAAAACTACAATGTTTTTGTGTGATGCAAGATTGCAAATGAACTTGGATGCTCATGCATCATACAGTCTAGGCAACAAGAAAATCATAAGCTCCTCCTTATGGCTCTGTTGATGGTATTCCGTGCTTTGCAACTTTGAATGTGCTTATCTAAGTCGCATCCTCAATGTTTCAGCCCTTCCTTTTGACCAGGTATTCCTTATATTCCTTTTCTTGTGTTTGCTTGCTTATTCTTCTGTTGATTACTCTTTCTACCCCTTAGCGTTGTTTTTATGGCATCTAAATTCTTCAATCAATCTCTAACTCTGAATCTAATTTTACAGTTCCTCCTCCATCTTGCACCTCATGATATGGATATAAATCTACGATATTAGATATAGGTGAAATATCTACTCTTTCTAGTAACTCTATCTCATACGTGTTCTTTGCAAACTTTCTCAACCCTCTGCACAGTCCAGTCTCTTTAGTTTCAATTTGTTATAAGTTCTTTTTGGAAACCTCTCCTTCCGCAAATGTGCCAATACCATGTCTCCTACTTGACTTCAACTTCCCTTTGTTTGATGTTTGTGCGCTGCTTATATTGCATTGAACTTCTCTCCAATTGATTGCATATTTGATCATGTGAACCCTTCACATGGTTTGCAAAATCTTCTGCATCCGCATTCCTTATTTCCATTCTCCTTATGTTGCACAACTCTGCAACACCTCTCAGACTCGAACCTTACACAATATGGAATGTTGTCATTCCTATGCTTTTGTTCACTGAATTATTATATGCAAACTTAGCTTGCACCAAACTGTTATCTCATGTACTGGTCTTGTCTTCAATCAAACATCTTAACATAATTTGCAAACACCTGTTGATAACCTCCGTATGTCTGTGGATGATATGTGGAACTGAATTGCAACTTGTAATGGTAAAATTAGTTAAGATAATTTAGATTATTGCTGTGTAAATATGATCTAGAATAAAAAATACAATAAATATGCTCATTCTGGATACGCGTGTTTCAATTATATGATCTCATGCAAACTCTTGAAAGTCAGATAAAAGAAGTGCGGGTTAGGGTTAGAAGAAATTGCACCAATTTACTGGTTGAGATGAAGTGACAGTGGTTTGAAAATGTTTAAACAGGTTGTGCAAGGTGTCCTCAAGCTGTCTTGAAATTTTGGGGATCTGAAATTGAAAGGACAAAGTCGCCTATCAAGGGAAAAGTCGCGCTAACGGATTTGTCCTATGTGGCTAGCTTTTTCTTGTGTAGAGTTTTGCTAGATTTTGATTCTGGCACTATGATCTTTTGCTTCTTTAGCTTCATTTCCTGTGTTCGCAATTTTGCGATCATGATTATGTAGTAGATTAGGGCTTCTCCTTCAAAACCCTAGCTCTCCTCCTTGACCAAAAAAAGGTTAGTTTGATTTGGGTTGAGTTTCCCCTGCAATGCCTACATAACAATATTTCAAAGAGGCATCAAACCCTCATAGTTACCCAACTTGATAAATGTGTGCAATAGCAATGCATTTGGGAATAAAGACCCCAATAGGATCTCTGACACTTAGCTATGATCCTTGGTGCAGGACGTAGCTTTGCAGAATGGCCTAGGGTAGCCGTATAAGATGAATGCAGACTTAGTGCTGGTTGATGTGCTTGAGAGAATGAATAAGCAATTGGATGCTTTGTTGTGATCTTCTAGGTAGTCCCAAAGATGTGAGATATAGGTGATTGTTGTGAAAGGTCTTCCCACTCAATTGACACTAGGTTGACTGGGCTAACTTGAGAATTTGAAATAATAACGATTAAGATAGTGGAGGATGAAATTGTTGGCCTTAAGACAAATCCGCCCAAATGGATTTGTCCATCATGGACGAATTTGCCCCACTAGGGTGCAAATTGAATTTTGTTAGTTGGAGAAGGTGGTCAAATATGCGTAAACGTGTTCAATATTTAAAAAGTATGTTTTTAACTCGTCAAGAATGAGTAACAAGTGTGACTTAGTGGCCAAAAAGTACTAAATTGAGTGAGATGTGTGTAGGAACTAGTCATTTAAGTGCACAATGATTAATAGGATGAGATAAATGCCAAGGATAATTGCTAAATGTCATTGGTCCAATTGTAGGGTATCACATTTGCTTCCATTTTAATCTAGTAATTGAAAAATCGTTTGATTAAAATAAAATAACTTGAAGTGTAAACCTTCCACATTAGGACAAGGCATGCGTGAGACTGGAATGTGTGTACTCCCTTCTCATTTGTCTTTTACCATACACGTGAACTTGCGTGACACATGCAATAATATGAATTAATGTCTAGTCAAGATGCTTATACAAAATCTAGTAAATAACATAAACTGAAAGTAAAAAGCATTAAACGTGCACACCTAAAAGCATCCTTGGTGTCATATGTAAGGGATGCAAAAATTCGAACATGCAAGAGAATTATAGCAATTTATCCTGCTAAGTGAAGCCATCTCTAGCAATTAGGCCTCCTACATGAAGCCATTCCTAGCAATTAGTGCCTGTTACGTGAAGCCAACTTGTGTGCATTTGAGCCTGCCACAGGGCCAATTTGTAGTATGATCTTGTAAATGTTGTAATGCCATGTAAAGGTGATCATTTGGCATGTGTCATAGATGTGTAATCATATTGGAATAACTGTGTGCATAGTCATCATACAATGTCATTTAAAGCATTGTATTTGTAATTGGCATGAATGTGTTAGAAAAAGCCCATAATATGCCCACGTCATCTCCCTTTTGAGATGACGTGATGTTACAAAGCATCACTTAGCTCAACAAGAGAAAGTGTTAGTCTGTGAAAAATTGTATAAGCAACGGTGACCATCAACCAGATTTAGTGTAGCAACCAACATGGTAATAGTGTGTATGATTCGTAAGATAGAAGCATTGGTAGAAAAACATTGTTGTAGTAATTTGTAATGATTTAAGTAGTTATAAGCACAAGTTATTATGTAGCATTTCTAAGAAAGAAACATTTTAAGTCAAGTAATGTGTGAGATTCACAAGATAGAAGTGTTTTAAGCACAAATGTCTATGTTTCATCAAAAGAGTGAAACTATGTCATGAGAGTGTTTTAGCAATATTTGGCAACAAGTTAACATAATAATGATAAGATGAGTAGCATGATTACAACACACGACTTAAACGCCTAATGGATCCATAGTGACATGAGACACAACATGACACGACATGACATGAGCATAGCCCATCATAAAGAGACATGATTGACAAGATGTGACTAAACTTGACCAATGTTAGTAGTTAGCTTATGTTTGCGAAAACAAGCAAAATGAGATGATATAAAGCTAAGTGTGCAAGAAGCGATGATATAACCATGTGATAATATAGCAAACAATAGGCTCAGAGCCAAGTGTGTAAGAAACAATGAGATAATCGATGTGTAGTACTTAGCGAAAGAAGCATCGTATAGCAAGTAATGTCATAATTGTGAAGTGTAATAACCAATGGACCTATGAGCTCAGAATATAGCAATCAAGATGTCATTGATCAATGTGAAATAGGTAGTGACGTAATCATGAAGTAGAACAATCAATTTGACTAGAGAAATGTGTAAGAAACTATTATCTATCAATCAAGATGTTAAAAGCCAATATGTAAGAAGTGATATCAACAAGCAATAATCATAGTGTAAATCAACCGTGGGGCCTAGAGCCAAAAATGCAATCAAGCAGTGTGTGTTAAGCTAGTACAGCCAATAATCCATGTGTGCTAATCAATGTTGTACAAGACACAATATGTATTAAACCAATGTATGTCATATACTATATGTCGTAACAATGTGTATCTAACGACAATAACTCAAAGCAAGTCTATGCAATATGTCATAAGATGTTGGATCTTGTGAAAAGCTATAGCAAGTAATGTGTCAGTAGGATGTTTGTTCCATTATACAGGATATAACGAATTAATGTATCATAGGGAGCTAGAGGGGATGGTATATACCTCTAATGTGAACAAGCATAAAGCAAACAAACACTTGAAAATCATGCATATAGACATCTATTGTATATAAGCAAACAGATCAGCATAAGCATACAAGTGCACAAACCAAACATGATCATAAAGCACACAAGTGTACAAAGAAAACATGGCATATAACATATAAGCATAGAGAACAAACATAAGCATATATTATACAAGTGCACAGAGCAATCAAAGCAGACAAGTATTGCAACTTAAACAAGTGTCTAAAGCAATCAGAGTAGACAATATTGTCATAGTAATCACACAAATGCATGAGAACAGTCAATTCAATTAATGTCATACAACAATCAGGGAATGCAACACACAAGTGCATGGAGCAGTCAAATCAATCAATGCCACACAACAATCAAAGCATGTAACACACAAGTGCACATGAAGTAGTCAAAGCAATTAATGTCAATCAATAATCAAAGCATGTAGTCGCACAAGTGCATGAAGGCAATCATAGCAATCAATGACATGTAAGCAATCGGTATGTTGTGGCCAAAATAGGAGACCTGGGCCTATAGTAGTGAACTAGCAAGAATAGTAAATGCAAGTAAGCATGGATCATAGTCGACGCCCGTGCTGTGGAAGTAAGCAATGCGATCATCGGATAAAACATGGTATAACACATGTTATAAGTAGTAAAGCAATGTAATATAAACAATAATATTGTAGTACTTGCAATGGACAAGTGTAGAAAGATGTGATCGTTATAATCTTGGTTGTGTAGATTCCCCTAGTGAAGGTATGCCCCCAATATGTTAGGCATCCCCCAAGATAGAATGTTGTAAGAAGTGGTAAAAAAGTCTTTAAAAAGTGGCAAAGTGCTAAAGATCTGATCAAAGTAGGTTCAGTATTGGTGTCACTCAGATTTCACCCCGAAATCTGTGACTATCCAATTCGAAATTTTTTTGTACTTTTAAAATAGTGGGTCATTTGTTGTTTTTATTGCCTGAAAGTTCCTGTATTGCGTCAAGATAATCCCAAAGTGCCATATTAGCCCTTTTCGCCAAATACCCAGATGCCCAAAATTGTTTTATTCTGTCGTCGGGATTTGTCTGCGGGAAATTTGTATTTAATTATTTTGAGCTCCGTATGAGGTTATTTGCGCTCCGTTTCAACTCTGTTATAAGCGAATATGTTATTATTCCTATATACCAGAAGGATTTTAACTTATTTTAAGTTTTGGGCTTTATTTGTAACTTTTGGCAATTTTTCGTGTTTTTGTGGTGTCCCGTTCTGTTTTCTGTAAAATTTCTCTGGAACAACTCCTTCGCCGGGTAAGCCCGATTTTTGGCCTGGAGCAGCTGGAAAACATACACGCACATTTTGCCCGGAGGAAGTCATCATCGGAGGTCTGGATCACTGGGAAAAAGCTAAGTCGTGCACAGAAAAGCCCCTGCGGGGATGGGCGCCTTTTTGGAAAACAAAGGATTTAAGCTGCGATGGGAAAAATATAAGCCGCAGGCAGGATGGGAATTATATGCCTGCCTGGCAGGGTACTTTTTCCCGTGTTATAAAAGTCACTTAAGCTGCAGTGGGAAAAATAGAGGCTGCAAGCAGGTGGGAATTTATTGCCTGCCTTGCAGGGTAAAAATTCCCATGATATAATAAAAGGAAAGTGACTTAAGTGAAATCATGGGATTTTAGTGCCTGCCTTGCAGGGTAAAGAATCCCATTGCAAAAGTCAAATCACTTAAGTGGATCATGGGATTTTGGTGCCTGCCTGGCAAGGTAAAGAATCCCATTATGGAAAAATTCTTAAAAATAGAATTACATGTGCAAAAAAAGTGCGCCCCCTTTGGTGATGGATTAAAGTGATTAAATTGATTATTTTTAATAATCTTTCTCCTTGGAAAAAGTGCGCCCAAGCTTGAGGAGGTCAAAAAGTCAAAGGAAGAATAAAAGAAAGGAATTAAATTAATTAAATTTAATTTATTTAGTGGCTGCCCCTCTCCTTGGAAAAAGTGCGCCCCATTTAGGAGTTATTTAATGATTTTAAATGCATTAAATCATTAAATTAATTTCTATTTTCAGTGGCTATGGTCAAAGCACACTGTGAGGCTAAAGTTAAGTGCTGTGTGAAGGATTAAATTGGATTAATTTAATTTATTGGATGGCTGTCCTTAAACATGCAATTTTTAAAAGAGAAAAACATGATTTTTAATTAATTAATTGCCTTTAATTGTTAGGGCAATTATTAATTATAGAATTGTGAAGGTTATATAAGCATGGGCAGCCATATGGATGAATTATTCAACACACAGGTAAAGAATTGCAGCTAGGAGAAAAAGTGCGCCCCCATTAGAGGAAGGATTTTGCACAAACAAAGTGCTAACAAAGGCTAAAAGCTTCCAGATTTGGCGCATGCTTTGGAGAAGGTTGATCTTCGTCGGCATAGTTGTTTTCACAGGTGTAACAGGAGCTCAGGTGTTGATTGAAAGGATTCATGCTCTCTTTATGTGCAAATTAAACACCAATTTTTGGGGCAGCAGGCTTGAAAAGTGCAGATTTTTATAATTTAAATTCACTATTCATGCTCCGGTGGCCATTTTTGTCTGAATAAATTGCAGGAACTCATTACAGGTGCTTTATAAAAGAAAAGGAGTATTTATCAATGTCCAATACATTGCAAATATCCTCCGAATCTGAAGAATTGTCCAGATCTGCACCAGTATTGAAGAAATCCGGCCAAATTAGAAGAAAAAGAATTATTCAGACAAAGATTGATAAAGCCATGGCAAAAGGAGATGAAAAAGAGAGCACGATGGATTCATGCATTGCTTCTAAACTTTCAGACATAGGAGACACGGATCTAGGCCCAGAACCTCTTTCTGATTTGATTGACAGATCCAGAGCTGGAAAGACTTCACTCATGCGTGCAGTCAAAAATAGTGGAATTATTCGAGCTGCAGCTTTCCCATGTACAGCCCAAGAGTTTGTGATGGAGTGTGCTAGATCTTATCATCCTTCATCCAGATCAGTGCGTGATGTTGCAGGAAAGACAATAATTCGTTTGGATGCAGAATTCTTCGATTATTGTTTGAAGATTCCAGTACGAAAGGTGGTGACTTCTATTAGCATTCAGGATGCTGACAGTAGGTGGGAAAAGCATAGAGCTGACTGTGTGAGTATCATGAATAGCCGGTTCATGAAGAAGCCTAGATCCCCTTCCAAGTTCCCGAGAACTCTTCCACGATCCAATTTGGTGCAGGAGGCGGATGATATTGTCAAATTGCTATGCAGGTTGAATGGTGAAGCGAATGCCTACACTTTCCGGACATGGATGTATGCTTTCATCAGGACCATTGAAATCAACAAGGTTGATTCTATAATCAGTTGGTCAGAAATTATTAGCAGCAACATCGGTGAGCAACTGCGGAACGTAAAGCGTACCTTCAGCTTCAAGATGACTTCATACTTGGTATATGCTGCAGCTTCATTAGGGTGTCTTTTCCAAGCTGGATAGATGTGGTATTCTTTCCAAGGATCCCATTTTCGAGTGCTACCCGCAGCTTACTGCACCTGTGTGCGAGAAGGACTTCAAAGTGATCAACGATGGTTTCTTCTACGATTTCATCTGCAGGTTAGACAAAGACTTGAAGACTCACAGGGTAAGCAAGGAAGCATGGGAAGCAGTGTCCAAGATTGGCAGTGGTATTCATCCAGTTTGCAGACTTCACATACATCAGGGGTTACGAGCTTTTCAGGTGAACCAACAAAGATGCCAAGGTACCCGAGTGACAGATTGATTGCCATGGAGCTGAGCAGGCAATTTGTGGAGTTACACGACCTTCAGTCGAAGCGGCACAAGTCTACGGGCTTCTTCCCACTCATTGTGGGATATTACAGTTGCATCAGCATTCACAGAGCTCGAGGAATGGAAGCACAGATGTTGTCCGAGTAATGAGCAAGAGTTCTTCCCTGCACGGCTTTAATTTCGATCCATTTGGAATAGCCAGGAAGACAATCTCCCAGGGGTACGCACATGTGCCTTCGCTAGAAGATTTCTGGATGAAGTGCAGAAGTGAGTACGAGGTCAGAAAGAAAGATTTCAGCAGGTTGTCGGCGAAGCAAGTATTTGACTTTGGACTAGCGCGGATACCTGCGGATCTTAAAGATGATGGGAACGTGGTACTTGACACTTACCATTCAAATGGGAGGAGATAAAGCTCTACTGCAGGATAGCAATGGCGGCTGCAGCACAATAGAAGAAAGATCTGGAGCTGTGTTGGTGAGTACTTCGAGCTGGTTGTTAACGAAGGGATACTGCCTTGATGAAGTATTGATGAACCAAATCACAGGCAACTTCGGCACAGGAGATTCCCTCAAGCGAAAGCATGAAGGAGAGAGCAGCAGAAGAGGTCCGAGAAGTTGAAAGTACGCAGAAGATCTCAAGAGAAAGAGAAGACCACTTCTACGACCATAGCTTTGACTCCGACTTCTCCAGTACGTAGTGGATCACCAACTATTGCACCACAGCAGTAGGATGCTTCCATGCCTTCATTAAAACCAGCAACGTTCATCTTCTCTCCGCAGCCACTTCGTTCAGCACCCGTTGCAGAGGAGATGTTGAAGCTGCAGATGACGGAGTTCGAAAGAGCTTTGTCCTTGGATGTTTCAGAGGATGGCAGCCATGATACTGTGGCACTTTCTGATGGAGAGGATGCAGAGCGGGAAATGGTAGTGCACTCAGCAACTTCTCACTCTCCGAGAACTAATTTCTCGGAATGGTTAGCTTTGCAGTTGGTTCCGGAAGCAAGAGTGGAGATGAACTTAGAGGAACATGACTTGCAGCTACTTCAGGATCTGAGCAGAAGAGACAGAAGGCCTAAAGTTGCTAAAGCAACTTCTAGGTTGATCATCGAAGATTCGGGAGAGAAGTTTGTTGAGATATTAATCCCGGCGGAAGGAAAGGTAGAAGAGGAACTCACGGCAAAAGATGTGACGGTGACCAAAATACCACTCGGTCAAGCTACCACTGAAGGATTGAAGCAGGACACGCAGACGTTGCTGGATGCTTTGTTCCTTAGGCTTGACAGTGAAAAGGCGGAGAAAGAAGAGCTGCAGAAGCAAATATCTCAATTATGTGAGATCATAGCCAAGGTTGCTAAACCTTCCGTTCAGCCCATTTCAGAGCAGGTGAGTGATCATCTTATGCAGGAAATGGAAGATGCAAGCAATCAAGTAAAGGCTATTGACGAATGGAAAGATCTAATTATTCGTCAAGCTTCTGTGCAACTTGGGGAAGTGCCAGCCTGCCTGCAGGTTATGAACGATGCGGCAAATCAACTAAAGCAACTGATAGAAAGCATAGAAGGAATGAATACAGTTGCAGAGAGTAACTTGAGTATTTTGGCCGAGATCAACAAGCTGCCGAGAGATGTGTTGGTTGCAGAACAAATTGTACCGGATGGATCAGTCGAGAAGGGGAAGCAGCTAGAGTTTGCAGTATCTTTCCGTTTGGAGATCTGCAAAGTTTTGCTGAAGAGGATGCAGGGGCTTGAGAGTAGAACATCAGATTTGCCGGACAGTATTATTTCTTTCACTGAGGAAAGAGTGGATGGAGGTATTACTTCATACGTGCGGATTGTTTCTAACGAGGTGCATGATTCCCTGGAGGGTTCTCTTCTGATGGTGCAAAAGAGGATTGACAAAGCCACCAAGCCTTTCACGATGAACTCTATCAGTAGGCTGGTGACACTGCAGGCAGACATTGCGAGATTTGGGCCAAGTTTGGAAGAAGTGGAAGCATGCAGCAAAGTGTTGAATGAAGGATTGCTGCAATTCAGGACAAAAAAGGAAGCAGTAGCTAAAACAGATGGAAAGATGCTGAACTATATGTTCGACAAGTATATCAGATATCAGAACAAGAAGAAGATGTAGATGTTACAGCTGGCATGACTTCTTCTATTTCTTTCTTCTTCTACTTTCTATGTTCCCGGATGAAATTGTAAACTTCTAAGTTATTGGTTTTGCAACCATTACTTGAAGTCATGTGGAACCTTTCTATTAGTTAAGTGATACATGTGTCAAGAAGAAGTTAGTTGAGGATGATTGCCAAATGTCATCTTTACTTGTTCATACTTTAGTTCAGTTTGAGTCTTCTATTTGTACTTTCCCTCCTACATTCTATAAGTAGGAGAAGAACCTACGGGTTAATAATGAATCAGAATTTGGGAGAAGCAATCTTGTGTTCTAGACTTTGTGCTGAACCCCTGAGAGCCACTTGTTGCAGAGGAATACAAAGAAGCAGGTTTCCGGAGAACTTTGTGTCACGGCGTACTGTGTTTCTTGCTTTTAAATCTTAGATCTTTAAAGTAAACTTTGTGTTATTTTAGATCTGGATCTAGAACTGCCTTTGCTTTAGAATTCTGTGTGTTCAAATCTATTAAGTTTCTTCTATGTGCATGCAATTAGCTCTGCTATCTACTGATTGGGATGCACATCTTCCTTATTTCTTCTCTGTAATTCCTTTACTTCCTTCTTCTATAATTTTCCTTTCTTAAACAGCTGCTTACTTGCTGCAAAATTTCTTAGTTATGGTTCATGAACTAAGTTGTTAAAGTAAAACCCCTGATAGATAAAAAACACATTTATATTGACAAATCTGACACGGGAGCCTCACCGGTTAAATGAGGGAGATTTATCTCATGACTGCCTAGGTTTGATGCTAAGCAGAAAATCTAGCCAACAAGTATGTAAGATGTCCCTCGGTATAGGCATGCCCCAAGGTGGCAGGTTGTAGGAGTCGTAATGTATATGGGTTATAATTGCTTAATTTGTTCTATAAAGGATGTAAGTGCCAAGGTAGTGTAGAGTGCTAAATCTGAGTGATTATAAGGTTCAAAACGATGCAATAATCGAGCATGGCATGTGCAGGTATTGACTTTTTATTTTTGTGATGGTGTATTGTTTTGGTATTTTTTGGAAGTAGAAGACTTGAAAGGTAAAATCCTTTGGTAGAAGCAATTTTAATGGTTTCGAGGTATGATGGCTATAAATGAGTGAAAAAGGGCAATGTGAGGATCTTGGGTAAGTATTGTTCCCTCAATAATTACATCATGGACCCATGGGAAATGAGTTTGCATTGTCAAGTAATGAACCTAGTTAAGAACTTAGGGAAAAGAAAATGTCAATCAATCAATAGTAATGCTTAAAGTGTGTGTGTGTGTGTGCAAGTGTGCTGTGTACAAGTGCAGTGTGTGTTAGGTGCTATATACCAAGAGTCATGATGTGATGTGCTAAAAGACTATTGTTGAGTGGATGATTATAGGGATGCGAACTTGTATCTGTCGAGGTATAGTCAGATTAGGTGCGTTCAGAGTGTATGTGAGTCGTCATCAAATAAATTGTCAAGTCTCAGGATCAAAGTCAAGTGTCAGGTATTGTACAATCACCATCTTGTTATTCAATTAATACATCCACGAGAAATATAGGTAAGACATTGTGTGGTATAATTAGTAGTACATGCTAGACATTCTAGCCAATGTTGTGCAAGAACAAGCGGGTGTTCTAAAGGTGTATATTACTGCTATGATGTGTGTAAGGGGGTTTGCCACCAAAACATATCTTAACCCTGCTGTAGCCTTTTGAGCCCTTGTAGTTGTAATGATGCGGGCCATAAAAATAGTGGATGCTTCAACCTATGATACATCTCTATAGTGTGTTTACTGCGGTTGGTATTGTCATGTATGATGAAATCCTATTGATGCATGTTAATTGAGGCAGTGGAGAACATATGTTGTTTGGGTGTCACCAGTAGTTGGGGTGTGCTTAGGTGCCATTTCAATATTGGCAAGAATGCCTTCTTTTCTGAACCGGTTAATCCTTGCCTATAATGTAGTATATTGTTGGTTTCATGGCCATAATACACTGGAATTACAAAAGGGCTTACCATCAACCTTTGATAGATGGGCCTTGGGGCGGTGTCGTATAGATGGGGTATGAGAGAAGTTTCTTATCGAGTAAGAGTTGTATTAGTTCTTGTGGTTATGTTTGGACCTTTATGCACTTTGGTGGCTTCTTTGTGTTGGAAATTGGACACATTGGTTTGTGAAATATGACAGGTGTTTGCGTATTATTGGCAATATTTGAGGATATAGGAATGATGGGGTGACGGTGGACATGTATGAGCGTGTTATCCTAGGGGTCTATGGGTGTATCATAAGGTGGGAAATGGATTGTGATGTGAGGTTCTTCTAGTTCAAGTGCTTGTGTTGGTGTCTCAAGATTAGGAGCATGGTGTGATTCAACTTCAGATATTAAGGGAACTAGACGCAATCATGACCTCCTCGTGTTTAATGGCTTCAACACAATGTACGTTAAAAGATTCAAAACTAAAGAGCATGAAAACAATGCAAAAGATGTGGCCATTGGCTGTGGTTTTGGGTAGTATCGTTTGTCTCAATTTGTTGGTTGAAATGGGAGAGTAGTTGCGGTTGCGTTGAACTTGGCAATGTAATTAGAGACATTTTCTATTAGCTCTTGGTATATGTCAAAATATTTTTGAAGTTAAGTCATAGTTCTCTGGTCTGCAAAAATGGGTAAAGAAAGCTTGTTTTAAGTGTTGGTATGAGGTGATAGATGCTGGTGGTAATGAAAATAGTCATTCATGAACTAGTGACATTAAGGATCCGAGAATCGTTTTAGTAAGACTCCATCATTGTTAAGATATTTCTTTGTCTTCTTCAAAATCTTTGTAGGTGGCAACCGAGGTTAATGACTGGTGCAAATAAACGTAATGTAAGTCATTTATAACCCTTAGGGTAAGGTGTGAAGTATATGTTAGGGTGAAGGGGGCGAGTGATGAATATTTTATTCTATTGATTCATGATTGGTGCCATGTACTCATTAGGGAGGTCTAAGTAAGTGTTTGCCAAGTCAAAGATGCGATTTCAAGAAGCTATTGTCCTATCCCACAAAAGCATCCATAAAACCCATGTAATATGTTTTAGAAGTCGAGGGAAGGCATTTATTTTACTGAATAGTTCGATGGAACTAGTTTATGACTTTAGCGATGAGGGGATATGCGTAATGATCATAATTATTGTTAATGTTAGGCTCCATGCAAAGATTGATCATTATGAAGGTGTAAACTATTCCAATACACAATAGGGTTGTGAAGGACTCAAAAAGGATGTATGATAATATTAATTAGATTTAGAAATATTTAAACCTAGAGGGAAGGCACGAAACCATAAATTTGCATAATTTAAAATAAAAGGGCTCACCAAAATGTAATATCAAAATTAGGTGTCAAAGCTAATTTAGATTAATGACTGTGTAAATATGATATAGAATTAGCAATACACTAAATACATTGATCCTAGATTCATGTCTTGCAATTATACGATCTCATACAAACTCGCGAAAGTTAAATAGAAGGAAGTGTGAGATAGGGTTAGAAGAGATTGCATTGATTTATTGGTTGAGTTCCAAAGTGACAATGGTTTCAAAGTGTGTATATAGGCTTTGCATAGTGTTGTTGAGCTTGAAATTTTGGGGGATCCAAAACTAAAGGGAGGATGAAGTTTTCTATTTAGGGCAAAGTCGCCCGGACATATTTGTTCTCTGTATGTACGACTTTGCAGAGGCATCAAAACCTCATAGTTGCCCAACTTGGTGAAGCGTGCAAGATGTGCAATAACAATGTGTTTGGCAATGAAGACCCCAATAGGATCTTTGACACTTAGTAATGATCTTTGATGTAGGATGTAGCTTTATAAAATGGCCTAGGGCAGGCCTCATAGGAAGTATGCAGACTTAGTGTTGATTGATATGCTTGAGAGAGGGATTCAACAATTGGGTGCTTTGTTGTGATCTCCAAGGTAGTCCCAAAGATGTAAGATAACATGCCCTTTAAATGAGTGGGGTAAATATGTTTTTATAGGTGACTGTTGTGAAAAGTTTTCTTGCTCAATTGTCACTAGGCCGAGTCGGCTAACTTGT
This sequence comes from Taxus chinensis, assembly GCA_019776745.2. Lineage (NCBI taxonomy): Eukaryota > Viridiplantae > Streptophyta > Pinopsida > Cupressales > Taxaceae > Taxus > Taxus chinensis. The sequence continues at coordinate 613,643,775 of CM034153.1, forward strand.
GATTTTTGAAAAAGCGCCTGTTAAGATAGTGGAGGATGAAGTCGTTGGCATTAGGACAATTCCGTCAAAATGAATTTTGTGCATCATAGGTGACTTTGTCTTGTGAGGGTTCAAATGGAATCTCTGTCTTTTGGAGTAAGTGGCCAAGTGGCTGAAAATATGTTATATATTCAGAAAGTGGGTATTCTACTAGTCAAGAACGAGTAACAAGTGTGACCTAGTGGCCAAAGAGGGATAAATTGGGTGAGATGAATGCAAGAACTAGTCATTAATTGCACAATTATTAATGGTTTGAGATAAATTCCAAGGATAGTTGCCAAATGCCATTGGTCCAAATTTAGGGTACCACATTTAAACATAGAAATCAAAATTAAGTGATAAGCTTAATTAGATTAAGTACCCATATGTAAATATGATCTAGAATTACACATACAATAAATACACAATTCCTAGATTTTATGTGTTGTAATTATACAATCTCATACAAACTCTTGAAAGTTTGATAAAGGAAGTGTGGGGTTAGGGTTAGAAGTTATTGCACTAATTTACTTGTTGAGACGAAGGGATAATGATTTAGAAATGTGCAAGCAAATTGTGTAAGGTGTCATCGAGCTGTCTTGAAATTCTAGGGATCTGAAATTGAAGGGAGGACAAAGTCTCCTGTTCAGGGCAAATTCGCTCAAACATATTTGTCCTTTGTGGACAGCTTTGTCCTGTGAAAGGTTTTGCTGGATCTTGATTTTGGCACTATGATATTCCGTGTTTTTTAAGCTTTGTTTCCTGTGTCCATAATTCCGCAATTGCGTCTGTAGTAGATTAGAATATTCTCCTTCAAAAATCTAGCTTTCCTCCTTGAAGACTTGAAAAGGGGGTTAGTGTGATTTGGGTCGAGTTGCCCCCACAATGCCCATGTAGCAATACTTCGAAGAAGCGTCAAACCCTTGTAGTTCCTCATTTCGGTGAAAGTGTAACATGTACAAAGTGTTTTGGCAATGAAGACCCCAATAGGACCTTTGACACTTAGCAATGATATTTGGTGTTGGATGTAGCTTTGCAAAATGGCCCAGGGCCTTCGTATAGGATCTATGCATACTCAGTTATGGCTGATATACTTGAGACAATGATTAAGTGATTGGGGGATTTGTTTGTAATCTCCTAGGTAGTCCTAAAGATGTGAGATAAGCGGCCCTTTGAATCGGTCATATAAGTATGCTTTTATAGGTGACTGTTGTGAATGTTTTTTCGCTTAGTTGATACTAGGTCGATTGGGCTAACTTGTGATTTTGAAAAAGTGACACTGGAGGATGAAACCATCGGCCTTAGAACAAATATGTCCAAAATGGATTTGTCCATCATTGGCGAATTGGTCCTGCAAGGGTGCGAACTGAATTCTTTTAGTTGGAGAGAAGGTGGCCAAATGTTTCAAGATGTGTTATATATTCAGAAAATGGGTTTTTTTTACTGGTCATGAATGTGTAATGAGTGTGATCGAGTGGCCAAGGAGTACTAAATTGAGAAAGATGCGTATGGGAACTAGTCATTCAAGTGCACAAATGATTAATGGTCTTCGATAAATGCCAAGGATAATTGCCCAGATGCCATTGATCCAAATTTAGGGTATTAACATTTAAAAATGTAATAACAAAATTTAGGTGTTAAACTAATTTAAATGAACTAATATGTGTAAATATAATCTATAATTAGAAATACAATAATTAAACAAACCCTAGATTTATGTATTGTAATTATACGATCTCATACAAACACTTAAAAGTTAGATTAAAGAAGTCCAGGCTAGGGTTAGAAGTGATTGCACCGATTTATTCATTAAGATGAAGTGATATATGATCTATAGAAAATGCAACTAGGTTGTGTAGAGTGTCATCGAGCCGTCTCAAAATTTTGGGGATATAAAACTAAAAGGGAGGACAAAGTCGTTTGTATAAGGTAAAGTCATCCGAATAAAGTTGTCCTTGTGGACAACTTTGTCATGTATAGGGTTTTTGCTGAATCTTGGTTATGACATTGTGATCTTTTGTGTCTTTAGTTTCGTTTCTTATGTTCGTAATTCTGACGAATGTGAATGTGATGGAGGTTAGGGCTTCTTCTTCTTCTTCTCAAAAGCCTTGCTTTCCATCTTCTCCATCTTGAATATTTAAAAAGGGGGTTTAGTCTGATTTGGGTTAAGTTTCTCTTGAAACGCCTAAGTAGCGATACTCCAAAGTGGTATCAAACCCTCATAGTTCCCTATCTTGGTGCATATGTGCTAATAGCAACATGTTTAGAAATGAAGACCCTAGTAGGACCTTTGACACTTATCAATGATCTTCACTGTAGGATGCAACTTTGCAAAATGGCCTAGGGAAGACATATAGAATGTATGTAGACTAGTGTTGGTTGATGTACTTGAGAGATTGATTAAGCAATTGGGGTACTTCGTTGTGATCTCCTAGGTTGTCCCAAAGATGTGAGATGAGCGGCCCTTTAAATGGGTGGGGGTGTGTGTTTATAGGTGAATGTTGGGAAAGGTTTTCCCTCTCAATTGACACTAGGTCGACTGAGCTAATTCGTGAATTCGAAAAAGTGACCGTTAAGATAGTGGAGGACAAAACCGTTGGCCATAGAACAAATTTGTGGTCCATCATAGAATACTTTGTGTTGTGATGGTGCAAATTGAAATTTGTTAGTTGGGGAAGGTGCCTAGATGTTCGAATATGGTGTTCTATACATAGATACCTAAGTCTCGGGGGATAGGGGGACGAGGGTATGGAGGGACGAGGTTTCTGGGATGGAAAAAAAACTCCCAAATTTTGGGGGACGGCAGGGGGATGACTTTTTAAAATAATACATAAAAATTAATATTCCAATATTTTAACTTTTTTTCATTGACATTTAGGGATTTAAATTTTATTTAATGTATTTTAGGTACTTTCAAGATTATAATTTGATGTTCTTGGTAAAAATAACATCTTTTTAAAAGTAAAAAACATCATAAAACTTTTGAAAGATTTTAAAAAAAATTGGAGACGTCCCCTCCAAGTCCCCAAGTGCCCGCAATGTTTGGGATGTCCGTGACGTCACCGAAAAAATAGGGGATGCATCCCCACGTAACACGGGTTCTATATTTATAAAGTGGGTTTTTGATTGGTCAATAATGAGTAACAAGTGCGACCTAGTTGCCAAAGAGTGCTAAATTGAGCGAGATGCATGTAAGGAACTAGTCATTTAAGCACACAATGATTAATTGGCTGAGATAAATGCCAAGTATAAATTGCTAAATGCTATTGGTCCAAATTTAGTGTACTTCATTTAAATATATAATATCAAAATTAGGTCTTAAGTTAATTTAGATTAATTACTATTTGTAAATATGATCTAGAATCAAAAATCCAATATTCATATATTATAATTATACAATCTTATACAAACTCTTGAAAGTTAGATAAAGGAAGTGTGGGTTAGAGTTAGAAATGATTGCACTAATTTATCGGCAGAGGAAACGATAGTGATATGGAAATGTGCAAGCAGGTTGTGCAAGGTGTCTTCGAGTTGTTTTGAAATTATGGGGATCTGAAACTGAAAAGATGAAGTGGCCTATCTAGGGAAAAGTTACCCAGCTGGATTTGTCCTTAGTGGACGGCCTTGTCCTGTGCAGAGTTTTGTTGGATCTTGATTTTGGCATTGTGATCTTTTGTCTTTAGATTTTGTTTCTTGTGTTAGCAATTTCATGATTGTGACTGTGCAATTGATTAGGGCTTTTCCTTCAAAACCCTTGCTCTCCTCCTTGAAGACCTAAAAAGGGGTTCGTTCAATTTGGGTTTACTTACCCCATACTCCGAAGATGAAATCAAACCGCCCTTAGTTCCCTAACACTATGAATGTGTGCAAGATGTGCAATGGGAATGTGTTTGGCAATATTGGCGAGACTCCAGTAGGACCTCAAACACTTAGAAATGATTTTTGGCATAGGATGTAGCTTTGCAAAATGGCCCAGGGCAGCCTTATAGGATGTATGCAGACTTAGTGTTTGGTTGATGTGCTTGAGAGAGTGATTTAGCAATTGAGTTCTTTGTTGTGATCTCCTAGGTACTCCCAAAGATGTGAGATAAGGTGACCTTTGAATGGATGGGGTAAGTGTGCTTTTATAGGTGACTATTGTGAAAGGTTATCATGTTCAATCGACATTAGGGCCGACTTGGCTAACTTGTGCGAATTCAAAAAAAGTGCCTGTTAAGACATTGGAGGATGAAATTGTTGAGCTTTAGGACAAATCCATCCAAACAAATTTGTGCATCATGGGCGAATTCAACTTGAAAGGGGTGCAAATTGAATTGTGTCAGTTGGAAGAAGGTGCCCGGGTGTCCGAAGATGTGCTATATATTCAGAAAGTGGGTTTTTGACTAGTCAAAGAATGAATAACAAGTGTGACCTAGTGACTAAGGAGTGTTAAATTGAGCGAGATGTGTGTAGGAATCCGGTCATTTAAGTGCACAATAATTAACAAGCATTAATGGGCTGAGATAAATGCCGAGGATAATTGCCAAATGCCATTGGTCCAGATTTGGGGTTACTACACTTTTGCCCCCATTTTAATTTAGTAATTGAAAATTGCTTAAAAATTTAAATAAAATAACTTGAAACACAAGCCTCCCATAAGGACAAGGCATGCACAAGACTGGAATATGTGTGTTCCCTTCTCCTTTGTCTTTTATCCATACATCTAAACCTGCATGCCACATCCAAAAATGTGTATTAAAATCCAATCAAGATGCTTATACAATATCAATAAATAACATAAACTGAAAGTAAAAAACATGAAATGTGTACACTTGTATGCCCACGGGTGTCATATGTAAAGGTATATAAATGTTGAAATGTAAGAAACTATAATTGAGCCTACTATAAGAATTAGAGCTTGCTATGTGAAACCATCTCTTGTGATAGCCATCTCTAGCAATTAGACTTGCTAAGTGAAGCCATCTCTAGTAATTGAGTCTACTATGTGAAGCCACCTTGTGTGCATTTGAGATTGCAACACAGCCAACCTGTGTACATTTGAGCTTGCCACAGGGTCAATTTGTATATGATCATGTAAACATCGTAGTTTGTGTAAATGTGATACTTTGGCTTATGTGTCGAAGTTGTGTAATATATCGGAATTTCTGTGTGCATATCATCATATGGTGTCATATTAAGCATTGTATTTGTAATTTGCATGAATGTGTTAGAGAGCCCATAATATGTCCCCCTTTTAAGACGGGGGATGTTGTAAAGGATCACTTAGCTCAAAAGAGAGTGTTAGTCATATGTGAGTGGGATTATGAAATTTATAAGGGAAAGTGAAGTCGCATATACCATAGGGGTTTGGGTATGCGGTATGTAGAGAATGCTCATAAATACCTTTTGAAGGCAATATCTCTATAATTGCACAAGAAGATAGTGGAAAGAGGAGGAGATCCCTCACTCTTCTGGGGTTTTCCCAAATTGGGTTTCTCTAGGGTAAAATTTGTCTCGTGTTTTTTTTAATTGCTTCTCATAGTTTCTTGCTTTAATATCATTGTTCAATTTCCTTTCAGTATGCAAACACTTCCAATTCTATATTATGCATGCTTATTAAGTGTTTTTGAGCAAATTCATGATGAACTAGCAATCTAATCAATCAATATTGGTTAGGAGTATGTTAAGATTTGTAATGGTGAATTAACTATGGAATATCTGCCAATTATGGATCAGTATAAGAACAGAACCTAGTGGATCCTAGACAGATCTGTCTTTGGTAAATAGAGATCAATGGGAACTGGGCACGGATTCCATACCAAAAGGCAATCCCGAGATTTGCAATATAATCTTAAATTTGGAAAAACAAGTTTGTTGATTATGATGTACATAACACACATGCCTACAAGCACATACATGCATGCACCCAGACACACACAAAGATATGTATATTAGTCCATCAAGGTCAATATATTAGTACTGAACTTCTGTACAGGAACTGAGACTGTAACTTAGAAATGAATTTAAACCTCTAACCATGGCAGAAAGTATGAATGAAATTCAACATTGAAGAAAGTAAAAGTAATAGGGAATTTGATATTTTGTGTCAACAAGGTATATATTACTCAGTATAAAGGGACACAATCGATTCTACCAACATTCACAATATCTAAATACATGCCTTGCTACTCCAAGTCTCATATGCCTTTTTGGTGCATCTTGGCTTTGCTTTCAACGACTCTAAAAATCCTTATTCGTTCATCTAAGCATTTCATGCCATTGGCTTATCGCTTATTTATGCATTCAATCAGTAACGTGTATTACCATGTTCACAGTTCAATATCTTTCTATGGCACCGCGTTTTCTCCAGCCTTAGGGTTTTACTTAATTGAGTTTTGTAAATGCAATAATGTCCTTATGGGAAATTTCAACTTTGCACAGGTCACTATCTGAATAGAAATAATCGAAAAATCCTTAGGATCGATAGACTCTGTATCATGCAATTAATTAAATTAGCCCGTATGACTGGCTGACTTCTATTTTTAAGCAACATAAACTTGCATTCTGTTGCCGTGGTTTCAGAGGATGAGTGGGAATTAATGAGAGTAAGGAGGAGAAATAATATGAGAATTTAAGTTTAACTAGAATTTGCTTCAGTTTCGTGGGTCAATATAGTGTGATGTTTTTTTTACTCTGCTTAATGGGACAAAAGTTCCTGATGACTGAAATTTGATGCAGTTGAACGGTTTTCCTTTGGTATCCGCAATCCGACAGCTTTTCTTGCTGGTGCAACGGTTAGTCTGTTCGTCAAATTATATTTTGCAGATGTCTTATTTTAATTTGATTTTCTCCTTGTCCACTAGTCTTGCTCATGAATTGGAAAGGATAATGCATTTTGTGATCTATTACTGAATTGTTATGTGAAGGAAAATGAAGTACTAATAGTTTCTGTATGCACTAACAAAAGAAGTTGAGAAATATGAAGTTTTTCTTCTGTATGAACTGTAAACAGTTCCATGTAATCGTTTGGTCTTATATTAATGGTCCAATAGAGAATATTTTTTGCATAACTAACCTTTGGTTAAATGTTTCTTATAATGGCAATTTTGCAAGCTTCTTAATGAGGCCTTATCAAGTATGCCATTTTCTCACTTAAGTCAAATATGACCTTTGAATTGGAAAATGTCAAACCTCTGCTTTACAAGACCAATGCTATTCAGGTTGTCTTCTAATGACAGATCCCATGGTTATATACCGTTCTGTATTTCAATATTAGAGAATGTGTATTACCATCTCAAAAACCCTGTGGACAAGACTGATCACATTAGACCATCATAAGAAAACTCCAATATGATTTTTCAATGTTAGTAAGGCTTCCATAGTATTTCAGAAAACCTCCTTTATGACCTAAATAAGATAAACTCTTCGTTTTGATGTGGAAGAAATGAATTCCTATTTTATAACTGAGAATAGCATACTTACGCTGGTTTTACATAAGAATTATGGGGGAAAATGCCTTCTTATAAATTCCATAATTGCTAAAATCTAGCATTGGGGCTTGCACCCTTAAGGGGCAATAGATTTGTTATCTTTATGAAAAACACATACAGTTGATTTTGACAACGAAAGCCCATATCCTGCATAAAAAACGTCAACTCCTGTAAATGGAGGGGGAATGATCCTCGAGAAAAATTTCCTTACTATCTTTGATTCCACAGGGAAACTAATAGTAGACAACATAATTTTATGCCATAAAGACTTGGAGCTATCCATCATCATCTAACTGTCCCTAAGGAGAGAACCACCCCAATAAATATAGATTGTCAGAACATTATAAATTTTTGCCTGTAACTATCTCCAAAACATCTTGGAAAAGGTAGACCTCTTGAAGACGTGAGCAAATGGTTCCTCTCTTGCACACCGACTACATAATGAATCTGTAACATTAAACTTGCGACACCTTGATTTTGACTTCCAACCCTTGGTGGAGCATGTACAGCCCCAATACTTTGTGCTTGAAAGAAGATCACGATCTCTAAATAGTCTGGAAATGCCTTTGACATCTTATTTCTGGATCAGTCGACACCCTCTACTTGTTTAAGCATGCAATAATTACGGAGGTGTGTCGCACTTGGTTGTATAGCTCTTTTGTCACAAAATTTTAGAAGTGTTTCCTTCACTCCAATTCCAATCCATCCAAATAAGGGCACAGCCCTGGAAGTTGTATTTTGAAAAATGTAAAAATCTGGGATCAATTGGGGGAGTTCTTCATATGCTGATTTATTTGAACAGTGAAGTATATAGAAATTTGGGCTTCTAAAAAGTAACAAAGGACTTGGAGTTAATTTGAGGATTTTATAGCTATGGTGGAAAGGGCATCAAAGTAATTTATTTTCCACACATATACACACAAACATAAACATTGGGCTTGATCATTTAATGACTAGAGGAATAAATTGAATAAAAAAAACACGAAACTCATGATTGAGAAGTTGGGTCAGAGAGTTTTGGATGGGAAAGGGGCCTGTTTCGTACTTATAATGATTCCTAGAATGAAAATTCATGATCGTATCTTATTATGACCTTTAACATCCTTTATACCATTTGGATTTAAGTAATGGATCGATTAAAGTCAAAAAGCAGGGATAAAACTTCTCCGGTTACAAAAATTCCTAATTGAAATTAAGCTTTAAGATTTTTTATAGAGTGCAGGTTTAATTAAAATAATCAGGTTTAGTTAACGATGACCAGTCATTTAGTAAGTATTTGGCGATGACTATAAATAGTAACTTGGTCACTAAACTTTGTCAGTTATGCCAACTAGGTATTCGACACTATGTTTAAGACTTTAAGTGATAACGTGGGTAAGAATAAGGCATGTTACTTGAGTTTTAAGGATGGTTAATTAGATTGATTTGTATGCCTTATGTCAAATACTCTTGCTATTTGATTAGGAGATCCTTTAAATTTTAGTTTGGTTGAATCTTGGGCCTAGGAGGTACCCGGTGGACAGTCACACTTAACCAATAAAGTGTACTGGTGTGGGAGAGCGTACATGGAGTGATAAAGGACGAAAGGTATATTTGAGTGCTATGAGACAAGAAGAAACAAGGGGAGGACAATCAACACTGTTTTAAAAATTGTTAGTTGCAAGATTCTCTTATGCAATAGTTCTTTACAATGATCTAAGAGGTTGGATGTGCTACAAGATGTCTAATCACTACCATCCTTTCTATTATATCTCTCTTCTTTTAAGAATGAAAGAATAAATTAATATGCAAGTGTAGAGGACAAAGGGGACACTTGAACTATTACAAGAATGATAGCCACTTGATTTGTAATTGCTCTTAATCTCTCCATTTTGTCATTTTTCTCAAATGCTATTGCATGGTTGCCGGAACAATATTGACAATATAGGAGTTGTGTGGCATTGACAAAGAGGAATTAGGACTTCACAATATGACAACATATGCTTGGGGATGGTCCCGAAGTTGTTGGTGAACACAACACATGGTGCGAAGTTCATCATTATACCACAAGGTGCTCAAAGGCTCAAATTCCTCCCAAAACAATTGCCCCTTTTTGAAGAGCAATGATCCCCATTACGTATGGTTGCGGAAGATGTAGAAAGGTTGTTGGCAACTTGCACTTCAGTAAACCATTCTTCTTGGGACGAAACTTGACTTGATTTGGCGATTATGGAAAAGAGGGATCTCTTATTGTCCTATCCGTTTGACCTTGACATCAATTATTCGATTTGATTCTATTGGAGTGTTGCGATTAAGATTGATCACTAGATGCTAAATTGTCTCAACAATATCTGAAGTGTCCCACAAAGGTGGAAAATAATGGCACACACGTTCTGCATTGAAGATTGTATGTAAACCAAGGTAGGAAGTAAGATTGAGTTCAAAAGTATTTTCTCCCTCTTGCTTGGTGATAATGTATGGCCTTTACCGAAGTGGAAAAAGTTTGTGTTAAGGTCTTGTACATCTTTCCTTATGGAAATGGAGCCATACTCGGTCACCAACTTGAAAGGTATGTGGCATCCGATGCTGATCTTGACGTTTGCTTGTACTTAACATTAGCCTTTTGCAGAATAATTTGCACTTGTTGCTAAATGTGTTGGATGTGCCCAATGAATTTGGTAGCTTTGTCAACTTGCTTTTGTGCTGAAGGTGTTGTTGATGGTGGCATAGGATAAGCTACATGGATGAATGCCAAAGGTTGAAAACCAAAGGAAGCATGAAAAGGGGGTGTGTGCTATAGAGTTGTGCAAAAAGTAGGAATTCTTGAATAGATTTCAAGATTGTTGCAATAACCTTAAGACAAACACCCACATGCATGCATGCCTATGAAACAATGAAGAAATATAAACACAAATATGTCAAGGTAGGATTATTGCCAAATATATTAAAACACATATGTGAGGGAGGGGCCAATGGCCCTCCTTATAGGAGTATTACATTGATTGTCTCCAATGAACCTTTCTTCCACTATTATCTTATCACTAGCCTTCTATTCTCTTATATAGATAAGGAGGCTAAAATTGGATTTGAAAACTAGATTACTTGTATAGCATGTCTTCTTCCAGATAAAACTTTGCAGTATTTTTCTAATAATATGTGAAGTTAACTAAGTCAATTATTTAGTTGATACTCTTCTCTAACAATAGGATATGGATAAGTTTGCACAATCATGTGCTTATCTATATTTACAATTAAATAATAAGAATGCATCATAAACCATGCAATAGTGTATGAGTTATTAAATACACTAACATCCCCCTTTTAAGGTGTACTCTATAGAAGGAGAGAACGAAAAAGGAGAACTGGACATCCTTTAACATAATGGGTAATGGCAATTAGGCCATGTTAAGATGCCATGTACAATAATTGTGTAATCGGAAAACATCAGTCACCACAAGGTTTCTAAGAGCAACTTAGTGAAAGATCGACAAACATGTGAGGCAAAGCCTCGATATATGCTGGCATGATAACCTAGGCCATGTTAGGTGCAACATGTATAATAGTACATCTGATATACTAAAGAGATGTGCACTAGATGAGTTCGTGAGACCGTCATCGCCACAAAAGGTTAAATATAATGAATCCACAAAAGGTGTATGGAGGTGCTAAAGCTATGTTGCAATGTGTCCCAAGAAGCATCACAACACTTCAAGTAGTACATCTAAATGTTGAAGGGATATGCACCAAATGGGTTGGACCATTGTCACCAACACTGAAGGTGCAAGTAAATAGCCCAAAAAAAGTGTAGAAATCAAAATCTGTATAAATGGAGCATGTAGATTCACTTCTCGATCACTAAAAATGATAGCATGTGAGCATATCAAGCGGTTACATTGTCTTATGTTGAAAATAGCACATAGTTCACCAACAATCTAATTGTCGTAAACTATAGAAAACTAACCCCCATAATGTTGAGTTGAATGGAGATGAAAATTTATTTACATGAGTGGAAGAAAACCACTACTTCGATCACTAAATAACAACAGATGTTGGGGTTAGCAATTGATTAGACTCGTGTCAAAAATGCATTACATTTTGTATGTGTGAGAGGTCTTTTGGATCCACTACTTGATCACTGAATAATGACAGATGTTGGGTTTACCGATCGGTTAATTTGACTCGTATCAAAAATACAAAATAGATCTTTTAGCGAGGGTGTTAAAAAACATACATGTCCAAAGAACTTGAATATCTTGAAAACCATAGCGCATTAGATATCCCAATAGAAGAGAAAAGTGCTTAGAAACTATTAGTCTTTTACATGCAAAAAATCAACACGACCCACATTTTTATATTTTTGGCGCAAATTTTTATGTAAGCAAAAGTACTGTACAAATGCCAATTCATAACTTTACATAAAAGGAAAGATTGTTGCTCACGCATTTTCTTTTTATAAGTGACTAAAGTTCCCCTTTTTGTTCATCCCTTAGCCATTGGGGAAACCAAAAATGGGCTAAGGGTCTTCGATGGGTTATTTTAGAAAGAGGGACATTTCATAAAAGGTTGAAAAATCAGCTTTTCTAGTCTTTGGGTCTCAACTTCACTTAAGCCATTAGTTTTTCTGAAAACTTGCACCCCTGCCTTTGTCCGATCTGCCGCTTTTTTTAAAAACTTGCGGTTGAGCCACTCATGTTTTTGCATACTTGCGGCCCAATTGTAAAGACCATAACTTTTGCATACCGACTCAAAAATAATGCATAATTTTTCAAGTATAAAATATGCAATTAAAAACCACCTTGGGCTCATTGCACGTGTTTTCCTCTGCATCTAGCTCTATCCAGAATGCAAGATTAATTAGAAATATTCATAATACATTCTCTTAAGTCTCTTTTTAAGGACCTTTGGGATTCCATTCTTATTACACATAAGAAGAGAGCTCTTGATCTAATTCAACGCAATAATTAATTTCCCTTTTGTTACATACAATCCTTTTCCAAAGACAATTTGAAAGAGGGTGTAATGTCCCCTTTCCTACGCCAAAGGCTTAAGGGCCAATTTGAGTCCAAGCCTTGGTCATACCCAAGGGGCTATGGACGCTGGGAGCTATTGGGTATGAATATCTAGTCCGTTTTTCTTATAATTCTTCATTGACATGAGCGAAAAGTGTTTTGGAGGGACTAGATATTATGTTTTGTTGTTAGGAAGGGGCCACATGACACTTAATGTTCTAATTTTGCGTTGGGGAGTCACTTTTGGGCAATGACGACCTTAAAAAGGCAAAAGTAACTTAAGTTACTTTTATTTTATTGGCCCTTCCTAAGGAAAAATGCGACTTGGGCTTTTTGGGGGCTCTTTTGCCTTGGGGAAAATTATATAAGGAGTTGGAAGAGAAAAGGAAAGGTCATTCTTACATACATAATGATTTTCCTTCATGTGCAACTGCTGCTTGCAAATTTACATCTTGTGGATTGAAATCCCACAGGAACCCTAGTTTCGGGTGGTGAGAGATCCATCCCTAGCTAGCAGGGCATTCTTCGGGTAGTGAGAAATCTACCCTAACTTGTCATTTTGGAGCTGTTTTCAGAGCTGATTTATAGGGATATTTTCATAGGTTTCCGAGGAAGGGTTTTGAGTGTTTTGGAGACATTTTGTGCGAGAAAAACAAAGGGTTTTTCAGATCAGATTTACGGCAGTGATAAGAACAGGGTTTGGCATCATTTTTAGAGGATTTCCAAAGGGTTTTGACCATCTTCCAAAGGGGAGCGACTTGTTTTGGAGATTGCAGCCCTTATTTGGAGGGTTTCGGGGTTGCCATTTTCAAATCTGACAGGTTGGGGTTTCATTGTCCATATCTTAGTATATGTTGAATTTCCAGAATTTCATAATTTTATCATGTTTTTTGGGAGTAAGTTACGGATTTTTGAAGTTTTTTCCACTGTTTAGGGCTTTCTGTAATTTTTTTGTTGCATTATATTATTCCAAAAATTCCAAAAATAGTTTTCTTATGTTCTTTATAATATTAGCAAGCTTTTCTAAAAATTTCAAGTGATTTGAGTGGGTATTTTGAGAGAGATTAAATTTCTTCAGTTCACTGCCCTCGCTGTTAAAAATCTGCAAAAATTAGAATTTGTGTTTGCTGCAATTTCATATATTTTGTGCATTTATAAGTGGTATCCCACAAGGGATATTTCAGAGGGATAAAAAGGGGGACGGGGTGGTGTTGGAAGGGAAGAAGGGGAGAGAGAGATTGGGTGAGAATACAGTTTATTCCATGTGGGATGGGAACATAGTGAAAAAAGCATTAAATTAGTGAAGTGAAAGTTGAGGGTGGCTATTTGGCCAAACTCATCCATAAAAGCATGCCCACTTGCTTGTAGAAGACATACTTTTCTATTTTATAAATCTGAATTTGCATGTTGAGCTTTGGAGCTTACATAAAAAATCTTCTAAGGACGAAAACCCTTAGAGATTCTCTCTTGAGGACGAAAACCCTCTTGAGATTGAGGAGAAGAACGAAAACTCTTCTTCTTGGGTATTTTCCAGCAGTGATTGAAGACTTGTAAGGCTGATTTGAAGTAGGGTTTGAAGGAGAAAAGTGGTGCTGAAGTTTCTTCTTTCGTTCCAGCTGAAACGACCTACTTTGAGGACTGTTTGGGGGTGTTGAGAGTTGATAAAAATAAGATTTGGGTTTCTGTTATAAGTTCTAATTTTTAGTCATCGAAATCCATATTTTTGGAGTGGATTTTGGCTCCAAAACATCATATTTCCAGCTGTGTCTGAAGACAAGGGTTTGCAGATTTTCAATAAATAAATCAGCCATCTTTGGAGTCTCAAATTGTTTTGTGGTGCATTCTAAGTCAAAATTTGGGGAAATCCATTATAAGCATGTATATGTCCATTTGGGGACATTACAGTGGTATTAGAGCAGTGAATCCTCCCAGCCTATGAGGAAATCAGATCTGAATGCAATCAGGGAAAAACACTATAGTCTATCAAAGAAGGAATACCCCAAAGAAGGTGACAATGGAAGAACATGATCAAAGAGCTCCTTCCAATGATGAGCTTAGCTATATGCATGAAGTCAGAGAAATCTACAACAGTCTATGAGAGAGAACCAAAGAGAAGTGCGCGAAGCCTTGACCGGTTCATTTAGAGATTTGGTCAAGATCCTGCAAGGGAACAATGTGTCTACCAACCAAGGAGAAACCAACAATGGAGAAGGAAGCTCTACAGGACTAGTTAGAACCTCATCCAAGGCTACACATCAAACTTTCAGAGCTAAGTTTTTTCAAAGAGAGGAACCGGTTGAAGAGGAAACCCAAAATGATGTTGATGATGTGGAAGCATGGGGTGATGAGTATGCAAATCTGAGCTACAGAGTGAGGGAGATGTTATCCTTCTGAGACTATTACCAAGTGAAGAATAACAAAGGATCAGGAAGAAATCGAAGAGTACAACAAGAGCAACCAAGGAGAGACATTCAACAAAGGTTGGGTAAGGTAACTCTTCCTTCCTATGATGGATAAGATAAGTGTTCTGCTAGAGCTTGGCTACCAAAATTGGATACATATCTTTCTTTGAATCCAATGTATGAAGAAGAGGCCCTCAAATTAGCAACCTTGCATTTGGAGGGAGGGGCACATGAATGGTGGTACCATGGGTTGATCACCCAAGGACATGGTTCAATCACCACCCTTGAAGAATTCAGTCTATGCTTGACTGAAAGATTTGATAGAACATATCCGGATATGCATTTTAGAGAGTTAGCCCAACTCAAGCAAGTAGGATCTTTAGATAAGTATATTTCTGATTTTCAAAGGCTTACAGTCATGGTACTTGATATTAGTGAAAGAAGACTTGTATTGTTATTTATTGACGGGTTAGGAGAACCACTAAAAGGTCCTGTCAAAGCATTCAGCCCCCCATCTTTACAAGGTGCCATTAAGAAGGCATTAGACTTGGAAAGTTAAGTTCCAAAAGGAAGAAATCTGCAGTTTGGACAGCAGTGAACAACACCTTTTGGGCAGCAAAAATCAGCACCTTTTGGGCAGCCAAAAGGATTATTTGGACAGCCAAAGATTTCATCAAGTGGGCCAAAGACACAAGTTTTGGACAACAGGGTAAGTCTTTTCAAGAAAAATCTGATGCAAAAGATTGGGTTAAAAACAACAAAGAAATTGAGGCTAGAAATGAGCTTAGGAGGAAAAAAATATGTTTCACATGTAGAGATCCTTGGACTCCTAACCACCATTGCCTAGGGAAAGGGGTAGTCCATTATATTGAAATAATTTTAGATGTAGAAGATGAAGAGAATGCTGATCATGAGGAAGAAGAAGAGCAAGCAAAAGAGGAGAATGAGGTTCATGCGGATGGAACATTAACCACCTTATCTGGAGCACCAAGGTACTATGCTTTTCGTGTGAAGGGTGTCCTTCATGGACAAAGAATCATAGCATTGATTAATAATGGAGCTACTCACAATTTTATCGATGAGAGCTTAGTGACAAGGATGGGATTGAAGGTAGAAGACTTCCAAGGATTCAATATAACAGTGGCGGATGGATATACTCTTGCATGCACAAAGAAGATTCTCCAACTAGAGATCACTCTAGGAAGGCATAAGGTATGTGATGGTTTTTATGTCATTGGTATTGGTGAAACAAATGTTGTTTTGGGTGTACAATAGTTGCAATTTTTGGGCGAGTTCACTCAAAATTATCAGACCATGGAATTAAAATTCAAGACACAAGACAAGGAAGTCATTTTGTAGGGTATGAGGAATGGAACTCCACAAGTTGTGACAACCAAGAGTATGGAGAGGTCCTTCAAAAAGAGGCAGATTGCATGGGTTGCACATTGTTTGGTAAGGGACACATCTTTTTTATCTCAACAGTCATATCATGTTGATATTCAGTCTATTTTGGATGAGCATAGTAAAGTTTTCCAAGATTTACCTCATGGATTGCCACTTGATAGAGGATTTCAACTTATTATTGAAATGGAACCAGGTTCAACCCCAGTTATGTCTTCTCCTTATCGTCATCCAAGGGATTTCAAGGAATAAATAGAGAAGGTGATTAAGGAGTTAGACATGGGCCACATAAGGCCAAGTTCTAGTCCTTTTGCTTCTTCAACTGTTTTGGTGAAAAAGAAGGATGGAACCATGAGAATGTGTGTGGACTATAGGTTATTGAATAAGAATACAATCAAGAACAGATACCCAATATGAAGGATTGATGTGTTGCTTGATGAGTTGCATGGAGCTATATTCTTCTCAAAGATCGATCTAAGATCAGATTATCATCAAATTAAGGTAAGAGATGAAGATGTCCATAAAACAACTTTTAGATGTCACTTTGGTCATTTCGAATTTCTAGTGATGCCATTTGGGTTAACCAATGCCCCTGCTACATTTCACTCATGTGTGAATCATATTTTTAGGGAGACAAAATTTGTATTGGTATTTTTTGATGACATCTTGGTGTATAGCAAATCTTGGGAAGAACATTTGAGGCACTTAGACATGGTCTTAAGCATGTTGGAACAACAATATCTTTTTGCAAAGTTATCCAAATGCGAGTTTGGAATGGAAGAAATTTTGTGTCTAGGCCATATCATCAATGCTAAAGGAGTGCATGTGGATCAATGAAAGATCCAAGCTATCATGGATTGGCCTCCTCCCACCACATTGACTCAACTAAGGGGATTCTTTGGTCTTTGTAGCTATTACCCAAGATTTGTGAAAGGATTTTCACAACTTTCAGCCCCTTTAACAAATTTGACAAAGCAAGAAGCTTTCAGCTGGTCACCAACAACCCAACAAGCATTTGATAACCTCAAAAAGGTAATGAGTTTATGCCCAGTACTTGCTGTTCCAGATTTTTCAGTACCTTTTGTTGTTGAGTGTGATGCATCAGGGGATGGAATTGGGGCTGTTTTGATGCAAAATAAACACTCCATAGCATTTGAAAGTAGAAAGCTCGAAGATTTTGAAAAGAGGTATTCCATTTATGATAAAGAAATGTTGGCAATCATGCATGCATTGGTTAAATTCAGACAATATCTAGTTTGTGGCAGATTTGTAGTGAAAACAAATCATAATAGTTTTGAGGTATTTTCTCAACCAAAGTTCAAACTAATTTAAATTATAGGCAACATAAATGGGTAAGGAAAGTACAATCTTTTGACTTTGAAATTGAGTTTGTGAAAGGAAAAAATAACATAGTTGTTGATGCATTATCAAGGAAACCATACTACTGTTCTATGACTGAAATTACAGCAGATTGGAGGGCTGTTATAACAACAGACTATGCAAAAAATCAGTTTGCTTGTGCTGTCCTAGAGGGAGAAATTGATGATGAGAAATACCAAGTGGTTGATGGCATCATACTCTATAAAAATAGAATCTTCTTGGTTCCAGAATCCAAGGTAAAACATAATATTTTAGAAGTTATGCATGATTTTCCCTTGGCTAGGCATCCAGGTTATTTTAAGACATATAAATAGGTTAGAGAAAAGCTTGTATGGAAAGGACTCAAAGGGGAAGTGCTTCAACACATAAGGGAGTGTCTTACATGCCAACAAAGAAAAGCAGAACATGAGTTTCTAGTAGGTCTTGTTGTCAAAATTTCACCCCCCCTGGGTAATTTTGATAACATGCATCAAAATATTCAAGTCCCAGGCACATTGATTGATTCAGAGCAAACATCATGTTTCTGAGGTTCTCTCAGATATTTTTCTAACTCTCCTGTCCAGGTAGTTAGGAGCAAGCTCTGAGAAAATGCGGGAAAAGGTTGCAGAAGGCAAGAAGGTTGATCCAGAAAAAATGGTGAAAATCGACTAACTGCTGAGAGGGACAGTTTGGGACATCTGGGACAAAAAGGCGCGAACCGGCCGAACCGGGCGAAATCAGCACAAACAGTCCGAAACACAATGGGACAAGCGGGCCGCGAGTACGCGAACCGGCCGAACCGGGCGAAAAAGGTCGAGGCAGTCCAAAGCAAAGTGGGACATTTGGGACAAATGGACGCGAACCGGCCGAACCGGGCGAAGTCAGCACAAGGAGCACTAAACATTTGGGACATCCGGGACGAAAAGACGCGAAGGGCGCGAAAGAGCCGGCAGGGCCGAGGACCAACCAGATCACGCCACGTGTCACAAGGGGAAAGGACCAGAAAAGTCAAAGGGCGAGTTTTCGAGCACCGATTCGAACCAATGGGATAATGCCACGTGTCCCAGCTGGGGCCCACAAGGAAATTTCAAAAGACAGCCCGCCGAAAGGTAGAGGAGAGAGAATTGCTCGTCCAATCAGAGCGTGCCATGTGTCATCCAGGTGGTGAAGCGCGGGAAATATTTCAAAATCCGTTTTGGTTTGTTCCGTGCCCTAAATCTTTAGATCGCCATATCTTTTGATCCAGAGCTCGGATTTCCACGTTCTTTATATCAACGGAAAGCTTATGAGATTCTCTACATGATTCTGGGATCAATCTCGAGTTTTGATGCAGTCTGAAGAGAGAAAATCGAGAAACGGCTCTGACGTGTGGTAATGGCCAGAAGCGACCTTTCAACAACCCGTTTTAATGCAAATGGGTCGCATTCTCCTCCAAAATCGCTTAAAGTGACAGGGTATGGGTTGGTAAGATCCTCCATGCTGATTTAATGCATCTACAGTCAATGAGGAATGGGCTGGCACGTTTTCCTATGTTTCTGTCCCCTGGGCTTGACCCATGCAATGTAAAAGCCAGATTTGGCTCATTTTCAAAGGGGGAACATTTCTTTTTTGGGCATAACAGACTTCTTTCACCTCCAGCAAGTGATTGATGCAAGGATCAGACCTCTCCAAGGATTGTAACAGTTTCCTTTTACCTCTCTAAGGGTGTAATGCATGTTTTTTTTGACATTGAAATGATAATGCAAGCTCTGTGAATGGGTTTCAATCCTCTGTTTGTATTATTTGCTTGATTTCAGATACTAAATTATACATTATCAGTCTGTGTATGTCTTATGTTATGAACTTTGGTCTGTGTCTATTTGCATGACAAATATGTTTCACCACTCCTTTTGGTGCATCACCATCTTTAGTTAGTTTCAATTTTTTTGCACTTCTACCCCTGTCTCCTTGCAAGTTAGAATAGGATTAGGATCTAAACCTCTGTAGTTTTGCAAAATATAGATCTAAATCAGAGGAGTTTGAGGAACCAGCCTCTAATCTGGAGATTCCTCTCTCAATTTTACAAGTTCCCACGCTTGGAGAGAGGTTTCCATGTTGTGCAATCACACTGGATGCTTGAACATCAACCTAGAAGCCTGATGTGCGTCCAGGGGTGCTGTGATTTTGCACTAACAGTTTTGGCACGCCCGGTGGGACCTTAGAGGTCTTTCACTTCATCTTTTGCAGGTTGATGTGTTCTTGTGAAGATTTCAGCCTTTGGAGGCACTTGCAAACACATCTGGCGACTCCATCTGGTCAACAACCATCTCTGAAGTTGCAGACCTTCCTTTCCATTCATTTCCATCCATTTTTCATTCATCCTTCTTTCCATCCCTTTCATTCTTTTCCATTCCATGAAGTTGTGCAACCATGACTTCATTTCCATCATGGAACTCACATTTATAACAACAGCAGTATTTTCCACTTCCAACATGTTTTACAAATTCTCCAGATCAGCATGGATACTCATATGAACAGCAGTGCCAAAGTCAGTTTGGCTATGGAGCTTTCCAAGAGCAAGAGTATGTATACAATGAAGACCATCAGATCCAAGATGCTGGTCTGTTGGAGAAAATCCAAAAGATGGAGGTGGGGATGGTGCAGTCCAGGGCTCAAACACAAATGAAAGCTTTTGGAATCGGTTATGGAGCACCCTGTTCATGGGTGGGACCTTTTCCAAGGCATTACAGCCCTCAGGAGAATCTTGACTTCATGATTGCAACGCTGCCTTTGCTTGCAAAGTGGATTGAAGAAATAGAGGTGTATGAGAGAAGTATTCAGCAACCTTGTCAACGGGTAAGCACATCATCTCATGCCTTTTCTTTTCCTCTTTCCCAACCTGTTTCATCTCAGCAGTGTCAAGCTTTAAACTCTCCATCTGCTGTCCCAAGTGTTGAATCCATCCCTCCATCCCCTAGTCTTCCACCCCATCTTAATTCTTCTTTCCTTTTCCCTTCCAAACAGTCATTCCCTCCACAAGGCTAACAGAAACACCCCCTCCTCCAAAGAAACAAGAGGTTTCACCACCTCCACCACCACACAAAATTGTACAATCAGTTGAGTTACAACCCATCCCTCCTCTTGCATTCCCAAATCTATGTTGGGAGGATGAGAATCAGAATGCCAGTCAAGGAAAACAACAGCAAAAAGAGAGGCCAAACAAAGATGAAGAAATTCAAAGTCTGAAGAGTTGGGCTCTCAAATTTGGGATAACAAAGATCCCCTTGATGGTTAAGCCTATAGAAGAGGCTAGGGTTGGAGAACAGGTGGTGGTTAGGACTGATTTTGTTGCAGCAGAAGAAGAAGATCTTGCAGTCCCAACTTGTCCTCTAGAGCAGCAGATTGAAGAGTTTGACTTGACAAACTTCATGCTGGAGGAGGAGTTCAATCAAGAGCAAGATTGTCTTCAAACATTGGAGGAAGGAGAAGCTGCTCCAAATCCAAAAGAAGAGGAGAACATTCCAGCTGTGGGGGAGAAAAATGCAGATCCAAGGGCTTTGAGCACAAAGCAGGTTACAGAAGAACCTTCAGTTCTTCTTTCCACTTCATCTCTCTCAAGTTCTAGTACTGAAAAGGAGTTTGATCTCTCAAACTCAATATTGGAGAGTGAAGGAAACCATGGTGGTCAAGTTACAGATCAAGAGGACACCATGGAGGAAGTTGAAAACGAGCAGCAGGACAGCAATGAGGCAGTTTACCTGTCAGATTTGTAGGACTGTTTTGATGGAGAAGAGCCGGTTGAGCTTTCACCTTTCTCTCTTTCATCATCCACATTCCAAACACCGGAGCCTGCTGCCATGAAGGAGAACTTTCATTTGCAGCAGCCTGCATCTTATAACAGCCCTTTGGAATCAAAATTGGAAGATTCTAATCTTCCCTGTTCTTCATTAGAGGAAGAGAAAGGACAGAAGAATTTCACCATTTCTTCCACATCATCCATTCAAGAGGGTCTACAAGAAGACTCCATTCTTGGAGTTGAAAATCACAGCAATGGGCATACTCAAAGGACCATACCTTGCCCAATCAGGTATTTGGCTTCATTGGAGCCAAAGGAGAAGCCACAACCAATCATGCTTGCTTCTGAGCATGAGGATGAGCTACAAAGTACCAGGATCAGCTGCCATACCTCTCCAATCCAAATGCAGAGCAACTAAAAGAGGTATTGGATTTTTCAGTTGATACCTTGATGATTTGGATAGAAGACCAGCTTCTTGTTGATTTTCCATCCATCCAAACAGCCATGATCAGTGCCAAATCAATTGCATGGCTGCCAATTTTGAAGAAAGGAAGCTATTTCTCACAACCAGTTGCAGGGTTTGTTTAGCTTGCCTTTGCTTCCAGCTAGAGTAGAGTAGGTAGATTTGCTTTCAGTAGAAGAAGTGCTTGTGCACACTCTGCATGTTCCATTTGGAGCATGTATGATTTTCAGTTCTGTACATTGTTTTGGTGTTGCTGGTTTTGCTCTGGCATAGTTCATTTCAGTGGTTGTGGTGAGAACAACTCCATGCCCGGTGGTTTCCAAGTGGCTCAGAGGGGAGATTTTTAAGTTCAGATCAGTTTTCAGGCTTGCTTATGACTCCATGCCCAATGGATTGCTTCAGGCTACTGGTCTTTTCATCTAGCAGGCAGATGACCCCACTGAGTCGCCAAACTGTTGTCAAAATTTCACCCCCCCTGGGTAATTTTGATAACATGCATCAGAATATTCAAGTCCCAGGCACATTGATTGATTCAGAGCAAACATCATGTTTCTGAGGTTCTGTCAGATATTTTTCTAACTCTCCTGTCCAGGTAGTTAGGAGCAAGCTCTGAGAAAATGCGGGAAAAGGTTGCAGAAGGCAAGAAGGTTGATCCAGAAAAAATGGTGAAAATCGACTAACTGCTGAGAGGGACAGTTTGGGACATTTGGGACAAAAAGGTGCGAACCGGCCGAACTGGGCGAAATCAGCACAAATAGTCCGAAACACAATGGGACAAGCGGGCCGCGAGTACGCGAACCGGCTGAACCGGGCGAAAAAGGTCGAGGCAGTCCAAAGCAAAGTGGGACATTTGGAACAAATGGACGCGAACCGGCCGAACCGGGCGAAGTCAGCACAAGGAGCACTAAACATTTGGGACATCCGGGACGAAAAGACGCGAAGGGCGCGAAAGAGCCGGCATGGCCGAGGACCAACCAGATCACGCCACGTGTCACAAGGGGAAAGGACCAGAAAAGTCAAAGGGCGAGTTTTCGAGCACCGATTCGAACCAATGGGATAATGCCACGTGTCCCAGCTGGGGCCCACAAGGAAATTTCAAAAGACAGCCCGCCGAAAGGTAGAGGAGAGAGAATTGCTCGTCCAATCAGAGCGTGCCATGTGTCATCCAGGTGGTGAAGCACGGGAAATATTTCAAAATCCGTTTTGGTTTGTTCCGTGCCCTAAATCTTCAGATCGCCATATCTTTTGATCCAGAGCTTGGATTTCCACGTTCTTTATATCAACGGAAAGCTTATGAGATTCTCTACATGATTCTGGGATCAATCTCGAGTTTTGATGCAGTCTGAAGAGAGAAAATCGAGAAACGGCTCTGACGTGTGGTAATGGCCAGAAGTGACCTTTCAACAACCCGTTTTAATGCAAATGGGTCGCATTCTCCTCCAAAATCGCTTAAAGTGACAGGGTATGGGTTGGTAAGATCCTCCATGCTGATTTAATGCATCTACAGTCAATGAGGAATGGGCTGGCACGTTTTCCTATGTTTCTGTCCCCTGGGCTCGACCCATGCAATGTAAAAGCCAGATTTGGCTCATTTTCAAAGGGGGAACATTTCTTTTTTGGGCATAACAGACTTCTTCTTTCACCTCCAGCAAGTGATTGATGCAAGGATCAGACCTCTCCAAGGATTGTAACAGTTTCCTTTTACCTCTCTAAGGGTGTAATGCGTGTTTTTTTTGACATTGAAATGATAATGCAAGCTCTGTGAATGGGTTTCAATCCTCTGTTTGTATTATTTGCTTGATTTCAGATACTAAATTATACATTATCAATCTGTGTATGTCTTATGTTATGAACTTTGGTCTGTGTCTATTTGCATGACAAATATGTTTCACCACTCCTTTTGGTGCATCACCATCTTTAGTTAGTTTCAATTTTTTTGCACTTCTACCCCTGTCTCCTTGCAAGTTAGAATAGGATTAGGATCTAAACCTCTGTAGTTTTGCAAAATATAGATCTAAATCAGAGGAGTTTGAGGAACCAGCCTCTAATCTGGAGATTCCTCTCTCAATTTTACAAGTCCCCACGCTTGGAGAGAGGTTTCCATGTTGTGCAATCACACTGGATGCCTGAACATCAACTTAGAAGCCTGATGTGCATCCAGGGGTGCTGTGATTTTGCACTAACAGGTCTTTTGCAGCCTCTACCTATTCCGAATCAAAAGTGGGAGAGTGTTTCCATGGATTTCATCACTGGTCTTCCTTCGGTTCAAGGTAAGAGCGTCATTTATGTTGTGGTGGATATATTGACTAAGTATGCACATTCTTTTCCTCTCCCCACTAAGTTTGATGGACCTCTAGTAGCTGGAGTATTTTTCAAGGAAGTTTTTAGACTGAATGGGCTACCAAAGAATATTGTGAGTGATAGTGACAACATATTTTTGAGTTCTTTTTGGAAAGAACCCTTGCATATTTTAGGCACGGAGTTGACTCCAGGTACAAGTTACCATCCACAAACAGATGGACAAACTGAAATTGTCAACAAATGGATGGAAGGGTACCTAAGAAGCTTTGTTACATGTTAGCAATCAACATGGATAAAATGGCTTTATTTGGGGGAGCTTTGCTACAACACTTCCTACCACATGTCTATTGGCATGTCCCCCTTTAAGGCTTTGTATGGTTATGATGCATTTTCTTTTGCGGATGTGGTTATTCCGGATAGTAGAGTGCCAGGAGTTAGAGATTTGGTGCAGCAGAGTCAAGACATCATGCAAGCACTTAAGGACAACCTTTCACATGCACAAAACCAACATAAATTGTATGCGGACCAACAAAGGATTGAAAGGACATTTGAGGTTAGGGACATGTTTTTTCTAAGGTTACAACCTTATAGACAATCTTCCCTCAAAGGGAAAGGATCTAAAAAATTGAAACCAAGGTTCTATGGTCCCTACAAGGTTTTAAGGAAGGTAGGTAATGTTGCATATGAGCTTGAACTTCCGGATCAAAGCAAAATTCATAATGTCTTACATGTTTCATGCCTCAAAAAGGCATTGGGACAACATATCTCTCCTTCCATGGAGCTGCCCCCTCTTGATGACGAGGGCAAATTGGTGTTAGAACCAAAGTCTATTATATGTTCGTGAAAGGAGGTTGAGTAATAGAGTTATCAGAGAATATTTGGTACAATGGAGGGGTCTACCACTTAAGGATGCAACATGGGAAGGTGCAGCAAATTTGCAGCATCCAAGTTTGAAATTGCTTGAGGGCAAGCAATTTGAGGGAGGAATGAAATGTCTCTCTTTCTAAAATAACACATCGAAGACCTTAGCCCATTTTGGGTTTCCTTGATGGCTAAGGGATAAACAAAAGGAGGAACTTTAGTCATAATAAATTATTATAAAGTGCATATTAAATGAAATATTATAAAGACACTTATATTAATTTATTATGGCTAAATAATAAAATAAAAAAAAGGATAAAGTCACTTTACCCACCCCTCCGATTCTAGATTCTCTATATGTCACCATACAGCAAAACCCCAATCTCTATCTGTATCTCTCTCTCTCTCTCTATCTGCTAGTCGGTGTGGCCCCTTTTCCTTTAGAAAATGCGACCCCCTTGTGGGATGGAACAAAGTGAAAAAAACATTAAATGAGTGAAGTGAAAGCTGATTGGAAGTTGAGGGTGGCTATTTGGCCAAACTCTTCTATAAAAGAAAATCGATTTGCTTGTAGAAGATATCCTCTTCTATTTTATAAATCTGAATTTGCATGTTGAGCTTTGAGCTTGCATAAAAAATCTTCTAAGGACGAAAGCCCTTAGAGATTCTATCTTGAGGACGAAAACCCTCTTGAGATCGAGGAGAAGAACGAAAACTCTTCTTCTTGGGTATTTTCCAGCAGTGATTGAAGACTTGTAAGGCTGATTTGAAGTAGGGTTTGAAGGAGAAAAGTATTACTGAAGTTTCTTCTTTATTTTTAGTTGAAGCGACCTACTTTGAGGATTGTTTGGGAGTGTTGAGAGTTGGTAAAAATCAGATTTGGGTTGCTGTTATAAGTTCTGATTTTTAGTCATCCAAATCAATATTTTTGGAGTGGATTTTGGCTCCAAAACATCATATTTCCAGCTGTGCCTGAAGACAAGGGTTCGCAGATTTTCAATAAATAAATCAACCATCTTTGGAGTCTCAAATTGTTTTGTGGTGCATTCTAAGTCAGAATTTGGGGAAATACATTGTAAGCATTTATATGTCCATTTAAGGACATTACATTTTATTACCGTGGAACCTAAACCAATTTAACTAGATCATGTTTTCATTGTTCGAGTCATTCAAACTTTAGGGATAGTGAGAATTTCATAAGTGAAACTAGTCTTGTAGGACTTAAGCTGTTCAGGGGATTAGAATGAATTGTAATAAAATAATTTGTACCTTTCTTAAGTTTGAATTAAACAACAAATGAACATTTGATCATAATGAACTCCCTTTCCATTTTCATATAAAGTATAAGATCCCACTTTTACAATGTTACTTCTTCCAACGAAGTATCAAAAGGGCCTATCTTCGCCAATTTTATCATGCTTTGTCGACCTTGTAAGTCTATTGGAAGTTGTGATAGTCCTGTATTGTATTAAGCTTTGCTAGTTACTTTAGAAAGCTTGTGCGTTAAAAGTGAGAAGTAAATGTCTTAGTGTAAGAAGAATTTTTGCGAAGAGTATGTTTCTTGTTTTCCTTTTAAGTTAGTAATATTATGAAGTTGTGAGCAAGCCATGTTTGTGTGTAGATTTGAGTTGTTTAAAGTATGAAGGTCTTGTGATTATGTAGCACTTTTGTGGAAGAAAATCATTCTATGAGAAAGTTGTTAAAACCTTGTAAATTTTGTCTGATTGTAAATCTTATGTGAAAGAGGGTTAAACTTGGATGACTGATAGATCATGCTTTTGTAGTAGGGGATCAATGTGTAAATGGTTGGATTGAAATTGTAATGTACCTAGAAATATGATATTATGATGTATATTGGTTGGTGGAGATGCTGACATGTGGCATACATCGCCTTAGTGGTATATTATTTTAACTCATATGAGTAACTTGTGTTATTATTACAAGTTATAGATGCATGTGCTTTGTAAGTCGTACCTTAAGCTATTTGGAATAATCCCACATTCATGGAAAGTAGTAAAGGACTAGAGTGGAATTAGAAAAAAATAAAGTGTGTAGACTAGTATCTTTATATCCATGAAATATATTGTAATTGTAGTGTATGCTCTAATAAGGAGGTTGCCCCCTCGAAGAGAACTGCGATAGTGGTGTAATGCCCCTTATTGGGACTTCAACTGAAAAAGGAAGAAATTACACAAACCCCAATATTATTAAATTCTGATTTTAGACCAGCAAACTGAATTTCAGATTGAAATCAACAGTCTGATTGTTATAACAACAGTCCAAAAATGAAGGAAAACCACTTAAATATCAACTAACTAAACCAAAATTTAGATAGATAATTTAGGGAGTATTTAGCACACTTTTTACAAACAAATCTGATCACACATTCAACTGAAAATTAATTCGGAACAACAGAAGTAGAGCTCATGAAAATTATGAAATGAAGGGTTCCCAAACCCCAATAACCACAAAGAAATATAGATTTTGGCTTTAAAAATTATGCCAAATCAGAATATAAAATCAGATTTGCAACTTGTGCCCTAGAAGGCACCCAAATGCTATTAAACCCTAGTCGCTCCAACTAGGAAGAGCTCAACAATGCATGCAAACCCTTGTAGACATCTTCCTTGATCTTCTAATGTCTAAATTTGCAAGAGGCCTTCAAGTTGTCTTCATTTCACCCAAAAATGGGGGGTTTTTGTCCTCTAACCAACCACAAGGAAGGTTTTTGTCTTCCTCGGAAAAGTCACGCAATTGGATTTTCGCCCAAAAGTGGAATGACAATAAGCAATCAGCCCAAAAATCACGTGTAGAGTAAATGCGCCAAGATTGATGATGAAAATGAAGTCATTGATCTCCCTTTATATCCTTCCTTTGGCGCCAAAAGCCAAAATAGGACCGACCTCATAAAGCTTGTTTGGGTTTTTTAATTTGCCTTTATGTCCTCCAAACACAACCAACCTGCTTAAATAGAGGAAAATACTAAAAGAAACATTAAAATTAACAAAAGAAAAATGAAATGGAATGCAATTCTTTCCCTAGCTCATTCAAGCTTCATTGCCACAGAAAGGGAATGGCAAGAAATCCATTGTTAGGCTCTTAAGTTGAAAAAGGGGACATTACAGTCTTCCCTTCCAAAAATTGCTTGTCCCCAAGCAATTGCAAACTTCACATGCACCAAGTATCATCATATCAAAGTAAAGGAACATGTTGTAGTGCTCCCATAATTTGGATATTGTGCTTGTTAAGTGAAGGAGCTTCAACCCAAACAAACTCATACCATTGCTGCCCCTTTCTTCATGGAAGTTTTTATCACCTTCAACTTCAAAAACAACAATGATATCACCTTTCTTTGCATGCTTACTTGTACAAATATCCTTGCAAACTAATGTGGTTTCTGTTAGAAGCACGGGAATACTGAGAGGGGGGTGAATCAGTATTCGACAATAAAAAACTTTTTCTCCAACTTATTAATTTTATTTTTGACACTTAACAAGATATTCAAATCTGAAAGTAAAATGAGAGTACACACAAAAATCAAATGCACATAACACCAGATATACTGTGGTTCACCCAGTGTGGGCTACATCCACCAAAAGAGACTACTTGGATCTACTGTCCAAATCCAGCCGAAAAAATAGTGTTTACAAAGTGTGAGCACCCACTCACAGAAGACACCAATCTCCAAGCCGAACACCAATTCAGCCCTTGAATGAAAACACCACTGACTGTGCAATCTCTTATTCGAAGCACCAACTTCTAGAGACACCAATCCCCAATCCGAAGCACCCACTCCAGAAAATATGCAATACAAATCAATGATAATTTCTCCTTATTATATTCTCTCTCTCACATACTCATACTCACTTAAGAGATTTATAATATCAGCTCACATACATATCACACTCATGCAAAATGCTCTCTTTCTCGCTCTTCTAAAATGTGCACACAACACTTGCTTATATAGAAAGAAGGAGAGGAAAAACCACTTGTGGTTTCCCTAAAACCATGTGCCCATACCATGGGCCAATTTGCTCCAAAAATTAAATATTTGCTCCAACAAGAAATATTCTCTTACACATGTAAGAGAAAAAATCCTCTTACGCAGTTAAGTGTCATAGAATCTCTTACACGTCATAAGCTGTCATAAAATCTTTTACGCGTCATAAGCTGCCCCATAGAATCTCTTATGTCGTCATAAGTTGTCATAGAATCTCTTACGCATCATAAGCTGCCATAGAATCTCTTACGTCGTCATAAAATCTCTTACACATCCCGCCATGTGTCGTAAGATTCCTTGGTGATGTTGAATATTAAAATATTCAAATTTTGACATCACACTAATTTTGACATGGATAAATATTTTACGAACACTAATGTTGTAATGTTGAATATTAAACAAATATTCAAACCTCAATATTTCCATCAACACTAATGTTGTACCTTTGACATCAATGACAAAATACTCAACAAACTCCCCCTTTGTCATTGATGGCAAACCCCTGCTAAAAATAGACATGAAAACTTGTTTGCTCTGAAATCCAACTTTCTGCCTCTGAGCTCTTTCTGTACTGTTGCATTGTACCTGTTCTATACAACTCTCCCCCATTCTACAATTCTCCCCCTTTGACATCAATGGCAAGGGGATAACTGAACCTGTCACCTGAACTTGTACTTGGAGCTGAAGATACTGCAATGTGTAGCTCCCCCGATGTCCATACTCCCCCTGAGATAGTCAATGAGTAAGAGTGACAGGAATCACTCCTAACTTCTGTCTGAGTGACTCAAAAGATTCCTTCGGTAGGGGTTTTGTAAATATATCAGCAATCTGATCCTTAGTCCCAACATATTCTAATTTCACCTGCTGATCTGCAACTTTCTCTCTCAAAAAGTGATACTTAATGGGAATGTGCTTTGTCCTAGAATACATGACTGGATTTTTTGAGATGTTAATAGCACTCGTATTGTCACAGAAAATGGAAATAGGATGCTCATACTCTACCTTCATGTCCTTCAATGTTTGCTTCATCCAAAGCACCTGTGTACAACATGCCACTGCTGAAATATACTCTGCCTCTGCTGTAGACAATGAAACTGAGGCCTGTTTCTTGCTGAACCATGACACTAATCTGTCACCAAGATAAAAAGCTCCCCCACTTGTACTTTTCCTGTCATCAACACTTCCTGCCCAATCTGCATCTGTGAATGCTATAAGAGTGAAATCATCACTCTTTGGATACCATAAACCATAATCCAACATACCTTTCAAATATTTGAAAATTCTTTTTACTGCTGCCACATGAGTTTCCTTTGGTGCCACCTGAAACCTGTGCAACTAATCCAACGACCTACATAATATCTGGTCTAGATGCTGTGGTATATAGCAAGCTACCTATCATGGACCTATACAAGGTCTGATTAGCATCGGGAGACTCATCATTCTTACTCAACTTGCAACCTGTAATCATGGGTGTACTAACTGGATTGCAATCTTCCATTCTAAACTTTTTCAACATCTCCTTTATATACTTGGTTTGTGAAATAAAAATTCCTTGACTAGTCTGTTGAATTTGCAAACCAAGAAAATAAGACAACTCACCAAGCATAGACATCTCAAACTCCTTCTGCATCTCCTCTGCAAATTCTTTGCATAGTCTCCTGCAACCGCTTCCAAAGATAATGTCATCCACATAAACCACAACTATCACTTGATGTTCTCCTTCTGTCTTGATGTACAAATTACTATCCTGCAATTCCCTTTTTGAATCCTTGTTCCTGCAAGTACTTGTCCAGTCTAGAGTACCAAGCTCTAGGAGCTTGTTTCAAACCATAAAGAGCCTTTTTTAACTTGCACACAAAATCTGAATTTTCTGATAGAATAAAACCTTCTGGTTGCTCTATATAAACTTCTTCCTCTAAGTTTCCATTCAAGAATGCTGATTTTACATCCATTTGATAAACTTTAAAATTCTTGAAACAAGACAAATGCTAAAAACATTCTTACCGCCTCCATACAAGCAACAGGTGCAAATGTCTCCTCGAAATCAATGCCTTCAACTTGTGAGTACCCTTTGCACACTAATCTGGCCTTGTTTCTGACAACTTCTCCTTCTTCGTTCATCTTGTTTCTAAAGACCCACTTGGTACCAATGATATTCTTGTCCTTTGGCCTTGGTACTAACTCCCATGTGTCATTCTTTTCTATCTGATTAAGTTCTTCTTCCATGGCTTTTATCCAAAACTTATCCTTGCTAGCTTCATTAAAATTACTCGGTTCAACTTTTGACAATAAGGAAAAGTTTACCTCTTGTGGTGCACTTGCTAGTCTCCTCCTTGTCTGTACTCCAGTATCTTTGTTTCCAATGATTTGATCTGTTGTATGATTCTTCTGAATGAATCTGGATGGTGCCTTTGTGTTTTCTCATTCAGATTATTCTTCTTCTTCTTCTTCCTCTTTCTCAGATTTGATTTCTTCATCCTCTTTCTGCACCATTGAGTGTCCTATTTTCTTCTTCGAGCTTCCAGTCATTAACTTTCACATTTATACTTTCCACTACTTTTTGTAGTCTCTTGTTATAGCACCTGTAAGCCTTGCTTCTCAATGAATAACCAAGGAATATGCCCTCATCTACTCTAGAATCAAATTTACCAAGCTCATCTTCATGGTCTCTCTTAATGTAGCACTTACTTCTGAACACTTTGAAGTGTTTCACAGAAGCTGGTCTTCCCTTCCATAACTCGTATGGTGTCTTTTCTGTGTTTACTCGAATTTGTGCTCTGTTCAGAATATACACCATTGTGTACACTGCTTCTCTCCAAAAAGCATCTGGTAACTTGGACTCATTTAGCATTGTTCTTGCCATTTCTTGCACTGTTCTATTTTTCCGTTCAACTACACCATTCTGTTGTGGTGTTCTTGCTACAGAAAATTGTCTTCTGATTCCATGCTCTTCACAAAACTCATCAAATTCGTTAGACATAAATTCACCTCCTCTGTCTGATCTCAAACACTTGATCCTAGAGTTTGTCTCATTCTCAATCAAAGCTTTAAAATTTTTGAATTGATCAAAAGCTTCTGATTTTTCTTTTAGAAATGCAACCCATGTCATTCTAGTAAAGTCATCAATTAATAACATAAAATAAGAATCACCTTGCAAGCTTTGTGTTTTTGTTGGCCCACAGAGATCAGTATGAATTATCTCTAATGGATTCATTGTAGAGTACTCCTTTGTCCTTGAATCTGACCCTTGTTTACTTCCCATGTTGACACTGTCTGCAGATAGTACTTTGCGGTTTTGTGATCTTGGGTAAATCTCTCACTGCTTGTTTTGAGCTGATTTTTACCATGTTGTCAAAATTAATGTGACCCAATCTCTTGTGCCATAACCAGATTTCATCAATTTGACTCATGCAACACTTTTCTCCCTTCACATCACTCATCATGTACAAGTTGTTCCTTGTTCTATTTGCATCTGCAACCCATTTACATGTATCCTTCTTTCTAATTTCACAACCCTCAGCATAAAACATGAGTGTATAACCTTGATCACACATTTGACTGACACTCAAAATATTATGTTTCAGTCCTTCAACAAGTAAAACATTTTCAACTTTAGCTTGACCATTTAATTTTATGTTACCTCTTCCTGTGATCTTGGTTGTAGTGTTATCTCCAAACTTTGTTGTACCTCTACTAGCCTTTTTCAGCTTCAGGAACTTGCTTCTGTCACCTGTCATATGGCTGG
The DNA here is from genome assembly GCA_019776745.2 of Taxus chinensis. Classification (NCBI taxonomy): domain Eukaryota; kingdom Viridiplantae; phylum Streptophyta; class Pinopsida; order Cupressales; family Taxaceae; genus Taxus; species Taxus chinensis. The sequence goes on from CM034153.1 coordinate 613,676,557, forward strand.
AACATCCACTATCAATGTACCAAGGTTGTTCTTCATCTTGTGCATGGAATTTGGTTTGTACCAACATAGCCTCTTCCTTTTCTCCCTCCTTTATCTTTTGCCACACTTTCTTATTGTTGGCTTTCTGTATGATATGTTTTCCCTCTTTCTCTTGACTTTGGCTTTTCTGTAATCTTACTCCTGCAAAATCTTGCTATGTGGCCAAATTGGTTGCATTCATAACATCTAATCGCATGCTCATTCAAATTTGACAATGCAACAAAATAATTGTAGTTTCTAGCATGAAAATTCTGATTCCAACTCTGAAACCTCGATCTACAATTCATCATCTTATGACCATAATTGTGACAGGAAAAACAATAACCATAAAAAGAATACCTGGTCATGTAGGGTTACCTCTGATAAGATAAACTTCTGAAACTTCTTATTGGAACCTTCTTCCACTTGCTCTCTTCTTTGTTTTTGTTCTGTGGAGGATGATCTTCTTGTTTCTACTTGCTTTCTCCTTTACTGGAGCCTTTTAGGATATCTGCATAGTTGGCTTTCTTCTCTGGTTCTTTGGTCTCTTTCTTTTCTGCTTCATTGAATCCAATACCACCTTTGGATGATTTTTGTTTCTGTTTACTCAAAATGTTGCTCAACACCTCAGAACTTTTTTCAAACTTGAGTCTCTTGTAAAAAATTTTCAGTTTCCTGTCTTAGTGCGACAATCTCTACCTCCAATCTCTCGCATTCTTTTTCTTTTGATTTCAGTTGTTCTCTGATCACTTCCTCTATTATTTTTTGCCTCTTCAACTTGAGTCTTTAGATCAATAATAGTATCTTCACGTTCCTTGTCAGCATGTGGATTTTTCTTTTCTTCTTCATACTCTTAAAGTTGCACTTTTTGCTTTAGGGTCTTATTTTTGAATCTCTTGATCTCACCCAAGGAACATATGAGTTATTCTTCCAACTTTACCGAACCTTCTTCATCAACTCCATCTTTAGCTTCCACTTATCCATCTTTGAGGGACATAAACAAAATGTTCTTCAATGTCACCTTTTGAACAATCTTCCTCTAAGCTATCATCTTATCTGTTGCATAAAGTCTTCTTGTTTTGGCTCCAGTTCTTCTTCTTTTCAGACTTCCTTTATTTGAAATTATTTTTGTAGAAAGGATTAACTTTCTTTTCTTTAACAGGTTCTTCATCATCAATTTCAATTTTTTCATGCGGACACTTAGCTGCAAAATTTCCAATCTCACCATGGTTAAAATATTTCAAAAGGAATTTTACTTTTGTACTTGTCATATCCTCTTTTTAGATTTTTCACCAATAGGGCTTGTTCTTCCTCATCAGATTCATCATCTGATTCAATCTTCTTATTCTTTCCTGTTGAAGCTTTGAAAGTAGATTCTCTTTTTCCTGGCTTATATGATTCTATTCTCATCTCATAAGCCACAAGTATTCCATGTAACTCATCCATTTTCATTTTATCTAAATCCTTAATTTCTTTAATAGCTGAAACTTTAGCACCAAATCTAGGAAGTAGAGATGTTAATACCTTTTTTTCTATTACTGGGTCTTCCATCTCTTCACCTAAGCATCTAATCATGTTTACGGTTCTCATCCACATGGATTAGATATGATGTAATGTTCTCTTCCTCCTTCATATTTAGAATTTCAAACTTTGTATTGTGTGTCTGAAGCTTTTCCACCTTTACTTTTGAATATCCTACATATAAAATTTTGATCTTATTACACATTTCCTTGGCATATTTGCAAAGCATAATCTTTACAAACTCTGAATCTGCTACACCGCACAAAATAACATTCATAGCTTTAGCATTATTTTCACATGCTCTCTTACCAGCCGGATCTGTCGGTGGCGTTGCCGGTGTCGTATAGCCATTCTCAACCGAATGCCAAATATCATGTCCAAGAGAATTCAAATAGGTTTGCATCCTTATGCTCCAAAAGGCATGGTTTGATCCATCGAACAACGAAGCTTTATTTGTGGAGAATCCTTCTTGAGCTGCCATTGTGCTTTCTAATCTACCTTCTAGCTGTTAAGCTACACAAAAGGAACTTGCTCTGATACCAATTGTTAGAAGCACGGGAATACTGAGAGGGGGGGTGAATCAGTATTCGACAATAAAAAACTTTTTCTCCAACTTATTAATTTTCTTTTTCACACTTAACAAGATATTCAAATCTGAAAGTAAAATGAGAGTACACACAAAAATCAAATGCACATAACACCAGATATACCGTGGTTCACCCAGTGTGGGCCACATCCACCAAAAGAGACTGCTTGGATCTACTGTCCAAATCCAGCCAAAAAATAGTGTTTACAAAGTGTGAGCACCCACTTACAGAAGACACCAATCTCTAAGCTGAACACCAATTCAGCCCTTGAATGAAAACACCACTGACTGTGCAATCTCTTATTCGAAGCACCAACTTCTGGAGACACCAATCCCCAATCCGAAGCACCCACTCCAGAAAATCTGCAATACAAATCAATGATAATTTCTCCTTTTATATTCTCTCTCTCACATACTCATACTCACTTAAGAGATTTATAATATCAGCTCACATACATATCACACTCATGCAAAATGCTCTCTTTCTCGCTCTTCTAAAAATGTGCACACAACACTTGCTTATATAGAAAGAAGTAGAGGAAAAACCACTTGTGGTTTCCCTAAAACCATGTGCCCACACCATGGGCCAATTTGCTCCAAATATTAAATATTTGCTCCAAAAAGAAATATTCTCTTACACATGTAAGAGAAACTCCTCTTATGCATCATAGAATCTCTTACACGTCATAAGCTGTCATAAAATATTTTACGTGTCATAAGCTATCATAGAATCTCTTACGCGTCATAAGTTGTCATAGAATCTCTTACGCGTCATAAAATCTCTTACACATCCCGCCATGTGTTGTAAGATTCCTTGGTGATGTTGAATATTAAAATATTCAAATTTTGACATCACACTAATTTTGACATGGATAAATATTTTACGAACACTAATGTTGTAATGTTGAATATCAAACAAATATTCAAACCTCAATATTTCCATCAACACTAATGTTGTACCTTTGATGTCGATGACAAAATTTTCAACAGTTTCCATCCTAAAGCAAGGAATAGATGCATACTCATCTTGATGAGATAACTCCAAATACAAATCAGATTGTGGAGGGGTTGAAAACATTTTACCACAGTCATAATTGACATGGAATTTTATTCAATTTGAGGCTATCAAATCAGATTTGTTCCCTCCTTTCAGCTGAAACCTTCTTCCTATATCAATTTGTGATGGAATGCTCTTCAAAAATGAAAATTCACTGTTGTTAATGGCTGCTAATGGCAGTCCCATATCTGATTTTTGCAAATTCAGCCCTATAACCAATGGCATAATAACTACCAAATGGAAATCTTATGAAGAAAGGCAATTTCATGACTAATGTGGGGACTGAAAGTTGTCTTACATGGGCTGAAAATTTAAGAATAGCAGGTCTACGATTGAAATCAGTAGGCATCTTTGCCTTTAACTCTATGAAGAAAATCAACCTTTCCCTTGCTTAACACTCCTATGAATTTCATACCTGATTTCATCATTTTTCTCTTTGACTATCATGTGGAATCTGCAATTTCCTCCTAATTGAACTCCCTCTTTCCCATATTTCTTTTGGTTCTTTCATGGAACCATGGGTTTGCAATACATAGAAAAGAAAATCAAAATTGCTTATCAAGCTTATGATGCCTTAAACATGTCATGGAATTCTCCCATGCTTCATACAAGCTCATAAAATTCCTTCCCTTCCATAAGCAAAGAGAGGAAAAATAAAAAGTGAAATCTTTACCTTCATCTTCTCTTGAGCTTCAAGGGTTTACCCATATTCCAAGGATGCAAGCAATCTATGTAACTCTTCATCATACCTCTTGGTTCTCTTCATCAACCAACCTCTGGGTTAAAGTCCAAACTCGTGATAGTTTGTGAAAACCCAACATCATGATAAAAAAGGAAACTTATGAAATAGCTTAGTCATAAAAGATGCACCCTATAGGCATTACTTGGGAGATGCCTAATGAGTGGCAAGAATCTTCTCCCAACCTTGCTCCTTTACCTCATTAGCATAGTTATGATTACCCATAACATGGCAATGATAAATAGTGATGCAATAGACTGAAATCATGACCAAATAAAATATCATATGACTTACCATTAGTTGTTGATCTGAAAATTACAAGTTGACTGAAAGTGGTCATGGGCACCCAGGATGATGCCCTTGTCTCCATGTGTGTACCTCATAACATCTTCCCTTGGAATCTGGCTTCACCTTTCCTCCAGTATTCAGATTTTTCTCCACTTATAACCCCATTTTGACCGGAAGCTTGTTGATCCAAATGTACAACCACTTGCCATGGTTTACAATGGAGCCTCAACAATGACATATTGTTATTCTTTTCATCAAATGGCTCAAGACAACAAAACTGAATTGGTGTAGAAGAAAGCAATGATTTTGGAACACCTCCATACCTTTGAGACATCCCCAATATGCTCAATTCTTTTTATCCCATGAGACTTGTTTGGGCTATCTCCAACATTCTCTTCATTATCTTGCTCCTCATGCTTCCCTTCATCCTTTTGCTCATGCTTCCAAGATCCCCTAGTATTTTGCCACATGCAACCATTAGAAATCAAGGGAATGTTATTAACAACCAAAAGTTCTTTACCTTCCACTTGCGCTTAGTTCTTGCTTGGCAATTTCTCCATTCTCTTGTAGCTTTCATAGGGTTGTCCGGAAAATCAGTCAAGGAATCAGCTTTGGCAATGGTGGTGGGTGCATAGGGCTCCCAAAAGCTATCCATCATTATCTTGCTTGATGGTTCTTCCTTCAAGCATGTGGATATCTTCCTCTTCCAATGCATCTTTTTTTACCCTTAAGCAAATCTGGTTTCTTTTCAACATTTTGCCACACACATCACATTAGAAGCCAATGAAAATATCTATTAAATATTAAGGGACTTTTACCTTGGGACTCATGCTCCATGATTTCCCTTTCCTCTCTAGGCTCATGTATCAAACTTTCATCTTTTGGCTCTTTATTGATTTGTTATAAATAGACCACAAGTTGATTGTTATTATGTCTCCTTGAGAAATGGGTTCCAACCATCCCTTTCACTTCCCCTACTTGTTCATCACCCTCCCTTTCAATCCTGGATTCAACACACCTGAAATATTATCAGTATTAGCCAAACAATGATCAATAATTACCTCATACTGTTGACTCTTCGGAACAATGATGGGAATAAGGGCCAATTCTTTATCCTTCATGGTTCCATTTCTCTCAAAATGCAGATATGATTTTTCACCGTGGTGCATGTGTGTGACTATTGTAGCTCAAACATTCGTCATGTGGACTTAAGAACCCTCTACCTTCAAGCCCTTCTTTATGCATAGTGTCCACACCCTTGAGCATGTGGGTCCTTATGGAGGGTTGACCCCTTCCTTGTTGCTTGGGGTTTTGACCCCTGTGCCAATTCCAACTCTTTTCTGTTTCCAACTTCACATGAACTCTGCAAAAGGTAGGGCATCTCGAATCTTCTTCAGAAGAGCTCTATACTCTTCATACCATGTATTGATGTTGCTCACTTTGGATGGCTGAGAATTAACGACTTCCCTTGGAAGAAAAGTAGGCCTCGTGGCTGATCCCAAACCATTATTATTGATGAGCTACCACTCTATTATGAATGTTCAATCATGAAGGATAGGTCTAGGAAATCCATGTGTATGGCCAATCTTTCTTGCCCCGCAATAAGCTTATCGAACTTGGCTTCCTGAGGATCTTGGTTGGCCATATTATCCTCCTCTCTTGGTTGGTCGCTTTCCTTCTTCTTTGATAGTATAGAAAACCCTTGTTGCCCTCTTCCATGAAAACCCTAGGCTATGGGAAGATTGGAGCTCTGATACCACTGTAATGTCCCTTCTTGGGACTTCAACTGAAAAACGAGGAAATCACACAAACCCCAAGATTATTAAATTCTGATTTTAGACCAGCAAACTGAATTTTATGACAGCTGGAAATCAGCAGTCTGATTATTATAACAGCAGTCCAAAAAATGAAGGGAAAACACTCAAATATCAACTAACTCAACCAAAATGTAGATAGGTAATTTAGGAAGTATTTAGCACACTTTTTATCAACAAATCTGATCACACATTCAACTGAAAATTAATTTTGAACAGTAGAAGTACAGCTCATGAAAATTATGAAATGAAGGGTTTCCAAACCCCAATAACCACAAAGAAATATAGATTCCGGCTTTAGAAATTATGCCAAATCAGAATATAAAATCAGATTTGCAACTTGTGCCCTAGAAGGCACCCAAATGCTATCAAACCCTAGTCGCTCCAACTACGAAGAGCTCAACAATGCATGCAAACCCTTGTAGATGTCTCCCTTGATCTTCTAATGTCCAAATCTGCAAAAGGTCTTCAAGTTGTCTTCACTTCACCCAAGGATGGAGGGTTTTTTCCTCCAACCAGCCACAAGGAAGGTTTTTGTCTTCCTTGGAAAAGCCACACAATTGGATTTTCACCCAAAAGTGGAATGACAATGAGCAATCAGCCCAAAGATCAATTGGAGAATAAAATTGCGCCAAGATAGATGATGAAAATGAAGTCTTTGATCTCTTTTTATATCCCTCCTTTGGCGCCAAAAGCCAAAATAGAAGGACTAACCTCATAAAGCTTCTTTGGGTCTTTTAATTTGCTTTCATGACAACTCCTCTAACCCAGCCAACATACTTGAAGAGAAGAAAACACTTAAAGAAAACATATAAAATTAGCAAAAGAAAAATGAAATTTTTTGCAGCTAGAAAGATTACTTAGAGAGCTTTCCGAAAAGTGGTCATAATAAAGATTTGGATGAGTGTCAAGGAAAATATGACGATATGAAGTTGACCTTGCAAACCTTATTTGTGACGAATTTTTTAGGTGTGACCCTGAGTAAAAATTTCATATCTTTTATCTTGTGTGAGAAAATCAAGTGTTTGTTGCAATTCAAAGGAAATATTCAAATCTACTTTTCTACATATTTTTTATTTTCAGATCCGGGTTAGGATAGAACTACCGAATACACATGTTCTTGAAACTCTTGTTTTTTTGAATTGTTGATTATGGGGTTTCAAAATTTCAGAAAATCAAGTTTTGTTTGTTGCAATTCAAAGGAAATATTCAAATATACTTTTCTACATATTTATTTTCAGATCTGGGTTAGGAAAGGAGAACTACTGAATACAAATGTTCTTGAAACTCTCGTTTTTATGAATTGTTGATCACGGGGTTTCAAAATTTCACTTGAGATAATGATATTAATGCTTGAGCATGGTGGTTCAAATTTAAGATCGATTTTTATTCATTTTTTGGCGATCAAGGTTGTCCATTGATCTTAAAGGTCTTGCATTGAGTTGGTATGTTTGACTACAAAGAGAATGGAATACTTTTTCACAGGAAGAAATGGAACAAGCTTTCCTAGATCAATGGTATATTGCAGAAGCAAATAATGCTAAAGATGAGAAGGAAAAACAAGATCAGTTTCTTATAGATCATTTGGAGGAAAGTAAAATAAGATACTTAAGGGTAATGATGGTTCTTTGCATAAGGTAAAAGATGCTCTAAATAGGGTTTTTGGTCATTCACATAATGAAAATGAATATGGAAAAGAAATAGACACATGCATTGATTTTGAAGATAACGACAGAGAATGGTACGAGGATTTCTTTCAATTAGATGAGAGTGATTTATTTGGGCTTCTCTTCAAGGACTCAAGTTCCCACATGTAATGCAGAAAATTCTTTTCTTCTTAATTTGGATCGTTCAAAGCTATCAAAAGGGGTTCTTCCAATTGTTGTCATTGTTCATTGGACAATTTTGATGACTTGTTTACAGTTGATGTTTTTATGGGTTGGTCCATACATAGGTCTATATGCTAGCTTTAAGCATAAACCTTTTGTTATAGTTACCGAGTTTATTATTTTCATCACAATGTTGTTGTATATGATCATATCCAAACACAAGAAAAAGCAAAAGAAGAAGAGGAGCATGGACGGGCCTCTATTTGGTCCTCAATCTTTGCTTTTTATTTCTTTTGTTATTTAGTCATTCTTATGTTTTGAGGCTCGAGTATACTTAAGAGGGGTGGAATGTGATGTACCCAAAGAGATGATATTATGATGTGTATTGATGCGCGGAGATGTGGACATGTGGAACACATCTCTTAATGGTTATATTATATTGTCTCGTATGCGTAACTTGTGCTATTAATAAAAGCTATGGCCGCATGTGCTTTGTAATTTGACCCTTAAGCTATTTGGAATAATCCCACATCTTAAAAGTAGTAGGTGACTAGAGTAGAATTAGTATTAATAAAGTGGATAGGCTAGTGTAAAGGCATCCATGGGTTATATTATAATTGGGGTGTATGCTCTAATAAGGAAGTTGCCTCCTTGAAGAGGCTTGCATTAGTGGAGTGATTCCTTCCCCACAAGGAATATTAAATGGCGTTTCCCTACTTTAAGGGTATTTTTGAATTTAATTTATATTAGGGCATTTGATCCACACATCTCTTATGTTGTGCAATTTATATTTTTCTGCATATCGTTCAGTGTATTTCTAATATTAAATGTGAGGTTTATGACATAAATCTTGTCCAAAAAAAAGTAATCTTATTCAAGGAGACTTTGTTTAAGAAAAAAAAGGCAAACAAAACCAAATGAGATATTGAAGAAGAAATAAGAATTAAAGGAGTTGACTTTTTAGGGTTTCTATTCTAAGGGCAGAGACTTTATTGATCCAAAAATTGAGGATCACTTGATCCACGTTTGGGAGAGAAGCCTCTTTTAATTTTAGGGCTTTAAATTTATTTGCGACAACTTATGTTTAACTGCCCCATGCTTCCTTTTTGGAATTGAAATTAGTTGTGGGCCTTTGGGCTAACTTGTTGTGTCTCCTAATTATATTAACAAGGGGCTTGGTTATTGTGTGTTGTGTGCAATTGAGTTGTCAAATCATAAGTTATCATTTGTTTCAAGTCCTTGGCTGACTCATGTCTTATATTTTCACTCAATTTGGTTAATGTGAGAGTTGGGTGCCTAAGGCAATATTGTTGCTAAGATCCTTAAGTAACGATAACAACTTAAGTGGGATCTAGCCTTGTAGTTTTAAAATCCATTCCTAGATCTAACTAAGAAAATTGAACATTTGTTTATGCTATTTATTTGAAATGATATTTTAAAACATATTTGTTTTAGCTTAGAAATGTCGTTTGGCAATTGAAAAAATACAATACTTTCCTGTAGAATTGATTTGAAAGAAGTTTTCAATCACATTTATTTAGGCTTAGAAATACTAGTTGGAAGATCATAAAATTAATTAATTGCTGATTAAACTAAATTAAAACAAATTGTTAATCACATTTATTTTAGCTTATAAATGTTGCCTAGAAATGAAGAAAATTAAATATTTGTTTGTGCTAATTGTTGTAAATGAGGATTTGATTGCATTTAATTACGCTTAGGAAAGATAGTTTGAAATGTGTTCTTAAATGTTTTATTTAGGTGGTTGAATGCTAGTTGATAGATATAGAGTTGGACTCCATTTTGTGATAGAACTAGTGCTTGATTGCTTTGCTCAAACTTGGAAATTCTAAGATCTTAGATTTGTGCGTGAGTCATGTGAGTTGGTTTGGGTCCGAGTCTGAGACCGGGGTCTCCTCTTAAATCTCAATAAGGACTAAATGTGGGTTGCCCAATTAGTGGCTTTGAGACAATACCCCTTGGGGTTAATTATGAGAGCTAACTATGTAAGTTGTGTGTGTGAGGCAGGCAAATCGCCTTCGGGAGTAACACACGTACACACATGAAAGAACTACAATAGGCATTGATTCCTTTTGTTGATATGTATGCAACATTGGATAAACTAGTATTCAGTCCCATTAAACTCACAATTTTTACGTGTCCTTTGAATGCTAACATGCTTAGATCCTTGAGCTTGTGAGAGTGCTTCTAAACATAGGGAAGTAATAAATTTTAATTTAGGTGCGGAATTGTTAGGCGAAATGCGAAATGCATAGTCTAGTTGTTTAGTGCCCTGTTTGTGGTTTAGAAAACGCTGAATTCTGTGTGATGTTAGTTTTCTTATGCCTAACCTTGCTTGGTATTGAGCCATGTTTTAGAAGAGAGACAAAACTTGCCCCAGTTATTTTAACCTTCTTAGTCCCTTGTATGATTATTTTAGGTATTTATATCATATTTCCTCATTTTCTCTTGCCCACTATTTCATGTTATCTTGAATGATTGAAATGTGTGCTTTGGATGTAAACAGTTCTCATCTCTTGTTTGAAATTAGTGAATGAAATATATTGGTATATGACTTTTGGTGTTCTAGTAAAGAAAATAAAGCTCAGGGAGATTGGATACATCTCACCCTTGTGCTTGTGTTCCTAGTAGCTATCTCATTAGGGTTTTGCTTGTCTAGGTTTTGTGAAACATTGAACTTGACTTTGATCATGAAGACCATAGTGGTTACTGAAATGAATGGTTGTTGTAGTATATACTCATGGAAAACTAATCTTGTGTGTGTTAATTGGAATTGTAGGATAATTCTCTTTTAGTGCAGTATTGTTCCTTGTTTTTGTTGTCTTGAAAAGGTGTATGAAATATGTTGAAAATGTGTTCCTCTTCGATGCTTCGTGGGATGGGAATCCTCAATGGACATAATGTTTATCCTTATCATTTTGCATGCTGAAAAGGGAAAAGGGAATAGTTATAAATAGATTTGTGTGTTAATTGTGTGAATGCTCATTGATCATCCCTTCTGGTAGTAGGTTGAAAGGAAATGGCGTGTGCAATTTATATGGATATTATGGTGAATAATAGTACCTTACGACTTGCTTGTTGTGTGTGTGGATAAAATGTGTACTTCCCTTTCATGTTGTAATAATCGAATGCAAAAACCTAGAAAGTAACCTTTTGCTTAGAATGTGATTGTGTTATGTGATTTAAATTGAGGAATACATGTTTGGTATATTTTAAATGGGTAATCATATATGGCATGCTTCCTTTGCCGCATGAAATGAATAGGATTTGGTATTTGTTTTTGCAAGCACAGTTTGTTAGTAGTGAACTTGCATGTTGTATCAATAAGTAACTATGATGTGTGTTCAAAAACATTTATACAATTATTCTTTGTTTATTGGGCGAAAATTTTGGGTATGACAAAAAACACTGGACTATTCAACATGTAATCCCCCATAGCAAGTTTAAAAACTATTCCATTTTCTTGAGCAATTAATGGTATGCCCATCTGCAACCATAATCTAGAAATGTAGATGATCGATAAACATTACAGTTCAAACATACCACAAACTTATTGTTGATGAAGTTATGAGTACTTTGCGAACAACAACAAGAATTTATGGATTTATGTAAAAAATGTGATGATATTATTTCATGGACATATGAATACCTTAAAGGATATAACCCTGAGATTATTTAACACACAATTGAGTTATCTCCTAATGCAAAACCTATGAGGAAAAAACAAAGGCTAGTTAACCCCAGAATTGAACCCCTCATGAGAAATGAATTGACCAAGCTAGTTGAGGCCAATATCATTTTTCCCATTAAACATTCCTCTTGAGTTGTCAATCTAGTCCTTGTGAGAAAAAAGGAATGGTGAAATCAGTCTATTTATGTACTTTGGAGTTTGGAGACTTGAACAAATATTCCATCGAAGATCACTAACCCCCACCCTCTATGGATCATATTTTGTAGATAGTTGTAGGGGCCGAGAGGTTCTCATTATTAGACGGGTTTTTTGTTTTTAAAGGATTTCCACTACGTTAAGGGTTTGTGGGGTACTACTACCTAAGAGTGCATGGCAATAGATAGTCGGATGTGGATCGTTAGATGCTTTCTTATGCTCTAGTGCAATCTCAACTTCGTCTTCTTGAATGGCACCTTCAATGTAGAAGAGTTTTGTTTCGACACATTTATGTCCCCAACTATATTTTCGATCACAATTAAAACATAACCCATTTACCTCTTTTTCTTCAATTTGCTAAGGCGTTGATCGTTTTGGTTGAGGGAGTGATAGTGTGGAGGTGGTATTAACTGTGAAGCTAGCGGATGCATGGCTATTGCTGGCCATGAATCTCTCCTTTGCCCTGCATGCCATGATAATAGAATCAGATACATTAAGCAGATTAACCACACACACCTCATGTTGAATGTGGTCCTTGAGCTTGCCAAGAAATAGGTTATTCAAGTTCTCATCCGTAATTGTTTCCACTCGCAAGGATGAGTTATAGAATTGGTAAATATGATCCTTGACCAATCCTGTTTGTTGTAGCTTTACTACTTGACTAAAGTAATTCTCCGTAACACTGCTTCTATAGTGCACTTGCAATTCCATAAAAGTTGACCAGGTGATATCGAGAGTTGTCTTCTTTTGAGCACATAGCCATCGGGGCACCATTGTAACCTTCCCACATGGGATTCGATGTACGTCAAAAAAATTCTCCATTTGATTGATCTAGTTGAGCAGATCCTTTTCATCGAACTTACAGTCTTACACATGTCCATCTTTGGTAGCATGCTCTAAGGCTCGGATTGGAGCTAGCCATGGGTTGAGGTTGCGAAACATTTGGATTTGGATTGGGTTGTCTCTTGAATTCTTCAGGAGAGGAGTAGCACTTGGAATTTGGGGCTGTGAGGCAGACTGTTGTGATGTGGCCTACTTATTAATGATCTCTTTCAAAAATTCTCCGTTGGATGACATTGATGCATAGACATGGCTCAAATCTCTTTTTTTGGCTGTATTGTGCTCCAAAGTGTGTTACACGGACACCTATAAGCTCTCTTCAAGTTTGTTCATTATCCTCGAGATTAAGTGACCCCATTTCGCAAGTCCCACTTGATGCAATCTTTGACTGTCTCCTCTTTGTTAGGATTTTCCTGTGGTGTGTATGATTTCTTGCCCCAGCCTCTAGTTTGCAGTCTTTTCATGTTGAGGCTTGATGACACAAAATTTGATTTTCATCTTTGATCAAAAGTTGACTGAATGATTCCAGAATGAGGTTGGCCTCAAATCCAAAAGTTCAATGAACATACCCCTATTAAATATTTGTGAGCTTTCTGAAAATGTAAAGAAATTAGATTAATTTCCAAAAATTGTGGTCTGTATAATAAATTTAAGAAAAAACCTATAATAGTAGTAACTTACTCAAAATGATCAAAAGAAAGCTGAAAATCAGACTGTATGTTCCTTGAGTCAATCCTCAACTTCCATACTAAAATTGTAGAAAAATTCATAACGGTTTGTGAGATATAGGCAATTCTTAAAAATTAGGTTTTTAACCCAAATGTTTGCCCAAATCGGAGCTCTGATATCACTTGTAATGAAATTACTGTCACTGAAGTAAAATCACACCAATAGATAACAATATGATTGAAAGTAGAGCACAATTATGAAATATATGAATGAGCCACTTCTAGAGGGCAACCCCCACAACCTTAGAATAAGAAAAAAAATCGCAATGTGATTATCCAATACTAACCCCTGAATCTTATATGTATATAACCTAGATTCCTACTTAGGCTTTGAATACCCCATAGCACGAGCTTGCTACCTCTACGAAAATATAGAAATTATGATGTCTTAGTTAAAGGTCATGCTAGCCATAAGTTGGCAACACATATCTCAATGCATGCCATAGGCTAAGGGCATAGTAGCATGTCGTTCACGAGCCCTTGTCCTTTATGTCCATGGTTAAGGAGGTTTCATGTCTCTCATTCTAATAGTTTCACTAATGATTAGTTATGGTCTTGGCTAACTTTGTGGGTATAGTTAACCCTATGGTTTGCTTGGTGCTTTTATTCCTATTTCCCTTGTTTGGTTGAACATCTTTGGTTAATGATGAATTTAGGGGTTCATGAGTTTGAAGATGATAGTATGAAAATATTTGCTTGAAGTGCTGTCTTTGATGGACATTTGGTAAGAGAAGATCTAATATGCTTGTGGAGCATTATTGTGTGTGTGAGATGCAAAATTTACTTAGGGCATGTAGTTTAAATGTACATTTCAAGGCATGCAACATTTAAGGATTCATTGAAGCAAGATAACAAACATAATAGGGTACAGCATAGTCACTTGGAAATTGGATTGGACATTGGTACTGAAGACGGGGACAGGTGTGAGGACAACATTAAAAACACTAGGGTACATGGAAATGAAAAAATACGGAAATGTGTGTGTGCGTGTGTACGTGCATGCCTCTCTCTCTCTCTCTCTCTTTATATATATGTGTGTAAATTACAAGATTGATCTATACAAATTTATATTACACTAGAAGCTATACACTACATGAAGGGCTGAAGTAGTGGCGGGAAGCATCCCTGTTTTATTTGAACGTTAAGATAGGATATATTATTAAGTTGGGATATTCTTCAAGTGGTTCATTCCAATTAGCATTTATTTGCTGGATTTTATACTCGCACCCCTGCATCCATTATTAATATTCATCTGATAGCTTTTCTATTTGTGATTTACATATGTGTTATTTGAATGTTTCTTGGTGATTCGGTGGATTATGATAGCATATTTATGCATTTTATGATTTTTCACTTTTATATGTCAAAGAATCTAAATGTTGTGCTAACAATCATATGTGGTTGAATTATAGGGTATTTCTCCAGAATGTTTCTTTTTGGGAGCATGTTTGGGTGGCTTGATAACCCTTCCAATCCAGGTACTTCATTTTTATGTTTGACGGCCTATTCTTGGCAGTCATTCATTATAGATGGCATGCTGATATATTGGTTGTGTTTTTTGTTCACAGTTTGAGCTTGAAAGACAAATTTATTATGGGACGTTTAATGTTTTTGCTTCTAGATAACTCTTTCTTTCCTTCAAAAAAGTTGTTTCGTATTTTTAAAAATATAATGAAAAAAATGTTGGTTGGTCATATGATGATTACTTTCCTTGAAGATGAATCCAAGTTTCCAACAAAGGGATCTGAAATGTTGGACAAAAAATTACCTCTACAGATGAATCCAGAATAATTTATTCATGATGATTACTTTTGATGGGTGATTATATTCATTAATAACAGGGAAGCAAGAGATCCTACCTACCACTGTTCTATGCGTCCCCTACCAAACACACAACTCTTCTGCCCACACGTAACCAACATACAGCTGCCCATTCCAGCCACTAGCTGATTGGTTTAAGAACCTCTATTTAGGAGGCCATGGGCTGCTCACAAGATAACTTTCCCAGCAATGCCCACCAAAACTTCAGATCGGCTGTTTCACATGAAAATCTTCAGATATGTGATGAGGATTTACAAAGATTCATCCAATACCATATGCTAAGAAAACTATCCCAACTCACTTTTCCAACAAAAAGGAAAATGGGTGTTATCTTATATTGGAAATCCCGTCAAAAATTTCATTCACTATGGATGAAATGGGACAACGGATATGGATGCTAAAAGAGTGACTTCTTGTCTGTAGCTTTATGGGTGCCTTTCTTGCAGCTAAATTCTTTAAGATTGGGTGTGAGAAAATTGGAAGCCCTCAGGGATCAGTAGATATCCTTATGATGCCCACACGGTATTTCATGGCCATCTTCTCCACCAAACTGGAAAAGTAGCAGATCTTTCAAGGACACTCCTTAATGAGACAGTAAGGACTCTTCATGAGGCACTGGTCCCTAGTGTTCAATCCCTCTGAAGATTTACCTGGTACAGTTCCTATTTAAGTAAGGCCTCCCCATCTACCCAGTGAGTATTTGGTAGGAAAAGTCATCACAACAATTGGGAAGGAACATATGGATGCCCTGGGGGGTTCACTAGAGAACATTGCAATTTCAAGAAGTCAGGCATCATCAAACAAGGGCGCCCATATGTGTCAATCTGTATTTAAACTAGCCTCTGCCTGATAGTCATTAGCCCTTGAGAATAAATACACGCATCTGTATGTTGTCCATAGGGTATTTCTTATGGCCATCTTCTCCTTTAAGAACAATAAAATCTCCAGATCTTTCGTTATTACTGAGCATGGTTTATGAGAATATTCAGGACTCTATCATGAAGTATTGGTCCCTAGCTGTTTAAATTTTTTGAGAGGCAAAAATAATATAAAATAGTGCAGTTCAAATTTGAGCATTCACGGTCAGCCATAGTCTAGCTAGTGCAGAGCCTTCATGACAAAATGCTCTAACCCAGATCTTTTTAAATTGTGTTTGAGACAGCAAAAAAATATAAAATATGCTCGTCAAATATACATCCACGGTCAAAATAATAAGCATCCTCAGAGCCTTCATGCACAGATATGTGTTAACCCAGATTTAGATAATTCTCTAGATTCACATTGATTCAATTTACTCTAATTTGACTCACAACAAAGTCGCAAGTCAGGCTACCTCTTGAAATCCTTGGGTTATCAGACTGCCAAGCAACAAAATTGAGGCCAAGCAAAGATATAGCCAAGCTAAACAAAAACATATGAGACAACAAATATTATGTTTATATGTATTGCTTTGTCCTGAGCATGCTCGTCTTGACTACATTTGGTTATCTCATGTTGATCCCCAGGCTACAGAAGGGTTGATGTACAGTTTTATGTAGTATAGATATGGTATACCGAGATCAGGTCAGATCATAGCAAGAACAATCATGGAGTAGAGATCCATAATGTTGATTGCAAGTACATACACAGTTTTATCCAGGAGATTATGGATACCATACAGGCAATATTGTCAGTGACCTCAATACGATAACTCCTATTCACAAGGCATATTGTAGTTCAGGGAGAGAAGCTCCTGATACAGCCAAGTTGCCCTTATCCCCTGCTATTCTTTTTGCATTACCGTTAGATTTTAATAGGGCAAGGCCTAGTGTTTGATGGTTCTCACAGCCATTGCAACCAAAATATAGCAGCTAGTTCTTCCTTGCAGATTTCATAAGGAAAATGCTGACAGAAGCACTAAACTCAAAAAAAGATCAGCTATCCATTGCTATTGTATAATCAACACTTTAATGTACTACATTAATCCCCCCCCCCCCAAGGGATAAGTCGGAGTCAAGCTTCTGACTATACAATAAGTGTAACCATATCAAGAAGGACAATTAGGAGGAGGGGCGGAAGAAGACGTTCTTGGATTCCTGTGCAAGCTTGCTTGCCAATCATTGGAGCTTTGCATGGAGCATGCCTTCCATGACTGGAAAAACAGATTTGGCTGCACAGTGAAACAGTAAACTTAAGTAGTCCGGTGCTAAAGGTGCTTGGAAGCAACTATGTTCAAGCTTTCATCGTAGAACATGTGACCGTGCCCAGACTCACTTACATGCATCCCACCTTTCCCTTGGAGTTACTGGCTTGTTCCAGCCTCAGTTGTAACTTGTCCTAGCACTGCGGATTGAGCTCCTCCTGGAACATAACTTGGTCGTAGGGGTCCCCAACAAAAATGTTGAGCTCTTGCTCACATTCCAAAGACCCTCCAGCTTTGTGTCATTTGTGAGCTGGGTCTGCTGGGACAACTACTCTTGGAGTTGACAGCCCTGTTGACCCCCTATCTCAATGACTGTAGAGAATGCCATTTCACTAACCAGGCTACCCTAATCTCATATTGCACACGTACCTGTTACTTGCATTCAGGGATGACCCTGGAGCAAGAAGTATGTGGTACCTGTAGGTATTTCTCACCATTACTCTGCAAGGATTCCATGATCCTAAACTTTCATTCCAGAGGAGTTACTTTGAGCTACAGGGGTGGGCACCCATTGTTCATTGCATATCCAGAGTTCTGCACTTTTGGCCATCCCTTGACTAAAATAGACTCATGTACAACTTACGGCACTTTGGATCAATCAATGTCCTGTGAATCAAATCATTTGAATGTGGGAAGCCTCATTCATTATCAAGTCTGTACCATCCAAAAAAGGGGATACAGGATTGCAATACAACCCCCATTGAGATGCCTCTGTAGAGCCAATCTGTGAATGGGTGCTAATCCATCATGGTAAGAACTGAGACACAGTTATCCCGTAAGGGTTGTGAATTTACATGGAGCAACAGACAGAAAGGCACTGGAATACAGACCAGAATCTTCTGCGTGAAGATTCAACTACATCAATGACCTCTGAGCTATCTGCATAGAGTAAGAATCTCAGCCAATATCAGGGACACCACTCTACATTGGATTGCATTCCCGTGGTCTTGTAATTCTGATGCATTCCCCTATGGACTCCTAGGGCCGTACCGGACCCATTGGCACCTCTATGTCCATACTGTGCCGGTGAATACCGGAGCTCCTGCAACCAACTTTGTATTTGTTTTATTGTGGACTTATCATCCACTCCAGTTTGTAAAAGACTGTCATGCCATGGCTTTTGGTTTATGGAAAAGTTGGTAGAGGCATCTTGTAGCTCTAGAGTAAGTAGAACATGGTAAAGCCCTGTCTTATGGTATCCTTCACTTTTCCTCATTGAAACATCCATTCTCCGATCCTTCCCCTAAGAAAATCTTTGGATGTGGGTTGTTCCATTGTCACCTTCCTTTATTTCACTTTAAGTTCGATAACACCAATTAAGAGCGCTGTCTAACGAGATGCCAAGGTGATGTCCAATGGAAACAGGGTAAAGGAGTAAACGTAGGATCATATGAGAGTATCCACCATGACAGTTTCTGTCACAAATCAGGCTTAGACTGTGTGTACATTGTCAAATATATTAAGAGAGTAAAGAACGATAGCATAGCTCTGTCATATAAAATCTCTCTTGTACAACAAGGAACACATCCAATCCCATGGCAAACATCAATTCTCCCTAGTTGTAGATGCTTACCCATCATTAGGCCCACAAGGTGTTCGGCCATCTGTAAACTGAACATAGTAGAAAATGGCTCTATCTTGAGCCCCTATCAACCTACATCAAATGAGCATCCATAAGGCAATAGCCATTCTCCTTAGAAGCCAACAGAGTATCTAGCCTTTGATGGCCTTGGTGGCTTTCTTGGCTACCAACAATTGTGAGCAGGCTCACTTAGAACACTAAGATCTACAGGTAATTGAGCAATCCATAATGTATGATGCCGATACGGGCACTGATTTGAAAAGTGACCAAGTTTTTTGACCTGATTCCTAAAGTGTCTTAAAGGAGACCATTTTGGAGAAATGAGGCTAAAAATATATGTTTAAATTTTCTATTTTTAGATAGGATCCTGCTCAAGTTAGAGTGCAGTTCACTGGATCAAGCACTTAACTAAGTTCCGAATCATTATCTCTGAATTGCATTCAGCAAGAGTTTGGGGTGCCAGATTCTATGTTTAGAATTTAGATGACTAACATTAGAGCTTATCTATGATCCTCTCCATATTATTAGAAGAGATACCAGGGGTGCCTAGGTTCAAACTAGATTTATCGAAATCTTTAGACAGTGTGTCATGTGGATCACATAAATCCCTAATTTTAGCTTCTTGGCATGTTGACCATATAGGTCATAGTAGTGGATCAGATATTTGTCATCTTGACCCCTATGATTTCCAGTCTTCTATTAGTTGACTCACAGGAAATCGCTCCACTTAGGAGGATCAAAATGGAGTTATTATCCTCAGCCCTTATTACTTCTCATGCAAGATTGAGGATAAGTCTCATCAAAACGATTGAGAAAATGAGTACTATTGGCTTTGTTGCATCCTGGCCGTTTAATTGTTGAAAATAGCAAAGTGGGGCAACATCCATTTTGCCAAAAAGTGTTGCTCTTTTGCAATGTGTTCCACTCTTTGATTTTAGTTGCAGGTATTTGATTAAGACTTCAACAAGCTATTGGATTCATCTATCATGAAGAGTCTGGGACAGTGCATATTATTTCATCGATCTCACATACAAGGTCAAACTTCCTGTAATGCTAGTTAATCTAAGAGAAAACAAGATTTGATCCGCCATCATTCTGGGCATTCATTTAGGAATGCTCCCCTTTCAAATAAATCTGATTTTCACTCCTTCCTCATGTCAGAGGGAAAAAGGAACTATGGGATTCTGTTACTAATCAAATGAACTAAAATAACTTTTTGTGCCTCACAGTGGTTGCTGGCCTGTTGGTTGGTTTGAATCATTGAGAGTCCATGTGACGCAATGCGGGTACAAGCAAATACCCTTGTAAAATTGTGAGAACTGTAAGCAATTTTTCCACTCTTGGTCTGTACAACAGACAAATGAGGTGATCTATGGATTCTTGTCATACACTTGAAACCTTACTATGGAGAAGCACGAGCACCATTTCAAGTACGGGACTTGTCTCTTGGGAGCATTGTTTGTAGGCCCAAACATCAAGGATGACGCATAAGATCTACAACCTATACTTATTCAGCCAAGCTACAGCAGTGAGGATACTGCTTGTACAAAAACTGTGCCATAACCCTGTAAACACTGGGATAACATACTTTAAACAATAAAATTATAAATCATATTATGTATATGAAAAACAAGATAAAAGACAAGTTATACTATTAACTATAAATTTATAATAATATACAGTATATACAAAACGAATAAAATTAAATTCAGAAGATTCTTTCAGAAGATTGCAAGAAGTTGCTTGGTCCAAAAAGGTGCAAAAATGGATTTTATGAAAATAAGAAAAATATCGCCATCAATGCATAGAGCTCGAGAAAATATACACTTTTAGAGAAAACGACCCCTGAAACGGAGCCACAGAATGAAAGTTATGGCTCATCCAAGTTTTTGCTGCTACATCTTCAGATTGACCTTCTAGCAGAGCTACTTGCAAGACATGTCCAACT
Source organism: Taxus chinensis (assembly GCA_019776745.2). Taxonomy (NCBI): domain Eukaryota; kingdom Viridiplantae; phylum Streptophyta; class Pinopsida; order Cupressales; family Taxaceae; genus Taxus; species Taxus chinensis. The sequence continues at coordinate 613,697,417 of CM034153.1, forward strand.
GATCAATCATCTAGATAGACAAAAATGGTTGGATACTTATGAAGGGGAATATAGTATGGATTCAGCTTACTTGATCATCGGCTCAAATTCTCAACGATGGACCAAATTGTCGGCTCTCCCTGTATGGCCCAAAATTCAATTCTTCCTTTGGATTTTTTTCCATGTATGTTGAGTTAGTGTTTCATCTGAAGGGAGAAAAAAGTTAGTAAAATTTTATGGGTTTATTTGGGGAGCAAAATCAGCTAAGTCGGAATCTTAGAGGAACCAGGAGGAACTGTTCCATTGTTCCTCCTATTCCCCAAATATCCGTTGGTCAAATCGGGCATGTCAGGTTGACAGTATCAGGCATGACAGTCATCCCTATTCCAATATGCTCTCGTGTTCCCCGATTCTCCGACTTTCCTAATTCCCATCCTTGTCAACTATGTCGCGCTTGATAGGAACCATGGGACTCGTTCCTGTGTTCCGTTTGTTCCCCGCCAAGCCGACTTTCCTGCTTCCAACCTCGAATCTGTTAAATTGAACCCGATGGGAACTATGTGAACTTGTTCCCATGTTCCTTTTATGTCCCGCATCCCTGCTTCTCCCACTTTGTCTTTTAAATTGGATAAATCATGTGTTTAAGCCTCGTTTAGCACTATTCCCTCGGGCCTCCCACGAGCCGGTTCACCATCAAAATTTTGTTTTTGTGGGAAAATGCATTTCAACCGAGGGCATTCCACGCACTATTTAAACCTTGCTCTACCTATTTTCTTTCACACTTGCAATCGAGAGAAAACCCTGCCCTGTCATTTTCCCATGCCCTAAAAACGGTTTTCCGGCCATTTCCCCCACCGTTTCTCAGCCATTTTTGAAAATCCAAGGTACATTGTGCTCATTTTGAGGACGTCGTCTTTTTCATCCAATTGGTAAGTTATTTCATCACTATTTTCCTCACTTTTAAAGCATTGTCTTGTTTTGGTGCCCTCCCTCTCTATTTCACTAAGCTTTTCTTTGAAAGAGCCTATTTGCCTCTGTGTAAGTATCTAATCTGAGAAAAATGAAGTTCCAATATGTTGGATATGAAGTGATGAACCCATTTCCTCTCTAGAAACCTTTGTACCTTAAATTGGAGATAGTGATATTAAGCACATGGACCTAAATGAATTCTGGGCCAGAATGACAGATGCCAATCCAACTCCATTGACTCTGAAAATCCTAGGCAGTGGTTTGGCCCATGCCGGAGGTTTCTCTAACTCCATGCAATGTACTGACACAATCTTAGCTTGTGCTTCTGGTTTTGATCCACAAACTAAAGAGTTGAAAGACCCTCAAGGGCAACTGATTGCTCATCTTGATGTTCACCATATTAACCTGGCCCCGGGTATTCCAACTTTTGACAACTCCAAAATCCTAACCATGGCTGATGCACAGAAAGAATTTTACCTGACCCCAAACAAGTATTAGTCGATGATTACCAACTCTTGGTTAAAGGTGAAGAAAAGGGCACCATCTAAGTTACCCCCGACTCTCTACAGATTTGATTTTATCAAGGAGTTGTCGGACATCATAACTCTTCTTGCAAGGAGTAAAGGGCCTTCCCTCTACCAAAGAGTTTCAAGAATGGATGTGTATCTTCATTAATTTGATTTGTGAGGGTAAACAAACTCTCAATTGGGGCGAGATCATTTGTGAAAATCTAACTCAGCAACTCACTCAAGTTCATCAAACCAAAACCTTCTATATGACTTCATATCTAATCTATACCATAGCTAGGTACAGGATCTGGATTGGCTTATCAAGCCAAGGTAGCAGACAGAATCTTCCTATTTTGAATTTTACACTCACTTGACTTATGAAAATAGCAAGATTCATTATAAAAGGGTAAATGATGCTTTCACAATGTTCCTGGTTAGATTATTGGAAGGTAATGTCACCAACAGAGTTTCACAAGAGGCTAAACAACTGATAGTTGTTTATGGAAGTTTACTTATTCAGTTCCAGAAGTTTTCATACATCAGAACAACAGGTTTTGAAGGAGTTCCTTATAAAATGCCCATCTATTGCAATGATAAGATTGTTCTGATTGAACTATGCAGGCAACTTGACCTTCTCCATAGGACCTGTAGAGATAAGAAGGTGTCTGGCATACAATTTCCCATATCCTTGGGAAACTATACTTGCGGGTCTACTCTAGATGCTCAGAATATTGAAAGAACTATCTCCTCTTTTCATGTTCATCCTTTTCAGAAAAGATGCATATTTTGACAGCAAGAACTTTATTGGAAACAATCTGCGTCTCTCCTATCTGCATGTGCCTACAATTGAAGATTACTGGGCAGATTGTGATGATGATTTTGAGGTTAGGAAGAGAGTATATGGCAGGCTGTCTCTTCAGCAAATCCAGGATTTCAAATTGCACAAGGTGCCAAAGAGCATGGTTGATGATGATTTTGATTTGCTTGCTCATGAATTCACTAATTCTATTCAATTCACTCCTCTCCCAACAATTGACTAGTCTCAAAAGGAGAAAGACAATCTAGATGATCTCAATGCTCATGTTCTATCAAGAACTAAAAATGGTTTAATAAAAAAGTTGTTAAATTTAAACTCAAGAAACTTCTCCTCAACAAGCAACTTCTTCCCAATAGGAAACTCCTTCTCACCAAGCTTCTCCTTCTTCTTCTCAGCAAGACCCTAGAACTAAAGTTTATGCAAAGAAAGATAAAGCTAAAGAAAGTGAGAAGAAGACTGAAACACCAAGTAAAGAAGGTGAGAAGAAAGATGAAACACAAGGAAGTAGGAGGGGAAATTGTTGTTGAACAAAAAGAGGAAGCTAACAGGAGGAAGGTGAGAAAGAAGAAGTGAAAGAAGAAGAGAAGAAGGATATGAAGAAGGAAAGTGAAGAAGATGATGAGGAAGAGGATGTAGTTGAAGTAACAGCTCTCTGAGTTAGGGAAGACAAGTACTGTCAGACCTAAGTTGGATATAAGAAGACCTTCTCCCTCCTCTGGAATAGGTACTGTGGCAGTTTCTGCTTCTCAACCACTTCCTCCGCCACTTGCACTTACATTACCTCCTCTTAGGTACATCTTCAAGAGACTCTTTCTCTTGGGTGCAGCCCATGATTGATAACAGGAAAAGAAAATATCAATCCAAGATTGAAGTTCCCAATTATGATGTTGTGGCTACACTCCTCCCCCTCCTAAGAAAGGCCAAGACCACCTCTCGTCTTGTTTCAGATGCCTCAGGACAACAATTCCTTGAAATTGCTAAGCCCAAAGGAGATAAGAGTGAACAAGAAGTTTCTGCAACAAATTTTGAGCTAACAAGGATATCCATGGGAGAATCAACCCCTGAAGGTGAAGTGCATAACCTCGAGAAATTATTTCCAAAGTTATTGAGAGGGTTGAAAAAGGTAAGCAAACTCAAGAGCAGCTGGAAGAGCAAGTGCAAGTTCTATCCAGCTTCATCAAATCCTTCCTCTCATCTGATAACACTCTGTTGGATCCAACTCCCTTGTCCTCTCTCCCACCATCCGCTACAACAGCTGACTTTGATTTGAAAGCAATTTCTGAAATACATAAGCATGCAACCCAAGGTAAGGCAGCAGAAGCATGGGTGGAGAAGATTCTTATCACAGGATTGGAATTCATTGATGAAGCCTCAAAACCTATGATAATATCATCTCGGCTCAAAAGCAGATCAACTTAGGGGTTGATAAGTATTGATAAAGAGGTAAAAATCTAGGCAAATGTAATTCAGGATCTCCGCATTATGGCCCTCACAGATGAGAAAATCCTCCTCTCTGAGAAGATTTTTGATGATTCTAAGAATAATCTATCTCGTACATGGTCCCTTAGTGTAGAATGGAGGATGAAAGTTCTCGAAGAAGCTTCTATTGAACTACAAAATGTTATCCAAAAAGGGGAATCTCTGAAGTCGAGATATTTGCAGATTACGTGCCCTCCGTTGTGACCTCTTCAAGGATAATTCATCTCAACGGAACTCAACAGATCAAATCAAAGAGGACTTTAAGAAGCTCATTAGAGGACCTGTACAAAACTGAAGAGTGTGAATAAGGATAAGATGGAGGAATTATCCAAGCTCAATAATGTAATAGTAGAGGTTGCTAAAGGTTTATCTCACTATGGAGGAACGAGTCCGAAATGGAGAATTCTCTAGGAGCCTGGATGAACAACCTTGCAAACACTATTGTGCCTAAGGAAACAAAAATATCAGTTGCAGTCACCAAGTTCTGAATGCATGTGTTAAAATTGAAAGTTCTGCTTCTTCTATTTCCTCTCTTCCTTCTTCAAGTACTCAACATAACTAGTTGTTTTATTTTTTGTTGACTTTATTTTTGTAAAAGGAAATATTTAATGTAAAGTCATTTTAAATGTAACTTGACTAATTAATTGATTAGTCACTTAATTAAACAACTAGTTAGTTTGGTAGTTATTCCTCCCCTCTTGCCTATATAAGGCTTTGTTTCAATTGTAAAGGGGTTGGATGTTGGAGATTTTGATGTAAAGAATACCGATTTTGAATACAGAAGAAGAACCTTTCCCTTCTTTCTTTCTTGTCCAGTCTATCTTTCTTTCTATCTTTGTTCAGTCTTATGCATCATTTACATATTCTGGATATTGAAACTTTGTGTTCTCACTTGTGTGCCAAGAATCATTGAACTTTGATTCATTTTGTATCTTGTTTACAGCAGTGGATTTCATTATATGTAGATGTGTGTGTGTTCTTGAGTTATAATGACATGCATGAGTAGAATAAGATCTGTTTCCTTCTTATTTGAAAGTGTTGTTCTCACTTCCCATTCTTCATTCAAGATTGTTCTCTTTTAAATCTTTTTCCCTGTATTCAAAATTATAAAATTACTTAATAGAGCTAACATCCTTATCGAGATTCACTAGAATGTATATTTGTAAATATTCCAGGGTTTCGATTTTTGTTTGAATAGGGGAACCTTGCCATCAAAGAAGGGACTGCTGTCCCCGAACAGTTGATCACATTCGCAACTACAATTTTTTCAGTCAACAGTGAGTGTAATAATAGACTCAGTTTTCAACAACATGACTCTCAACCAAGTTCACATTTTGAAACAAACAATCACCAAAAAGAAAAGAAAAAGGAAATCTAGGTCTCATCAAATATCAAGATAAGGGGAGATTTGACCAAGCAAATATGTAGAACTGCAATTTCGCACAAAAGTGGCACTGACCCTTCCATTGCAAACAAAATTGGCTGAATTCAACCATGGAAACAATGAATTCCTCCAATTCTTGGATTTGTCAAACTAATTAAAGTGTTGCACGGAGACTCATCTCCTACCCCCAAAAATGTGTCTTGGAGACTAGTACTTGTCTCAGAAACCGGTACTTGTTGGTACTTGTCTTGGAGACTTGCATTTCATTTTTTCTTTAATATATATGTCTTATAATGTTGGCCCTAGATATGATGAGCTATCAAAGATAAATATCAATATATTTACCCTTATTTTTTGTCAACATCTAATATCTTTACTTCGAAAAGTTATTAATATTTTTGTAGTGAGAAGTAGAATACAATGAAAATGGAACAGATTTTGTGGACTTTTTTCTGAATTCTCTTTAATGCATTTAAACTTTGAAAAGCATTATAATATTAGGCAGAGTAACAAGTACAGTTTGGCGGTGTCTTGGAGGCATTAATTAGCTGGTTATTGGTACATCCAAATATCAGTCAGTGACTTGGAGAAATTACCAGGCTGGTTTGTTTCTTGTTAAAGAAGTGTAATCCATTTTGCAATCAAGAACCATTTATTCTTTATTTTGATTAGTTAATGGGTTGATGTTTTTCTTTATCAGGATTGTTCATTTTCATGATGGTAAACCACATATAAGCAGTGATATAAAGCTAGTAGAATAAGTGATTGATGTCACTATGATGATTAAACCAACTGCGTTTATATTCTACAGGAGAATGAAGTAGAGCTGGTTTTGATCTCATTCAAAACCTGAGAATTTCTTTCTATGCTGTTTCTACCCTTAAAGAGCCATCATTTGATAGAAAACCCAGCTAAGCTTAACTTGTATAAAATTTGGGAAGTTTCTTTCAATTTTGGGATCTGGCATTATCATTCACCAATGCACTTAAATACTGTTTAACAGTGTGAATATAAAAAACCAACCTAAACCGTGATCTACACTCTAGTCAAGCAGTCCATAACTGTGTTTATTAATGAATATCAAACTTTCAAATAAAGATGCCAGTTTTTAAGGACAGATACAAAAAGAGAGTCTAATACTAGCATCACTACATAATGGAAAGTATGCTTTTAATCTTTTGAATTGGCTTTCATCTAAAAAGGAGTATTTTTCCTTCATGAAATGATTTATAAAAAAGGCCTTCTTACATCTAACTCTAATGCTTAACTGGAGAATCTTGTGTTTATTGTGAATAGATGGCCATTGGATTTGTACTACGGGAGCGGCCTGTTGCTGCACTTGCTGGAGTTGCAACTTTTGTGGTATGTATTGAGTTTGTTTTCATAAGGCTAAATATTGTTTTAAGATTATGTTGTCCATTGGATTGATTAGAAAATTTGTTCTGGTTTGGACATAGGGAATTTGGACAGCGTTTCCATATATAGCTGCAGCAGTAGCATCTTTGGTTTATTTTATTCGTTGTCGCTCCTCGGTGTGAATTTTATACCCCAGCTCAGTTGATCATGAGTGAAGGTCTCATCTCATCACAAGAAAGGATTATTTGGGAAGGGTTCAATGAATAATGTGGTCCGAGTTTCTTTATTTCTCACTTGTACAGTAAGTGCTAAAAGTTGAATCCAGCCTGCCATATGGGAATTTAGTTTTTAGCCATATTTTTTAGAAGCTATGCAAATATTCATAATCTAATCAGAAAAAACAAATCAGTTTTTTGAAAAATTCAAATAAATACATAATTTTGAAAAGCTATATACAAATGATATAAAATGTCACATGCATCATTGTGATTGATCAGGCAAGAAAGTGGAATTAGTTTTTTTGAAGCTGATATATACCTGCCTTTGGCATGATAATAAGTGGTCATTTTACAATAGTAATAAAAGAGAATAGTGAAAAGTGGAAAAAGAGTGAATTTTGTTGTCCAATTTTTTGGACGTTATTTTCTTTTTGGAACAAATCAAATAGTAGAGTTTATGATGTATTCCTATTTGCGTATTTTCTTAAGTTTATAATATCTTTAAAAAAAATTACTAGATCTTAATAAACTGTTTAACCTAAACAATCCAAGATAAATATATCAATTTTGTTTCTAGTTGTACTACTCTTAAACCGTTTTCTCTACCTCAACCTCACTAGAAAGGGTAATAATTTATTATTTTGAAATAATTTACTGACTTCCAATGTATTATCCATCCTTTCTATTAAAGTTCCTTTGCCTAGGCCTTTCTTAAGCAAATATTATGTTTTGTATGGTACGAATAAAATATCATCTTTGGGTATGGGAAGAAATATTTTTAAGACTGACACTAGCAACCTGAGTTGCAAGGATAAACTTAATTTGACGAGTTCAAAAGTATTTTAAACCCCTATTTGTGGCACAATATGGTAATTGCAATTTTATTAGGGCGATTTCATGCATATGGATCATTGGTTTAGATTAGGCTCTTAATGGCGCCTTCTTGTGTTTTGATCTCTTCATACAGCCTTATGCTTCTCTCTTTCCTCTATTTTGTTTTTCCTTTGTGTTTGCTGACCACAAGGTCTTTTGGTCCTTCCATTCCGAGTCTTTTGACTGTATTGTTGTTTGATAATGGTTGTAACCATTATCATCATCCAATATTGGTTGGGTCTTTCCGTTTCTGGCTTCTTTGGTGTTTTTCAATTTGATTATTGAATTCCCTTTTGGGTTGACATTTTTCTCTTTTCTTGGGTTGGCTTGTGCACTGCTAGGTTTCTAATATGAGTTTTAGAAGTCTATATAAACAAAGCATCCCTAGGCATTTAAGAGGACTGAACAAGGACAAGCAATTCTATTTTATCGAGTGAATATCTATATCTCTATTGCAACTACGAGGGGTTCTACGCTGCTGCGTAGTTGTATCAAAAGTTTGATTTCCAATAGAGAGCATAGGACTCTAGGATATGGGGGAACAATAAAGATAGGGTGGAGGCCTCTCTTACTTATTGCCATAGAACACTCGTACATGGATGCATAAAACTACAAGAGACTTGATTGCTAGCCTAATATGTAGAGCAACACCCACTGAAGTGTAGCTTGGTCTAGTAACTCTGCATATTGTTTCTTTTACGGGTGGTTTGATAATTGTTGAAGTTAGTTTTTAAAGGAGATGGCACTCAAACACTCGCACATCAATTCACAATTATGGAAGAATTGTTGGTCGAGGAGTACATGAAGGCGCTTGAAAATGTGTAGACATGAGTGCACTGCCTTGTCATTATCAGCCTAGGGAAAGCCATTATTGATGTTTACCATTGGTTGCATTTATTATTGGCACTTTGTGTTGGTAATAGGATTCCATTTCTACTCATTCTCATTTGAATGCAGCCAATTTTACAAATTTTACTCTCCACTACATGCCAAGTTCTTTTTTTAGCATTTTTAACATTTGTAAAAAAATGAGTTAATTATATTTCAAACCTACCCTTACTATTTATAGATTATGTTTTGATTTGTGTAAATTTTGATTACATTTGTGCACTTGTGGCCAAAATAGATAAAACATATTGACAAGGCTGTGCTTTTTGAATTCCAACCTTCAGGGTTTCATTTCTCTTTATAGGAGTTGATTTTTTAGAAGTTTGATTGCTTTATGTTATCTACAAACACTTTCCTTGTTAGGACCATGTTGTCTTTCTTGAGCCTTGGTCCTCTTTCCTTTCGTACATTGTATATATTCTCGTGTTTTTTTGTTTCATGAGTAGATGTGATTAATGTGTGATGCGTTTCTATGGTATTTTGTACATGGAATTTTTTAAGGCTATATATATTATTTAGCATAATGATATGGTGGTTATGCAAATGTTTATCAATGATTACACGTTTCTTTCGTTGCATTTACCACAAATTGTTAGAAAATGGTTTGAATTGTGATAGAGTTGCATATGATAATGACGCTTTAGGTGTGGATGCCCTTGCAATTTATAATGTAATGTCTAAAATTAAAAACATTGACATCTTTTTTGGTTTGAATACAGATCTAACTAACTAATAGTGGATGTGCAACAAAGACATATGTGGTACCTAAAATTCTACATCTATAAACATGTTCCCTCTAATTATAACTTGCAAGTCATAACTAACATTTGTGGATTCTGAAATATCCATAAATATCATAACTCAAGCAAAAATAGTGAAGTGAAGAAAATTCTCTATTCTTAATACATACGTTTGAGCTACTCAATTAAGATCCAAACATGAGAGGAAAGGGTGAAATTGATCCTAACCATTTCAATTCACTTTAGAGGGAAGGGTGAAAGAGATTAGCTAAAATGTTAATAACCTAACATCATCAGTAACAAGATAGGGCAATTATAAAACACACATTTGAAAAGATTCATAGACAATATCACAACATGATACCAAGTTCCTAACATTTTCATGTGCGTGCGCACACGTGTATAGACTTATTAAACAATTTCCATGATATCGTTCTTATTCTTCACTCAAATGCTAAAATATTATTTGCAACCAAGCAACACCTCATAACTCCTAACTCATACAAAAAACACATTTGTCACTAAGTTCTTATTTCGATTCATCCAATGAGAGTATGAGAGCAAGCTTAAGTCACAAGTTTCTTTTCATTCTAAAATAGCAAGGTATACTAGCTAAGAAGTTGGAGTCATTAATTCCCTTACCCCAAAGGTTGTTATTAACAATTAAGTTGAGGGTTACTCAGAGAACATAAACTAATCACTTTGAAGGACCTTAAGCCAAAACACGTTTTCTAAGATTAAGAAGTATCTTAAACTATATATGACAAACAAGTGTATTTCTGTTATTGATTAGGCACTAATCAGAGAGCAACATATATTTATAACACTAACAAATATTTTATATAGAAAAAATAGAACAATGAAGCAAGAGAAGAAAGTGGGTATAAATAAGTTTAGTTTAACAATATTGGGGATAAAAAAAATTAAAGTATTAAAGATAAGGTTTATTGTTTTACTATAGTTTTGTTTGGCTGAAGAAAAACTAGACAACAATAGCTAATGTCTATGATAGACCATGTTTTCTAATTGTTACATTCTTAGCTCAAATGCTAAAATATTATTTACAATCAAGCAACATTAGATAACTCCTAATTCATACAATAATAAATTTGTCACTTATTATTTCTATTCATCAAATGAGGGTATGAGAGCAAGCTTAAGATGCAAGTTTCATTTCATTTTAGGATAAGGATGCATGCAACTGAACAAGTTCTCAAACACATTAATTCCCTACACCAAAAGTCTTCATTGCAATTGAGCTCTAGGTTACTCAGAGAATATAGAATATTTATTTTAAAGAATCTAAAGCCAACACCATTTTTCTAAGATTAAGGAACATACTAAAAAAGCATAATGTTAACAAATAACAAGCACATATTTCTTTGTTGATCAAGCATCAAATAGAGAGCCAAATATATTTATAACAATAACACTTACTTAAAATAACAAAAATATAAAAAGTAAGAGATAGGTATACACAAGTCCCATTTAACACTATTGGGCATCAAGAAAGTTCAACAATCTAAGATAAGATTCGTTGTTTTACTTTTGTTTTGTTTTGTACAAGAAATATTTGGCAACAATACCTAAAATCTCCAACAAACTATGTTTTCTATCTATTACATTCTTAGCTCCAATACTAAAATATTATTTGCAACCGAATTACACTCCTAATTCATTGACCACACTTGTCACTTGGTTCTTATTTCAAATTTTAAATGAGATTACGAGTACAAGTTTAAGATGCAGGTTTCATTTAACTATAGAATATGGAGGCATGCAACTTAAGTTGTATACACATTAATTCCCTAACCTAGAAGTCTTTATTAACAATTGAGCTTAGGGCTACTAAGAGAACGTAAACCAATCACTCTAAAGGATCTTAAGCCAACACCATTTTTCTAAGTTTGAGAAGCATTCTAAACCAACACCAATTTTCTAAGTTTTAGGAGCATTCTACACTAAGAGTATTTTTAACATATGACAAATAAGCCTATTTCCTTTGTCAATCAAACACCAAATAGAGAGCAAAACATGTTTATAACATACAATACCAATTATTTAATTAGTAGAAATAGAACAAGCAAGCAAAAAAAACAAGCAGGTATACACAAGTCTAGTTTAGCACTATCAGAGACCAAGAAAATTTAACAATCTAAGACATGGTTCTTGGTTTTACTGGAGTTTTATTTTACAGAGGAAAGCCTAAGTTGTAACAACTAATGTCTAACACAAATCGTGTTTTGTGATTGTTACCAAGATACAAAATTGTTTAACTGAGCACCTCACAACAACCTAACAAACTCTATCTAAACAACATTTAGTTCTTTTATAGAGCTTAATAGTATGCTCCCAAGCTCAGGTCTCTAAGTGTATTAGAGTAAGACACATAAATGAAATGAGTCTATTGGGCTTGTACGACTCATCTGATGTTCCCTATACATATATATGTGGAATCAAGAATGTTGTAGTTCTTCTTGTGCTTGCTTGTGTGTTAGTCCTCGTTGCCAAGACATACAACTTCCCCTACACAACCTGACAAGTTAGCTCACATAGTTACCCTTACAAATAATCTTTATTGGCACTATTTGGTCCACTCACAATTAGTCTTGACCATGAAAAAGCAAACATGAGTCTAGGACCTTTAGACACCATTTGACATGATCCAAACATACAAAAGAGGGACTTGACTGGAATTCTAAGACCAAGTAAGTGAAATGATACATGTTTTTGTAACAAAACATGTTTAATTACTTTACAAAGAAACAATGTTTTAAGCTAACATATTGCATATAACTTTAAGTGAATAAAATGCATTTAAAACAACACTCACATAATAGACATTATCAACCGATTTATTTGACAATTCCATTTCCTATATTAATAGAAGTCAACCACACATTTTATTTACAATGAAAGCATTAAATAATTGTGGAAGTAAACAAGAGTTCCAAACAACATTTTCACACTATTTTCAAGCTAATAAAACATATGTGGAAACATCATTCCATTAATTCACAGATCTAACAATAAATTATTCTAATTTAATTAGATTTTCTAAGTTGGAGAAAAGACAATTATAGCAATTGGAAATTTATTTGTGGAAGGATAATATAAATTCACCTAGCATTTTGAATGCCTTTGTTTAGCTTGTGACGGCAAGAACAAAATTATTTGAAAAAGTGATTACAAAAACTTATTATTTTTAATTGCAAAAACAAGTTTTTTTTAAAGTTTGAAACAATATTTTAAAGCCATTTAAATGCTAGATTTGACAAATTTCATCAACACATATACATGTATGTGTGTGTGTGCACGCTCACGTGCTTGCGTGCACACATACATACACACATTATTTCTAAATTGACTTCACAAAGCCATTTAAAACAAAGATAATTCATTTAATAATTATATTCTACTTCCAATTTTGACAACAAAATCTAGACACCTGAACAACATTCCAAATAAGGCTCCACAAAGGATACCATAACAAAAGAAGGGAAACCAAAAATATTAGGTTAAAATGATGTCAAAATTGACAACCTTCTGCCTCCCCATAAGTAATCATATTTAAACTCTCCATAAACTCATGTTACACCATTAATAGAGATATTATTTTTGCTTCTCCTTTTAATAACTATTTTTATACCAGCAAAAAATGACACTCCATATTTTTTTTTTGCAAGTCTAATTGTTGATTTGTATGGATGCCAACTCATATTAAAAATTACATAAAAAATCGCTACATATACATATCAAATATTTTGTTGAAAATGTGAATGCTTATCAAATCGAAAAACTAATTGTATATTTTGTATAACTAAGTAAGATTACACATTGTATTATGCCAATGTACAAACTGATGTGTTTTTGCATTCCTTTTCAGCACGTAGTAGACTTGTGATTTTTTCCAAACACCTAAAGTGTCTACATATATGGCTGTACTTGCCTCTATATGGAATATATAAGCAAACATTTTACGTGTAGTAAAATTGAACCTTCACTTACTCTATTTATTAACTTGAAAACTTCTTTTATTAAGAAAACTATATTGAGTTATGTTTCATCCTCACACAGTTAATAAAAACTTTAAGTTTTTGTTTTTACAGTTAAACGCTTTTGATCGAAGCTTAGAACTGAGGGGTTCTTGGGTCCCCTCCATTAAAAGTACTAATGTCCATAGACAAGATATTAAAATTAATCCATCACAATCACAAACCACAACCACTGAGCCTGCACCGACGGTGCAATTTTTCCCGCCATTGCCGTTTTTAGAGCCACCAACTGCCACCAACGCCAATACCGACGATGTAAAATCTGCCACCACCGAAAGGAACCACCAACCACAACCACCAGTGATGCAACACCCGCCACCACCAATATACCACCCTGAAGGAATCATGCCCAACGGGGTTTGAATTTGGGTGGATCCGGATACAACTGTCTGTCTTAACCGATCCACCCAAATCCCATTGGCAATAAAAAACTTAAAAGTTTATGTTGATTTTTATTCTCAATATTCTTTGAAATACTTTATTTAATTCAACTATTTAATTCTATTAAAATTTCTGTAAAATAACATTTTAATCATTGTATTCATTATAACATCCATCCTACCACTTGTAAGTTTTTACATCAATTCATTGTTGTGTGGTTAACTTGATCTATTGGCTTTGTCAATAGCATCATGTACTAAAATTACAATAGTTTCTACAACTTAAACTTGCAACTTGTGTATTAATTTAGATTATATGATAATTTAAAAACAAAGTACAATTATTTAGTAAAGTTTGTACAAACTAATGATAAATGAGATGTTATATTGCTACATGTCAACAATAAAAAAGGCTTCGAAAAGAATTGACAATGAGGTGAAATGCTTTATCATTCATGTGGGTATCCCACTATTTTTTTAAATAAATATTACCCCGCCTATCATGTTGAATGGTAATTTTTTTGATGAAAAAGATCTTATATTATATTAAATGCAACATGATACAAGATTCTCTCAACAAAAAAGCGGGTGATATGAGAGCACACCTCAAAGCCACAAACACACTAGGCCATGCCTATGAAAGCAAACAAAAATTACAAAATGTTAAAAATAAAACCATTCAACGACGAAGGGACATAAGGACCAGGAGAACCAAATGACTCTTGAGAATCAGAAGCAACAAATCATCTCTTCTTCTCCTTATATTTCGTGACTACAGTCCACGACGCCTGTGGGGGAGCCAATGCAAGCGGAGGGACTGGGCGAGGGCTAGTTGGACTCGGGTCAGAACTAAAAGACTTAGAGACATGCGATCACTTGGTACCACTGCCAGCCAAGGGAATCTCAACACTCATATTTTCAAAACTTTCAGAAGGAAAGCATGTGTTGACTTCCAATGCTGAAAATGACTGCCAACCTTTAGGCCGTGGAGCAATCATTTTTTTCTTTTTTTGAGACTTATTGAGCACGCAAGCCTCTTGTAGGTGACCAATTTGGTGACATAATCTACATCGGAAGACCGTGTTCTCATAATCAAGAAGATGAATCCATCTGAAACCATCATGAAGTAACTCCAACTTATCAGGAAGCCCCTTGCTGAGGTCCGCCTCAATGCAAATACAAGCGTAAGTGAATAACCCTTGTTGGACTGTTCATCATCTGCCTCAATGAAATGACCAATAGAGTTACCAATAGCTTCACAAACAACATGATGCTAGAGGGGGAGAGGGAGATTAGGGAGACGAACCCAAACCGATATTTTGGAGACTGCCATAGTAGAAGGATCAAAATCCTCAAACCACAGAGTGAGGAAAAGGCCAGCCCTACCCCAAAAACCACGGGGCCATCGGTAAACACTCATTGATAATCAATAGAAGAAGAGAACTAGACAATAAAAAACCCTTTTGCACAAAGTTGAATCTCACAAGCACTCGCCCAAGTGGAGTGAATCCATTTATGGAGAGCCTCTATTTGTGACCAAAATCCATTAAATCCACATGTAAGAGCAGAAAGCTTTGAGGATAGAAAAACATAAGTTATGTCTTGTTGTCTCACTTCTATTAAACACTTTTTTCCATTCTATTTTCCTTGATTAGAATGCCATGTTATTTTACATGGACTAGCTAGGACACAAATCTTAGACTTCTCATTTTGTATGTGGGGATGCTATACGAGGTGAGCTACGAACCCCTTTGTGATCATTTATTTTTGGCAGGGCTCTTTATTATTGTTCAATTGGGTCATTTTCTCCAACATAGTTTCTTTCACAAAAGTGCTTACTATCTATAAGCTTCCTAGTCATGGGAATTAAGTCTTCTTCCGACGAATTTTATTACACAATCATTTCGTGGAGAATATGCATGTTTCAATGTGGAGGGCTAAATGGTTTTTTTTGAAGTTTATTGAACATCACATGTCTCCATTTTCACAATGTAAATTTGTAAAGTTTTATATAACACCTTATGCCCGATGAAATCTATTTAACTTGTAAACTTTCCTAAAACTAACTGATGTTGACACATTTCATATATTAAAAAACATTGATGAGTTTATTTACAAAGAATGTGATAAAAATATTGATTTTAGCCAATTGCAAAGTCCATAAAAACTAATCAAAAATACATATAATACCTCATTCGATGTATTTGGCATTTCAGAAAGACACAAATGAATGCAATCTTTCCTGTGACTGAAAGGAAGGTGTAGATATCAAAAATTGGGTCACACTCCACTTGGCCCCCCGTCGAATAACCAACTCAAACATATTTACCTAAACATGGCCCCTTTCCACCCCACATTAATATTAATTTAATTAACTTAATTAAATTAATACCCATCCTCACAACATTCATTACTTAATTATTTTAATTAAGCTAAATTTCCACTTCACCCCTCCTACCTCACCTAGCCACCTCACCCTAGACTTATTCTTAGCATGTTCCCTTAATTAACTAAGCCCTGATCTTACTTGCCTTAATGAAGCTAAGATTTGGTCTAACCCTAAAAGCACATGCCTAAGATTTATCTAACCACATTCTTGCTCATTAGAAGGGAAACTTCCGTTCTGATCTGCGAAAAAAAAACCAACCCAACCCAAGAAATCAGAAAGATCTGCCATTTTTAGTAAACCTAGGGAATCCCTCCTTAACCGACTTCGGTCACCCCTAAACTGATGCCGGTCAACTTGGAACCGTCATCAGTTACCATTTATTCACCTTAGCAACCTTGTTTTTGGGTTGGCACATTTTGAGAACAAGAAGACGAGAAGAGAGCTGCATGCAAGCAAAACCAGAGTCTTTTCACTCAACCCAGACATCCACAGCCAGCACTAGGACTGATCCAAAGATATTGCATTCACGGAAGCATTCCAGGAAGCACTACTGTGGCACCAAACACCATTCTTCTGATCAACTACCATCACCATTCAGCCATCAAGCATGTATCACAGTAAGTATACCTTTTTACCAGCATAGTCTATTTCAGTATAATAGCCTTGTTTCTTATGTTATCACTTTATACTTTGCATGTTCTTTTCCCATCTTCTACCTATTTGTAGACTCAGCGATTCCTCTACCCACACCACCAAGTCAACCCATTCTCGCCTCCTACACCCCTCTGGGTATACCTGAGACTTTTATAGACCTCCCTATCCATTCTTCCATCTCTGTTCAGCTTCAATTCAACTCCTGTAATCAGATCTCATTGAGTTCTTTTCACCCTGACCATATCGATGCCAGACACCCATGACCGTTGTCGGTCCTTTCTAAAACTGGCATCAGTTACACCAGACTGACATCAGTATATGTGTTTCATACCTCTTGCCAATAACAGAACCAAATAACCTTCTACCAAGTGACCTAAACAACCCAGAACCTGACCTTGACCAGTCCCAGTACCCTGACCCCTGCCTACCCTTCAAATCTGAGTATAGCCTACCCTGCTATGTTAGATTTGCTTATTGTGCTTGAATAAAATACCTAAAACATATCAACTACACTAGGACTTTGTTTATTTCTCACATTAATTTATTTTAAACAATGGATTGACAACCATCTAGGGAGTATCACACTTCCCGGATCTAACAAACGTTAGGCAGTCCACTGTCATATATTATTTAACTCTTCTTTTGTGGTCTTGTTTTCTATTTCAGGTAGTTCCTCCCAGCCAAAAGGAAGCTCTCGTAGTCAAAAAATTGGATTGAGAAGTTAGAACGCACGCAACAACCATCAACCGACCAACATAAACATGTATTCCTCCTCAGCCCTTACCTTTATCTGTTTCATCTCAATAATGTAAAGAAAACAGTGAAACAAGAAGTTCAAATCCATTGTCAATATAATACAATCAAGAACTTCTGATTTTTTCAGTACAGGAATGCAAAATCCGTAGGTACAATGTGGCATTTGAAATGAACACAAAAGAAACATTGCTGTTTACTGGAGTTTGCAAAACACAACAAAAGACTCCCAACTATTTCTGTAAGAATCAATTGGCAAATTTTTCATACAATTTTCTTTTTCAAACCTATAAGAGCTCTAATATCTTTTGAATAATGGTTGTATTTCATATTGGTTTGCAACTTATTTTGATGGGTCTCAAGGGTTGCATATCAATATGCAACACTTTATTCAAAGTGACATTGAAATGGGCACCCAAAGGCCTTGATATTTCATAGACCTTTGACCTTTGACCTTTCTAATTGGCACATGAATATTTCGAAAATCCTCTTTAAAAATGTAATACACTATATATTTTACCTTTTAATAATTACTCTTAACAACTTGGATTTATTAGAATTCTTATAATTGCACAGATCTATGTGAATAATGAATTCTCTAAATTTTATTTCAATATTAAATAATTTATAAGATTAACACTTTTATTACCATACAAAATAGCAAAACTTAAATATAAAAAAAAACAAAAAACTACAAGACGAATTTTGTAAGCGTACCTTTTAATAAAAGGCTAGTAGTATCAATTCTATCTGAACTTGCCAGGTATGGAAATCTTTGTCTTCAAAATTTTCGATTATTTTTAACTTGTCCATTTTAATACTTGACCACACAAAATGACGTTCAAATATGAATATTGACTAACTCAAATGAACTAGAAACCCCATGATTAGATAGTAGTCATGACAGATTCACATAACATAAAAGAAAAACAAAAAGAAAATAATAATAATAGAGGAAGTGAATAAACAAACAAACACACCAATAATGCAGAATTTGGACTAATAACATGTACACCTACATATTAATCAAAGAATGTGGCACTAAAGCACACAATGTAAACATTATAAGTGCAAAAAACGTATATGACAAAAAGTTACAGGATGAAGTGACAAAAAACAAGAGTCGTCGTCCTTACAAATGCCATGTAGGTTATAGAAATAGGTGTGAAACAGGGTGATATATATATTGGATCCAAATGTAAAGCACCATTGGAAATATCCAGGTAAATGTAATCATCACTTGCCAAAAAGAGCTTTGAGCCACCAAACCCCTCCATCCTTGGGTTTGGGTGTTTCCTGTTCCTCTTCGGGACCCTGCGCCGTGTGGGTTGTTTTGTGCAGAAGATCCACATTGTACCCTTCTTTTCTTGCCTTCTCCAACAGCTGGTTATAGATTTCTTCATCCAGATGAGGCTCCCGGCTCAATATCTGATCAACAGCAGCCAACAATTAAAAATAAATACATAAGAAAGAGTTTCCACAGTCAATAAAATTAGACAGAATGCTTCTTTTATGATCATCAGGGTGAGGTCTATCATCCGGACAGAGAATATTCTTTGATTCTATCATCTGGACAAGAATGTTCTTCGCAGGGATGAGATTTGATGGCAACCTTGTCTGTGATTGGAATTTTTAGGACGGTCAAGCATTTTTATTCCTAGCCTTCAAATAAACCCAAAGTAATAAAACTTATTCAATCTTTTTTTGAAAATAGTGAAATAGAGAGAGGATAATAACAACAAAATCTGCTTTAATAGTGTAATGAATGACTATTTATGAATATATACTTGTTTTATAAATTATCATAATAGGTGACAGTTTTGCAATAGCATAAACCGTCATATATATCAAAAATACCTAAAAACGGGTAGAATGGGCGTCAAATTTAAACAGTAATAAGAACGAAATTATTGTCTAGAGAGGATAATAACAACAAAATCTGCTTTAATAATACGGACTGACTATTTATGAATATATACTTGCAATAAATTTGACAGTTTTTACAAATAATCAGACAGTATGTGACAGTTTTTCTAATAACATAAACCGTCAGATATATAAAACACCTTCAAAAATGTGTAGAATGGGTGTCAAATATCAACCCTACAGTTCTATATAAGTATAGGGGCTAAATTTGACGGCCACCTATCAAACAATTTTCGTTTCAATACTGCCCTTCAAAAAATACAAAACAATGTTATTGATACTGACTACACTATATTTATTTAATTATATTTAATATATATTTTTTATGATTTACATATTACTCTATATAAATCTTGATGTTCAAATTTAAAATATTTATAAGTAAATTTTATAACTAAAATTACATTTAAAAAAACGTCCAAACGGCTGTCAAATTTAACCCAATAACCGAGAATATTCTCATCTAAATAATAAAAACAAAGAATATTCTCCACATGAAATTAAAGAATATCCTTGAGTCATCATGATGATGGATAGAATCAAAGAATATTCTCATCATGGTGATATATAGAATCAAAGAATATTCTCATCACAATGATAATGATAAGAATATTCTGCAGAAAAAAAGACTGATCCTAAACCTTATCTGGAAACCCTCCACAAATCCAGAAGCATTTTCTACCTAATAAGTAAAAATCGTCCTCAGTCGACTTACCCACAAAAACTTTCTGGAGGGCTGTCCGACCATAGCCCAGCGGTAGTCGGCGTCGAGGGCAATGACCCAGTAGTCCCCGAGCACTGGAAATATCGGCAAAAATGGCGGCACATAGAACTTGACCTTCAGCTTGGCCTCGTCGCTCTGCGGATCCACCTTGTACGCAGTTCCCTCGATGGAACCTCTTTTCCCGTTCGTCCATGTCTCGTTGAGGACGTGGACTGTGCTATCGGGGTTGAGAGTGTATGTAGCTCTGGTGTTCACCCCGCCCTTGGGCTGAAACCGCGACGGAATGGAAGCGATCTCATACCAACGCCCCATGTATTTTTCCAGATCCACTCCCTTCACCACCTCCATAATCTTCTTCGCAATTTTTTCTAAATGAAAAATTCTCAATTCCAAAAAAATCCCAAATCTACTTTCACAGAAATTTTCTTTATTGCATGTAGAGTGGGCAATGAAATGAAATAAAGCTCTGCCACCGCTTGTTTGCCTTCTCCCCCAAGAAATATATTTGTCGCAAACACACGCGTCGGATTTCTGGTGAAGAGTCTAGAGCTTCGTGTTCGAAATATCCTGGGTGTGGTGTTCAATAACGGTGCAAGTTCCAATGCAAAATTGACGGCCGGTTATTTTAGAGATTGGTGAGATCCATGTCCCTTCCACTTGGCAGTTTTCAAATATAACCGTCATTCTCATTATTGGTCTAATAAATATATAAAAAATTGGCTTTAAATCTTGTGTTGTGCACATTATAAAGGGTATGATTGAAATGTATTCTGTTATAGTCCATGGTCGTTTGATCTTTTGGTGAGGTCGTTTGGTTCATATAGATTCCACCAAAAACTAATTCTGGTTGAATGTAAAGGTTTCTGACCCCGACATGGAGAGCCAAACGGTTGAGACTAGGATTGTGCTCTGGACGACTGTGACGGTGTGGATGCCCCTTACTCGTAAATGTTTAGTTGAAGGTGCTCAATCATTTAGTTTGTACACTTATTTTTGCTATATGTTTCTTTTGAAAAATGGGCAGAGATGGTAACAATCTATGTAAGTCAGTGCCCAGTTGTAATGCTTCGACATTCAATCCAAAAAAGTATTTGACTTGGAACACCTAATTCATCATTTGTACTCAAAGTTTTCATATGTAACCCTTATTTTTAATATAGATTTATATTCAAATAAATAAAAATTAAATTATTGTTTTAAGTTATTTTGTAATAATAGTAATTTTTATATAATATTTAAATGTAAATTATGCCATATTATTTAAGATTAAAGGCCTCTTTCATTATTTTCTCTTGTTTACGATTATGTGTATGGTGGGAAGTGGTTTCGTGTTATATATATATATATATATATATATATATATATATATATATATATATATATATATATATATATATATAACACACACACACACACACTTAGTTACCTAGGGAGAGGGTCCTGTCCATGTGGCATCCCCATATCACACCAGCCGTGAAACCATTCAAGGATGGTAGTTTAAGCTCTCGGCGTACCCACGGATAAAACTACATTATCATGGTGCCCCATCACTAGAGTATCTAAACTATCGATAGTAGGCCACCTTAACATAGAGCCAAGATTTGAACCTTGGACCTCCCAATTACAAGGAGACCCAAGAACCGTTATGATGCACTATTTTTAGTAAAAACTTGAAATGGTCATATCTTTTGATCCGAGTGTCCATTTGAGTTTGTTTTTTTGAAACCATTTGTTTTGGTAAGACAAATGCACAGGTCAATCCGCCTTGCCGGTTAGAGCCATTTTCAGCACATTTGCAGGCTCGAAATCTGCCATCTAGGGGCCGAAAATTAGGATTTAAGTTGTAATTCAATTTTTTTCCTATTTTAGGGCATTAGTTAATTTTAGTCTCTAGAATGCATAATAGAGTAGAAAGTTGACAATTCCTCTAATTTAGGCATGTAGAAGATGCGTGGCAATTTTTTTGCCCGTATGAATAAAAATACAAACTTACTAAGAATAACAAGTTCTAGTAAACTGCGAAAAATAGTAAATTTCGCCATCTAGAGTAGATTTAGTCAAAGTTAGTTAAAGTTTTCTTGGCAACTTGAGTTGGGAGTTGTTTTATTATTTATGAAGCATTGTAATTCATCATTCAATAACGAAGAAGAAGATTTATTTTCTTTGAGTTCAAGATATTTGCAGTATATATATATATATATATATATATATATATATATATATATATATATATATATATATATATATATATATATATATATATATATATTGTGTGTGTGTGTGTGTGTGTGTGTGTGTGTGTGTGTGTGTGTGTGTGTGTGTGTGTACTACAATTGGCTACATAATCTAGTATCAGAGCAAGTTCGAGTCTTGGTGGAGGAAAAAAAAATGGTAAGAAGAAGAAGAGGGAGAGGGGGCGGTATTGCCCAGATGAATAGAAACATGTAGGATCTGCAGAGGCAAGTTGTTGAGCTCACTGTAATTATAGCCCAGAGAGGAAATCAAGGTGGAGATGACACAAACTGAGAAGAAGTTTGTGAATAGGAGGAAGCACAAGGACCACCCTTAGCTTTTGAAGAAAGGATGCTTCGAGCATTAAAACAAAAGAATGATGAGATAAGAGTTGATGTTTTAGAATGTGGAGGTAGCCTAAAACCAGAGGAGCTGATAGACTTGTTGACTAATATGGGAATTTTTTGTGAGTGGAAGGCTATGTCAGAGGAAAAGAAGGTAAAATTTGCATGCATGAAATTAAAATTATGGGTAAGTGCACCAATTTGGGGGGCCAAAAAGTGGACAAAAACCTGAAAATAGACAAAACACGTATGCATTCTATTATAATGCGACCGCGTTATGTTTTTATAGGTTTGGAAATTACCAAGCCTATAACGCGTAAACATTATGTCTGTTATAAATTAAAAAAAGGATCCCGAGCCTTTATCATTTTAACTCCCCCGAACACAAGTTTCAGAGCTTAATCGTGCCCTCATGTTTTGTTATTCAGCTGGATCTCAAACTCAAACGATCATCTCTGAATCGTTGGGAATATTTGAACCAACAATGACGCGATGGAGAAGAGGTAGGCACAATTATTTTCTCAAAATTACATTGAAATTTGGTAATTATAGAGTAGAATTTGAATTGAAACATTTTTTTTATTATTACAGTTCGAGGTCGAGGGAATCAACTAAAAGCAAACCCTGTTATTCCTATCATCCCTCCTAGCCCTCCCATAGTTTCTCAACATCCCTCAACTAGTCAAGAAGATTTAACAACCCACATAGTTGAAAAAAAAATGAAATTGAGGATTTAATCAAAAGAATGAGGGATTCACAATCTACAAACCCCCATTGCGCCTCTCTTGCAAACACATTGGAGGCATTAGTGGCTCAAGTTGACGTGACATAAGGGAAAATTGATCGCTGGACATCTTATAGAGAGGGTTGTAGGGTTTATTATTCCAACAAATTGTCATATGTGGATGTAAAGATTTTTTTTTACAAAAGACATCATATGTGCCTTATTCACGGACCCCCGCACTAATTTACATGTAAACGGTTTCCCATCCATTGGTGCAATAATAATTTGATTAAAAATAAATTTTGGGACCAATGGTGGATGGTGTTTGATTTTCCACATTGCAATAACAACAAGGTGTCACTATAATTTTTGAGGAAACTCTATTGCGAGTTTATCCTCAACGAGATCCCAAATTATTTTGATTTATGAGATTTCCAGGGCTGAGGAAAAAGATTTGCACATGATCGACTAGGTGCACAATGTGCACCTATTTAGCAGAGTAGAGTTCCTGCACAGAAGCCCCCTCACCCTGAGACTGTTCCTCCAATAGTGAAGGAGACAATAGATATTAATACACTGCACATGCCTGAGGGGCTATCTGAGACCCTTGTTCGACATACGAGGGAGATTTATGATCTAAATGCTCGTGGAGGTACACAGAGTATTCCCTCAGGGAGTACTAGCATGAGGTCACATCTTTTCTCCTCATGTGGTAGCATATGTTTAGGGCCCGAGGAGGATGATACTTTCATGCATACTGATTTTGGTGGAGTTGGCGCTGGGGGTATACATGATAATGCCACTATGTTAGATGCCTTTTTGAGTGAGACATTTGGATTACAGTCATCAGTGTCACCTTCACAGGTATTTGTTATGTTTTATTATGTGTGTTACAAAAAGATCAAAGTACTTGATTTACTTATATATGTTAAATTTTTGAAATAATTGTATTTGTACATATATGCATTGATATTACAGTGCGCAGGAGGGGCGGCATCATCCTGACCATAGGCTACAAGCACCATGTATACACATACATTCACAGAGGTAATTTAGAATGTTAATTGTGTAAAATATTCACGTATGCAAATATATATATATATATATATATATTGAAGTCAAATATATTTATGTTCTTGTATGTTCATCTAACTTTATGTAATACATGTTTGATAAAGATGTCAAGTTCACTAGACACCCCACCATCTCTACGATGAGTAGAGAAAGGTGTTTTCGCTGTGATTTCATCTGCGCAAGAACTCACTGAGGTATTCAAACAACATGTATTTTCGTTAAATTGCTCATGTAATTCATATTATGTTAAATTACATGTTAATAATGTCCTTCATTATAGAATTATTAAATTATGTTAATAATGTCCTTCATTGTGTATACGTAGGAGTTACCTGCGATAGGTAGCAACCCTGTTCATTTTATTCACAGGCATGGTAGAGTAATAAAAGTTATATATTGATAAAATTAGTTATAATATTGTCATTACACATACATGTACTTAGTTCTATTTTGGATAATTATGATGTTTGATTTTGTGATCTTTTGTGTATGTAGGGAACTTCAACCCCCTCCATTTTGACCTCGAGGGCATAGATTCCTTGATCTCATAGTTTTGATACCCCCATTCATGCTCTAGGAGCTCCCGGTGACTCATCTGAGCGTGAGATGTAGATTTAGCGCAACCGAGAGCTTGCGGTAAGTATGTGTATTTATGTAAATACTTTCATTAGCATGGTCTTAAATACATGTTGAAAACATATATAAATTCATTTTTGAAAAAAAAAATGTTTGCATTTATAGGTTCAGTTATAGGCGAGTCTTCAGTAGAAGAGGACTCGTAGCATGGACACAAATGATCTGAAGTTATCTCATAGATCTCCATCTTCGTCTAAGGGAGGGCCTTCTTCCAACAAGGCCAAGAGAGGGATAGATTTTGATGATTAGGAAATATATATATATATATATATATATGTCTTACATGACATTTTTTTGTATGCCTATGTGCATGGCCTTGTATGTACGCCTAAATGACATTTGAACTTGATAGTATATGACCTATTTAGGCATTTTTATATTTATTGTGCACGTTAATACTATTTGGAACTCAAATTTTTTGTATGAGACCTTACATTTCTGAGATTATTTTTGTATGAAACTAACATGATGTGCAATTGACTATATTTAAGACATTATGGATAATTTTTTCATTTATTGGTGATGTACATGTACTAGTATTTTCAATGTATAATATGCATCAAACTTTGGAAATCAATATTTATATATAATGTATGTACATATAAAGAGTTACCTAATATGAGTAATTATTCTTTCAATTTATCAATGTGTATTTACCTTACCTGCGCTTCTTCTTGCTCACGGTCTCTTTGTAATGGTTCCTATATTATCATGCACCTACTACATTCTTTAATGCTTCTTGGACTATCTTGATTGTTGGGCTTGATAACCCAATGTTTCCAACTTGCTCTTACTTACTTACACCAAACCCCTACTATGAGGATCATGTTTATAACACCTTTGTCTATGAATTAACACCTTGAAATGCATTAGGTCTGTTGCACCCTGTTGATTTTCTAGTTGTTTTCATTGATGTGAAAGGTATTGATGGCAAAGGGAGAGTGGAAGAACATGTTCATAAGATTTTTTTTAGAGGTTCAAAGTGAATTCATGAGGTTCCAAGAAGACAAGGTTTTGGATGGTGAGTGGCATTCCTTTTAGGGTAGTTTCAGTTACCTGAAGCAGTGAACCATGATGGTATATGTTAGAAAAATAATGGGAGAGGTGTTGAAAGAGCATCTACAAATGTATGCGCAAAGGTTAGACTCAGTTCAACTCTAGGAGCTAGTTTTGTATGTAGGACAGAAATAGTATTGAGAATAAACAATGTTCTAGCATGCAAATGAGATGGGCTAGGAAAATG
The DNA here is from genome assembly GCA_019776745.2 of Taxus chinensis. Taxonomy (NCBI): domain Eukaryota; kingdom Viridiplantae; phylum Streptophyta; class Pinopsida; order Cupressales; family Taxaceae; genus Taxus; species Taxus chinensis. Next base: position 613,723,763 of record CM034153.1, read on the forward strand.
TAGACTTATTAATTTCACACTAATTTAGGAGATGATAAAGGAAGGTGTCTTGATTCTTCATGCAAAATTTTAGGTCAAAATTAGGTCATTTTTTCAAGTTATGTCAAAGTTCGTGCACAATCCCTTAAGAGCTCTGAGACAAAAAAACCGTATAACTTCGATGGGTGACTAATTAGTCTCCATGGCACCTAGAGATGTCCCATTAGATCCTACACCTCCGTGTAACAACCCTCTATCAAATACTATATCAATTTTTTCCATCTCCTTTCGGTGCTCATCATGTCCTATTGTTTGCAAATGCGCGAAATAATGTAGTTTGAGTCAATGTAAGTCTGCCAGACGCAATATTTTGCAAACGGTAGCTCGTGGGACCAAATTGTCTGCACCAATAAATTTGGATGGCTTAGTGAATGCTAGTGGAAGATTTTTTTTGGTTCCCTACGCTCCCCGTGCTTCCAGAATATCTCGTGCGGGCATAGTCCCTTAAGAGTCATGAGACCAAAAAACCGTATAACTTTGACAGGTGATTACTCGGTCTCCATGGAACCTAGAGATGTCATGTCAGATCCTACACCTCCACGTAGGGACCCTTTATGAAAGCCTATCTCGATTTTTTCCATCTCCTTTCGGTGCTCTCATTGTCCTATTGTTTGTAAACACGCGAAATAATGTAGTTTGAGTCAGTGTAAGGTTGTCAGACGTAATATTTTACAAACGGTAGCTCGTGGACTTCACCTTTATAGAGTTGTTCTTTTCATTTAAGGAAAAAATATCCTCTTAGAAGATATATATGTTTTTTTCCTTATTTTTATTTTACTTTTTTGGTTATGAGAAATTCAAGGTCATGAATCTCATAATAAGAATTTGAATGTTGTTTACACACCACTAGTCATTTGTGTGTATACTGTGTGTATTTTGTATTTTTTTATTTCTATTAATTTTCTAAATATTTCATGTGTTTTCCGATTTCAACTTTATAAATTTTGCATTGAATTTAGGAATTAAAAATCAACACAAAATATACATGCTATGTAAAATTTTCCCTAGTTTTGGACCCTTTTTCTGTCACAAGTGCACCCTCAACATGGTTCCTATTATATTAATTATATTTATAAATAAAAAATGAATAAAATAATTGTGTCACTTAAAATTTGATTCATAGTCTATGAATGGAATTTCTATGGTGGGTTCCATCCATATGGGGTTCATAAAGGGAGTGCTAGAATACCCATGCATTCATAATGAGCATTAGTTGATCACTTAATATTGGATTATTTAATAGTTTTGTGTTTTTTAAATATTAAGAATCGATAAGTGTTGTTACACTAGAGGGTCCCAAGGCTAAAGATAGGTAAGGGTAGGGGGTGTGTCATATTTCTACTATATAATGTATATTTAAACCTAGTTATACTTCTGTGAATTTTTCGTAGAACAAAATCCCTCATTTTCTACTCCAAGTTGAGCTTTTATTGCAATGGGTATGATGAGAAATTAAGTACAATGCAAGATAATTACAAGGAATACAAATGAAAGTGTCGATAATTATTCACCACTTTAAAAATTGTACACCAGTATTCCCCATTCCTTCACATCTCGATCGATAGAGTTCTCTTATTTTGAGAATATTAATAGAGTTTCAATACATTCCACAAGTTATATTAACACAAATGTTTAAATATTCCCAGAATAACAAAGTTCCAAAAATTTACTAAAATTTTCAAGTTAGTGGACAAAACAAATTAAATTTAGTGGTGTATTTCAACCACATTTTAGTTCATACTCCTAGAATTTTTCTAATGGTATTTCAATTGAATTTTGACTCTTATGTTTTTGTATAATATTAATACTAAAGTTTACAATTCTAGCTAATGTATTAAAGTCATTAGTTTACGATGAGTCTCGATTTATCCTTAAGAATTTGTTTAAAAAATGACAATTTTTTTTACCAATGCCAACCATCAGATTAAGTATGTCAACTTAAATTTCATAGGATAATGTTTTAGTCATGTTGAAGTATGTTTAATTATTTTTTGTTCATCACAAATTTTAAATAATAACTGAGTTTATGGTAGGATTTCTTATGTATTTATAGGAAGCAGTATAGATAGAAATCTCATGTAACTTGTGAATTATAAATTCTTCCATTCCACATGATGAGTTCAAATACACAAATTTCAAATTTATCATTAAACATAACTATTTAATTGAAATACGATAAATAAAAATATGCAGGAAAAATACCGTATATTAAAAAGTGTAGACAAAAAATAGTAAGAAGGTTCTTCATAGTATGGATTTGAATTATATACCCAATGTATGACGTACACAAATAAACAAATATTAAACAAACTTTCATATTTGCTCATAAGGATTAAAAATAATTTCTATTCTATCAACGTGTCGCTCAAACACCTACATGAATATTATCAATAAACATAAGTGTCATACTTATTTTTTCACGCTTCTCATATCTCCGCTTGCCACTTTATGTTTTCCTGGACACTACCATACATTTATGGACATAACCATCTTCTAGTCATTCCAACTTTGAAATGTCCATTTATTCAAGTGGTAATAATCATATATTATTATGTTTATCTTATTTCCCACTCATAGTCATTCTTTATGCAAAATTATATCTCATGTAATGGTCTAAAAGCGAGTTACAAGCAATCATTTATGCGCCTGCAATTCATAAGATATTCTATAGAAAATAATGAATAATTGTTAAAAAATGATATACTAATCTTAACTAAATAATGATGTGGGAGCATAACTTGTGAAGTCCATAACTTTTGATCCGACCATTGGATCGTCTAATGGTCTAAAATAGGCTCAAAACGTTTTTTTTGCTTTTGAGTAGAACTTGGAGTTTTAATAACTTTTTTCTATTCTTTATAGAATAAGCCAAAATTTGGCATGAGACTTCATTTTTGAACGTATATTTTTACATGAAATTTGGGGCTCATCTGAAGTGTTCTATTAGAAGGTGTTTTTTTGGCATTTTAGGGGTTTTTGGTGCTACTTTGAAATAAAAAGAAGATTTTAATGATGTAAAAGATTAATGTGGATTCTAAAATGAGGAGATAGTTATTTTGAAGCTTCTTGTTTTTATACAATCAATTTGTGTTTTTTTGAGGTGTTTCAACCTCTTCCATTTGGATCCACATCAAATAAATATCATAAATTATAATAAATATATATTAAATATATAGAAATTAAAAATAAAATAAGAGTATATATGTAGATGAACTTAATAAAATGAAATTTTTTAAATAGGAATTATCAATCACCTATACCCCAAAGTTCACTTCAAAATTTTTGACTCCAGAAAATATCTATCTACAATGAATCTATTTTGGAACTCTAATTTAGAAATCTATATGGCATTTAGAAAAGGTAAATTCTTGATTGTATTTAGTTAAATCTTCTATTGTTGTTGAGGAAAAAGGGAAAAAAATAGGTGAAACATTATAAATTTTCACACTCTTGTATGAGCAATAAGAAGGAAACAATGAGTTATATCTTGTTAGTCGTGAAAAGTAGTGCGACACTCGGTAACACTAAAAAAAGAGCTTAAAAACTGAGGGAAATTCAACTACACAACAGAATGATTTTTTATCTATTTCTTTTTGAGTGCAAGAACAAGAAACTAGGGTTTTGATTATTATAAATGTACGTGAGATAATATATATATATCTATATATATATATATATATATATATATATATATATATATAAAATTAAATTAAAGCACAAGTTCACAATATCTCCAAACACTAGCGCGGGAGAGTACACATGCACGCCACGCTAGTGTGTAAATGTGACCATTAAGAGACACTAGTGTGTAATGATGATTTAAGGGTGTGTACATTCATTACCATCTACACCAACATGTCTGGATGGCGTGGTGAACACTAATGGAGGATTTTTTTTGGTTCCCTATGCTCTCGGTGCTTCCGAGCTACCTCATCCGGGTGCAGTCCCTTAAGAGCCTTGAAACTAAAACACCGTATAACTTCGAAGGGTGATTACTTGGTCTCTGTGGCACCTGGAGATGTCCAATCAGATCCTACACCTCCACATAGGGACCCTATACAAAATCCTACCTTGGTTTTTCCCATCCCATTTCTTTTGTCTCATTGTCCTATTGTTTGCAAACACACGAAATAGTGGGCATAAATAATATTGAGAACAAACAATGTTCTAGCATCCAAATGAGATGGGATGAGAAAATTTAGACCTATTATTTTCACACTAATTTGGGAGATGATATAGGAAGGTTTCTTGATGCTTTATGAAAAATTTCAGGTCAAAGTTAGGTCATTTGTTCAAGTTATGTCATAGTTCGGGCGTAGTCCCTTAAGAACGCTAAGACCAAAAAACTGTATAACTTCGACGGGTGATTACTTGGTCTCCATGGCACCTAGAGATGTCTCTTTAGATCCTAAACCTCCATGTAGGGACCCTATAAGAAATCCTCTCTCAGTTTTTTCCATCTTCTTTTGGTTCTCTTGCTGTCCTATTGTTTGCAAACGTGCCGAATAATGCAATTTGAGTCAGTGTAAGACTGCCAGACGCTATATTTTGCAAACGGAAGCTCATGGGACCGAACCGTTTGTGCCAACACATCCAGATAGATTGGTGAACACCAATGGAGGATTTTTTTGGGTCCCTACGCTCCCCATGATTTTGGGCTACCTCGTCCGTGCATAGTCTCTTACGAGCCATGAGACCAAAAAACCGTATAACTTTGGCAGGTGATTTCTTGGACTCCATGACACCTATACACATCCCATTAGATCCTACACCTCTTCCTAGAAACCCTATACAAAATAATTTCCTTATTTATTCCATCTTGTTTTGGTGCTCTCGCTGTCCTATTATTTGCAAACGCGTCGAATAGTGCAGTTTGAGTCAGTGTAAGGCTGCCAAATGCTATATTTTACAAACGAAAGCTTGTGGGACCAAAAAATCTACACCAACACATCTGGATGGCTTGATGAACTCTAGTGGAGGATTAATTTTGGTTCCCTATGCTCTTTGTGCTTCTGGGCTATCTCATTTGGGCATAGTCCCTTAAGAGCCTTGAGACTAAAAAATCGCATAACTTTGACGGGTGATTTCTCAGACTTCGTGGAACCTAGAGATGTCCCGCCAGATCCTACACCTCTGCATAAGGAACCTCTACAAAATCCTATGTCGGTTTCTTCTATATCCTTTCGGTGCTTCGTTTTCATATTGTTTACAAATGTGCCAAATAGTGCAGTTTAAGTCAGTGTAAGGTCGTCAGACGTAATATTTTACAAATTGAAGCTGGTGGGACCAAACCGTCTATGCAACACATCTAGATGGCTTGGTGAACTCTAGTAGAGGATTTTTTTTGGTTCCCTACGCTCCCCATGCTTTCGGGATATCTTGTCCAAGCATAGTCTCTTAAGAGCCACGAGACCAAAAAACTATATAACTTCGACGGGTGATTTCTCAGACTTCATGGCACCTAGAGACATCCCATCAGATCCTACACCCCCATCTAGGGAACCTTTACAAAATCATATACCATTTTTTCCATCTCCTTTCAGTGCTTTCACTGTCGTATTTTTTGCAAACGCGTCGAATAGTGTAATTTGAGTTAGTGTAAGGATGCCAGACGTAATATTTTGTAAATAGAAGCTCGTGGGACCAAACCGTCTGTGCCAACACGTCTAGATGGCCTGGTGAACACTAGTGGAGGCATTTTTTTGGTTCTCTATGCTCCCCGTGCTTCCGGGCTACCTCGTTTGAGCTAGCTTGAAGTAAAGGAATGCATTTCGTAAGTAATTCCAGACAAATTTACTTTTTTTTTTCTGTTAATTCTTGCTAAAACTAGCCTTGCTATTGTATCATAATAACAAAAATTTCCCAAGAGCCGAGGGAGATTTTAAACTCATCACATAAGCATGGGGAGTTCTCTCTGATAATACCAGAAAGGCTATTTATGATGCCATGAGGAAAAAACCAATAAGGGAACAACCCACCTTCTACCAACCAAATTCCATAGACACTGCCACAACCATTGGCATTGCTAAAAATAGTAAAAGGAATAATTCTTCAAGTGTGGATTCCTTTCTTGAAACTTCCATATTCGATGACCATGACCAGAACCAGAAACAGGACCAGGAACACGACCTAGACTGACAATTTGAGAGGATTTTTGAGGTTCAATTTTATTTTCCAAGATGCATTACTCCAATATTTGAGAATGTTTCTCCAGATGCAACGGAATTGTTGAAATTGTAAACATGTCAAAACTTCATTTTTAAAACCAATTTTTAATAGAAACCCATTAACTTTGCATGCAAAAGGAAGATTTAACACACACAAGATTAGCTAAATCTATTCAATCCTCAAAATGCATGATATGGTTGGAAAAAAATGATGTTAATTACAAATATTGAAATCAACTTCTATGGACTATGTAGTAAAGTCCCACCGAGTGTGCCAAATGTGTTCATGTGTAAATTTGCATACTAATCAAAAGAAGCTAAAACCTAATAACCTCAAAGCATTGATCAAATCTACACTAAACCATCAAGATAAGAGCTTAAAGGAATAAATTCTATCATTGCATGAAACAAGATTAGATCAAACTAAATTACCTAAGTTATTCCTACTCTTTAGATTACTAACTAAAATATGAACCTATGAAGATCAATTTAGCAATCAAAGGGTGATTTTTTGTTTACTTCAAGAAGGTGAATGAATCTCACTAAAATGGCTACAAGGCCATGTTTAGATATTTCATTACTAACCTAGCATGAAGAAATGGATGCAAGATGAAGAAGCTAATAAAATGGAGGATGGATCAAGATCAAATGCTTCTAGCTTTAGCTAATGCAAATGAGTTTGTTTGCCAAGATATCTAAGGAGTCCATATTTCCTTTTAAAAGTGAGGCCCTAGCCTTGTATTTATATATTTCCATTTGGGAAGATGTGGAATTCTAGTGCATGTGGGACAAAAGGTAAGTCCAAAAAGTACTTTTTGATTAGGAGTGGATAAACATGCTTTAGAAGAGATAAAATTGGTTTAGTCTAGTTAAGCTTGATTAGTAAGTGCTATGAGAGTTGGGAAGGGTCTGATTAATCACATGTGTTTGATAGATAGCCTTAGAAGCATGTAGAAGTTATCTAGAAGGAAAGGTAGAAATATTTAGCTAATGAAAGGAGGTTATTATCCAAAATAGTTTATTATAAGAGGATTAAGACCAAGAAGGTGTCATGAATGGGCATCTGGGAATGAAGAAAATAATAGTTAATTGACAAAGTTTCGTCAATTGACTGAAGGAGAAGATGAGAAGGTTGTTAGTGAAATTTAACTAATAAAACTGAAGAAGCAAATTTTAGGTGTCTACAGATACCACTACTTTAAAGGGCACAAGGGTAAAATGGGAAAAGGAAACTATAAATAAGCATGAATGGTGATGGATAAAGAAATAAAGGAATCAATCTCCTTAAGAAATGGGGAAAGAGGACAAAACACAATGCCAAAGGGAAGATATAGGCCAAAAACATATTTTAATTTAAATATGAATCTTCTTTTTATCTTTAATGCAATAGTGTAATGGAACCATGCAAATATAATCCACACACATTATAACATTAGAGAAAAGAGAGATAAGAGAACAATAAAAAATACAAATGGAATGTACTAGCCATAATAAATATGAATTAATGCTGGAGAGAAGCACACTCTACTACAGTCATGAAAAAAATACACTACATGCATTACATAAGCTCAAAAATAGAGGTATGAATGCGTAGAATGCATGGAAAATCAAATTGATATTAGTATATTTGAATTAAAAGAGAGGATATTGATTACAAAATGCATACCTTGCATTTATAGAAAAATATAATCGAGAAGGGGGAAGAAAGAGAGATGAGGAGAATAGGATAATGAATATGATGAAGAATATTCCCATTTCTCATGTCTATCCCATTCAAAATGATCATGGAGCTCCAAAAATAGGCTTAACTAAAAATATATTATCAAACCACCTCAAAGCATATTCTGGAACATATTCCCATCAACTAAAAAAATATCATCAAACCACCTTAAAAAATATTTTGGAACATCTGCCCAATTAAAAACAAGTATACTCATTAAAATAGATACCCAAAAATAGTCATGATTTGAAATACTAAGAAAAATGAAAATTATGATTGCTTATTATTACCCAAACATGGTTGATGGTGAACTGATACCACTTCCAAAAAATAATCCTAAATAGCTTTCCAATAAGACTATTTTTTCTTGATTTGGAGTTGTGGAGCCAAAGTTTTGGCCTTATAATTTTCTAATTTTGTTTTACATAGTTTAAGGCCATGGGGTTGTAAAATTAAACCATAGAATCATGTCTACCACATGCCTCATTCACATTGGTTACATATTATATGCCCTTTCATAATTTGGTTCCACATGTCCAATACTGATTCGTTACGAGCTATCTCAAGCTGAAAATGGATATCAACCATGAGGTCATAAAGTATACTCTACTAGTTTTCCATGCCACTTGTCCCTTTCTCATTGGATGCATGCTCCAGGATCTTCACTAAGTTTTCCCCATGTCTTTTCTCTTCATTGGATATAAAATCTTGTGTCATTGGCCTCTTCTCTTTTTATTTTCCACCTTCCCAAGAATTGACAACCCGTTATTATCTCCACATGTCTATAGGTGTCATGGGTACCATGTCACACCATTTCATGCTTTGATTTTTGTGCAATGTGGTAGCTCATGATTGGCTATGGGTTATGGGACTTGTTATCCCAATTTTTTCCTTGATCAAACACGACCCTGCACAGAAGAAAATCGGAAGGGTCATTTCAGTCCAGCGGGATCACAATTGATCCCAAATCTGAGGGGTAGGTGGGATCTACAATGGATGAGCAAGGTCGACGAAGGATGCCAACAACGTCAAAGGAGTCCAGAGCTCGACAGGAAAGAAAAAAGGGAAAGGCTCAAAGTTTTCCACATCATACGAGTCGACTCGGGGCCGAACAACAGACTCGCAGAAGGTGCCATGTGTCAACTCAGTGCAATTCTACAAGGTGCATCAAAAAGGTAGGTCTCAAATGTGTGCAGACTCTCTACTTGTCTAGGGTCCAACAGAAGTTAAATGGGCAACAAGCCCAAATCAGATAAGTATAGAGAAAATCCGCAGAAGGTGCCATGTGCCTTAATGACGTAACTCTAAAGGTCAAGCCCAACATGTGGTCCCCAACAAGCACCATCCCACCACGTGTCTCAATGGTGTACCTCCAGAGGTCAAGACCAAACAGGGTATCCAAATGTGTGCGGAACTTCCACGTGTCTAAGTTCTGGCAAGTTGCTCCTAAATAGGTGGGAAAGGGACATAGCGAGCTATTTAATCGGCTAAGTATAAAAGGGTTGACAGAAGCCTCCACGTGACTCATCGACACAAATTCAGAAGTGAAACCCAAGGGACAGTCCCTAAATGAGCGCGAAGCTTCCACGTGTCCCTGGTCTGAAAAGGAGATAGAGTCGGTAGTTGAAAAGTCTCAGGGCAGCGGAAGCCTCCACGTGTCCAAATAGTGCACGTTTGGAGGTCAGGTCCAAACAAGGTCTTTAAATGAGCGAGAAACCTCCACGTGTCCTGAGTCAGACATAAAGCCTTCTTCAAATAGAAAGGACTTAGTCAGTGCATGGGAAGGTAGAGCAAATCCATGGAGGTTTCCACGTGTCCCATCGACGTAAATTCAAAAGGTGTGGCCCAAAGAAAGACCCTAAAATAACGACATCCCTTCACATGTCCAACGTCTGAAAAGGGACAGGGATAGCCAATTAATTGACTAAGTATAAGAGGGTAGGTGGAAGCCTCCACGTGCCTCATCGACACAATTTCAAAGGTGCTACCCAAATAAAAACTCCCAAATGAATGCAGGCCCGCCACATGGCCAGAAGTAAAAAGGGGGGTAGAACTAACCGTTGAATCAGATAAGCATAAGGAAAGGCAATAGAAGGAACCACATGTCTCTTTGGTGCTCTTTTAAAAGGTGAATCCAAAATCAAGTCCCTAAACGAGTGCCAACTCACCATGTGTCTCGGGTCAGGCATAATGTCTCCACCAATAGGAAGGGATTAGGCAAAGAACTGAGGAAACCAAGTAGGCCTGCGAAATCCACCATGTGTTAGTTTGGCATAACTTCAAGAGTGAGAGGAAGGGGATGAATCTTCAAGAAGCGTGAGGTTTCCACGTGGGTCTTGCATGGATGGAATCTTTTAAATATTGTGAGCCCACAACCCTAATCTTCAGATAACCATATCTTTCAACTAAAAGCTCGGATTAAGGTGAGAAGGGATGTTTTAGAAAGCTCTCGGCGTCGGCTTCTCACCCACCACCATCATGTATTCAGTCTGCCATTTCGAGGCTATCAAGTCTCTCTCCTACCACCATAATGAAGGAAAACCTCCTTCTTGCCTAGCAAGGAACAACATGTGAAGGCATGGACTCTATAAGGGAACCCATCATTGTTGCAAGTGAATTTCAATGCTTATAGGGTGGTTGGAGTAGGTGAATTCAATACATATCTTGGGGTGGTTGAAGTAGGATTCGAATTCTTCCCTCTCTCCTTCTCTCTTTCTTCTATATATTGTAAAGGAAGGGCATATTTCAAAAGGTTGGTCATTGTTTCTCTCCTGCCGCCCTCTCTCTTTCTTCCCTAGAATCGAATGTGGAGTTTAAGCCTCCTCTCATGGCTCTATAATGGTATTTTCTTGCCTCTTGCCCACTGATGATGTAATGTGTGAACTCTTGGAGCAATAAAATATGTTTTGTGATGCATTTTTTCCATCCTTATTTTATTGTCTCTTCTCACCTCTCATCATTACAGGATGTACTGTGCATATATCTGATGTCTATTATAGGTTATGGGAGCTCTGTTTAAGGGTTTGAAGTGGTGTTCTGTGTGACATTTATCTTTGGTCTATGATGCATTTGTCCATCCTCTCCATTGCTCACCTCTCTCTACTTCAGGCAGCTGAGATTGTGATCAACAACTTCTTTTTCTGGTGTATCACCACTTTAGTGTAGGTTCAATTTCCATGCATTTTTCTCTCTCTCCCTATCTCCCTTGGAAGGTTATATTAGGACTAGATAGTTTACCTGCACTAGAGTAGCTTGTGGCAGGTAGTTTAGGAAGAAGAATCTGACTTTCTCTCAGAGGGCCATCTCAAGTTTGTAAGTCCCACAGCTTGAGAGATGGTCTAATGTTATGTAGATCACACCAGATGCCCCACTCAAATCTATGAGGCCATTCAGGGGTGCTGTGATTTTGCATCAACAGTTTTGGCACGCCCAGTGGGACACTAAGGTTAGATTTTTCTCATCTTTCCAAGGTGTCTCATTATCAAACTACAAATCTTAAGCCACCGTGCTTGACCACAGATCAACAGTTTTGGCATGCCAAGTGGGATACTGAGGTTAGATTTTTCTCATATTTCCAAGGTGTCTCAACAAACAAACTAAAAACCTTATGCCACCATGTGACCACATCAAAAATTTTGGCACGCCTGGTGGGACATTATTCTGAAGCATCTTTATCACTTCTATTTCATGAAGTTCGATGTGCTCTTGGTGAAGACTTTTCAGCCTTTGGAGTCCACTTTTAAGCACATCTGGCGACTCCATCTAGTCAACAACCCATCCTCTAAGCTGCATACCTTCTTCTCATCCATTTCCACCCATTATTTCTTCCATCTCCTTCATCTTCTTCCATCTCATGAAGTTGTGCAATCATGAATTCTTTCCTGCCATAGAATTCTCATTTGCAGCAACAAAATTATTATCCCTCCATCCCCAGGGCCAATTTCAAAATCCTCCTCCAAAATAGTTTGGCTAAGCCCCATTATCCCAAAAAATGCATACAACCCACTTTATTTCTAACCAAAATGTTCATGAAGAACAAGTTTCATGTAGATGATGGTGGAAACTCCTTGGCAAAGCTGATTTTGAGAGGTAGGTGTAAAAGATGGAGATGGACATGATGTAGTTCAATGGGTGAAGTGCTCCATAATGACAACTAAAGTTGGCTACAAGGCTTCCTTGTCCATTCCCATCAGCCTTATACAAAGCTGGTTTAGCACCTAGTAGAAGTTGCACCTCATCACTGAGATGTTTCCAACCACAATTACGGAGTGGGTGGAAGGAATGGAGGCTCAAAAATCTAGCACACCTTCTCATCCCTTTTGCGTCCATCCTCCCATTTTCTTCCAAGTCCTCTCTAGGGGAGCTGTACCATACATGAACAGCCCCCTACCAACGTGCCTTCCCCAACCAACATCATCATGTTTGAAGACTACAGGCTTTTAGTTGAAGAATGGCGTGACTCATACGACTCTGACCGTTAAGGAAGAGGAAATCATACGGGTTCCTGTTCTAGATGAAAATCAGTACTAAATCCAGAAGTCATGGTTCTGGAGGAGAACCATGTAGTTTTAAAGGCTCTAAGTGCGGAGAAAGCCACAGAAGAACCTTCAGTTCTTCCTCCCACTTCATCCCCTTCAAGATCTAATGTCGAAGAAAAGTTTGAGATTTCAAAATTCATGTTTGAAGATGAGGGAAACTCATGGTGAGAAAATTGCAGATCTCGATGGACACCATGGAGGAGGTTGAGCACATGCAACATGTACAATGAGGATGCAGACTATTTCCCAAACTTGGAGGAGTTCTTTGATGGTTAGGAGCCTGTGGAGATCACATCATTTGATCCTCTATCATCCGACTTCTAAGCACATGAGTCCGCTACCATGGAGGAGAGCATCCAATTGCAGCAGCCTGCATCTCACAACAGCCCTCCAGAACCAAGGTTGGAGGATCATAATATTCCATGTTCTTCTCAGGAGGAGGAAGGAAAAGAGGCATAAGGATCCCATATCTTCCATACCATCCACCCAAGAAGGTCCATAGAGAAGATTCAATCCTTGGAGTTGAATTTCAGAAGCATAGGAAAATTCAAAGGACCAAACCTATGCCCTATCAGGTACTTGGCTTCATTGGAGACAAGGGAGAAGCCAAAACCAATCATGCCCACTTCAAGGCATGAGGATGAGTACCAAAGCACCAGGGGTCACCATCAACACCTCCAGGAGTCCAAATGCCAATCAACTTGAAGAGATCATTTCTCGATTGATGTTGATACCTTGATGATATGGGTGGAAGATCAGCCTCATGTCAGTTTCTCACTCATAATAACTGCCATGTTCAGTGCTAAATCATATACATGGTTGTGTTTTGTAAAAAAAGGGAAGCTATTTCTCCCTGGTTATAACAGGCTTTGTTTAGCATTTTCTTTGATAGGGTTAGTGTAGGAGTAGGAGTAGATTTTCTTTCAGAGCTGAACAAGTGCTTTTGCACACTATGTGTTTCTTTTTTGAGGCATGTATGATTTAATCTTTGTATATAAGTTTTGTTCGTATTGCTCCAGAGGTCAATGTGTCAGGCCCTTCAGTACTTGAGAAGAGACACCCATAATTTCCTCTAATAGTTGCTAATTTCAAATGAAATAAATATAGAGGAACTAAAATTGGGTTTTGAGATAGTCCATTTCCAGACATGTGAAAGCCCTAGGTCATTGTAATTTTCTACTCTCAGAAACCTCATCTTCAAGATTTTCTTATGAAAATTGAGAGTGCGGATAGCGGGGCAGGTTCAGGGTCACCAAGTGCAAGTAGTCGGGCTCACAGTTTCAGGGAAAAGATCAGTACCAGGCTATTATTCATGACTCCATGCCCAATGGATACTTTAAGGCCACTGATCACTTCATCTAGCAGGTAGATGTCCCCGTGTGTCGCCAAAATGTTATCCCAATTTCCCCCCAGCAAAATTGATCAAACATAACCCTGCATAGAAGAAAATTGGAAGGGTCGTTTCAGTCTAGCAGGCTCGCAAATGATCCCAAATCTGAGGGGCAGGCAGGCTCTACAATGGAGGAGTAAGGTCGAAAAAGGAGGCCAATAATGTCAAAGGAGTCTCAGAGCTTAACATGAAAGAAAATGGGGAAAGGATCGAAGTTTTTGGACTTTGCCGCATATGATTCGACTCGAGGTAAAACAAGAGACTCGTGGAAGGTGCCATGTGTCAGCTCGGCATAATTCCAAAAGGCGCATAAAAAAGGAAGGTCTCAAATGTGCGTGGACTCTCCACGTGTCTAGGGTCCAACATAAGTTAAATCGGCAGCAGGCCCGAATCAGCTGAGTATAGAGAAAATCTGTGGAAGGTGCCACGTGCCTCAATGGTGTAATTGCAAAGGTCAAGCCCAAAAGGTGGTCCCCAACAAGTACCATCCCACCACATGTCTCAACGGCACACCTCGAGAGGTCAGGACCAAACAGGGTCTCCAAATGTGTATGGATCTTCCATGTGTCTAAGGTCTGACGAGTTACTCCTAAATAGGTGGAAAAGGGATAGGGATAACTGTTTAATCGACTAAGTATAAGAGGGTCGGTGGAAGCCTCCACGTGCCTCATTGGTGTAACTTTAGAAGTGATATCCAAGGGACAGTCCCTAAATGAGCACGAAGCTTTCACGTGTCCCAGGTCCAAAAAGGAGACATAGTTGACAGTTGAAAATTCTCAGGGCAGCGGAAACCTCCACATGTCTAAATGGTGCACCTCCAAAGGTCGGGTCTAAACAGGGTCTTCAAATGAGCGGGAAGCCTCCATGTGTCCCAAGTTAGACATAAAGCCTTCGTTAAATAGAAAATACTTGGGTAGAGCATGGGAAGGTAGAGTAGAGCCATGGAGGGTGCCACGTGTCTCATCAACACAAATTCAAAAGGTGTGGCCCAAAGAAAGACCCTAAACTAGCGCAAACCCTCCACATGTCCACGGTCTGAAAAGGGACAGAGCTGAACATTTAATCGACTAAGTATAAGAGGGTCGGCGGAAGCCTCCATGTGCCTCATTGGCATAATTTCAAAGGCGCGACCTAAAGAAAAACTCCCAAATGAGCGCAGGCTCACCACATGGCCAGAAGTCAAAAGGGGGTCAGAACTGGCTGTTGAATCAGCTAAGCATAAGGTGTGGTAGCAGAAGGAGCCACATGTCTCTTCGGTACTCTTTCAAAAGGGAAATCTAAAAGTAAGTCCCCAAATGAGTGCCAGCTCACCATGTGTCTCAGGTTGGGCACAATGTCTTCGCCAACAGGAAGGGCTTAGGCAAAGAACAGAGGAAACCGTGCAGGCCCGCGGAAGCTACCACGGTCAGTTCAGAGAAACTTCAAGAGTGAGAGGAAGGGGATGAAAATTCAAGACACGCGAGGCTACCATGTGGGTCTTACATGGATGGACTCTTTTAAATATTATGAGTCCATGACCTTGATATTCAGATAGCCATATCTTTCAACTGAAAGCTCGTATTAGGGAGAGAAGGGATGTTTTGGAAAGCTCTTAGCACTGACTTCTCACCCACCACCATCATATATTCGGTCCACCATTTTGAGGCTGTCAAGTCTCTCACGTACCGCCATAATGAAGGAAAGACCTCCTTCTTGCCTAGCAAGGAACAAAACTTGAAGGCATGGACTCTATCAGGGAACCCATCATTGTTGTAGGTGAATTTCAATGCTTCTAGGATGGTTGGAGTAGGTGAATTCAATGTATATCTTGGGGTGGTTGAATTAGGATTTTAATTCTTCCCTCTCTCCTTCTCTTTTTCTTCTATATATTGTAAAAGAGGGGCATATTTCAAAAGGTTTTTCATTGTTTCTCTCCTACACCCCTCTCTCTTTCTTCCCTAGGGTCAAATGTGGAGTTTAAGCCTCCTCTCATGGCTCTGTAATGTCATTTTCTTGCCTCTTTCCCACTGATGATGTATTGTGTGAAAATATGTTTTGTGATGCATTTTGTCCATCCTTTTCTTGTTTTATTATCTCTTCTTGCCTCTCGTCATTGCAGGGTATATTGTGCATACTTCTGATGTCTATTGTAGAGTATGGGATCTGTGTTTAATGGGTTTGAAGTGGTGTTCTGTTTGAGCTTTATCTCTGGTTTGTGGTGCATATTATCCACCCTCTCCTTTGCTCACCTCTCTCCATTTCAGGCAGTTGAGATTGTGACCAACAACATCCTTCTCTGGTGTATCACCATTTTAGTGTAGGCTTTTTTTTCATGTACTTTCTCTCCCTGCTCTCTTGGAAGGTTGGATTAGGATTAGATAGTTTTCCTACATTAGAATAGCTTGTGGCAGGTAGTTTAGGAGCAGGAACTAGCCTTCTCTGGAGGTCCATCTCAAGTTCGCAAGTCCCACAACTTGAGAGATAGTCCAATGTTATGCAGATCAAACCAAATGCCCCACTCACATCCAAGGCCATTCGGGGGGTGATGTGATTTTGCATCAACATGACCTTGATTTTATTTTCTCTATTCCCGACTAATGAACTCTGTCTGACATGTGATAACCTATCATTGGTCCAAGTGGTAGGTTATGGTTAGTGCCACATGTATTCACCTCATTAGCTATTAGATTTGAGATTTTGTTTGCATTATTTTGTTTTCACTTGACCTTTTGGGGACCCACATTTCACATATTGCACCTCATGGTGCAATCCTAACTACCCTTATCTATTTCCTTAGCTGCATTAAATCCTTGATAAAGAGTTAAGTCCTTGAATCCTTTTCTCCACTAGAATAAGAGAGTTGTTTTTCCAATATAAGCATTAAGATGTTTCATTTCCCAATGAATGTGGGATAAATCCCTAAGCTAAAAAGTGAAGGTGATTGATAATTTCCCTTCAATTGATTATGACCTCAAACTAGGTGGTAACACAACTACCCTAAAGTAGATATCGGCTAAAGAGAACACTATAGAGCTAAAAATCAACTTAGGTCCAACTTTAAATGCATGAAAGGTCCTGAATTTGTCCCAAAAGCTAATTATGAACACTCCATAAGATGATTTAAAAATTTTCCATTAAGAATTTAACCGATTGTAGCTCATGATTGAAAAGAAAAGAGTTATCATAAGGTTTCTTGTTAACTGCAAGGGCTTGAAAAACACTCCAAGGATAACTGTAAAACACATATAAGGCTTAAATGTATCAAAAAATATAGATAACATTCAAAACAGACCTCATGTGGAATATAAAGAATATAAAAGTGAGGAGATAATGCTCCAATGTTTTCACCAAATCCGTTGTGCACTATTCAAAACTTTTATAGTTCACAAAATACCAAAGGAGAGACCATGAAGCAAGTAAAACATGATCAAACATGGGTGTTATAGTTTAATTGATAAAAAAGAGTAAAAATATCATTAAGTAAAAACCTACTTACTGTGTTATTTCATATTGAGATCCCTCTATTGCATATTCTACAACTTATTGAACAAATTGAGTTGGTAGTCTATGTGAACTAATTTTGTCTTGATTTTTTGCATTATTCATTCCAAATGATTGATTTTGATTTTCATATAAACAATATTTCTATTTGCACATTCCCCCACAAAAGGCACATGAACCTTCAATTTTTTGTAGGAAAATTTAAATATTTTTGTATCATCCATATTTTGATACTCAAAACATTTCTCAAGCTTCATTATCTAATCAACAAGATCTTAAAGTTCTATCCTTCCACTATAACTTACGGTATCCAATCTAGGATTAGTTCCCATTATAACTAAAGTGAATATAAGTATCTCTTCTATCCCACTTGATTTCACTTCTTATTCTTTTTATTCTTTGGTTTATGCCCATGGTCCTATGTGTGTTACTTCATTATCATCAATATATTATACCATGACAACTTTATGTTGTATTATTTCAAAAGCCTTCAAACATACTTATATACCTAACATCAACTCAACCAAGTCATAAAGTATTACACCTTCACATAATTGACCTCTATTGTTGTTTCTTCCATTATTTTCCATTAGTTCTTCCTTCAAATATTTGAAAAATTCACACCTTCTACCCAAGAATTTCCTTGTTGAATTATGTTTGCAAACATTCTACACCCACACTCATAAATGTGAAAAATTTCCAATTTTTATTGTGTGACCTCACACCTTCTACCCAAAAACTTCCTTGATAGAGATGTCTACAAAATTTTTATACCACATTCGTTAATGCAAAAATCTTTAATGTCCATTGTGCCTAACTCACAAGGAAAGAAGAACCTTCTCTAATACCAAATGATGTAGACATTATTAAGGAGACCATTTAAGTGAAGAAATACACATGCCATTCCTTTGAAATTGACACACAAAAACAATACAAGATATATAATAGAAAAACATATTTGTATTATTCATTCATAATAGGAACAAAAAAATTATACATAAACTGATCACTAAGGATAGAATCTTAATAATTTTTAAAGAGATATATAATGCATACACCTATTTTTTCATTCTTACTGACTTATGCTCTTCACAAGAAGTACTAGTGAATTGGATTACCTATAGTGTGAGGGTTTTTGATAGATATGGAGTGAAAATCAGATATGAAATTACCTTTAAATGAAGATAGTGATCATTTAACCTTTCTCAGAATTACCAAATATTAAACTGGTATGCTTGTCAATGAGATGGATGAAAAAATATGCAATGAATAATGTCAAATGATGAATTCAAAGATTGTTTTTTATATTTGTAAATACCTACAAATAAAATAAGAGATAAAATTAATTCTATTAGATTACGTGACACATGCACACCCATTATACACTTTATTCAATCTAGACCCCTCAACCTCTCCTAAAATAGAAATGGACTTATATAAGACTAAAATTATTCATATATACATATAAATAGTGCCCCATTTTTGGGTATGAATGGATAATGATGTGAACTTAGTTAAGTGCATATCTAATGAATTACACTCTAACTAATACTTGTAGTTTTAAAATAGACTTATAAAAATAGAATTTTACACTTAGCCAAAATATCCTAAAAACAAAAAAACTAAAATTAATTTTAACAATAACTAATCAGGTTCCGATATTGGCATCATACTCAACATTCCTCCCTTTGATGCAAAGAACAAAAAATACTATCATCTCCTTAAGTCTTCAATAAATATTCTTCTGTAATCTCTTGGTGAGACTATTAACAAAATTGATATTCAATTCTCATGTAATAAATGATTTTTTTAGCATTAACCAAGTCTCTAATAAAATGATACTTGAGTTCAATATGTTTGTTTCTAGCATGGAAAATGGGATTCGTGGACAATTGTTTTTCCCCCATAGTTATAAAAAGTATATGTGTAGAATCAAGTTCAGCCTCTCTAAAATATACTAAGAGTTTTTAAACCATATACCTTGTGTGGAATCTGATTTAATATTTAAATATTTAGTTTCATAAGAGGATAAAGAAAATGTAGCTTGTTTCTTTGATGACCATGAAACACACTTCTTAATGCGAAGCAATAACATATACTAGAATTCATATCATTAATAGAAATTACCCAATCTACATCTGTGTATCCAATTATACATAATAAATATAAAATAAATACCATGATTATAAGTACCTATTACATATATGAAAACTCTTTGCATTACTTTTAAATGCTTCAGTGATGGATTGCTCACAAATCTAGAAAATAGTGAAACACAATAACTCTAAATTTTATCTTGTAGGCCCACTTGGATCCAATACATATGTATCATTTGGAGGATGAATAATATTTAATCCATCTCATTTTTCATAACATCAACCCACACTAAATCTTTTTAATAGCTTTTGCATAACTTCTAGGTTCACTAGACATAGATAAACAGGAAAGCATAGTATTTTCATCATAAGAATAAGCAATCAAATTATCTTATTTATATTTTAGAATTTTAATTATAATTTCAAAAGTATTTTCCAACATTTTATTTTATGGATGTGGATTCAAAAAATGTCTATGCTTACTTGGAGTGTTGATATAGATGGATGACTAGTCTCTTGAGAAGAGTTAATATTATTTATTTTTGAACTAGAAACATATGTGGGAATTTATAAGCCAAGCCCTTAAAATACTATTCAAGATAATTCCTCCATTCAATAATGACCATTTTATAAATAGGACCATGATCAACATAGATCTCATTTTCACAAATGTTACAATCCCTATAAACAACTATGGGTTTACAAGTAGGATTATAAAACATTTGTGTTATGATTTAATCACTATATCCTATGAGAATGTGAGCCAAAGTATTAGGATATAATTTTATTATATTCTTATCACTATAACCTTGAATTATGGTGAATTTAATTATTACCTTTCCTTTAACTTGGATGAAATTTCAATCTCTCAATTGCTCTTGGATTTTTAAGGAATCACATAACTTGATGAAATTATATTTCTAATTTGGCACTTGATTTGAGCAACCTGAATCAAGAAACCACATATTATTTCCATATTTTAATATAAAATTACATGAGAGATGAAAAATTTATTCACCTTGAACATCAATTTTTTCAATTTGAAATGACTTCTTTTCACCCTTTTGATTAGCTTGATTTTTAATTACAAATATTTAGCAATTTTTTTATAAAATGTATTAGTTTTTTGTAATAATGAAAAGTAAGGTTTCTCTTGATTTTAATTGTGAATTTAGATTTATATTTCCCCTTTTAATTAATTTCATTAGTATAAATTTCTTGAACTAAAGGCTATTACGAATTTCTTGCATATAGAGTCATATTATTTTCATGAGACAAGAGAGGACACACTAACTCATCAACACTTATAGTGCTCATGTCCTTACATTCATCAAAAGTGATAAAAATAGGAAACCATATTTGTGTCAAATATCACAAAATTTTTCTTAATATGAACATATATTGTATGAATTCTCCATAAACCCTCATTCTATGAACTAAATCATTTATCTTTATACAATATTCTCCAACTCCTTCATTGTCTAACATTATCAAAAATTCAAAATTAATTTAAAGGGTTTGTAGTTTTACATATATTACCTTAGTATAACATTGATATGAAGTCTCCAAGGAATTACATCCCTCATGAAAATTCTTACTTCCTGAAATTCTTGGGAATTTTTTAGGATCTATGACACTTTAGAGATAGAAGAAAGCTTGTGTATCTATCTTTTCTTATTATTATTTTTCCTATCTTCTGATCTGGAGACACAATATTCAAATATATAGGTGGAGTTTATAAATTAATAAATTTATCCCAAAATCCCTTCCAAACAAGATTCCTTTTGAAATTATCTCTCCAATATTCAAAGTTGTCTCCTTTAAATACATGGGGATATTCATAGACGTGGATGTTGGCCATTGTGTCTTAGTATTGTCATTGATGTACAATAAACTTATGGAAAATGGTTTTATGAGGTCATATGAGTCTCCATGAGGTGTTAGTAAAAGTTCAAACATGAAGGTTGATTGGTAGTGTCATGTTTGGCAAAGTCTTATGGTGTTCTGGAGCATGGTTCAATGTGTATGGTCATTATATGAATCCTCTTAATTTTATTGAAGGTTGGTATGAGGTAAATCATGGTTGGAATGATGTTTCAAGAGTGTCCATGTGTATGCATGAGTTAAAATTTGTTAGTTAATGGTTTTCCATGATGTGAAGTAGTCATTCTAGGCCTATTTTTAGTCCTAGAACATGAAAAATGGTACGAAGGTATGAGTTTTGGATTGATCAATCTTGCTAAAGTATGGTAATGATATAAATTAGGTGCATGATGAGTTTCAGGTTAGTTCTCAGTGGTTGGATGGTGTTTCATGGTCCCTGAGAAGCAAGAAGGTGAAGACAAGCTAAGAAAACACAACTAAGTTGTTATAGTTGGAGAGTTCCAAGAATATTTGAGCTAGATGGTGACTTTGGAAAGTTATATGATTTTTTCATGATGCTTCATGACAAGTTCCAGGTGACAATTTTTAAGGAATTGTAAGATACATCATTTTTGGAAAAACTAGGTTTTCTAGAGTGTGTTTTTGTCCTAAATGTTGACCTTCTGCTGCTCATTGTGAATTGTATGATTTGCATGGTACCCAAAGGTTTTGGGGGATGTTTTTCCATGCAAATAAGAGTGTTTTGAAAAAATAATGAGGTGGTTTGATAATCAAGTTTTCATGACCGATCATTAAAAACATAAAGCGCTTTGAAACTCTAGTTAAACCCTAACTCAAAACAACTTGGAGGAAATTGATTGTATAGGTCTATTTTTGATTTATACATAAAGGGTGAAAACTAGTTGAGTTTCTAAAATTGCATTATTGGATGATTCATGAGGTTTATAAAAAATTGATGTGTTCTACAGGTCAATGGATTTATAATGAGTTGTTACATGACATAGTTGAGATGTTGTAGTGTGGTATTGCGCATGTTAGGTGAAGACTGGTTCCTGGAAGTAAATGTTTTGAGTAGGAAATGGTCTTACTTGATGAAGTTATGAAGAAAATGATTGGTGAAAAGTATTGTGCAAGCATGGATGATCCAGGCAGCAATTCTAGTGGCGCAACTTCCAAAGACCATAACTTTTGCACCGTACCTCCGATTGACTCCGTTCAAAAGGCAACGGAAAGCTTGGAATGTGTAGAATGTGATGAGAAGGTGTTGAACTCAGTTTGGCAATGTTTGACCCCCGAAATCCATGTTTAAGGGGCCCAAATCGTGATTTTTGTAGTGCTGTCTAAAAATAGTAAATTCTAAAAATAGTATGTTTCACAAAATTAGTGCACATGTAAGTCTTGGAAGATGAAACACCTCGTCTCCCTCAAGACTGGTGACCTTCCACATCTTTCTAGGTGTCCTTTCGTATTTATAAAATTATTATAAATACATATGTAACTGGAAAAGGGATAGACATCTCTTGGCAGAGATAATTGATGTAATTTGAAGTCTTTGAGTAATTTACATCTCTTTTCAGAGATAGTTGTTTTGCAATTCATTTGGCACATTTGTTAATCTGTTCCTTAAGTTTGAAACCCCTCGGTTTTGGATCAGTGGTATCAGAGCTAAGTCGTCTTGAGAGTGTATGATCCCCAGAACGAGGTCAGAATACAAAAAAGCTTGGGTGGTCCACACACAATCCTTCAGAATACTTGCCTGTTTGCTGTAGGCGACCTTCAATGGCAGACAACACTAGGATGGATGATCCTCTCAAAAATATGGTGAATGAAGCTCTTAGGGAGCAAAAGGATCAGATGCTACAATAATTCACCCAAATTCTGCAACAACTACAAGTAGGAAATCATGCCTCCTCATCTGTAAATCAGTCCTTTGGTGCCCCGACTCCATTCAAGGTGCAAGTAAATTTTGATATTCCTGTTTTTTAAGGTAAGATCAATTCTGATGCAGTAGAGAATTGGTTGGACCAATTGACCTCATATTTTTCTGTCAATCAATTTACTGATAAGGAAAAGATAAAATTTTCTCTATTGAAATCATCTCTTGCTGTCAAAAATTGGTGGGGTGTGTATAAGAATGGGCTCGAAAGGGATGAGCTAGGAATCGCAGAGGAACCCACATGGAATGATTTTCGTGGATGCCATAAAGGAAGAATATTACCCTGTCGGGGCCTATGATGATTTGTACATATAGTGGCAGCAACTTCGTCAAGGTAAGGACCAGTCGGTTCAAGATTATACTGACAAATTTCATTCTTTATCTACAAGATTGGGCATTCAAGACACAGAACAACATAGGATTCTAAAATATGGCAGTGGCCTACAATGGAGCATCTGAGAGGACATGTAATTCTTTCAGTTTCAAACCCTCGGTGAGGCATAAAAGTTTTCAGTCAAGATTGAACAAAAGCACAAAAGGAGGACTGTTAGGAACCAACTCGTGAGGGGGAAGAATGATAAAGAAGGCCAGACCCGAGGCCAAGGTTGGAAACAAAAGGAGTCGCAAGGAAATAAGATGCAGAAGGAGAAGATAGGGAAGTGGTGTGACCTCCATAAAACAAATCGCCACTCCAAGGAAGAATGTCGAGCCATCAAGTCCTTACTCGCCGAGTCATCTTCTTCAACACTCTCTGCACCAGCAGTTACAGACCCTGAGGTCAAGGATGAAGATGATGAAATTATAGATGCTGATCCATATGTGATCATTGCCACCTCAAAAGTCAAGAATATGGATGAGAAGGAAAGGCTCTTCCACTCCAAGCTTTGGGTAAAAGGTAAACCACTGCATTTTATCCTTGATAGTGGAAGTCAGAAGAATTTAATTTCTATTGATGTTATAAAAAGCCTAAACCTCCCTGTAAAGCCACATCCCCAGCCATATAGTATCGGGTGGTTAAACCCAGGAAGAGACCTCCAAGTCACACAATAATGCCTCCTTCCGTATGCCATCAAGCCCTTCCATGATGAAATCATGTGTGATGTTGCTCCATTAGATGTTTGTGATGTGCTCCTAGGCTAGCCATTTATGTGGGATAGACATGGCATCTATGAGTCACAACCTAGAAGGGTCACCATTACCATTGGGAGTCGATGTTATCGGATACCTGAGGTCATTCCCCCAAAATCTGTCTCCCTCATCAGTGCCAAAAAATGTAAGAAGTTAGTGGACAAAACCAAACAGTTTGTCGTCTTGATGATCAGGCGAAAACCTACAAACAAAATTGTTGCAGCCTCCATGAACATGCACTCAATACAGCAACAGAAGCAGCTCAACCAAATCATAACTGAGTATGATGATCTATTCCAGACACCTAAAGGAGTTCCATTTTAGTGTCAGGTAAAACATGTTATTGATTTGGTCCCGGGGTCTCCTTTACCCAATAGCCCTGTGTATCGCAGGTCAGTCCTTGAAAATGAGGAGATCAAGAGGCAGCTCCAGGAATTGATTCAAAAGGGACATATTAGGCCAAGCTCTTCACCTTGTGGAAGTCCAATTATCTTGGCGCCAAAGAAGGATGGAACATGGAGACTTTGCATAGACTATCGGGCTTTGAACAAAATCACTGTGAAGAATCGCTACCCCCTCCCAAGGATTGATGATTTGCTGGACCAGCTCTGCGGTGCAAAATTTTTCACCAAAATTGATCTCAAATCTGGCTATCACCGGATCCCTGTCGAGCCCACTGATGTTTGGAAAACTACATTTAAGTCTCGTGAAGGCCTATTCGAATGGTTGGTCATGCCTTTTGGACTAACTAATGCACTTGCAACATTCATTGCGGATGATGGACAACATCTTGCGGCCCTACACCAATTCCTTTGTGGTGGTCTACCTAGATGATATACTCATTTATAGCTAGACCTGGGAGAGGCATCTGCAACATGTTCAAGAAGTACTTCAGACCCTCAGGAAGCACAGACTGTATGTAAATCTGGATAAGTGCACATTTGGGATGACAAAGGTCCTAGTACTTGGGTTATGTCGTGGATGAGGAAGGAGTCCATGTCGACCCAGAGAAAATTCAGGTTATTCAGAGGTGGCCCTACCCCAAATAATCTTACAGAGCTTCGTAGCTTCCTGGGCCTTGCGCAATTTCTATTGCCCGGTTTGTCTTGGGTTTCTCACATATTTCTTGGTGCACTCAATCAGGTGACTAAAGGAGGGAACAAGGCTAAATTCCAATGGGGGGGAAGCACAACAGAAATCATTTGAAGGGCTGAAAGAAAGGTTATGCTCATCCCCCTATCCCTTTCCCTTCCTGATCTACATCATCCATT
Source organism: Taxus chinensis (assembly GCA_019776745.2). Classification (NCBI taxonomy): domain Eukaryota; kingdom Viridiplantae; phylum Streptophyta; class Pinopsida; order Cupressales; family Taxaceae; genus Taxus; species Taxus chinensis. The sequence goes on from CM034153.1 coordinate 613,749,412, forward strand.
CAAGCTGATGACAGACGCATCTGAGTATGCCTTGGGAGCTGTTATCATGCAACATGGCCACCTTGTTGCATACCATAGTGAAACATTCAATGAACAACGGTCAGGAAGTACCCAATATATGACAAGGAGCTTTATGCCATTGTCCAGGCATGTAAGTAGCTGGAAACAATAGATTCTGGGGAAGGAGACAGTAATCCACACTGACCATAGGCCTTTGGAGTTCCTTCAGACACAAATCAAGTTGAGGAATGAGAGACACCAGAAATGGGCCACATACCTACAACAGTTTCACCTGATAATAAAGCATAAGAAGGGAAGTGCCAACTCAGTAGTAGATTGCCTAAGCCGCCCTCCAATTGCAGCCCTCACAACTATTCTTGATCTCTGTGGACATGAGACTTCAAGTTGGTGTAGTTTGTATGAGAAGGATCTTGAGTTTTCAGACACATATCAGGCCCTCCTTGAAGGAAAACATGTCTCTGATTTCTATCTACAGGATTAATCTCCTCTGCCATATGGGACACATCTGTGTTCCAGCAAGTGAACAACAAAAGATGATCTGGGAAGCACACTTCAGCAAGACCGCAGGGCACTTTGGCGTGGATAAGACATTGGCAGTACTTCAGAAGCATTTCTACTGGCCTAATCTAAAGACTGATGTGGTGAAGTATATTAAGTACCTGCACTCCTTGTGTAATTGCTAAGCCCACTAATAAGAAACAGGGATTCTACACACCATTGCCCAGAACCAACCAAGCCTTGGGCATCTGTCTCGATGGACTTCCTCTCAAGGTTTGCCAACTTTGAAACATGGGAATGATGGTGTTTTTGTTGTAGTTGATCGATTTTATAAAATGGCTGTAATGGTTTCCCTGTAAGAAAAATATTTTCTGCTGAAGATACTGCTAAAATTTATTTCAGTCATGTATGGATCAACTTTGGGCTCCCCAAGTCTATTGTTTCTGATAGGGATAGCAGGTTATCCTGAGCATCTTCTGGTCCACCCTTATGGGGAATGCTAGATACAAAGTTGATGAAAGTCCACATCCTTTCACCCACAGAATAATGGGAAAATAGAAGTGGTGAATCACCTAATTGTTCACATGCTTCGTATGTACCACTCCAAGCACTCCCCGCACATGGGACGAGGCCCTGCCATACATACAACATGGATACAATCGAGCCCTGCACAGCTCCACTAAACACAGTCCTTTTCAATCTTGTTATGGATTCCAACCTATGGCTCCCATTGATGTATGCATCCCAATTCCTGCCATGGAATTCACACTTCATGGAAAAAGTGAAGCAAAAAAGGTGACAAGGTTTGTTGAGCAGATCCAGCACATTCAGCACCAAGTCCATGAAATTTTACAGAAAATGAATAAAAAATATAAGAATTGCCATGATAAACACATGGTTCTGCATCATTTCCAGGTTGGTGATAAGGTTTGGTTGCGGCTTCAGAAGGAACGGCTTGCAAGTCCACACAGAAAGATTCGACCTCTCTGGTATGGTCCCTTACACTCTCACTAAGCAAGTAGGGGAAAATGCTTTCGAGTTGAATCTTCCACCCTACCCTTGGTCTGCACCCCATCTTCAATGTGGACCTCCTCAAGCCATACCATCCACCTTTGTTGGATACTTCAGTCACAGCAGAACAATTGGACATCTCCGAGCTCAATCCAGTAAGTCTTTCCCCAGCTGAAGAAGATCAGATTGTGGATAATTTGACTAAGACCACCAGAGGACAACCTATTCAACTCTATCGTGTGATAAAGAAAGGAAATCTCAGTCACCAAGGTGAGTGGATCACTACATACCAGGTAAAGAAGCAATTTCCACTAGCTGATGGGGCATCTTAATGCAATGGGGACCATTGCTTTTGAAGGAGGGAGGAATGATCCAGGCAGCAATTCTAGTGGCCGCAACTTCCAGAGACCCATAACTTTTGCACCGTACCTCCGATTGACTCCGTTCAAAAGGCAACGGAAAGCTTGGAATGTGTAGAATGTGATGAGAAGGTGAAAAACTTTGTTTGGTAATGTTTGACCCCTGAAATCCATGTTTAAGGGGCCGAAATTGTGATTTTTGTAGTGCTGTCTAAAAATAGTAAATTCTAAAAATAGTATGTTTCGCAAAATTAGTGCACATGTAAGTCTTGGAAGATGAAACATCTCATCTCCCCTTGAGACTGGTGACCTTCCACATATTTCTAGGTGTCCTTTCGTATTTATAAAATTATTATAAATACATATGTAACTGGAAAAGGGATAGACGTCTCTTGGCAGAGATAATTGATGTAATATTGAAGTCTTTGAGTAATTTACATCTCTTTTCAGAGATAGTTGTTTTGCAATTCATTTGGACACATTTATTAATCAGTTCCTTAATCTGAAACCCCTCGGTTTTGGATCAATGGATGATTTTATTATTATGTATTTGGAATGTGTGAGGCATTTGAAGTCTTGAAAACACATGGTGATGTGTTTGGAGGTCTTTGATGTGCTTGGTGATGGGGTTTTGAATCTATTTTGGCTTGTTTCATTGCATTGGTGCATGATTGACCTACATGGGTGCGTTTATGATTTTAAATGAGTGCAATTTTATGATTTTAAAGTTTTATGGTTGAGATCTTGGGTTAAGACCAACCTATGTTATGTTTTTTTGAGTTGAGAAGCATATAAAGTGCTTGTTTTTGTTTAAATTTGAACTAGCAATGTAAGAGGAAAAAATGTGGCCTAGGTGAGGAAGTGAAAGAGGATCAAGGGCATCAAGAGAGAAATAAGGATGTGTGATAATTTTTTGAATAAGGTTGAGGATCATGTGTGTAAGGGTTTGAATTTAAAATCTGTCTATGAAAGATCAATATAAAACGAGTTGAAGGAGAGAGAAGTTGAAGAGGGTTTGAAGGAGTATGGAGCTGAATATTTGATCACTATCAATTGTGTGTGTTGCTAGTATTTATAAAATGTTCTTCTTATTTAAGTATTGAGTGATGAGTCATATTCATGCAAGTATATTTTTGTGAGTAATATCAAAAAGGGTTTAGGGATTGCTGCTCCTTGTGGGGTTGGTGCCTCACTAAAGAAATATCTTGTGATGTGTAATATTCAATTGAGTCCTTAATTTAATTAATATAAGTAATGGTTTTAATTGGGGTTTTTATCCCCCCATGAGGGATTCCCACTTACATCTTGTTGTCTATGTGTTATCTCTCATGTTTCATGTTCATTTGAATGTATGGTGCACACCCAATAAGCTCTTATTTTAATATATGTGATTGAATGGATTTTTAATGGATATTGCAAACAATGGTAAATTAAGTAAGAAATTTTTAGGACTGATTCACCTACCCCTCTCATTCCATTGTGATTCCAATAATTGGTATCAGAGTTAGGTCCTTATGAATCCTAGAAACATAAGATGTCTAGAAAATAAGGAAAGAAAATTAGGAGTTGAGAGCCATGGAAAAAGGAGGGTGATGAAACCATCAAGCGTCTCAAGAGTTAGTTGGATAAGGATATTTAAGATCTGAGTTCAAAGGAAGAGCAATATGACAAATTGAAAGATAAGCCCTGTGATGTTTTTATGTATGGTCATGTTGATCTCAAGAGGTTGTGGTGGATCTACAAGCATAATTGGTATTCCATGAAAAGGAGTAATATTAGTTTAAAATGTGAAATCAAAGGTATGAAAATAACACTTAATGCCAAAAAAGAAGAGTATTCCCAAGCTCAAGGAAGAGGTACAAAACCTAAAGGTCTCAAAGAAGATGAAAATCCTAATCTAGCAGGTCAAGAAGTTGGTCCCTTTTCCCAAAGGAGGTGAAAATGAAAGGGGTTCATACTAAGACAACATAATACTATGAGGTATGCAAAATTTCATGGTTATTGTTTTTCTTGCAATGGTTTTGGTCATAGAGAAAGGGATTGGTAGGAATGTTTTTAGTAGTATGCACCCTTGGAGTAATGGAAGTGATTTAATAAAAATAAAAACTTTTTATTAAATTTTAATTACAGAGTAATAATGAAAATGATATAGCGATGAAGCAACATAATATGACCCCAAGAAAAATAAGAAAAATGATTTAAAAACCTTAAGTACAAGAGAGGGATAGAGTACTTAGATAATTCACATTTATCCTGGAGGTCTGCGGAAGTGGAATAATGACATAAAAATAGTGCAGGATGTCGCAGTCAAACCCAAAAAATGAAGGAGAGAAGGAAAAGGCCAAATAGGAGCATCTGGGGTAGTACTGGGGGTGCTTGGGTGCTAGGATCCTTCTCGAGATGCCAAAGTTTTGCATAGGAGCTCAGAAAATGATTTTTATAGGGTTGTTAGATGTTCATTGTCCTTTGCAGTCTGTCACTAGTATGTCGTTGGATGATAACCAAATTCAATTTTAACATGCAATAAGAAATACGAATTGAAAAAACCCAAAAGACATCAAATCTAAAAAATAAAAATATGTAAATGTGGAGTTGGATTGACCTCGGAGGTTACCCAATTGAGTAAACTTATGATCCACGAATTGCACTAAATCATAGACACTATGTAGTTATATATGTGTGTGTCGAATCAAGCCCTAGGTAGGTCTTGTGAAAGATGCACCAATAACAAGTGATAGCTAGAAGTAGAAAATATAGGTAGATGTGTGCATGACATAATGAACTTCCCCGTCTATGAGTGTATGTAGAATAACCAGTCCCCTTTTCCCTTATATGGAGCTATATGGATGTAATGATTCTCTTTAGATGCTTTTGAGATGTGAACTTATGTGATAATGATAGATTCTTAGAGCTTGGTCCCCATATTATGATCACATAACTTTTGTATTTATACGATTTGCTTGTTTTAATTTCATAATTAACCATTAAAAGGCTAGCTAGGTAAGAAATAAATATCCCCAACAACTAGAAGAGGCCCAAAAGAAGTGATTAAGATTCAAAAGAGGTCTAGGGTGCCTAGAGGGGATGAGGGTGCCTAAGCGCTGATGTCCCTGGTTAGGTGCTAGTGTCTAGAATTAGAAAAGGCGAAGTATAAAGGGTTTAGATTGGGTAGTGGGGTGTGCAAGGCCAAAAAGGAAAGCATAAAGAAAAAAAAAAGGGCCAAAGATAGTGGTTAATTAGTAATTTTCTTCATTAGGAATCATATGAATAATGATATGTGATTAAGACTAGAAATATACCTAAAGTGTGTGATTTATTTTTATACAAGAAGAGATCACAATAGTCACCAGTCAAGAGATATGAAAGAGGTTACTTGCCTTAAGTGTCATCACAAGAGTGAGATTGAAATATTTTTCTCTAAAGAATCATCAAGATAAGTGAATAAGTTTTATGCTCCCAAAATTAAGGAAAGTATGTATGCCAAAATCATTCACAGGAGAATAAAATCCTATTAAGGTGAATGAACAAAAGGTAGTCAATGAGAAATTAATCTCAGTCAAGAATCATAAACCATGTAAGTGAGGTCAAAATGTCTAAAGCAAAAGGGTGAAGAAAACCAATTTCTTCCTAACCACAAATCCATTCCCCAACACATGAGAACTGTATAAGGCTAGGTATTTGGGGACACTTCAAGAGTGATAATGTATGAACTATGATCTGTCCATGAGGCTTGTATTAATGAATCCTTGATGTATATAAGTTTATGAGTTTGTAGATCTCATCTATCATGTTTTCATCCATAAGAAGGCTAATGTGTCTTTATAAACTAAGTTCATCATGTTGGGTTTGAGTATACTAGTTGTGCAATTTGATGTTATATATGGTCTTTGTGTTCTAAGTCAATTGGTCAAAGTCTAAAATGTTGTATTGAGAAGTGTTAAAAATATTGAAAAGTATGTGATCAAATAGAAGTTGTTTGAAGAGTGTCAAGAGCCTACAATCATCATCGTGTGTTCCAAAGGTACAAAGTGGTCTCAGATGAAGATTTTTTCAAAAGTAAGGGTTGATGATGATATATGAAGGTTCAAGATACAAATTTTTCTCATTCTAATAAGGTCTATAATATTTAGATAAATTTCATAAAGAATTGATATAGTATAAAATGACAATCTCTATTTTCCAAGCTATCTTTGACTAGAGTCATGAAGATTTGTTGGTAGAAGAAGCTTCTCATTCCAGGGGGAGCAGGTGAACATAGTGGAGTTTAGTTGTTGAGTTTTAAGAATTCATAGTGGTCATTTTATCTGTGAAATAATTATGTGATATTGAATTTCCAATGTGATTAAATAGGAAGAAAGAGTAGTCTCGTACCAATAATCGATAGCTTTTGGATCCATGGTTCGTCAAGGTATTTTTACTACTGTTGACTTTTTTGCAGCCCACACAAAAGGACTTATTAAGTACATCTCCATCCATTCAGTTATTTTTGCATGCACCAATATGTAGGGCCACAACGTATGTGGAAATTATGCCAAAAAATCCTCTCAGTATTCTCACAAATAATTTGTTTTTTAGCCATTCTAAAAGTTATGTTCCACCTATTTTATTCTCCTTTAACAAATATATCGATATGATTTTCCCCACCAATTTTCAATTTCTAGTAACATGGGTTTCCAATACCCTTGTGGTGAAAATATTTCCTGACATCCGATTAACATATGAAACATGGGCTTAGACACCAAATGTTGACCTAAAAACCCCAATATGATTGTAGGGCTTAGGAAATATCGATATTAGTTTAAGGATGTACATAGGAAATACACCTCCACCACTGCACTAAGAATTGAAATGTAAATGAAAATAGATAACAAATTATAATTCAAAACTCTATTCTTTATTTATTCATCAATCATAATTACATCAGTTTCCATTACATACATATTCTCTCACTCTCCTATCTCTACTCTTATACAAAAATCTCTCAAAATGGCATTCACATATACTTTCTCTCATGATGCAGACTTATCCAATGTACATTAGTTACAATACATATACAAAATACAATATGTTTCAATAGACACTTATTTTGACTTGTGCCTCTATTGGATTCTTTCTTGTATCGGTATGTTTTTATCTTCAATTTGCAGCATGATGTCGGCTTCTACAGATCTCTCCAGTGTTATGTGGGTTTCCCAGTCTTCATCGGCTTCCTTCGTATATCATGGATTTTGTTCTTTCTTGGTAGCTTCTTCTAGACTTTGATGGACATCTACTATTGTCCGCAAATTCTTTCAATTTTCAGTGGCTTTATCCCTTTATATGCAGAATTTTATTCTACTCGCGTATGTATTCTATCCTTACGATTATCTATATCTTCCCATGGCTATCTCCTTAACTTCATGGCTTATCCAAAATTTGATGAAGACTCCTGTCAACATAAAAAATAAAACCTGAAATTTAAAACTTAAATCCTAAGCCATCAACCCTAAATCCCAAGTGCTAAAAACCCCGAGCCCTTAACCCTAATCCCTAAACCTCGAGCCTTAATCCCTAAACCCTAAATATTGTGCCCTAAACCTTAAACCTTGACCTTTAAACCTTAAACCCTAATCCTTAAACCCTAAACATTAAACCTTAAACCCTAAGACCTAAACCCCTCGAGCCCTAAACACTAAACCCTAAATACTAAACCCTAAAATGTAAACCGTAAGCCCTAAACTATCAACCTAAACCCTCAATCCTAAACGCTAAACCCTATTTTTACCACCCTAAACCCAAACCCTAAACATTGATCCCTAAACTTTGAGCCCTAAACTATAAACCCTAAAACAGTAAACCTTAAACACTAAACTGTAAACCCTAAACCCCTATCCCTAAACAATAAACCCTAAGCCCTAAACAATATTCAGAAATCTTCGTAAATTTCCTCCAACACTTCCAAGATTCTCTGACATCACCTCCAGATCCTTAATATATTTCTTCATCTCTTCCAGAAGGTGTTTGCTTAGCTCAGAATTGTCTTTTTAGGCCTCTAGAGAAAGCTATCTTCCATGAAGTCACACTGAACTCATAAATCATCCCTGCACATTGAAACAAACTTAAAAAAACCTTGTTAATAATTTCTTTTGATCTAGGTTGAGAGTGGTATTGAAGTAGGCTGGCTAGAGGAAGGACCTACCATTGGCCAAGAAGCGAAAGATGCATTCTCTAAGCTTATAAAGTAGGTACTCATCCATAATATGATTTTACAATATTCTAAGAAAATAGGGATTAAAATCCATGTTCATGGGAAAATTCATGAGTCCATATATTCAATCAATTGTCTCTACGTTTAAGAGTTATGAGTTTTGTAAATTCTAATTTTGACACATTTAACACTCTTACAAATGTCAATAACCAATCCAAAAGGACCCAAAACATAAAAAAATTCTATATTATTTCACAAAATAGATATCCATTGTATAATTTAAAGCCTCAAATCTTGAAGGCTGAATGTTGAATGCTGAAATCCTAAAAAATACCTATGTACTGAACATATTAAAATATGAAAAAATCTTTTCTAAACCTTGAAAGATGGAGCAGTGAGACTAGTTCCATAAGGTGCAGAGAAAACCTATCTTCTTATATTTACTAAAATAAATTTAATATATAAGTAATAATAAAGTATAAATAATAATAAAAGAAAAAATTATACTTTAAAGCATTTATTTTAGTAAATATATCCCTCCCATAAGCACATACATCACTTAACAAATAGGAACGTGAGTGCGTTATAACGCAAGCACATTTCATCTTTTTTGGGTTTGAAATTTCCTAATCCATAGGGTTGGATTTTCCTTGGATATCCAAACAAAAGGTTTGGACTGTGTAATCCTTGAATAAATCAATGTTTGATAGAAAAACATCAAAATATCACGTGTTCACCCCAATATATCACGCATTATAACATAATATTCAAAAATAAATTATACTATGATGTCAAGCTTGGTTTTACCTTGATGATGATATAATTATTTCTAAAATCCGATTAGTTTAAGTCTTTCATCTATAATTTCTTTTACTAGTGCCTTATTTTTTTGCAAAAACCTATGCATACGTTTTGGTGCACAATTTAAGATTTTTTCATCAAAATTTCCAAAAGAAAAGGCTTTTTCTTAACTCCATTCCACACATACTAAAAATAACAAACAAAAAAATGTTTTTTTTTCTCAAAGTTATGGTGGTGAACACACAAATATTTCATTTTCAGGATATGTGCACTTTAAAAATAAAAATAAAAAATTATATATTCATCCAAAAATTATGAACAATTAGTGGGACCTCGTACACGGTCTTAGTTAAATTTCTACTGAAGGGATTTGAAAAATAATTTATAGAACTCAAAAATCGGGGGTCGCACACACAATAGGTTCTTATCATTTTGACACAAAAATAGGCATACTTTGTGTGTGTACCACATTTTACCCTCTTAATCTCAACCATTTTCAACAAAAAAATAGTAGTTTTAGAAACTAGATTTTGAGCTCTATAGTACTCATTCTTATCACTTTGTCAAATTTTGCGCATATGCATGCCAAATTATTCGATGAAGTTAAGGTTTTGCTGATTTCAGGAAAAATGTATCCCTTTTTGACCCCCTTTTTAGCCCCCATTTCTATGCACTTACTTACCTGGTACTAGTCTCTTACTTGTTTTACTATCACCTCCACATCTCCGAGACACTTGAGTTTCTTGATACCCATTGAATCTATAGTATTCATCTCCAGGAGAAGAGCTTTGTATTTTGCGGTGTTGTCTACAGCCGAAAGATGATGGAATATTTGCCACCAGAATTTTGAGCAATATCTTATTCTCTGAATAGTCATCCAAGGCCACCTGTGCATATTTTATTATTCCCACCAATGGAACTTCTTTAGATTCCATGGAATGAAAAGATATATTTTTACGATTCAAGGTGAGTCCTAGGGAATTGGCTACCTTGATGGGCATAACATTGTTATAGGATCCATAGTCTATAATGCAGCTATTAAATTGGTATCCTTTAACTAGAAGGAATAGGTAGAAGGGTTCTACCTTGTTGGTATTTAATGCCCAGAGTGCCAACATATTTTGGGAAGGAGGTGTAGATGGTGTGGGTAGTAGACCTTTAGAATTTGGATTTATAGGATTAGGACTACTACCTTGGATGACATCAACCAACATATTGAACTGAGTTGGGTGTGTTTACAAATATTCAAGCTCAACGATTTGGACCTTGGTATTTCTCACATGTTCAACATAATCAAATGGAGTTATAGTGAATGGGCTTGATGTTCTAGGAATAACATAGGTTTTATACTGTGAGCATGCTAGTACTTTGTGGTATTGAGTTTCTTTAGTATGTGAGGTAGTGGGTTTAGAAGGAGAGGGAGAAGTAGTATTTATTTGGGCCTTAAGATTTTATGGGAGTGACAGTAGGAGAAAAATTAGATTTAGAAGTCTTAAAATAGGAGAGAAGATAAAGGATTTACTTGATACAAAAATAGGATTCTTTCTTGCGAGTGGATCTGGTTTCTCTTTAGTTAAATCTATCAAAGGTGGGAGGGGTGACCCTCTACTGATGATCTTATTTTATGAGATTGCCACTGGGGGATCTTATTTTTTCTTCTTTGCTGCATCTAATAAAGGGAGGGTCATTTTTTTAATGAGCACAAGTGAATACTACACACAAGAATCTTGGTGCTCCTTCATCATCTTCATCTTAGCTTGTAGAGACATATTCAATGAACCTCTTAAATTTATTCTTCTACTTATGACTCATACAAATATTCTTATTCTTCAGGATCTTCTGTATCGCATGTCACGTTGACTGATTGTTTTTCGATGGAGATTCTATGAGGAGGCTGAGTTATTCTCAGCCTTTTTGGAGGATTAGTATTCTTTGTTACTGTGTGCATGTATACTTTACTTAATGATAAATCAAATGAAACAAGAACTACCACCTAAAATAGTTCTACAATTTAGCTAAAACAAAGCATAAACACCATCATGATAAGAATTAAAAAGGGGTTAGATGCTAGCATTCATCAATACAAACTTTGAAACTAACAATGCTAAATATCTAAAATCCTCTATTCTTTAACAAAAAATAAATGAATGGACCTAAGTAAGCTCCATGGCTATCAAAATAGTTGTCCTTAATGTTCCAAGAACCTAAGAATGGGGGCTAATCAAAGTTGGGCTACAAGACCCTTTTGACACCTCCCATATGACCTAAACACTTTAAGAAAGAGGCTTAACTCTTCAAGATGATGAACTCTCAAAAGAGCAAGGTGCAAGCTCTTAGTCTCTTTGCTATATGCTTTGCATTTGTTCTCTAAGGAGTTTAGGTGTAAGTAAAAAGGTAGGTGGAGGGCTCTTTATATAGCCCAAAGGATAAAGGATTCAACACATTCTCATGAATGTGGGATAAAGGTAAAACATGATTAGGAATGGATAAGGTTGCTTTATTAAAGGTAACCTTACTTGAGAAGAGTTTAATACATGTTTAGCAAGTCATGGGAGTTGGGGGGGGTTTTTAATTAATCAAAGGTGATTAACTAATAGGTATGTGTAAGCTTATTGAAGCCAATTAGAAGAATATTAGTGTGATTTAGGCTATTATAAGGGGATTAAATCAATTAAATATTGATTTATTGGTTAAATGGAAGGGAAAGCTAATTAATTAATAATAATTAATTAGTCTAGGTAGAAGGGGTGATTTATTAACGGAAGGTCGTTAATTAGGGTACTTGTTGGATAGGCAACTTAATTAATTAGCTTAGTGTAATTAATTAATGATGATATGAGGGAAAATGAGCACTTTTGACGATACGTCGTTGATTTGCGAGAAAGGGGATAATTAGCGCAATTTAAGTATTTAAATTGCTTGGGCATAATTATAGGTGTCTACAGTTACATTCCTCAGAGTTGATTATTCATGGAAATCATATCATTAGCCTTTTTTTTAATCATTACATCAATGGGAATTGAACCATAACTTTGACATTCTTACCATTGTGATTCTTCAATTTTCTAGACAAAATAAGATCATCCTCAGTTTCAATGGCATGATCTTGGGATTCTTTCAATGTCATGGGTTGTGATCTCTTAAGAATAAACCAAATTTTAAGAAGTTGAACATTGATGAATAATATTTTCAAATTATTATCTAAGGGCATGACCTCAGCTAGAATCCACTTACGCAATCTATTGTATTTTACTATGAAATATCTCACATGCCTACATTCAAATATTTCTTCATATAAACTATTTGCACCAAGATATCTTGAGTATCTTCCATAGAATTGAATTTATCTTCAAATAATTTTATTATATCATCATAACAAGTGATTGACCTTTCTTGTAGAAGATAAAAATCATTCTTCCGCCTTGTCCTATGATGAATCTACGAACAATATAATCGATACATCTTCATGTTTAACACCCAATAGACCACATGTGGTCATGAAGGACACCACATGTTCCTCAGGGAGTTGGGAACCATGTCCTATAAACTTTGGGAATATTTTCCTCGATTCTCCTAGTAGCTCATGGAGTGGTTGAGGAAGTGCAAGCAGGCCAGTATTTCCACCCCATTATAGAATGGGTTGTGACATTTATTCTATCCACCATCTTATATATTTATACTCTTCTTTGTAGTGTATGAATTTGTCTTTCTATATCCAATTTAGCATCACGTTCTTCTTCAATATACAATACACTTGTGCCTATGAAATACTACATAAAACTCTCTCTACTGTGTTAGATAACCTCTCTCAAATATGAAGTGATGTCTTTGTTATCCGAAATTTACCCCAAGGTGATTTCGATAACTTACATAATCCCTTTAGAATTGGAGAGGAAGAAATGATGAAACAAAAGAAATCTAGATTTTGGGGGTATGCCTTTACTTTTCTCTAACTTCCCCATTCAAGGAAAATCTAAGGAGTTAGAGAAAATTTTCTAAAATTTTGAAGAAATGGAGGGAAAAATTATTTTAATGCATTGCGGGTCTGGAGGCTGGGGGTGGAACAACTACGGATGTAACTAGGGTTCCTCATCCTCAACATGGGTCCAAAATGAAAGAGCGTATTGTGGGTAAATAAGGTCCCGACGTCCCAGGAGGTTCAAGTTCCATCGGGCCACAGGTTCCCCGAAATGCTGGTTCATCCAATTTATAAAGGGTTGAGGTGAATAGAGTGAAATGCAGAAAAGGTGGAAGTTTATGTCCCAGATGGTCCAAGTTCCATCGAGCTGCAGGTTCCTCGAAATGTCGGTTCATCTGATTTGTAAAGGTTTGAAGCGGATAGAGTGCAATATGGAAAAGGTGAAAGTTTGCATCCCAGGTGGCCCAAGTTCCATCGGGCCGTGAGTTCCCCAAAATGTCGACTTACCTGATTTATAAAGGAATGGAATGGGTATAATGTATTCTAGAAAATTTGGGTCTCGATGGCCTAGACGGTCTAAGTACCGTAGGGACACGAATTCCCTGCTAACCTGAAATCGCCACATATAAAAGGAAACAAGTCTTTATATTGTGGATAAGGTGGATTTGGATGACCCAAATTTCTTGAGCGAGTTGGGATGTGAGTACATGGAAAGGTTGAAATTTCCACTAGTCTATATGGTGCGGCGATGGCGGGGTCGGGCGGTCTAAGTGGCCCAAGTGTAGACTGTGCATCGCGGGCCCGTAAAAGCTGAAAAGTGTGCAGTAAACCGGATGCAAGTATGGTGGAGATAATTATCCTGAATGGCCCGTAGGCCTTGCATGCATGAAATGGGTGAAATACCTACAATGCAAAGGGAAATGCGGATTATGAGAGCCCGAGTGGAACACCCAACCCTGACCTTAAAATAGTCATAAATTTTGATTTGGAACTTGGATTTTGACAAAATTAGAATTTTCGGAAAGAACTCTAGCTCTAATAAATTTAATGCTCAGTCCCATAAAATCCTTGGAAAACTAAAAACAACTGCTCACACTCAAAAGGCCATAACTTTTGCAATTCTCAATGAATTTTCAAAAAATTGGTCTCATTGGATCTGTGACTCTGAGTGCATTGCAAAAATCAAGAAATGAAGAAATTGATGAGGTTTTGATGATGATTTTAAGGAAAATGTGTCGGGTTTAGGAAACCATTCCTTCTCTGCTACAAGTTATGGGACACCTTGAGATTGCTTTTGCAGGTCAAAAATCACCAATCAAACTCATTTATTATGACTTGCAATAGGTTGAAAAGTGGATTTCAGGATTTATATCCCTTCTCTCTATCTCTTCCAAAACTCTATAAATTGAAGTGTTGGACTCATTATAAAGGGGGGATGCTTTGAGTAGCAAAAATCTATCATTTTTGTTTTGTGAAGCTAATGTGATGTAGGAATTTATAGTAGAATCCTTGCATGGTGATCCATGCCTTTACTCTGTAACAATTTGGACTGTGCATATTAATGAAGCAATAGATTCAATTTTGTGGATATATCGTCCCTTGTCGAGTTTGTTGCATTCTCCTCACCTCTCTAATTTCATTGAAAATGTTTGTGTTTACTCTATACTCTTGCAGTGACCTATTATTATTGTGTATGAATGAAAATGTGTTGCGAATGTTGTTATTAGACTATGGATAACTGTCATCACCCTCTCTGATCTGCATTTTACTTCCATTTTCACACATTGGAAATTGTTCTCATTCCCTTCTTTTGGTGCATCAAATATTTAATGTAATTTTCCTTCATTTGCATGTTATTTATCTCTCCCTGGTCCCTTGGAAATTGTAGGATAGAGATAGTTAGTAGATTCATTTCACTAGAGTTAGTTTGCACTAGGATTAGGAAGAAGAACCAACATTCTCTAAAATTTTATCTCAAGTAGCAAGTCCCACAACTTGGAGATAACACCCATGTTACATAGTCACACCATGAGATCAAGCACACACACTTGTACAAATCATAGGTTGATGTGATTCAATGATAACAATATTTTTGAATATGTAATAAAAACTCAGGTCAATAAGGAGGAGGGTTACCCAGAATATCCATGGTTATGAGACATAGTACACTCATGTGACTCTTCAACTTACAATTTTTTATTTTTTCATATTCTTGAGGTTGTAATTAGGTGTAGATCTTGCCAAGTCTAACCCATGGTGGGCACCAAAAAATATTGGCGAGAATATTTTTCAGGTGGATAAATTTGTGCTTATCTTACCAACACCTTGGAAATATAAGTCCCTCTACATGAATGATGTAACTCCATGTTTATATGCGCATCTGAAATTTGATTATATGGTGGCCTTACAATCGGGGATCTAACAGGGGCACTCCCCTGACCCTTTGGAAAAACTTGCAATTACTTACAAGAGATGGCTTTGCTATGAGAGTGGGAAAGGGACTGAGAAAAAGAGAGGGAAATTAATGTTATAGGTAGAAAATCATATTCCTATAACCATTAACCATAAAATTCCAACACACATAGATTAGAAGAAAAATAAAAATACAAAAAACAACAAGACCCGTTAATATCTAGAGCAAAAATTTTAGATAAATCTCCTAGGCAAAAACACCATATAATCCTTCTTTCTTCATTGATGCTTCAACAAAATTGTACATAGAAAGAGAGAGAAGAAGATAGATATGAGAAAATGGAGGAACTGTTTTCTTCTTTTCTTCTTCACAAGAAATAATCTCTCATGAAGTCACAAAAGTGACAACCCTTAAGAAATATTATGCCATTACATTATATAGAAGAACAAAAGACTCTTCATCTACCACCCATGTGTCTTTTCAAATTCTTTTTCCATTTGTGACTCTTAGTATTCCTCGAGATTAACATTAAGTCCCATTTTATAAAATAAGGGTGACTTATTAAATTTTTAGACTATAGTCATATTAATGAATAAGACAAAAATAAAATGGCAACTCCCTAATTAATAATTAAATTGTGAAGGAAGAAGGGTGATGGGAGAGAAGAGAAGAAGGAAGAAAAGAGATAAATATTATGAAGATGATCCTACCATTGAAGGAATACTACAAAGAACTACCGGTGAAATCTCAATTACCTTTAATTATTTACTGAATCTCAATTCTGCCAGTGTTACCTTCTTCATTAGAGGTATTTGAATGAAACCAAGAGACTTGATCCTATCGTTCGCAAGAGAATTGATGTTCCTGCACTCTGAGTACCAAGATTTATTAATTTCCTCAGTGGTGGAAATTATTGTTCTTATCTCTATCAGGGATTTCAATTTTTTTTCATTGACAGAGAATGGATCTCCAACCTATCTTTTAACTCGATCCTTGAATACCTTCAACATATCATCTATTAAAGTTTCCAATTTCACTAATGACATGTCAAGATTTTACATTTGAGCATCAACATCCTTTTGCATTTTCTCAACATACTCCTTATATGAATCCAGATCATTGATAACATGATTTATCAATTCATACCAAGAAAACATGGTCTGGGCCCAAAAAATAGACAAGTCTTCTGCTACCGATGAGAACAAAACTTTTGTTACCAGAAGAGATGACTTGACTTTGCAAATCTCTATGACCAATGGACACACCTAGTCCCAGTGGTATTTCTCATCCTAAATTTCTTCCTTTTTCATGGTCGTGTCATCCATGTATATATATAAAGTCATCATCTTTGGCAACAATGTCTTCCCTTTCTCGAGGATCATACTCACCCACTTGTCATTCTCCTTCCCTTGCATGGTGAATCCTTGATTTTACTTCATGGAATTAGGACCAAATATGCTCACTAAAGTTACCGCCTTGGCTAGGAGAGAATTTACAGATCTTGGATCAAGGATAACTTGGACATATGAGGTGAGGATTCAAATGTGGTTATCAACTTGATCCCGTTTTTCCTTATATTCCTGAATTCTCATGACGAGGTGAGTGGATGACTCTTAGAACAAGTGTAGGTCACCCCAATATATTTCTAGTCCAAGAGGAATTGTGCTTATTTCATAATCGGTTGGGGTCATTTCATTAATGGGATTGATCAACTTAAGCTTGACTATCTCTATGTAGTGGTTTCCTGAGGCAGCATTGCAGAATCTAAAATCTACCTAAGCCAACCTTCCTTTCTTTTTTAACCATCGAAGCAATTTCCAAAAAGTCATGAATGGTTAGTTTTTGCACCATGCAAGTTTCTGTTGTGATCATCTCGTACATCTAAGGAAAGATCTCATTTGTCTTTGGCCCGGCATTGGGAAACATCATAACTTCTTACTCTCCCTAAGAAGATGTGTCTTATGAAGTTGAGGTTGGTAAAAACGTAGGAGATGAACAACCTAAAGAATTTTGTGGGGTAGATAGCTCGACCAAATTAATTTCACCTTATTCAAGATCCACCACATGAACTTCCTTTGTTCTTGCTTTCCAATTCATTCTCTTGTAGCAACAAGATTTCTTGGTTGTCTCTTCGAGCCTCTGAACTGTGTTGGAATTGGAATCGGGTCTTTGGTCTTGTAATAGGAGAGATAAAACAATTTCATTGAAAGAACAATTGGAAAATGGATATTCTAAGTGGGGAAAAATATTATGATGGTAATGGTGGAACGTAATGGCGAAGGAAAAGGAAAGACACAATAATCAAGGAAAAAGCAAGTGCCAACAGTGAGGGTTTTTCTTGTGCGTGCGTGCAGGTAGAAGTGGAAACACTAAATATTACAAATTTCTAGATTTTCACAACTTGGGGATGAGAATTTTTTTTGTCCCAAACCTCCCAAATATTTTAAATGGTAGTTGAAAAAAAGTGTGCCCCATCCAATTGGTCCACTTGTCGCATTATGGTTTGCACTTGAGGAAGAGACAGTCGCTGGAAATGAAGAACTTAGCCACCTGTCAGGGTCACATGGTTGATTAGGGGATTAAATGGGAGGGGGGAATTTTTGTGTCCCTACCATCCCAAATTTTTGGGATATTTGGTTTACAAAATTTTTCCCCTCTCTGATTGGGCCACGTTGGTGATGCGTGACTAGATAGAGAGCCGGGGGCATCAATGCAAGGGGTTTAAATTGGTAAAAACAACTTCAATATGGTTGTATCATGATCCAAAAGATTAAATGGGATGGGACGAAAATTTTTGCACCAAAATTACCAAATATTTTTTATGGTTGGTGCATAAAAGTGTGTCACTCTTTGACTAGCTCAAATTTCTAAGCTTGAAAATTTTCTAACTCTTGAACCATACCTTGGAGGGTAACTTTTCAGATGCATAACTTGGGCTCCCAGACATCTTTTCACATATATATCTATATGAAATTACATCAAAAAATAATTTATAACACAATGGTGATGGTAGGATACCTTGATTCTTCCTATAAGCCCCTGAAAATTAGGCATTTTATTCAGGCTTAAAGGTTGTACATGCTGAAAATAGGTTGTGGACAAAACTTCTCGAGTCTTGTAAAAAATTTGAGAGCACCATCCTCTAGAGATTTGAATCATATTTCTAATGATATTTCATTTGGCTCCTAACTCCTTATGGACTTCCCAGAATCGCTTCCTGAAGCTTAGGAGTTGTTTTTGCATTATGGAGTGCTTTACCCTCTAGAACCCACTTTTGTTGAAACTACTCCAAAACCTATTAAACTTCCCATATTCTCCCAAAAATAATTACAAAAATTATTAAATCTACAATACACCTCCATGATTATTTTTATTCCTTTGTTTTACTCTAGGGGGTGTGTACCAACCTCAAGAAGATTAGAGAAAATCCCTTTCTTAAGCTCCTCGGAGAGCATGTCTTAATAGATCTTGTCTTTGAAGTGCTTGAATGTACTAGATATCCTTAAATAACCTATGAACATGATGAAAAAACATTAGACCATTTAGAATGTGGGATAGTACTGACACAGGGATTAGGGTAACCTGGATGATGGCTCAAGATGATCATAAAGTAAAATTTTTTAGAGTAGGGTATGGTTGTCATGATTTCGGGTGTGAATTTTTCCCTTGCAAAAACTCATGAAAAATTTAGAAAGGAATATCATATCATGGATCCTGAGACATTATATATATATATATATATATATATATATATATATATATATATATATATATATATATATATATGAGATTCAAGATGTAGTTTGTGAGAATTCATATTTTGAATCATTTCCAAGCACAAAAGAATCATTACCGGCCTCCTCTCATAATCAGATGATGAACATGAAGAATATTCACACAAGAAAGATGAGAAGAAAGGAGAAATGTTCATTGATCTTGGTCATTTGGAAAATAATTCTTCACATCAATAGCAACATCAATGTCTTAAATGGGTCCAAACCACCATCAAGGAATCCCACGTGAATTTTCTCCTAGATGCTTCATCAGGAGTTAGAACATGAAAACAACCATGTAAAATGAGGTATATATCTCACTCATTAATTTAGTGGTTCATAAAAATTATCCTGATATAGTTCAAGAGGAACTTAGTTAACTATAGTGTAAGAAGGCCATGGATGCTAAATATGACTCCCTAATTTAGAATCAGACATGGAAACTTGTTGATCTACCTTCAGGAAAGAAATCCATTTGGTGCAAATGGATTTTCAAAACAAAATACAAGGAAAATGGATTGATCGACAAGTAAAAATAAAGACTAGATAAAAAAGTATTTGTTCATCAAGAGGGAATTGACTACTATGTGACCTTTGTAACCACTGTAAAGATCAAGATGATTAGAGTTATTTTTGCATTGGCAACACAAAAAGGATGGAAACTTAAATAGATGGGTGTAATAAGTGCTTTTGTAAATGGCGATCTAAAATTTCAAAATTTTACATTACCCATCCAAAAGGATTTATTTATGAAAATCATCCTAAAAATGTATGTCGTCTAATTAAGTCTATTTATGGACTTAAAAAAACACCTAGGTCATGGTATAACATAATAGATGATCACATATTGTATCATGGATTCACCTGTAGCCCCTCATATTTAAACCTATATTTTAAGAATAGATGCACAAATATTTTCATTCTTGTTTTGTATGTGGATGATCATGTGATAACATGGAGTTAAAATAATCTCATCGAAGATGTTAAGAATGATATGAAGAAATCCTTTGACATGAAAAAATTGGGGCTACTTCACTCTTGTCTTGGCTTGTAGATATGGTAGAAGTATCACATTATTATCTCCCAATTTAAATATGCAAAGACACTCCTGAAAAAGTATGGGATGTCAATTGTAAACCTATGTCCATTATAATGGAGAAAGGTTGGTAACTTCATAGATTCCAAGATTCACCTCAAGAAGATGCTTCTCGCTATAGGAAGCTTCTTAGGAATATCATTCACTTAACTTATTCGAGACTAGACACATGATTTTTTATCAGTTATCTTTGCAGATTCATGGAGGAGCCAAAGAAATTTCACTAAGTAGAAATAAATAATGTTTGGAGATATGTCTGAGCTACCACTTATTATGGTCTAGAATATTAGAATAATTCTAATTTCTTCTTATAGGGATATATAGACTCATAAAATTTTGGATCTTGATGAAAGGAAATTAACTACATGGTATGTCTTTCATCTTGGATATGGACCTATCTCATGTATTAGCAAGAATATTTTTTTCTCTCTCTCATATAATGAGACAAAGTATCACACTGCATGAGGAGCTATGTTTGAAGATATTTAACTACATCAAATTCTCGCTAATATGGAAATTCATGAAGAAAATCCACCTACTAGTCATTGTGACAATCATGGTGTGTTGAAGCTTGTGAAGAATCTAGTTTTCCATGAAAGAGCTAAGAAAATTAATGTCAAATGTTATTACATTCGAGAACAAGTATTGAACCACCACATATGGCTCCAATATTACCCAAAAAATTCTTAGGTGGCTAATCTACTCAACAAGTCTCTTAGCGAGATGAAATTTGAGATTTTTCAGGGGTATATTTGGAATAATAATGTAATCAAGGGGATGTTAGGATAAAATAATATATTTTCTATACATTAGAGTCAGTTACTAAATGAACCTTCCTCATTTAGTTGAGCTGTCATTTATGTAACTAACTTGTTTAGTTCTACATCATGTATAAATTATCTCCCTCACGTGAATAATATATATCAAATCATTTAGTCTTCTAATCTCATCACAATTGTTCACATAATATCTTCTAATAGGTGTTGAAACAAAACATATATTAGTATAAGATTATACAATATATCTTAAATATCATCTTTCTCCCTCTACTAATAAGCATAATTTAACTAGTATATACTCGATTTTGCAATTGAATAAATTCATGCAAGTTAGCTTTACCTGAACTAATTTATGCAAGATGATCTATTTGATGTGATTAACATAATTGATGCAATTTTCAAAATCATCATGAAATAGAAGGAATTGGGTTTTACATCACTAGGTAATTAGTTGACAAAGTTGTTGGCTGGTAAAAATTGTTGTTCAGTAGTATGAAATATATTTTTAGTTGGTAGCATGATGTACGTTGTCGACTAGTAAAAATGATACAAATTTTGTGTCGCATTTTGATCTAAGAATTTAAATGAGTCCTTTTTTATGGAAAGATCTTGATAGTATTTATGTTGGTACAATGATGTATGCTATTTTCTAGTAGCGATGATGTGGATTTAGTGGCCTGTCTTGTGGAGGTGATAAATTTTGATCTATGAACTGAAGTGAATCCATTTGTTTAATAAAAAAATCTCTCAGAAATATTTATGCAAATAATGTGGTTTCTATTGTCGGATGGTAGCATGATGTATGTTGTCAGCTAGTAAGATGATGTATGTTATTGGATGGTAAAGACATTTTAGATTTAGTGGCATGTCTTATATAGGCCATAACTATAATTTGAGAACCCAAACATCCCCTTTTTTAAGGAAATATATTGAAAATATCTACGCCCGAAGAATTATGTATGATGTAAATTGGTATCATAATATATGTTGTCAATGGGTAGTATGATGTATGCTATCATTTGACTATGCATATTGCAACGCCCACATTTTTCTCACTTCAATCCTCAAGAAAACCCAATAGCAAACATGAAAAATTATGGAATAATTTTTTTTGAAAGGTTACAAGGCCTTAGTTAGGATTTTAATTAAATCCCGGTTATAAAATTTCAAACAATTATATGGCAGTCGGGACTAACATAAAGACTAATATTTTTAACCAAATTTCAAAATAAAGTTACGATTTAATTCTTTCTCTTCTAGAATTAAATATTTTATTTAAATAATCCTCATTTAGCTTTTCATTATTTAACTCCATGAATCCCTTTTTAAAATAATTTATTTAAGGTCCAAAATCAATTTTATATTAAATCACACTAGGATAATAATCTTGCATTGTTAAATGCATGCAATTTATAATAAGTTCATTATTCTAAAAGGGGCAAGGTGCACAACTTAGTCTAACCACTTAGGCCCCATTTAACATTACACACACATATTTTATTTATTTCATTCCCACCTAAATACCCCATCACTTAAGTGATGTAGGGTTCATCCTACACCATTGGATTTAATCTATCTAAGCATTAGATCTAGGTTAGAGTAAGGAAACCCTAGATATCCTTATGGGTTTTCTTATATTCATTTCTAAACCTAATCTCTCATTTCTCTTGTTTTGTTTTGCAGGTTAAGGAAGGAGGAGAATAAAATGAAGCCATGGAGGCCATTAGAGAGGATTGGAATCTGTCATCACTCATTTGCACTATTATAATTCTTCACCGGGACAAAACTCTACTCGTGCTATGATTATCTACTAACTGCACATTTCCTTTAGTTTGGTGGATGTAATCTGGAAACAAAACAACAACATAATACAATGAATACCATCCACTATGATAAGACAAAATGATGACAAATATGAAATATCAAAGTTAAATTATAATATTAACATGAAATTGTTACAATCTCACCCATGAGGTACTATCAAGTGTTATTGAATTCACTTGCCTTTCACCAAGACTATGGGAGAAACTTTACAATTACACCTCTTAATGGCTTCTTCAACACACCTTTAAACTGATGGCTTCCTTCGCACACTTCCTACAATATTTCTCACTACTTCCTTCTATGCTAAATGAGGGGGGGTGGCCTCTCTATTTATAGAACTTCCAGGCTTATCCATCTTATCTCTAAGATAGGATAAGAAATCCACTCTGACGAATCATATTCCATACCTTAACTCTTATCTGTACATGTAAGCTTATCTTTTAAGATAAGATAAACCTTATCATTTTACATGGGTTCCACATTTTTAGACTTTTTACAAATAAAATACACAAAATATTTATGACCTCACTCCTTGTCCTTATTACCAATATAATATTTCTAATTCCTAATCACGTAGACCCTACTTCTCTAATTACCCAAACTTTGACATTTTAACATTACCGGACCACTTACGAAAAATATTAACTTTTTACAACATTCCTATTGTACTTTGACTGTTACCATACTCCACATTATTGGCAGCACCGTACTGACGGAGCCGTTATCTTCTATCAGACACTACTACTAATTATACTTAACAACATCATATTCCTAATACATACATTAATGAAATAGAAATTACGGAGGAAAATTTTAGTGTCGACAAAGCTATCATTTGTTAAGTTTTCGTGATTAGGGCAAGGATCTACCTATTTCCTTTGTGGGTTTTGGTTCCTCTTCTCTATTTTTTTAGATGGTATTTTCTTGTAGATTAAATGTATATACAATGACTATATACCCATTTGGGTAAAACCCGAATATATGTTTTGAAAAAAAAGAATAACTTTTTTTCTAATTTTTATTTCACCTTAAAATTTACTTGAAAATTTCAGAGGGTTTGTTTTATACAAATCATTTTTTTACACCAAAATATATAGTCCCAAATAAATAAATATATAAATATATATATCTGTGTGTGTGTTTTTTTTTTTACAAAGTTCACGGCCACGAAAAAGCAACAAATAATACATTCCGTGAAAAAAAACCAAACAATTGGAATAAAAGTCATGAAGTATATTTTTTGACTATTATATTTATTAAAACCACACTAAACCGATTCATCAAAGTTTGCATTACTTTACTAATTTTAATTACTAATAAATACTAATATGAAAAAGGTAATGTGTCTATATATAAATAATAAACTGTTCTCTTAAAAGTAAATCCCTCCCCCACATGGCTAAAAGTTAACTCTTTAAATTGATTTTTTTATTTATTTAAATAGTTTTAGTTTAGAATATACTTTATAATATATATATATATATATATATATATATATATATATATATATATATAAAATAAAATTATCAATAATACCACTAATATCATTATTTATAAGGTTTAATACCATTTTAAAAAAAAGTGATGATATTAGTATATAATAATATTAATACTAATTTTAACCATTTAATTAAATTTTTTTGGGCTAAATCTAATAATTAAATTATAACATAAGTGGTTTATTAATCCTCTTTATACATCTAGTTGGGAAGGGAAACAAACTACTCTTAAATGAAATTCGATTCAATAATCAAGTAACCAAGGATTGTCATTAATGTCACTAATCAATATTTATTTCCCATCCAAGAGCACTAACCTTTAAGAATAACAAATTTTCAATGTAACTCCTAAAGATGAATTTTGATTTGTGAGAGCTTAGTTTCCATTTACAAGATCATTACAAGGTTCTCATTCATATGAAATAATGAGAATCATAATTAAACATTTACAAGGATCTAACCAATCAATACGATTGCATCAAATCTAGTGTTGGTAAAATTTACAAGTTGTAAAGCCATAATAGATAAATTTCACTCCACATGTTTTTTCCCAAAAAGAGAATTCCATCCATTGAACTTGCTCACCATCTTCATCAAGCCAAGCACACAAAAAAATGGGGGGAGTAGGCAACACTCTCCACCCAACCAAATATCCAATGAGGGAGAGAAGCCTTCTTCCTCATTAGCCCCCGAGCCCCAACAAGGAAGAAATGAGGGTTATTTAGACAACCATGGCAACTAAAAATGGCTTCCACATACACAATCAATCAAGACATTCAATGAAATAACACAATACCAAAATTACAACAAAACAACAAATATCAAAACACAAAGGCTTCATACTAAAGCCAAGGAGGAGAAAGGAACATGGGGGTTCTTCTTATGCCTCCCAAGGGCTTGGGTGTCCACCTATGAGCCTCCAAAAAACTCCATCACAATACACACAACAATCTTATGCCTCCCTCCAAGAAGATACACCACTCTTATGCCTCCCTCAAGAAATCAACCCACTCTTATGCCTCCCTCAAGAAAATAACAAGATAAACACAAATCATATTTATCAACAAGGTGGACATCCCAACCCAACTCCCTCCTAAAATACCCAATAACATTTCTCTTATTCCTCCCACAAGTTTTACCCCCATTTCCATTTCTCCCACAACCTAAGGATCAAATCTATTTCCCACAATCATAAGCAATACAACAACCATCATCCACACATATGAGTACAACAAAATAACAAAGTAAATACAAGAGTGAAGATATACCTTACAAATGAAGAGGATCAAACACAACAAGTTCCAAGCCTTCCAAAATCCTAAGCAAGCACCATCCATTCCAAGCTCAAATCACCATTCTTCAAGCAAGCTCTCCAAAATTACCAAACATCCACCCAAAAAAATGAAAGTAAGTAACCCCCAAATCCTCACACAAAATGAAATAAATAGAAAAGAGGGAGAGAGGGGTGATGTGGCTCCATGTAGGATGCCACATCATCTCTCCTCCAACCCACATCACCAAGGTCAAACCCAAACCCCAAAGCATAATAAATTGGTGGTTGGGGAAAAGACCACCCTCTTACACACTCAACCCAACCCACACCCCTTAAGGACAAAATTAAATACCCATGTAAGAAAAGTGCACATAATTTCTCTTTTCCTCCATAAAAACACAAAATAGGACCTAAAATAAGTCCCTCACATCATAGGCCTAGTGGGTGGGTCACTTTAAGAGGTGTGGGACAAGCTTAACTTGTCCCACAAGTCACCAAAATGGCCTAGAAGGTCAAAATCCGAATTTCACATGAGAGATTGAGTACACACTACTTCAAAAAAATTTAATTCATTCTCATCCATACACATATTAAAGCTACCAACTCACATTTATTCCCCCCCTTTTGTCACATCCTAATTAACACTAGTTAAACAATTTTAATTAACTTAAGAGGGGTGTTAAACAATAATAATAAAGTGACTCCACATACTAATAAAAATAAAAAAACTCACAAATAAAATAAAATCAACAAGACAAAATCAAAAACTTACCCAAGGTCACTATTGAGGTCACCCCCCAATGGGGACCTCCAACAATCAACAACAATACACAACATATGAATACACGAGTTTCCATGGTGACCTGTTGCCAATACCCCACATTCCTTCGTTGTTGGTCTCCTATCCCCTGTAGTTTGTTGTGCTATAATTTCCTGCAAAATCCAACAATACCTTTCTGGCCTCGTGGCCATATTAATGATGTCGAAATAATAAAACACATGCATGTATACATAACAATTTACATCATTGAATATCATAATTAAACCAATGTTAGAATCAAGTAATTCACCAATTGTTTAATTTTCTAACATTTTGATTCTACCAATCCATCAATTTGCACTAAGATCACAACATCAACAATCATCTAGAAATATCCATAAATCACGTCCAATATGTCCATACAGTAGTAAAAGTTAGAACATCGAATACTGATATATGAATCAAGCATATAAATTCACCACAATAGTCACATCATGTCGCAAGTCTAACATGTTTGTATTGTCTATCAAATAAGTAAAACAAGTGTATCAATGCTCATCTAGCAATGTCTAATATCTAATACGATATCAAGGTCTAGGGATCCAATAAAGAGTGACAGAGACATAACAATATAAAAATAGTAATGACATAACAATCAGTCCTGTAACAAGGAAACTATTCTAGATCATCATCATCATATCCTTAAATTCCCATCAAGGTCCACAATACAACCATCCAGTCAAAATAATAATCAAAACACAAATGGTAATCATGATGTCCCACACATCTTATTAGTATGCTAACTAGAATACAATAGCAAGGTTTAAGATTATAATCATTTTGAAAATTGGTAACATGGTTCATTTAGTGTTGAAGAGGAGTGGGCATTACATCCCCCTCCCCTTAGATTTGACTTCCTCCTGGAAGTCACAGAAAAGAGGTAGGGAACAATGCAAAAGAATAGAAATCACCCTTTGTGGAATTTCTTCATTTCAAACAAGTGTGGGTCCTACAGAACCCAAGTTTGGTCCAATGCAATTTAACAAGAAGAAGGGAGATTGTTAGGGATGAGTGCTAAAATTTCTTCAAGTAAGGTTGCAAATATTTAATTCTATAGAGTAACTCTACGTGATCAACCAAGCTACAACACATAACATCAAAACAGGAAATAGTCAAAGGAGTCTCAAGAAAGTAACCACCAAAGTAAAAGAATAATAGGGAGAATTTCATGAACTCAATATGACCACATAGTCTCCCATGGATACAACATACTGCAATAACAAAAGTTAAGGCTTCCACTAAGGTTGAGTTACACTTCAAAGTTTGTTATTTAGAAAAGGCTAGCAAAAATCAACCATGACCAACAATTTATATGAGAAACATGTCTACTCAAAGGTATCACAATTTTGAGATCACACAAGATGAGGTTTAACAACAAGGAAGACACCAGAATTAGCAAAAATGTTTACATTCTTGCAACTATTCATTGGAAGTACTTTTATAACTCAAAAGGATTCAATTAACTTTTCATGATAAAACTGAGCACAATCATGACCACTAGATTTTCTATAACTTGAATTTGCACTCACAATTGAACACACCACACTAACCTGATTTAGAAATGTCAAACATTTAGATAATATTTCCATTAGAAACTAACATACATAATACAAGAGACACCACTCAATCTACATAACACAACAAAATTTATTTATCTTAAATCTTCTCAAGCTCAAAATAATCATAAGGAGAACACATGCATAAATCGTAACACCAAAGAGCACTCAAGGGAGCTAGAAGAGAAGAACAAACAACAAGAGGGGGGGTCCAACTACAATCTACTAAGTGTGTCACACCAATACACGAGTAACAACTTACGAAAATCAACTTGCACTTTCTCTTCTAAGGACAAAAGGGGAAAACAACATCAATGTGTCTAGAAATTGAAGAAGAAAAGAGAACTTCCCAAAATTATTTCATATCCTTAACATATGTTGCCTAGATTTACCAATAACCTAGGTCACCAAGGACTAAATAAACACACAAGGAGGTTGCTTTTCTTAAAAACAAGAGATAAGACCCAATCTAAAAGGCCACAACTCACACTTGTCGAGCTACGAGGCAACAAGGTACGACGACCCAAACTCCTACAAGGGAAAATTACATATGTCTATGATCAAGGGAGTAGTACTATGCAACTAGAACACATCACTATCAACAAGGTGTTTCACAAATCTAGGTAGGCGGATAGAACTAAAGGTTCAATTATACATTGCACTCAATACACATAAATTTTACTCATTTTATAAACCAACTATTAAGTCAAAAGTTATAGTTTCGCTTGCTAAGCACTCTTCTTACAAGTTTTCTTAATTAAAATCTTCCTTCTATTATGACATCACATATTTGTGTCATTAAGGAGCACCACTAATGTTGGCATGATATCTCACCATTCTGTATAGGTGGTAAAAATATTTATTTTACTTCTAGGGAAGGTAAGATGGACAAAGTTTCCTTTCTATTTTCCACATAGTTTTATTTCTTCTATTAATCTACCAAGGTTATAGCAAGGACCATTTTCCTTTTTCTAATGTTCCATTTTACTTGTTAAGTTTCAAAGTCCAAATCCCCTCAATTAGAGTTTTATTATGTTCAATTTGAATCATTTTACCAAATTAAATTTTAATGAGAAGGAAGAGTCAAACATATCACATTATTACTTTTATGGGAAGAGAGATAAATAACAACACATCCATTTTTAATTCTAAAGGAACAAGAGACATTCAACATAGCAAACACATCATTAATTTTGTAAGAACTAGGAATCAATCCACCAACATGAGTCACACCAAGATTTCAAGGGTTTACCAAATAATTTCAAGCATCATTAAACACTCCAAGTGGGTCTCCACAAGTCTCAAAAGAAGTTACGAAGAAAAGACCCATTAAAGAGGCATATTTACTTTTACGAATTTAAGAGGTTTAACAATGTTTGTTGTTTAGTCTCAAAATTTTGTTCACATAATAAGACAAGGAGAGTTTCCAATCAACACTTCATACTTCCACAAGATACCACCAACCAAGCAACAAGATGAAAAGGAAAATTTTACTCCAAGGACACCACATTTCTCATTAGAAGACATCAAATGCAAGAGGACAATCAACTAATCTACTCAAACATGGACTTTACGACCAAGAGTTGTAGTTTTAAAAGAAGAAGCACAATATAAGCACCACTGAGATTAAAATATTAAGATCTACCAAACTAACATCTCTAAGAGCAAGGTCCAAAAGACCCAAAAGCATCCATAAGTGTCTCCACATAACCCAAAGATTAATAGGTCATAAAGTGTTATTCATAACAATTTTAAAAAGGTTAAGGCAAGGGTATATTATTTATAGGTCATTGAGAAAAAAACACACTTAATTAAACACATTGCCCGAATGGGCTTAAATCTAACCATAATTACCAAGATACATACAATCCACAAGTCAATACTTTCTATAATGAAACAAGGAAACCATGATAAAACTTAGCATGCCATCGATGGAATGTCATACCAAACAAAACACTTTATCCACTAAAATCTACAGTCAACCAAGATTCAATCCGATCCTAACACAATCCATAAGCCCATAATCAAACACATCTACTCTGACGAGGATAAAAGCTCTTACCATAGATTGTAAGAGGATCACCACCACCGCTATCAAACTGCCAACTAGACCGCACTACACAACGAACTCTCTTCTCTAGAAAGGTCGAGTAACGATCACTCTAAGATCCTAGACACACTCAAGGTTCCATCTTTCCAAAACCAAGGCATAACTTAAAGCACCTAAGAAGACATTCAAGGCACCTAGGGTGTACCCCCATACGATGAAATGTCACAATACAAACAATGTAGAACCAGCTCATCAACATGCAAGAAAGGAATCATGTAACATTTAGCTAAGTAGCCAACAAGATAAACGAGCTCTGAGTCACCAATCAAAGTAAAATCCAAGAAATATTGGCAATCAAGGAAAGTGGCTAAGTAGCCGCATTGCAATGTCTGAAAATCCTTGCAAAAATATAAATAACTAAAAGAGCCTCAGAGCTTCTCAATCAAATCATAAAATAAGATGTTGGTCCTTGATAAAATAACACAAGTTTATGAATATAAAATATAGAAAGTCAACATCACAATCACTTCGTAGCCCTTCATGGCTGCCAATAGGGGTACTATACCTCGAGCTCAGTTCTAAGAACACATACACAAAACTGGATCAAAAGTGACACCAAGACCTAATATCCACTTACTCATACGGGGATTAAGTCGCCAAAGTGGAAACCAAAACTAACTTGTCTAACCACTGAAGGAAAAAGGGGAGCTTTAGGTGACTAAAAACTTTCTAATTTACTCTGTCTGACCCCAGAACACAACCACTAATGCTAAACCACAAGAATCACACCATACAATTTATCATTCCAACAAGGAAGAGTCTCAATGAGTTTATCACATCATATGACTAAAACAAAGAGTTAAGACTCATCAAACAACATATTTTCAAAGGAAACAAGTTCCTGATACACCAGAAGTTCACAAAAATATCAATTTAATTTAACATTTTCAGTTACCGGGTTCGACAAAACGCCACTAGGCGAGTACAATAATTCAAACAACTTTATTATTTTATTATTATTTTAATTATGGCGGTTCAAATTTTGCTAACTAGTTTTCGGGTTTCAAATGTCGGCCCAGGGTCCAAGCATTGAACCCATGGCTCTGATACCAAGTGTAACACCACATTTTTCTCACTTAAATCCTTGTGATAAACCCGATAGCAAACATGAAAAATTATGGAATAATTTTTTTTTTGAAAGGTTACAAGGCCTTAGTTCAGATTTTAATTAAATCCCGATTATAAAATTTTAAACAATTATATGGCAGTCGGGACTAAAACATAAAGACTAATATTTTTAACCCAATTTCAAAATAAAGTTACGATTTAATTCTTTCTCTTCTAGACTTAAATATTTTATTTAAATAATCCTCATTTAGCTTTTCATTATTTAACTCCATTAATCCCTTTTTAAAATAATTTATTTAAGGTCCAAAATCAATTTTATATTAAATCACACTAGGATAATAATCTTCTATTGTTAAATGCATGCAATTTATAATAAGTTCATTATTTTAAAAGG
This sequence comes from Taxus chinensis, assembly GCA_019776745.2. Lineage (NCBI taxonomy): Eukaryota > Viridiplantae > Streptophyta > Pinopsida > Cupressales > Taxaceae > Taxus > Taxus chinensis. The sequence goes on from CM034153.1 coordinate 613,780,813, forward strand.
GGCAAGGTGCACAACTTAGTCTAACCCCTTAGGCCCCATTTAACATTACACACACATCTTTTATTTATTTCATTCCCACCTAAATACCCCATCACTTAAGTGATGTAGGGTTCATCCTACACCATTGGATCTAATCTATCTAAGCCATTAGATCTAGGTTAGAGTAAGGAAACCCTAGATATCCTTATGGGTTTTCTTATATTCATTTTCTAAATCTAATATCTTATTTCTCTTGTTTTGTTTTGCAGGTTAAGGAAGGAGGAGAATAAAATGAAGCCATGGAAGCCATCAGAGAGGATTGGAAGCTATCATTTGTTAAGTTTTTGTGATTATGGCAAGGATCTACCTATTTCCTTTGTGGGTTTTGGTTCCTCTTCTCTATATTTTTAAATGGTATTTTCTTACAGATTAAATATATATACAATGAGTATATACCCATTTGGGTAAAACCTGAATATATGTTTTGAAAAAAAATAATAACTTTTTTAATTTTTATTTCTGCTTAGAATTTACTTGAAAATTTCGGAGGGTTTGACTTATACAAATCTATATATATATTTATGTGTGTGTGTGTGTGTGAATATGTGCGTGTGCGTGGGGGGGTGGCAGGGGGGTGGGTGTGGGTGTTTACAAAGTTCATGGCCACAGAAAAGCAACAAATAATGCATTCCGTGAAAAAAAAACCAAAGGTAGCTTGGAAAAAAAGTCACGGAGTATATTTTTTTAACTATTATATTTATTAAAACCACACTAAACGGATTCATCAAACTTTGCATTACTTTACTAATTTTAATTACTAAAAAATACTAATATGAAATAGGTACTACTATGAAAAAGGTAATGTGTCTATATATAAATAATAAACTGTTCTCTTAAAAGTAAATCCCTCCCCCACGTGGCTAAAAGTCAACTCTTTAAATTGATTTTTTTTTAATTTAAATAGCTTTAGTTTATAATATACTTTATACTATATATGATATAAATATATGTATATATACTATTTATATATTTATAATTTATAAAATTATATATATATATATATTTTTTCACATATATCTATTTATATATACATTTAGATGATAAAATTATCAATAATACCACTAATATCATTATTTATAAGGTTTAATACCATTTTTTTAAAAAAGTGATGATATTAATATATAATAATATCAAAACTATTTTAACCATTTAATTAAATTTTTTGGGCTAAATCTAATAATAAAATTATAACATAAGTGGTTTATTAATCCTCTTTATACATCTAGTTGGGAAGGGAAACAAACTACTCTTAAATGAAATTCAATTCAATATTCAAGTAACCAAGGATTGTCATTAATGTCATTAATTATTATTTATTTCCCATCCAAGAGCACTAACCTTTAAGAATAACAATTTTTCAATGTAACTCCTAGACACAAATTTTGATTTGTGAGAGCTTAGTTTCCATTTAAAAGATCATTACAAGGTTCTCATTCATATGAAATAATGAGAATCATAATTAAACATTTACAAGGATCTAACCAATCAGTAATATTACATCCAATATCATGTTGGTAAAATTTACAAGTTGTAAATCCATAATAGATCAAATTTCACTCCACATGTCTTTTCGCAACAAGAGCATTCCATCCATTGAACTTGCCATCTTCATCAAGCCAAGAACACAACGAAAATGGGGGGAGTAGGCAACACTCAAAAATGGGGGGAGTAGGCAACACTCTCCACCCAACCAAAATATCCAATGAGGGAGAGAAGCCTTCTTCCTCATTGGCCCCCGAGCCCCAACAAGGAAGCAATGAGGGCTATTAGACAACCATGACAACTCAAAAATGGCTTCCACACACAAAATCAATCAAGACATTCAATGAATTAACACAATACCAATCTTGCAACAAATAAACAAATATCAAAACACAAAGGCTTCATGCTAAAGCCATGGAGGAGAAAAGAACATGGGGGTTCTTCTTATGCCTCCCAAGGGCTTGGGTGTCCACCTATGAGCCTCCAAAAACTCCATCACAATACACACAACACTCTTATGCCTCCCTCCAAGAAGATACACCACTCTTATGCCTCCCTCAAGAAAATAACAAGATAAATACAAAACATATTTATCAACAAGGTGGACATCCCAACCCAACTCCCTCCTAAAATACCCAATAACATTTCTCTTATGCCTCCCTCAAGTTTTACCCCCATTTCCATTTCTCCCACAACCTAAGGATCAAAACATATTTCCCACAATCATAAGCAATATAACCATAATCAATTACACATATGAGCACAACCAAAATAACAAGGTAAAATCAAGGGTGAAGATCTACCTTACAAATGAAGAGTATCAATACACAAAAAGCTCCAAGTCTTCCAGCATCCTAAGTAATCACCATCCACTCCAAGTTCCATTCACCATTCTCAAGCAAGCTGTCCAAAATTTACCAGCATTCCCAAAAAAAGAAAAAAGAGAGAGTAAGTAACCCCCAAATCCTCACACAAAATGAAATAAATAGAAAATAGGGAGAGAGGGGTGATGTGGCTCCATGTAGGATGCCACATCATCTCTCCTCCAACCCACATCACCAAGGTCAAACCCAAACCCCAAAGCATAATAAATTAGTCGTTGGGGAAAAGACCACCCTCTTACACACTCAACCCAACCCACACCCCTTAAGGACAAAATTAAATGCCCATGTAAGAAAAGTGTACATAATTGCTCTTTTCCTCCATAAAAATAGCAAAATAGGACCTAAAATAAGTCCTTCACATCATAGGCCTAGTGGGTGGGTCACTTTAAGAGGTGTGGGACAAGCTTAACTTGTCCCACAAGTCACCAAAATGGCCTAGAAGGTCAAAATCCGAATTTCACATGAGAGATTGAGTACACACTACTTCAAAACAATTTAATTCATTCTCATCCAATACACATACTAAAGCTACCAACTCACATTTATTTTTCCCTTTGTCACATCCTAATTAACACTAGTTAAACAATTTTAATTAACTTAAGAGGGGTGTTAAACAATAATAATAAAGTGACTCCACATACTAATAAAAATACAAAACTCACAAATAAAATAAAATAAAAAAAACAAAATCACAAACTTACCCAAGGTCACTATTGAGGTCACCCCCCAATGGGGACCTCCAACAATCAACGACAATACACAACATACAAATACACAAGTTACCATGGTGACCTATCACCAATACCACACATTCCTTCGTTGTTGGTATCTTATCCCCTGTAGTTTGTTGTGCTATAATTTCCTACAAAATCCAACAATAACTTTTTGGCCTCGTGGCCATATTGATGACGTCGAAATAATAGAATAGATGCATGTATACATAAAAATTTACATAATTGAATATCATAATTAAACCAATGTTAGAATCAAGTAATTCACCAATTGTTTAATTTTAAAACATTTCAATTCTAACAATCCATCAATTTGCACTAAGATCACAACATCAACAATCATCTAGAAGTATCTGTAATTCACGTCCAATACACCCATATAGTAGTAACAGTTAGAACATCAAATACTGATATAGGAATCAAGCATATAAATTTACCGCAATAGACACCTCATGTTGCAATTCTAACATGTCTATACTGTCTATCCAATAAGTAAAATGAGCGTATCAATGTCCATCTAGAAATGTTTAATCTCTATTACGATATCAAGGTCTAAGGATCCAATAAAGAGTGACCAGAGCCAAAACAATACAAACAATAGTAATGACATAACAATCAATCTGTAACAAGGTGACTATTCTAGATCATCATCATCATCTTATCTTTAAATTCCCATCAAGGTCCACAATACACAAATACAGTCAAAATAATAATCAAAACACAATAGTAATCACAATGTCACACAAATCTTATTAGTATGCTAACTAGAATACAACATCCAGGTTTACGATTATAATCAATTCAAAATTGGTAACATGGTTCATTTGGTGTCGAAGAGGAGTGGGAATTACATTCCCCTCCCCTTAGATTTCACGGTAAAGGTGATTTGAATATATATAGTCAACTATTAGTGTAAATTTTAGGTGAATGAAACCAAAATTTTACTCGTATCTACAAAATTTAGGGGATGTAGAGCCCGCTCCTCTTCAAAAATGTTCTATTTTGATATTGATACTATTGGAATAATGTTCAGAAATTTGATTATGATACATTGATCAGTAGATGCTAGATTATACTGATATGTGAATTATTGACACTATGATGTTTATGTTTTATCATGATGCACTAGATAGTGATGTTAGACAGTTAGATGCATGTTGATTTTCAAGATATGGATTTTACACTGACATGTTATGTTTCTAAGATGTTGGAATATAATTGTAATCTCATGGATGTAAGGGTTAGATTTTGGCATATTGATGGATAATAGAATTGTTAAATGTTGAATGATGAATTTGGAGCACACACACACACACACATGATTTCTCAATGTTGTTAATACGAACGAAAGGCTAGAGAAGTATTTGTTGTGTGTAAGAATTTTATCACAAAAATCGAAGGGGATAGGAGACCAACCACGAAAAGATGTCGATCATTGAGAAACGAGGCTAAATTGACAACTTGTGTAATGTTGTTTTGTGTTGTGTCTTGCTTGTCTAGTTTGGAGGTCACCCATGGGGGGTGATTTCACATGTTTGGCCATGGGGTGAATTGTGTTCCTTTCTTTAATTTTTTCATGTGCTTATTTATGTTTTGTGTATTTTAAATTTGGAGAATTTTTCACTTTATTAGCATGTGTGATTGTGTTTTTATTAGACTTAATCCCTCATGTTTAGTTTAACCAAAGAAGAGATGTGACTTATAGTAATGATGTGATCTTGAAGTCCTCGTGTAAGATGAATTTATGTTGATTTGGGAGTATTTTACCCCACCCCAAGTTCAAAATTCGGATTTTGACTTGGGGAGCAATTTTGGAGACTTGTGGGACAATCAAGGCTTGTCCCATACCTCTGAATTTGGCCCAACAACCTTACCTATGGGTTACGAAGCTCAATTTTTACTTCTTTTTCCATATTTGAGTGTAAGAGAAGAAAAATCATTGCTTTTTCTTTCTTCCCAAATTTATTTTGTCTCTTGAAATCATTGTGTGTAAGTTTTTAGCCATGTGGGTTGTTATAGTCCTTGCTTGTGCATTGATATTTCTTGGTTTTGATGTTTTGACTTGAGTGTGATGATGGGGGATGATGAAGTGGCATCCTACATGGAGCCACCTCATCATCCTCACTTCCCAATTCTATTTATTTGTGACTTTTGGTTGGAATGGGGGTTACTTTCTCATTTTGCTTCTTGTGCACTTTTGGGTTTGGGAGCTTTTGGAGTGCTTGGCTTGGATTTGGAGAGGCTTGTGAATGTTATTATTGGATCTTGATGGAGAGGTAGGATCTCCACACTTTTATTATTATGTTACTTTTTTGTTGTAAACAATGTTGTGCTTGTCAAAAGTATTTTTATCTTGTGATGGTGTTATGTGGGTTGGTTGAGTAGTTGGTCTTAGTTAGGTGTGTTGAGAAGGGTTTATGGGACCATTGGGGAGGGAAAAGGGAGTTCATGTGAGAAATGTAAATTTTGTGGGAGTGTGAATGGGATTCTTTCCTGTGGGGAGAGAAAAGGGATTCATGGATTTGTTTCTTGTTGCAAGGGAGAGATAAGGAATTGTGTGATTATTTTATGCACTTGGAGGCTTAGGGAAAGACTCCCAATTCACTTAGGAGGCATAAGGAGGTGGTCTCCCATATCCCTTGGTCTATTTGGTTTGATCCTCAAACCTTTGTTTTGATGTGTATGTGTAAACTTGGTGGTTATGTGAACTTAGTGGTGTTGCTTGTCTTGTATGTGTGTTTTGTTGAGAAGCCTGTTTGTGATAATTGTCAATGTTGTTCAATTCCTTTCATGGTTCCTTGGTTAGGGCTTGTGGGCCATTAAGGGAATGGATTATTCCCTTAATGGATTTAAGGTTGGGTGGAGAGAATTTCCTACTCCCCCCTTCCTTGTATGTGATCCCATTGTGAAGATGAAGAATGCCTAAGTTGGAGCTACCTTTGTGGAGAAGAAATACTTCTTGAAGACTTGAAAGTTGTTGTAGATAGCATTGTTTTACTTTATTTTCAAATTCATACTTCCCACTTTGGGGGATACATTGTAAAATTGTAAGATTGCATTAAAGTTGTTGTATCTCTTGGAAATTATTTATCTTGTAAACCCCTTTAAAAAGTGTGGGTTGAGAAAATTTACAATTTCCAATGTATTTAACCCTGGGTTTTATCTCAACGATGCACCGTCTTTTAACCAAAAAAATATTCCATAAATTTTCTATTATAATATTTTCTTAGCCTCAGGTCTCATGTGTGAAATTTTTTTGGGCGTTACAGGAAATAGTGAGTGATTCATCTTTTCAAAACTCTGAAAATAAAAATTTCAAATACATGAATATTCATGAATCAATGAATATTTTCCACTAAAAGTTTCCTCATTGATGGAATTTGATGTATTTGACACAATTTTCCCAAATTAGACATGGATTATTAAACCTAATTTATGAAATTTGACTATATTATTGGAATTCACTTTAGTTTTAGCTAATGTGGCATAATTGATGAGATTGACTATATTTTATCTAATTTTTATACAGGAGCATAACTTCAAAAGACCATAACTATTGATCCAATAATCAGATCGTCTTGAAACTTTTAGAGGTGTTATATTTTTAATAACAATGTGCCACGCCAATGATTTCAGAAAAGGTTGGGTGACTTTTTTGCATTTTTTCGGTGCCTAATTCATTCATCTAGTGGTCTACAATTGGCTCCAAACTTTTTTGGTGGTTTTTTCTAGCACTTGTCTAGCACTTAGAGTTTTAATATCTTTTTCTGTGTTTTATGTAATAAGACAATATTTGATGTATGCCTTAATTTACAAAGGCATATTTACTTTCAAAAAATTGGGGTCCATCCAAGATCTTGTTCTACATTTTAGGGTTTTTTGAGTTTTTGGGTTTTTTCCCTTTTTAGGTTTTTCTTAGAGATAATGGGAAATAATAATAAAATTGTAAGGTTGTAAAAGACTAATGTGTATTTAGGATGAGAAGAAAACCATTTTGAAGTATTTAGAGTTTTGTAAAATCACGTGTGTGTTTTATAGACATTTTGACCTATTACAATTGGATCCACATCAATTGGTACTAGATCAGGGTTTGGATTTTGCGGGAAAAGTGAAGGTAATATAACTTAAATTTATCTATGTAATCTATTACTTCTATTTTATATAAGCATGGATATACGTAAGAGAACATGTTATTACAAGATGAATAGGCATATGCAAGAGCTACAAAGACAAGTTTTTGAGGTCAAAAGAGAAGTTACTTGTCTCAGACGAAGACATACAAATGGGGATGTAGATGCAGATGTGATAATGAAGAGTTACATCCATTAACAAATGAAGGATCAAATGAAGAATAAAATGAGAGAGATGAAGAAAAATTGAATGACTGGTCATTCATGGAGAGAATGATCCAAGATTTAGAGAGATGGTATGTAAACTTATATTTGATCATGGTAGTTGTGAAAATATGGTCTCAGCTATGATGGTTGATAAATTAAGTCTGAAATATGAGAAATAATCATATCCCTATCACATATCATGGTTCAAGAAAGGGAGCAAGGTAACCATATATAAAATATGCCTAACAAAGTTTTCGATTGGGAATACCTACAAGGATGAGGTGTGGTGTGATGTTATCTAGATGGATGCATGCCATATATTATTAAGGATGCCTTGGAAATATGATAGAAATGTTACACATGATGGAGGGAATATTACTTCTAATTTTTGGAAGGATGGTGAAAATGTGGTCTTCTTACCTTCTAATGACGAAGAGAAGAGTGAGGGCTTGTTAGATACAAAATATTTTGTTGTAGAAATGAAAGAAGTGGGTTGGTGTTATGATTAATGGAAAATAAGGTGGACATAGAGGCTTTTGGTATACCTAATGTGGAAGTAGATTTACTAAAAAAAACATAGATTTCATACTAGATGAGCTACTTGATGGGTTACCTTCGAAGAGGGATACACAACACCATATTAATTTGATCCCAGGACCGGCCCTACTAAATGAGGTAGTGTACAATATGAGCCCAACACAGAGTGAGGAGTTAAATAGACAAGTGATATATCTGATACAAAAAGAGTTATTGATAGAAAACATGAGTACATGTGTAAATATAGCACTATTGACTCCAAAAAATTATGGATACTAGAAAATGTGTATGGACAATAGAGCAATAAATACAATCATAATTAAGTATCAATTCCCAATTCCAAGATTGGATGATATGATGGATGTGCTAGTAGGAGCATGCTATTTTAGTAAAAATGACATTAACAGTGGGTGCTACTAGGTCTGAATCCATGAAGGGGGTAAGTGGAAAATAGAATTTGAAAAAAAATATGGGTTGTATGAGTGGATGGTGATGCAATTCAAGCCATCTAATTTCTCTATCACATTCACGAGGCTCACGAATAGAGTACTCTAATAAGACAATGGTAAGTTTGTGGTTTTCTATTTTGATTATATTTTAATATTTAGTAGAACAATGGAAGAACACTTGTTATATTTGAAATTGGTATTAGAATTGTTATGAAAAGAGAGTTTGTATGTAAAATTAAAAAAAGTGTAGATTTCTTCAGAAAGGTCTATTTTTTTTGGGTTTGTCATCTCAGAGGATGGAGTAAGGATGGATGAGGAAAAATTGAAGGAAATTTTGGAATGGCCTATTCCAAGGAATGTGACATAGGTTCGTAGTTTTCATGGATTGGATATATTTAATAGGAATTTCCATAGCATTGTTGCACCCATAATAGAATAAAAGGGAAATATGGAAGGGGTGAACTAATATTAACTCATTTCAACCCCCCTCACCCACTCCTAGGGTTATAGACCTAATGTAGCCAAATTCTAACAAACTTGATATTCTGCAAATAACATGAACTTTAAAAGAAATCAATCTCCTTCTTCATTATTGAATAATGAATTACAATGTATCCTAAATAGGAAAAAAACTCCCAACTCGAGTTGTCAAGCAAACTCTAACTAATTTGACTAAATCTACTTTAGGCGGCGGAAATTACTATTTTTAGTAGTTTAGTAGACCCTGCTATTCTTAGTAAGTTCACATGCTTATTCATACAGGCACATAGATTTCCACACATCTTCTACATTCCTAAATTATAGGAATTTCCAACTTTCTAAATCATAATGCAATTAATAGACTAAAATTAACTAATGCTCAAAAATAGTAAAAAACTGAAATACAACTTAAATCCTAATTTTCGGCCTCAAGATGGCGGATTTATGGCCCAAAAACGTGCCGAAACTTGCCCCAATCAATAGGGATGGTTGTTGCTATGTTTGTCTCATTGAAACATGTGGTTTCAAAAAAAAAATAGACTCAAATGAACACCCAGAGCTGAAGTTATGACCTTGTCAAGTTCCTGCTAATTCTAGCGCATCAAGACCCCTTCTATTAGAGGGAAGTGGGATGTCCATCTCTTTATGGATTAGGGTTGGGCCATCCCTCACAACAGGATTCACTATAAAAATTGAAATTAGTTTGTATGAAACAAGTGTTATCAGTCCAAAGTACACCCTTAATGACGAAACACACTTCTTCTGGTACATTGGGAACTCCTCTGATCTATAGTTGACTTAGGCCAAGAAGAACCCATAGAGAGGACTGGTTCCCTTGGTAGATCACCTAAACTAATTCTTTGTGGGGATTGAGGGAGAGAAATAAACAAAAAATTAACTAAAGAAAGTAAATAAGGTTAAACACCAACATTTTGAGACCTATGACTATACAAAAGAAAAATTAATTGACTACAAAAAGATTGATAAACTTCACTAAAATTGTTGTTTGATGGATTTTACACTCATAAAAGGAACTGAAATGTACTTAAATAACCTGAAAAATATTGTAAAACTATCTTGACAGAGGTGTTTGAAGTTAAAAGCATGCAAGAGGAAATAAAATTTCCCTAGAAAATACCAAAAGCACATTGTAACACACTTTGAAAAAATGCAAATTGGAGGAAAAACAATAGTTATTTCTCAACAAGATGCACATGTACAAAATTCTACATACAAATGTCTAGAATGAAAATAACCCCCCCTAAACACTTGCACAAGCAAGGTATAAATAGAAAAAGTTCACCCCTCCTTTCATCTCCAAAAATAGTCTTTTCTAAATAAGTTCAAATCCTACTTTGATAATTGCAGACAAAACCAAAATTAGCACATGCACAATTTCAATAAAAAATTCAAATAGTTGCAAAACTACTGCGTGCATTGTGTCAAAAGGTAAAAAATAGGCCTCCATGGTTAAAGGAATCCATGCATTCATGTCTATTTCCATTTTTATCCAATGGATATCCTGTCAAATTCAAAATGAATTCTGGAATTAGATTTCCTTTCAAATTCAAAATGAATTCTGGAATTAGATTTCCTTTCAAATTCAAAATGAATTATGGAATTAATTTTTAGTGGTTTTCATCTTCTTCAATTGTTCGGTCATTCTGAAGCTTTTGTTGAATATTTGTAGATATGATTTGTATTCCTACTCTTTGGATTTCTGTAACAGTTTTCTAGGGTCACATCTCTGTACTTTTGATGTTTTTTAATATACTGTAGGAAAAACATAAATTTGAACATTTGTAAGGATTGTTATGTTATCTTGAATCTGTTTTATTTTCCCTTTTTCTTTTATCTTTTGTGGGATTGCAGAGTACGCCTACTCTACAAAAGTAAATGAGAAAATTGATGTGTAAATTTGGAGTGGTGTTACTAGAGATGATAACAGGAAAAAGGGCAGTGGAGGTGGATCATGGTGATTTTATTGATGTGGTGAAGTGGGTTTGAGGGAAGGTAAATATAGAGGTTGGGATTTAGAAATTTCTAGATCCAAGGATCAGAGAGAAATTAGAGTAAAAAATGGTGGGTGCACTGAGAATTTATTTCCTTTGCAACAGTGTACTCCCTCAGTGTCAACCTTCAATGAACGATGTGGTTTTTGAGGTTGAAATGCTTAATCTTGTGAAAACTAATGGATCATCAAACCCAATAATTAAGATATGTAAAAATCTTTCTGATTATACCTCATCTCCTTCCAAATATTCTTGTTAAAACCTTAAATATGTATTTAGATAGTGCATTCCCCTGAATGGAATGCATTGGCTTGTGTATAAATTGGAGGTTCCACTTGAAGATATAATTACATAGATAAATTATTTGATTTTCTTTTGTTCTTTACTGTATTTTGTTTATGATTTTTTACTTCAATGTAAGTGTCCCATAGAGATCCTTTGGAAAATAACCCTTAAAATTAAAAGATAGATCTATATTATAGTTCGAAAAAAGAATAGGACATGCCTATGAACCTAGTAGCAAAAAAATTTCTGATGAGCATTATGAAAGAAGATAATCCAATTCAAGGTCATGCCTTGCATTAGTTAATTTATAAAACAATACAAGATCTACACACCCAATCTTCAAATCTATCAGTTGCATCAAAATATTCAAAGAAAGGAGATGATTAAGAGAATTCTTCTTCTTCTTCAAAGTGAATGGGTGCAGGTTATAAGTCCATAGAAAATCTATGTAGTGGTGGAAAAAGGTGAGAGTATCTTTGTATCAGTTTCTTTCTTGAAATAGATTTCAAGGCACTTAGGTGTGGGTTCGTTGATTTTGTTTGGGCTTGGATTTTCGATTTTATGGATTTTCTTTAAGGCTATAGAGGGTATGTGAACTGTTTGGAAAAATACCATGATGGAAGTTGAGGCTGAGGATGTATGGTATGAGAAAGTGGTGATAAATTCACTAAACCTATATGTTTTGCGTCCAAGAAAGGCACCCATTTGTTGATTCCTACATGTGACCACCTGCCCCCACCCTTCATTAATTGTTATGTATTTTGAAAATAATTACCAACCGTACAACCTAAATTACAATAATATTTTAATTATATGCTAGGCTTGGCAATGCCTCACTTGGATGACAACAACAAAAAACTACTCAGTGCCAAAAACTCATCTCAAGTCATGTTTCAGATATTCCTGAAAGTATAGCTTTTGGGAAATCTGATCTACTTTTCATGTGTATGTTAAAATCTCTTTCTTTTTAAATCCTGATGGAGGACACCGATATAAGCTTTTGGGGTTTGTTGTTCTTCCCCATTATATTTCAAAATTACATGATGTAATTTTCTTTTCATTTAATCATGCAGTATAATCTAAATACACTAATGTTACAAAAAATTGATAATACAATTTCATAAAGAACGCTATATAAACCTCCCAAACTACCAAGTGTGTTTGGGGTTTGTTGTTTCTTTTTAAATCCTGATGGAGGACATTGATATAAGCTTTTGGAGTTTGTTGTTCTTCCCCATTATATTTCAAAATTACATGATATTTCAATATTTTCACCTTGAAAAAAATAAACCAATAAATAGGAAGATATGCCAAGAAAATACAGGCTAAATTACAAATTGCTACAAGATGCAAGCATTATGTTTGGGTTTTGAACCTTGATCTTTGTGGAGGTTTCACATTATTTTATTTTATCCTCTTTGTGAGATTGAACTATTTAAGTGGAGCACCAATAACATATACTATTTATGTAGGGAAAATCCGATCTATGGAATAAGTGTAGTACATGCAAGTATTTAATTCAAACCTAATTTATCACATTCCATTTATGTATGTTTCTTATCTATGAAATTAGAAATCATCTAATCAAAAACCTTGATGCCATAAAAAAAGATAGCAAAACTTGATTGGCAGATAATAGCTACATGTTAGTTAAACTCATGTGCTTAATGCAAACAAGATAAAAACTATAAAGTGGGGGGAAAGATAACATATATTATTTAGATTGGAATAATTTGAGCTGTGGAATGGGCCAAATCAAAATTTGTCCAATCGACGATCTTGAGGTCAAAAAAAAAATTAAAAAAGAAAGTATGACTAGCATATAATTTCTTTCATATAATTGAATGAGCTTAAATTTCAATGTTTTTTCGTGTGTCTCCTACTTCCCTCTAATTACTTGAGATTAAAACCATAATGGGGCCTACAAAATTCTATAAGAAGCAAGTAGTGTGGTTGGGTTTCATACCTTTGACATATTGTTTTTTCCTCTTTCGTATGTCCCTTTAAGCACCAATTATATTCATGTGAATAATGAAAACTTGGTCTAGACAATAAAGTGGTACATATATAGCACATATTATTTGGGTAAGACCAATCTAAACCATGGAGTAGGTTGGGAACATGCACATATTTAATTCCCACCTGTTTATTTCTAGAATATCATTAACATCATTTCCTTATCTAACAAATTGAACACTACCTAATCGTAAGCCTTGATGCTAAAAAAATTATAATGAATCTCATTTAAAGTTACATGTTGGGAATGAGTATATGGGTTTCAAATTTCCACTCAAATTTATTTTATGTCACATTTCTTTATCATGTTGAATCCACAAATATTTACTTCCCACCTATTTATTCCCAACTTTCCATTCATGTCCTTGTCAAGTATCTAACATATAATGTCATCCAATAAAAAAACCTTGATTAATCAACCTCGATTGATAAATATTTTGTACATGTCACTCATATGACACCATCAGAAATGTTTTTGAGGAATACCATACTAATTTCCCAAATAACTAGGGAGAATTCCTAATCTAAAATGTGTGTGAAATTGTTACCTTGTGATGCTAGGTGCACTCCACATCTTCCTATCTCTGACGTGTGCCATGAAATGTGCATTCAAATTACCTTACATTTATATGTGTTCTAACTACCCGATAAATACAAGTGCTGATATTGCAAATAAATTTTCACTTCGGTAGTATTGTTTGAACACTCCTTGCATTCTAAGATATCTCCACAAACATTTTCCTCAGTGTCTTGCAAAACACACCTTTTCTTCTTCACATGATTGACATAAATATCATGTGGTTGTTGGATGGTTGAGTTTCACATTGTTTCCCCATTCCACTTTCCCTACCCTTACAGTTCTCTACACTCGAACCCTTTTTTTCACCCCTCTTCCTCTTCCATTGTTTCCCTCCCTCCATTTTAATTTTTTCAATGGATTCCTTTAAGCATTTACATTGTACATTTCACGTATGGTCATAAAACATTGGAGGAAATCCAACTTACATGGGTTTTTGACAAATAGATAAGGTTTAATATTCAAACCTTACTGTGGTTATTCTCACCTTGGTCGATTGGTCGAGTTTCTTATGAGTCAGGGTAAAAAACTTAGCCTTATCTCACTTTGTTAATTTTGATGTGGAGGTTTTAAGAAGCTATGAAATTGGGAAACTATGTAGAATTTTTGCATGATCGCCATGGTTGATGTTTGAGCTTGGAAATTACTACCCCGGGGTGTGCATTTTTGACTGTGTTGGGAATTTAGTGACCTTCTCATTTGTGATTTTATGGTACGAGCTATGATCTTATTCATTGTTTTCCATCATTCATGTGGATTTGAATATTTGTTTGTGTTGATTCGAGCTATAAATTTTTTGGTTCAGCTCACTGGCCTGGTTTTCATTATGGATTTGGGCATTATTTATTTGATACAACTGCTGTTAATAAGGTTTGAGCTCTATTATTTTTATTTACAACCACCATGACTCTAGTTTTTACTTCACATTACCTTGGCTTGGTGGTTTATTGCCCCACCCATCTCATGGGTGCTTCGATTGCTCAAAGAGAGCTTAGCTCGACATGTAGGAATGTTCCTTGCCCAAACTTGAACTAGATATTGCATGAATTATTGATCTCCATAGATTATTTTGGGTTTTTCTCTGATTCACCTAGCCATCACCACCTTTTTATTGAATGGGCTCGATTAAACCTTAGATCTATGCTTGCTTTGTAACCTTGGAGCTCAAAGAGTTGATTTTTGCTTTATAGCTTTGCCTTTATGACATGGCCTAGCCTTGATCTATACTACCTGTAGCTCGCTGCGACTAAGGATGGATGTCTTCAATAGGCTAAGTCATTGCATTTTTAACCAACTAGGTGGAACTCCCATATAGCTTTCCATTTTTTAAATTTGAGCCATGTATCTATTGTGTTGAGGAGAGATGCTCGCTTGTGGTTTGAGCTATTCCATAACTTTGGAGGATTTAGATCGGGGTGCATTGGGAGCTCGCTTGTAAATAACTTATAGCTTGGCTGACATGGTTCATACACAACTTGATACATTGCCTTGTGACTCGCCATTCGGTGGAGCTATGCTCTGCATTAAGTGTGTATCGTTATCACTTGCTCTCAGCTCGAGCTTAATTTATTGTGGATGACTTAGCTCATTGATCACTTTGTTGATTGTTATCTCACCATCCTCATCTCAAGTTGATCTCTGCACTCATCATTTACTTGTGAGTTGTTTGAGCTTGATGTTCATCCATCAGCATAGCGCAGTGTGTGCTATACCAAAATCACCATTCATTTCATTGACGGTTTACCACACCGAGAAACACAAAAGTAAGTTATGTCTTTTAAATTTCTTCCCTTATTTTACTCAGAAAACTTGAAGTTTTTCTAAGGCATACCCAAATTTTTCTTGCAAGATGTAACTCTTATCACTATTTGTCATGCTTTTAGATCTAGGTGATGTAACCTGGGTGCCTATTCTTGTAGATATGAACATAGAATCGAATAGCCTATTCTGAAAAGCATAAGAAAGATTTTGAGGAATAAAGATTTTTGTTACTTGAAACATCAGTCTTTGAAGAATTGATTCGTTCAAAATTCGATGCTATTTTTGTTGGAAATTTGTAGTATTCATAAAATATTTTCTTGAAAATGGATGAAAAACTTGAACACCTCTAACATATTATATTTGAAACCTGAAGCATTTTCTTATTAAATATATATTTGTTTTTAATCTTAAAATTTCCGTGCTTGAAGGAATAGTTGATAGAAATTGGTCAATTTAATCTCTCTTGTAAGCTATTAATGAAATATGTATACTCCATTTTCCTTTCGTATGAATGATTGTCATTTCTAGACATTAAAGTAGTCCATGAGTTTGAATTTGTTCCGTAAACATTCCTACTTAAAACACTCCCCTGACATGTATATCTGAAGGATTTGAATGAACAACCGATGGAGAACTTGCAATTTCATGTCTGAAATGTTTTACCTTTCTTATTCTTATTTTCAAAAGTATGGTTGTCCTTTTACTTTAGATCACTTGTACACTTTGAAATAAGGATTTTTTGAGTTTTGATGAAAACACAACCTATATTCATTCATTCATATATACGAATCTCATATGAATATTTGCATTATGAAATGGGTACTTGTAGCTTCACATTTCAAGTATGAAAACCTGTAACAATATATTCTCTGTTTTGTTCAAGAACTCTGAAATTGTTTGGAGTCCCTTGAAAAGGTGTGGTTGTGATTTGATGGAAATCTTGATTTCTTTTGGAAACTGTAAAATTTTTACCTTCTTGAAGCTCATTTGTTTCATGGTTCACTTGAGATCTAAATATTGTACTTTCATGGCATGTTTTAAACTGCATCTTGTGAGAAAATGACAATTTTTTATTCTATTTAGATATGTAATCTAGAAAAATATGTTTTCATTTCGAGCTCATTGAATAAGCTGTTCCATTCCCACCTTTATCAGTTTCTAAATTCACATACATTAGAAGTTAGAAATAAAACATAGTGAAGGAACACAAAGCTCTAATATCTTACTGTTGTCTTCTTCTCACATACAGGGTAACAACGGATAAGGATGGAAAAAAATTTGAATGAGAGGGGATCCAGTCATTAGGAAATGATGGCTCCCTTCTCTCCTTTTCATTTTCAGTTTCTCATCTATTTGCATTATTTTACTTTTCAATTATGTCTCACGACTTGTGTGGGATCTTTGTACAATTTTCTTATGAATATATACAGTTCTTTCACGTAATGAGTTGTAATGGTGCTTTCTTTCCATTTCTTTTCAGTTGCATGACTAAAATGAACATCTATACTCAATACATATACAACCACATATAATAACAAGCAATTAACAACATCTTACTTGTACCCTTTCCTTTGGATTGAACTAAAACTAAATGAATGATCCCTCAGAAATTGTAACTTTACTTAACACTTTATGTTCTTCTAATATGAAATCTGAATCCTACTATTATCTGATGTTCTCTTCCGATGTAAGATTTATTTCCTATCCTTGTCAAAACCCTACAACAATCATGAGTGGCTGATGCATGATCTTGGAAAGGATGGCAACTAGAAAGGTCTCCAATGTGATGAATGGGCATTGTAAATCAACATACGTAGATGTTAGTTTCCTATGTGTTTGTCTAATCTCACCATTAAACCTGAGAAAAATTAATTTTTTTATACCCCTTTCCCATGATGACAAAAAATGGTCAACATATTTAGCGGTTATGCAGAAGTGATTTCCTACTAATTAGTAAGAACCCTTGAATCTCTCACTTACTACAATACAAAATGATATGCAATATTCATTCAAGCTTAAAGAAACATTCCCAATGTAAATAAAATTTGACACAGACTAAAAGTCCTTCAAAGAAACCAAAAAATAACATCAACACGTGTAAAAATCCACTTGGAAGAACGAAATAACTCCTCACAAGACTAATAAGTCATACATGCTCTAAGGGGAAACATGTAGAGTGTGTAGAAGTACTTATTTTACAAAAAACATAAATCTATACTAACCTATTCTAACAAAAAGCTGAAATCATGATTTGTACCTTGTATTTGCTTAAAATATTAGTCCAAAAGATGAAAAATATCTCTATCGGATCTGCAATTTGTTTGAGGAGGTATTGGGGATATCTTTTGAGAATGTGAAGCTCTTTTTTGTGCTCTAAATAAAGCATAACTATTGGTATTTCCAAATCAGCCAAGAATCTAATTGGGCATGGTCTTCTTAAAGCTGAAAAACTATTTTTCCTAATCTTCCATGTTTCCTTGCTCTCCTCTCCAACCTTGAGCACATTTCGAAGCTGATAAGAAATCTATTATGCTTCTTCAAACTTTTCAATCTCATGAATCGTGACTGATTTTGCAATGGGGCCAACTTATTGTTCTTCATTTTGATCCACCATGTACACGAGAAGGTCCAAGTCCTTTTCATAATATTTCTACCTTCCTTGACTGATTTTAGTGCCTATTGATGTTCCTTTTGAGTCATTGAAACCATGAAGAAGTGCAAAAAGTTTTAAGCATACAAATAAATAAGGGTATTTTCATTTAGTTGTATCATCTTAATAATGTTGTATCTCTTCCTAATCTTCATTCCTATCATCATCTTCATCTAGAGAAAAAGGCCGTGAGGCTGAAATCATCTTGTTACTCATCATGAGGTAGCTCTAGATGTGTTGATTGCTCCTTCTTAGATCTAATCTGAAATTTCTCTCCATTTAAATTTGTTTCATGATCACTTATGGGAAGCTTGCATGCATCGTTAAGTATCTTTATTCTCTAAGTCAACAACATCTAAATCAGCAATTATCAATGAATCATTTCTTGTACCAAAAGATGGTACAACCTTAAGATTGTTGATCTGCAACTCAGAAACTTCTACATGCTTTTTCAAAACATTAAATTCATACCTTCTAGATCATTACAATGAAGATAATTTTACTTAATCTTCACTTTATTATCATGATCTTGTTGTTTCTCTAAAATCTCATCTTCTTGCATGCACTCTTTCTGCACTTACAGAATCTGGTTAAACTCAAATTGGGTAACCCAAACCTACAAATTTTTATATATTCATCCTTGCTATTTTATATAGTTGGATACCCCTCTTGACTGATTTTATGATTGTTTCATTCCCAAACTGGGATTTGGAATGAAAGAGGAGGGATGGGATGGATTTCAAATTGATTTGGGAATGTTTATGAAAAGGTAAATGTTAAAAAATCCACATATGGGGAAGAGGAAGTGGGAATAGTAGCAAAAAATATGCTTGGAATATTAAAATTGGGATCAGATGGTTGAAAAGGAAGGTAAGTTGGAACATCCCATTGAGAAGGTTCGTCTACCTTGAGCTCGTTGTCATATAATGCTTGCAAATGTTCCAATCGTTGTTTGAGAACCTGATACTCTTCTTGTAGCTTCTAAAGCTTGATATCAAACTCATTATTAGACATGTAAGTGCTCTCATAACATGCATAATATTCATTACCTGTAACATATCTATGTCCATGAACAACATAAGGATTATAAGGGTGACCATAATGATAATCAAGATTTGGATTATGGGCATGCTCATTATGATCAGGGTTATAATATTGATCTAAAGGAGGATATGGGTAAAATGAAGGCGGTTCTAAATGGTCCAACTCTTGGAGAAAGGAATTCCACTGAAGAACTGACATAATGTTTGCATGACCTCATAAAATATGTGAAAATATAAAAAATAGGTCTATTGCTTATAAAAGTGGGTTGTTGGACCAACAAAGTAACCAGATCTGTTTATGAGAAATACATCCAAAAGGCTAAAATTTTACCAAGCACAAATAAAACCTATAAAAATAATGAAAAATATAGACAAGGATATTATGGAACACCTGCAAAAAAATAAGAATTCACGTCCCACCATGCGTGCCAAAAATTGTTACTGGTCCAAAGTGTACCCTTATAATTTTATAGGTTGATAGCCAATAAGAGTTTATATAGGAATAATGGATGTAAAATTATTCAAACAAGAATGATCAAGAGGATATTATTGGTAAAGAGGAGGAGGTGGAAATAGATGAGGAAAAGGAGGGAGAGGAGGACGATGATTAGTTCATAGGCATATATTGATTTAATTTGTAATTTTGAATTGAATTATTATCTTTCTATAATTCCCAAATGTATTATATAATATATTATTGTGTAAAAATATTATAATATAAATATTGTGTTTTTTGATTATGTGTAATATTGGTTTATTATAATTTTTATATGCAAACCAAGATCATTATATTTCGCTAAGTTTTTAATGAACTCATTATGTGTTATAGTAAGAATATTCAATACAATATATATAATTACAATTATAAACATATATATATATATATAAAGAACATATAGTCAATAATAAAATAATTTCCATTTCAAATAATGTATTTACATTAAAATAAATAAAAAACTATAAAAAAAGAAAAAAAATACATACATACATACATACATACATACATACATACATACATCCATGCATCCATGCATCCATGCATACATACATACATAAATGCCAATGTTTGTGTCCTATTTGTGGCACATAGTAGGTGGTGAAATTTTGGTGTAAAAATTATGACACAAAATCAATGCATTTTAAAATGTTTAGTCACGTCAAACTTGCATCACATTTGTACCACTATTTTTAATGTTAGTTCACACTAGGAAAACATCCAAAATAATTTTAAAAATGTCTAGTTTGATGCAAATTTGATTCAAATAGTTGTGTTATTAACACTTTATGTTGTAGTGTGACTTAAAAAAGGTAAATTTAATTCAATCACATTCCTTGTTATTATGACATGATTGTGCATTATAGGAAACATGGAGTGTGTTATTGCAGTAAGGAATCATATTAATGCTATTCAGTGTGATATAACTTCGCATTAAAAGCTATTTTAGTTGTTTCCTACTTATAAAGCATGTATTGTATAGCATTGATAATTTATAAGAAATGGGATCAAATGTTTCTTGTAGTGGGAAGAAACCTACTATATAATTATTGAGGTATGTCAAGTACCATAAGTCAATTTTTTTCCACTCCGTAACTAATCCTAAGCGATGGATCCCAAAAAACCCTAAGCAATGGCACCTATTTGGCAATTCAAGGCAAGGGAAGTGGTGGTGGTATTTCTATTTATAGTGGGCCTAGAGGGATGCATCTAGGTCACGGAGATCTGCCAAACAATCCTAGTGTGGGCTCGTATTCTCTCATGAACCTTGTAGTAAGCAACCACCCAAAAAAATCCAGCATGTTGGGTGTTTAGGTAGACATAGCAGGAAGATAAAAGAGGAGAGGAGGTTAAACCATTATCTGGAAGCATCTGAGAAGGGAGGTGGTGGTGGTTATAAGGGATGCCTAGAAAAGGATGATGAGGCAGAAACAACAGGTACTAGGAAAATATTTTACTCCTGTTGTTACATGTACTCTTAAGGGAGCTCAAATGGTGAGGAAGCCCTTCAAACCATCTCCTTATGACCATGTTTTCAAGTTTGAGAAGGATCTTATTATTAAAGTTATGGAATGGGAGGAGGAATACGGAATTTTTTTCCTCATTTTCAGTTTCAATCACCTATGGCCAAAGGTCTCTCAGCTGCATGAATGGATCATAAAAAATTGAAGTTCTAATATAAAGGGTAAGGTTGTACTTTTAACTTACTCTAAAAGATATTTTATTGCTATTTTTGAATCTTTTGAATAGCCTGATGTTATCCATAATTTATATTGGGTTTGGGGAGATCTTGGGCTCATGAAAAAATAATGGTATCTTTAATTTGACCCATTAAAAAAATCCTTCAATTCCTTTCCTGCTTGGGTAAGGCTTCCTTAACTCCCCCTGCAATTATAGACTGAACCCTACATTAAAACCATTGGTAGCACTTTGGGAGTCTATTAAAAATTAGATGATGCTAATATATAGTAGTTACATCCCTCTTATGCTCAAATCTTGGTGGATTTGGATGTTCCACTTGATCTCCTTGAAAATATTAATTTAAAAATAGAAGAAATGGTATGGAATCAAAGATTGAACTATGAAATATTGTCTTTTTCTGCCATATATATTTTGAAACAAGACATTTGATCGAGGAGTGTGGGAAATATAAGTGAAAAATCAAAGAAAATTCAACTTGGTGGAAGGATTCTCTCCCTTCTCACTATACCATCGAAGCCCCTTCTATCTATGTTGATGTTTCATCTTCTAAAAAGTGTATGTCTAGGGTTGAATCTACTCTTATATTGGTTGAGAATTATTTTCATATGCCTCTATATGTTTTGAATTTTTTGAAGAAAATCCCCTAGGTCTCTATGGGGTTGGTTAAGGAAAGGGATTCTTCTTCTTCTCTTTCTAAGTCATATTCCGGCCTATCACTTATGTTTATGTTCTTCTTCTTCTTTGTATCCTTGATTCTGTTGATGATTATTATAAGGAGGAGTGGATGCCTTTCAAAAACAAGAAAAGAACCTATTAAAATAAACAATCAGTTCCAATGCATATGACTCTTAGA
Organism: Taxus chinensis; assembly: GCA_019776745.2. Lineage (NCBI taxonomy): Eukaryota > Viridiplantae > Streptophyta > Pinopsida > Cupressales > Taxaceae > Taxus > Taxus chinensis. The sequence goes on from CM034153.1 coordinate 613,803,146, forward strand.
TCTCACTCTCCCTCTTTAGACTGATTTCTTTGTCTTAGAATATTTGTGTCTTTTAGGTTTTCCCTTTTCTGACTAGTGTATAAATCAAGTCTGTTTGGCTATTTTTTGTCATCTTTTCTATTCTCTATGATATTTATTGTTATATCCTTATTGTAATGGCCCTCAGAGACTATCCAAAAATTAACAATCCTTTTTTTATTCATGTATGATTTCTCTTTAAAAAATTCAATGGAGAGAAATATCTATTTGTTAAGAACATTGTTAACAATTGTAGAAACAAAATTTATTTTATCCAATATAAAAAAAGAAACTTAACCTTTTTGAAATGAACTCTTGAAAATTTTCATTTCAAACTTGGTGACAACTATGCAAGGCCTGAAATGAAACTTCACATAGTGGAATTAAACTCAAAATTTTATTCTATTTAGATTAGTTCCCTTTACAGAAACTACATGCATTTGATCACTATAGAGCTACACATTATGTCTCATGGAGCTTTTAAAGACTATTTTTTCTCCTAAATACCCAAGCTAGACTGGTTAAAATTACCTTTATTAATGCTAATGACATAAAACTTAGTCATTATCAACTTGTGTGTTGTCTTTCTCATGTACATTCAACAAAACCTATCTAACTCTCATCACCCCAAAATGGTGAACATGTGTTGTTTTTAATAGTCATACATTCTCACTTCTCTATCTTCATGATAAATATCCTTAAGGTGGGATAGTCTCTTGAAGGTGCTCCTTGATCATACTATGTAAATTAAAATTTGAATAAATATTATTCGATGCTATGATCTAGATGTTACATCCTTGTTTCAGGAAAATCTAGTGGATGGGATAACCTAATTATTGATTCCATGTCATCCTCCTTAATCATATGTTTTTAATTAGTTTCCTTATTTTTCATGAACTACCAAATATACTTCATAGTCCATCATGATGTAAATTTCATAACATCTTCTATGTTATGAAAAAAACTTGTGTTTGAATCTACACCTTATCATTCTTTTTTTACTATTGCAAAATGGTTTTTTGATGAGGACCATAACCAAGTACAAAAATAAAGTGCAAAAGGAAGAGGGTCTAAGAACTGAGATAAGAAATGAAACACTAAGAAATAAAAAAGCCAAACTACCCATAAGAAAAATACAAGAATAGAGCATGCTCATAGCTAACCCGTAGCCAACCAATTGCCCAATTGAAGTAGAGAAATAGTCCAAAAACAAAACACCTCTATCCTAGATAAATAAATAAAAATAAAAATCAGGACAAGACTTATACCTTATTTGACATGATGGTGGGTTTTAGTTTGACATGTCCTTTCTTTCTTGTGTCCATCACCATCTAATCCTCATTACCTTCTTTTGTGAAGATTGGAAGAATAAATTCAAGATTCTTGATAGAAATGTGATGCTTAACGAGGAATGGTGCAAAATCCATTGTAGATTCAACATTTCCCTCTTAGGAAAAATAATCAGTGTTGTCCCAACAGAGACAAGAGGATTAGAGTTTTGTGGATCCTTCTTTGGAGGCTTTGGGAATCCTTCCATGGTTTCTTCCCTTGATGGGCTTAATGATTCCTCAACTAGTTATTAGTGGGGATTGATTGTGAGATGTTCTGAAAGAGAGTCCTTCCACCAAGTTAATTTTTAATTACATCTCGAATGATCGTAGTCATTCCAAAGATGGCTTGTTTAAAAACATCGCTGACATCTGAAGGCTAAACCCTCATATTATATTCTCTACACCCAATGTATATCACCAATTTATAGATTGTTTTCTCCTCAAAGGGCTTGAGAGGTGTCAAGATCTATCAATATTCTACCAAAAATTATATGATTTTGACAAGAGGTTATATCATCTACTTTCAAAGAGGATCTTAGAGTATTACCTATACCAATAAGGCATGATTTCTTCTAGAGCTATAATGAGAGTCCTGAAAAGTGAATACAAATAGAGTAGGTATAAAAGGAGTCTTTTAGAGGATCAAAAGATAGATACCATGGCTTGAACATGATTCCATGTTCACCGCAAACCAAATAATGGTACAAAATTAAATCCCTATCTACATGGGTTTCAATGACAACAATGAAAAAATTTTTAGCACAGGGGGAAAGCTCAATATTACATTTAATATTTTCCCTCCATCTTATAGAAATCTAGTTATGAAGTAGATATATCTTAGGATAGAACTTGTGAAATATTCAGATGAAGCCAAGATGGGAGAGATTTACCTCCTACATGAGAATATTTTGAATAATATCCTCCTCTGTCTTCAGTACCAGAGTCTTGGGTGAGGTTTTTAAAAGATTGTCTACATTTCTTGTGCTATCCTTCATCTCTTGGAGACCATAATAGCAAAGGACTTGGTGGATCCTCTAATCCCCAACTCATTTTCCACACATCCATGTTTCCCTTTGCTATAGATACAAACTCCTTGGAGGAGGGCATGCACATCTGAAGGTGTGTGGCTGATCCCAAATTTATGGAAAATGGTTCCATTTTTTCTAGAGCTGGTCTTCACAGGTCTAGTGTTACCCTGTTTCCCCTGGTTGGGAGTTGATACGACGAATGATTCACCCCCTGATCTGTTAGGGTATTTATTTTCCTTGCTATAGATGCTTCCTCCCCCATATTTTCCTCCACCACTAGATTCATAGCTGCGAGCTCCGTTATGGTTCATGTGTAGAGGAGAGGCATCTTTCGCAGGGGGAAAATATGTTATTGTTTTTTGCAGCATTCTTTCCACCTCAAGCCAAAATATTGACAACTTGCGTGGCTTGAGATTTTTTTCCTCCACCTTTGGAATCACCATCACCATCCTTTACATGTTGTGTGATTATGTTTCACATATGAGAATCATGTTTAGGGTTAGAAGTGAGAAATATTAAAAATTCTCATGGCATTTTTCTAGAATTTTGTTCATTTTGTAAAAAGTTCATGTGTCACATTTGTAATCTAAAATAATACACAACATATTTTATCCTCTTGCACCTTTGGGGAACTCTATTATATTAAGCAAACCTCCCTTGCAATATATGTGCTATTCTAATCTATTATGTGTACTAAAGGCCTACTCACACCTGTTAGACCAAAAAAACTTCTTCCCTTTTTGCTGAAGGGAAGTGATGGGGTGCATAATCTGAGAAAAGTCCTAAACAAATATCATGTAGTAGCCTACCAACCCCATGAAACTGTACACTTCAGTCACACTAGTTGGTGCGAGACAATCCATAATAAATATAATATTGGAAAGATCGATGTTGATACCTTCCCCAGAAATGATGTTACCCAATTACTGCACCTCTGACTGAAATAATGCACACTTCTCCAGGTTCCTGTAAAGCTTCTACTCACGAAGACACTGTAGAACCTGTCGAAGGTTATCCTTGTGATCCTTAAGCGTATGTGAATAAATTAAAAATATCATCAAGGAATATGAGCATGAGGTGATCTAAAAATGTTTGGAATACCCCATTCATAAAACTCATGAATACTGTGGGGGCATTCGTTAGACCAAAAGGCACTACTGTGAACTCATAGTGGCCATATCTCGTATGGAAGGTCATCTTATGAATATCCACCTCCATGATCCTCAGCTGATGGTATCCAGACTTAAGATCTATCTTAGAAAATACTGTAGCCCCCTTCATCTAATCAAAAAAATCATCAATACATGGAAGGGGGTAATACTTTGTTCAGATGACGCTAATTGATACACACTCGTAGATATCTATCCTTCTTTAAAAAAATCACCAGTGCACCTCAAGGGGATACACTAGCTGTAACTTGAGCTCATAGAGCTTAGGGGGTGTCATCCTATAAGGTGCTCGTGAGATAGGCTCTACTCCAGGAACCAAATCAATATGAAAATCTATCTCATATGGGGGAGGTAACCTTAGAATCTCCCCTAGAAATACTTATGAAAAATCCCTCAAGATATGATTATCGTCAAGCGATGGCCCACTAGAATCATCCTCAGATCTTTTGCTAACCATGACATCAAACAATAGACAATCGCATCGCGCACACCACTTAAGCTATATAGTGGATATGGTGTGAATGGACGCGGGTCTCTTGATTCCAACTATCATAGACTCTACTCCCAAATAATCTACACATGATTTTATCTTACCGTAACAATCAACCCTAGATTTATGTGCATATAACACACAATGGGTTGAGACTCTCAGTATGATTGCATAACATGGAGCTTTTCCCAAGTGTGGGACCTTGCGAAATCAGAAAATCTCTCCGGATGAAGGCCGGTTCCTATTCCTCTGTTCAGATGCACACGTAGAAAATGCAGAGGGTTTATTAAAAACCTAATCTAACTTGCCAAGGAGACAGAGTAAGAAAATGCATAAAATAAAACCTAAACTACAAAGGTGATGCACCAAGGAATGAAGAACACCTGTCTTGCCAATAAACACAAACCATAAAAAACGTAATGCAAGATCATGCACAGATAACCAGATTCACAGTGAAAGATCAGGAGGATGCAAATGAACATAGAGAGGGTTGAGAATCATCCACATTCATGCATTAATTTTCTCCAAAGATTGATACAACACACTGCAAAATGCCAAGAGGCAAGGTTGCATTACAGTTTCAAATGGGAGGTTTTAACTCCACAAGTTCACCTGCCAAAGAGAAGAAGGGAGGGACAAAACAGAGAATGTTCAACGTTTAGAAAGAAGCCCCTCCTTACAATTTATAGGAGGAAAAAGAGAGGGAGAAGAAAGGAATTCCAAAACCACCCCAACCACCTCTAGATTGCACTTAACTATCTCATTATGGTCGTAGGTGAGAACCCCAACGAACCCAAAAGTGGCGAACTATATTTTGCAATTTTTAAGAATTTTTTCTCACCCAATTAAAGATATCCAGTCGTAGTTGGATAGAGGACCTCGTAAGATTTCCAAAAAGTCCAACCTTGCATGAATCCGAGCTCCCAGTCAAAAGTTATGGCCATCTGAATATCTGCGCCAGGGTCTGCTTCCTGTCAGCACTCAAAATGTTGCGCCTCCTAAAGGTGCACCTTGGCGCATCCATGTGTGTGTTGACATCGTCTTCTGTGCACCAAGGGCACATACTTTTCCCTACCAACATTCATTGTCATGTGCCACTTCTGTGTGCCTTGGGCGCACCGACATCCACATGCGCCATTTGTCCCTTTCGACATTCATTTTCGTGTGCCACTTCTATGCTCCTTGGGCACATTGTTTGCCCTGTCGACATTCATTGTCATGCACCACTTCTGTGTGCCTTAGGCGCACCATTTTCCCTTTCGAAATCCCATTGTCGTGCACCACTTCTGTGCGCCTTGGGTGCACCAATTTCCCTTTCGACATCCATTGTCATGCGCCACTTCTGTGCACCTTGGGCGCATCATTTGCCCTATCGACATTCATTGTCGTGCGCCACTTCTGTGTGCCTTGGGTGCATCATTTGCCCTGTCAACATTCATTGTTGTCTGCCACTTCTGTGTGCCTTGGGCGCACCGTTTGCCCCTGTCAACATCCATTGTCATGCGCCACTTCTGTGTGCCTTTGGGCGCACCGTTTGCCCTATCGACATCCATTGTTGTGCACCACTTCTGTGCGCCTTGGGCACACCGTTTTCCCTGTCGACATTCATTTTTGTGCGCCACTTCTGTGTGCCTTGGGCGCATCATTTTCCCTGTCAACATTCATTTTCGTGTGCCACTTCTGTGTGCCTTGGGAATGTCAGGGATTTGAGCTTCTTTGATTTCTCCATTCTCCTGCTTGTCTATATCTACCTGGGGGGAAAGATATATACAACAATTTGGCGACTCAATGGGATCACCTGCCTGCTAGGTAGAAGATCAGTGGCCTTTTAGCAATCCATTGGGCATGGAGTCATAAGCAATAACCTAAAACCAACCTGATATCTGATCCCGATCCTAATATCGCAACCCCTTCTTCGAGAGCATGCTGAACTGTAGAAATCCAACCTAGGAGCAACAAAACCTGTGCTAAAGCACTTAGGGAAATAGAAACCTAACTACAACAAGACAATGTGCATACGCACTTAGAGGAATTGAAATCTAGGCTAATATTTACAAGGGTAAACCTTTTCCTTTTAGTAGCAATGTTTAAGATGGATTCCGTTAACCGGAATCGGGAGTTCTTCTCCATCCAATGTAGACAATTGGAAGGCATTACTACTTTTACATCCTGTGACCATGTAGGGGCCACTCCAAATGGCATCAAACTTGGAATGCCTTCCTGGTTTTGCCCGATCTGCATCCCATTTCAGAACTAGGTCCCCTTCCTGGAAGGTCCTTGCTCTTGCTTTCTTATCAAACCATCTTTTTACTAAGGCCTGATCTTTCTCAATTGTTTGAACTGCATGTTCTCTAATTTCTTCCAATTCCATCAACTCTGCATACCTAGCCTCCATTGGTTTGAACTCAGCCAACTCCAACTGCTTCATGAACTCCAATGTAGGTAGTTCTAATGATATAGGCAATACTACCTCTTTTCCATAGACCAACTTGTAAGGGGAATTACCTGTAGACCTCTTTGGTGTTATTCTATCAGCCCATAATGCTGATTTTAGCTTGGTATGCCATGTTCTTTGATTTTCGTCCAGAGTCCTCCTGATGATTCTTAGCAAATTTTTGTTCGTGGACTCTACCTGTCCATTACCCTGCGGGTAATAATTTGAAGAGGTGCTCAAATAGATTCCATTCTTGACAGCCCATTCTGTAATCTTGGAACCTATAAATGCCAATGCATTGTCTGATATGATAGTGGCCGGCACACCAAACCTGGTCACTATTCCTTCATAAAAGTCTAGTATGTTAGACTCATTTGCTTCTTTGAGCACTACTGCTTCAGTCCACTTGGTGAAATAGTCCGTTGCCATGAGAATCCACTTGTGGCCTTGGCTTGAGTTTGGATTGATGACCCGATGAAATCCAATCCCCATTGTGTAAATGGTTGGTCAACCAAGATTGGGTGCAATGGAAGCGCTGCTATTCTTTCTTTGCCTGTGAAGAGTGCACATTTCTTGCACTTTCTTATCCATGTATAGCAGTCACTGAAGACTGTCGGCCAATAATACCCTGCCTTCATTATCTTGAGAGCTGTTACTCATGGGGCGAAATGTCCTCCAGAATCTCCATCGTGAAAATCTCGTAACACCCTCTCAATTTGATTTGTCCCAATGCACCTCAATAGAACTCCATTGATGTCTTTCTTAAACAAAATACCATCAACAAGCACATATGGAATGGCTTGTAATCTGAAGTATCTCCTCTTTGCTTTGCTCATTTCTGGGGGGCATAGGCCTGTCTGTAGGAAGTGTATCATATTCTGAGTCCAACAAGGAGTAGGCACATCATCATTTTCTTGTTCTTGATCATCCTGTAGTACCAAGGCAGTCTCTTTTTCATCACCTGCTTCAACTTGTTGACTCAAGGCTAGCTGCTCACATAGTCCCTTCCCACGTACTAGTTTGGTGACCTTGATCTCGATGTCATATTCCATGACACGAGTTATCCATCCTGCACATTTCTCATTCAGATCCTTGTTTAGAAGGAAGTCCCTGACTCCCGCATGAGAGACCAATAATTGGATCTTGTTGTTTGAGACTAGGTGCTTGAATTTCTTTAAGCTCCTGATTACTGCAAGGACATGCTTTTCAATGAAAGAGTACCTAGTTTCGTATTCCTCCAAGCCTTGACTGAAGAAAGCAACTGGTTGTTCTAATCCTCCTTTGTTTTGTTGTACCAGGATTGTAGAAATCGTGTCCCCACCACCAAAGGCATATAGCACGAAGTCCTTGGAGAAGTCTGGATTGACGAGAGTCAGAGCTTGGGATATAGCCTCTTTTATTGCCTCAAAACTTGCCTTGCCTTCAGATGTCCACTTAAATGCCATGCTCTTCTTTAACATTAGCGTTATTGGCTTTACGAGAGCATGCAAAAGTTTGGAACAAATCTGCGGACAAAATTGATCCTTCCCAAGAAGCTTTGAAGAGCCTTCTTGTGACTTGGCAATGGCAATGCTCAAATTGCTTCAACTCTTTCTGGGTCAATCGTCAACCCTTCCTTTGAAACAATATGGCCTAGAAGTTTTCCCTCGTGAGCCAAAAATATGCATTTTTTGGGATTCAATGATACCCCAAATCTTCTACATCTCTGAAATACTTGCCTCAAATGACAGAGGTGATCCGCTGCATTTTTTGAGAATACAGTGATGTCGTCAAGATATATCAAAACTATTTTATTGATCAACCCCTTGAATGCCATATCCATTGCCCTTTGGAAGGTGGCTCCAGCATTTGATAGCCCAAATGGCATTTTCTTGTAGGCATAGGTCCCCCATTTGGTGGTGAAAGCCGTCTTGAATTGGTCATCTTCTTTCACCATCACCTGATTGTACCCTGAGTAGCCATCTAGGAGAGAGAATCTCTCTGAACCGGATACTACTTGCAATATTTGTTCCATTGAAGGAAGTGGGTAATGGTCTTTGAGAGATGCCCTGTTTAGGTCTCAGAAATCCACACACAACCTGATTTCTCCACTCTTCTTCCTGACCGGAACCAAGTTTGCAACCCAGCTTGAGTGCTTGATCAGGAATATAATGCTTGCCTCTATTAGCTTATTTAGCTCTTTCTTCATTAGAGGTTCAATGTGAGGGTTGACTGGTCTCTGCTTCTGCCTGATGGGCTTAGCATCTGGATCCAATTCTATGGTATGTTGTGCCAAATTTGGATCGAATCCTCTTAAGTCTTCATAGCTCCAAGCGAAGACATCTAGAAATTCTTGGCAAAGCTGTATGAAATCTGATTTCTCCTGCTCAGTGGCCACTTTACCAATTTGAAGTGTTTTGCCTTCCCCAACCGGAATTGGCTCTGAATCTTCTCTCTTGACCTGTATGTTAGCCTTTTCCTTACGGAACTGGTCGTTAGGGTTGAAGATAGACTCCAATGTTACTAAACCCTTAGGAAGCTTGTTTGTCCGCAGCTGCACTACTTGATCCCCATACTGCTGCTCTAATCTGTCCTGATTCCTAGCTGAGAATTCAGCCTCTTCTTGTAAGAAATTGACGATCTGTTGATCATTCTCAAACACCTGCCAGCTTGTGTTATTATCTGGAACTGCTGGCCTCACAATCACATGGATATGTGGCTGTGTTTTTCCCCTTCTGATGTTGTCAACCACATCAAACGTTGCTCCAACTGCTGCGAGCCTATCTGCGACTTCATTTTTCTTCCTGGGTATGGACACAATGTTGAAAGCTTTGAAATCCTCAATGAGGTCCCATACCCTATTCTTGTAGCTCCTCAGCAAGTCGTTCTTTGTAGCATGTTGTCCCCTAACTTGGTTGATGATTAGCTCACTATCTCCAAACACCTGCAAGTTCTTTATGCCCCTTTTCCTGGTCCAATGAATTCCATGAATCAATGCTTCGTATTCAGCCGTGTTGTTTGAACAGGAAAACTGGAAACAAAAAGCTGAAAAATATTTGATGTCTTGTGGTGAAATCAACATTGCACCACCTCCAGCACCTTGTCTGCTTCTCGAACCATCGAAAAATAATTTCCAAACTTTGTTTTCATCCTTTTGTTCAGGCTGAATGATGTCGGGAATGGGTGAATTTTCTTCGTGTATACAATACACGCCCAATTCAGATTCTTCAATTTCCTTGTATGGGTCAAATTCATGACTCTTGTTTACCCATTCATCCAAAGTTAAATCAGGAATTCCCTCGACCTTAGTACCTATTTCTAGATCACTTGAACACTCCTCCTGATCAAAATCCGAGCAATTTGCATTGATAGGACCTGATACATGAGGCTCAATATGGAAATTGGCAATTGGTTCTGACCTGATTATTGCTTTGGCTCCATACCTTGTCCTAAAAATCATGTGTGACCAATCTGCAGATAAATATCCACCAATTTTTGCAGTGAAGTCTCTTGATAGACACAACGCAAAGAGTGGCAGAAGGTCAATCACAGACACATCTTGCAGAACTGTAACATTAGGACAGGAATGTAGTGTTAGGCTTAACCCCTTGATGACTCCAACAGTTCCTACTACCGTTCCATCTAGCTGTACTACTCCTTTCAGCACTGGCTCATATTTCAAACCCAGTTGATCCGCTATTTGCTTTGGCATCACTGAACTACTTGCCCCAGAATCAATCATGCAATTGTGTACTAATTTATCCCCGATGATTAATGAAACATAGAATGGAGGGGGTTTCAAAACTTTACCTTGTTGTCCTCCATGATTCCCTTCAGGCTGAGCAGCATTCGTGAGGACCTTCTCTTGCATACGGGCCTGCTGGTTCAAAGTTGACCAATTCTTCATGGCAGCTTGTAGAAGATCTCTTTGTCCTGGGATGGATAAAGATTCCCACATTGATATATTCACATTCGTCTTCTTCATTTGATCAATGATGCTGAAAGGGGATGAATTGTCCTTTTGCTGTCCCTTACTTGGTGCAAACTTTTCTGGAGCTTGAGCATGTGCGTGTGTTGCTACAACAGGTACCTTAGGTTGATTTTGCACATTTGGAGCTGCGTTTGGTCTACTGACCCCTTGTTGTGTAAGAGTGGGTTGAGAAACAACTGGATTACACGGTTGTCCCTCTCCTATATTTCTCTTCTTTGACCGTGTGTTGGCAGCCACGCCTTGAAAAGGCTGTTGGTTAACTCCACAGAAGTCTTCCGTTTTCCAATTGGCCAATGTGGTTTCTGTTGGAGGTCCTTCTTGTTGCATTTCTTGCTGTTGATTCTCCTCCTGGCTTGGTTCTTGAGGAACACCAATGGTTTGCACCATCAAGGCCTGATTTAGTGCACCATTGAAACATGCTGACTGATTGTGAGGTAGATTGCAAGGGTAACACCAGTCGTACTCCTGTGCCATGTTATTTGTGTTGGGACCAAGGCTCTTGAGGACGTCGTTGCATTTGGATCATACGGTTGAAATGGCCTGGCAGCTTGAGGTTGTCCTTGGTTTTGGTTTTGATTTGCAGCCTGAGGTGGTGGTCTATTTTGTTGGTATGGGGGCCTAGCTTGGTACTGTGCTTGAGGCTGATACGGTCTAGCACTTTGAGCTTGCTGTCTTTTGATAGTTCACTAGCTCATTTCCAAGGTTCTGTAGTTGTTTCATGACCTCCTGCAATTCCTTTGAAGTATTTGAAGAAGTCGACGCCTCATTATTGCTTTGATTTCTAGGAGTTGGAATGGGATTCAACTCTGGTGCTTGACTGGTTGTAGGATTTCCCATATCTGGATAGAGAGGCATTGGTGGCCTTGGTGCAAGCTTGCCAGCTTGGATCAAACAGTTCTCTGCTCTGATAGCTGTGTCGTAGGCCCCTGACAGCATTGTTCCTCCCATTGATTGGATCATCATGGCTATGTCTGAATTTATAGCCTTTAAGAAATAAAGGAATGCTCCTTCGGCGGTTGGTCTCACAGCTATTGGAATCCTGTCCCATGTCCGTTGGAATCTGAAGTTGAAATCTGTCATTTGTTCATTAGGAGCCCTTTTGATTGTTGTCAGCTGTTCCAATAAAGACAAATTGTCCGCCCTCTCCCCGAATTGGTTGCAAAGAGCTGAACAAAGTTGGTCCCAATTCATAATAGACCCTGTATGCTAGGCTCCTAAACCATTGTAAGGCCTTACCTTTGAAGGATGAAGCCAACAACTTGACTGCAACATCCATTTCATTTATTTCATGGATTGCACATGCATTAGCAATATCCTGGATGTGATCAATAGGAGTAGTATGATTTTCTCCCGTAAAATAGGGTATATTCTTTAGTGCTGCAACTGGAATTTGATTTTGAGCATTTAGGGCAAGTGGACTACTACCCGTGAAATTGACAAAGGGATTCGGTGGTAGATGTGCCATTATGATTGGCCTAAGAACCCTGGTCGATGCGAGAAAAGGCCTACCAGGTGGAGGTGTAGACAAAGTCCTGTTAGGTGGAGATGGTGATCTTTGTGGTCTTCTTCCTCTCCTTCCTCCTCCTGGTGATAGTTGCAAGTGGAAAAATAGCCCCTCTTCTTGAGTATTGGACTTGGTTTGAATTCTTCTCATATGCCTGGGCAACTTTTGCTGCTACACCGCTGAATTCTATCCCCTTCGGAGTCGCCAGATGTGTTAGAAAGTGAGCCTCAAAAGGCTAGATTCTGCCAAGTTACACACCAAACCTGACAATATTTAAAAATAGAATTTTGAAAGACCTGTATTTTTGATATTTTAGAGTTTGGAACTTGATTTGGAATGACAGTCCCGAAAACCCAAAAATGCCAGACTTCTAAAAACCTGAAATCCTGAAAATCAAAAAACCATGAAATTTTGAAAGTCAAAATCTCAAAAATCTAAGAATACCCTTTTGAAGATTATCCCCCGATCTATCAACTAGTGAAATTTTGACTTGTTTTGAGCAAGTTAAGCCCTTGAAAATTGATTTCAAAGTTCAGCCTGGAAGGTGAAAAAACTGAAACTGTAAAACCTGCAATTTTTTAAGTCCGAATTTCTTGAAAGTTCCTTCAAATCTGTGGAATGACCTCTTGGTCCCACCGGGCGTGCCAAAACTGTTGATGTCGAATCGCAGCACCCCTGAATGTCTGCAACACGATGGGTTGAGACTCTCAGTACGATTGCATAACATGGAGCTTTTCCCAAGTGTGGGACCTTGCGAAATCGGAAAAGCTCTCCGGATGAAGGCCGGTTCCTATTCCTCTGTTCAGATGCACACGTAGAAAATGCAGAGGGTTTACTAAAAACCTAATCTAACTTGCCAAGGAGACAGGGTAAGAAAATGCATAAAATAAAACCTAAACTACAAAGGTGATGCACCGAGGAATGAAGAACACCTGTCTTGCCAATAAACACAGACCATTAAAATGCAATGCAAGATCATGCACAGATAACCAGATTCACAGTGAAAGATCAGGAGGATGCAAATGAACACAGAGAGGGTTGAGAATCATCCACATACATGCATTAATTTGCTCCAAAGATTGATACAACACACTGCAAAATGCCAAGAGGCAAGGTTGCATTACAGTTTCAAATGGGAGGTTTTAACTCCACAAGTTCACCTGCCAAAGAGAAGAAGGGAGGGGCAAAACAAGAATGTCCAACCTTTAGAAAGAAGCCCCTCCTTACAATTTATAGGAGGAAAAAGAGAGGGAGAAGAGAGGAATTCGAAATCTGCCCCAACCACCTCCAGAATGCACTTAATTATCTCATTATGGTGGTAGGTGAGAACCCCAGCGAACCCAAAAGTGACGAACTGTATTTTGCATTTTTAAGAATTTTTTCTCACCCAATTAAATATATCCAATCATAGTTGGACAGAGGACCTCGTAAGCTTTCCAAAAAGTCTAACCTTGCATGAATCCGAGCTCCCAGTCAAAAGTTATGGCCATCTGAATATCTGCGCCAGGGTCTGCTTCCTGTCAGCGCTCAAAATGTTGCGCCTCTTGAAGGTGCGCCTTGGCGCATCCATGTGTGTGTCGACATCCATCTTTTCATGCACCACTTCTGTGCACCTTGGGCACACCGTTTGCCCTGTCGACATCCATTGTCGTGCGCCACTTCTGTGCGCCTTGGGCGCACCATTTTGCCTTGTCGACATCCATTGTCGTGCATTGTTGTGCAACTTCTGTGCACCTTGGGTGCACCGTTTTCCCTGTCGACATCCATTGTCATGCGCCACTTCTGTGTGCCTTAGGCACACCATTTTCCCTGTCGACATCCATTGTCGTGTGCCACTTCTGTGCGCCTTGGGCGCACCTTTTTACCCTGTCGACATCCATTGTCGTGCGCCACTTCTGTGCGCCTTGGGCGCACCGTTTTCCCCTGTCGACATCCATTGTCGTGCGCCACTTCTATGTGCCTTAGGCAAACCATTGTTTGCCTTCTGTCAATCATTTCTGTCGACATCCATTGTCGTGTGCCACTTCTGTGTGCCTTGGGCATGTCAGGGATTTGAGCTTCTTTGATTTCTCCATTCTCCTGCTTGTCTATATCTACCTGGGGGAAAGATATATACAACAAATCCCTTAGGAACCCAAAGGAAGGATACGAAGATACAAGGTCATGTAAAAGGGTCCTAGGTCAACTATGCACTCCTTGACTAAGGAGTTAACTATGAGCTTTCCTATAGAAGCCATCTCCACATACCAACTATGGTTCTACATAATTGCCACCAGCCTGCATCACTCTACTACAAATGAAGAAATAAAAGAATATGTGGAGCCTGAATCAAATAAAATAGGAATAGAAATGCTAGCAATGCTACCTATCATCTCAATCATGGTGCTCTAGTGTTCTTCTTGGTGGTTCTCGACCACTACATATATCCTATGGCTCCTAGCCATGTATCCTACAATAGGATCTAAAACTGATGCCTTACCCTTGTTGTTAATTTTCTAAGGGCACTCTCTCTAATGATGTCTGAGTATGCTGCACTCTCCAATGAGAAATGACTCATGCAGGTACTCTAGTGGTCTATTCCATGGATCCTAATGATCCTGCTATGGTTGTTGTTGACGGGCTCCTACTGATTGAGCTCTAGGTGGTGCCTAAGTCCCAACTGGTCCCCTAAGAGGAGGCCCCATACTGTGTCCCCTTTGAGCATCGAATATTTGTGGATGCCTAAATGGAGGACAACTATGTTGCTATTATTGCTGAGGTGGCTATTGTGGTGGTCTGAATGAAGACTATGCAGAACCATGTTCGCCACAAGGAGGAGGAGTTGACCCCCCTTTATCTTCTATCCTTCATCTATTGGATATGACTCCGTACTCTATCTTTGGCATTCTATGACTTCCCCTTGGTCTCTTATGCAATGTAGGCCTTCTCAACGGCCTGTGCTAGTGTCTATGGGAATTGAATGCATACTACCCCTCCAATGTCTAGGTTCAAGCCCCATATGAACTTGTGGATCCTCACCTTCTCATCTTGCATGTAGTCCACATACTGGAACAAGTCCAGAAAGTGACTCTCATACTTTGTCACTATCATAGATTCCCGACGTAGGTCATGGAACTAATCTATCCTCTTCTATATGAACCTCTTGGACAAGTATCTTCTCCTAAAATTCTCCTTGAAGAGCTCCCAAGTTTCTATCTCGGAATCCACATGGAGCTTCTACTCCTGATTCCTCCACCAAACCTAATCTCTGTCTCTCAAAAGGTAGATGGAAACATGAGCCTTTGTGTTGTTGGTACACAGACATAGCTTAAAGCATCTACTCAAGCTGACCAACCATACCTCTACCTAGAATCCTCTAGAGTCCCTAGCAAAATGAGATGGATGGAGTTTTAGAATCCCTCTGATGTGATCTCTCTCTGTAGATTGTCTTCCTCAGGGTCTCTCAACATGATGATCACATTGCCTAGGGCTCCTAGATCTATCTCCACGTCATGTAGCTCTATCTCCATGACCTCTCTATGGTGAATCTTTTCTGATTGAATCCACATGGGAGTTGTCTTCCCTATGCTCATAACTATGTTGGTAAGGTGCATGGGCCTCTACTGATGGTTCTCTGTCTTGTATGCTATATCTCCCTCCCAAGGATCCTTCGCATATAGTGGCATCAACATCATGTAACATCTAAAGTATTTGAGGTAATATGGATGCTATTACCTGATTTGGGGGTGGTAAGTCTAGGTCCACTTACAAGAACCCCTTGTCTGGTCCACACCTCTTGCATAGACTAAATCGAGATTTAGTCTATCATTCTAGGTTTTGTTTCAGTTTTCTAGGTTTTCTTCATTTAAAATATCGTGCAAGTTATGTGATCTAGGTTTATAGTTGTGCTAAGTTTCCTTGTTACGTTTTATGTTTCCAAGTGTACCTGAGGTCCCAACATTGAACCCACGACTTTGATACGAAGTGTAACACCCAAAAATTTGACGTTCTAAAATCACATTAATCCTTAAAATAATTATCTGGGAAGTTGCGGATTTTTTTTTGTTTTAAATAGGTAGCAATATGTTAAAATCTTATTACTCCCTACATATAAGATCACCATAGCCTTCTCCTACATCATACTTAGGCATTCTACCCAAGATCCGAATAAGCACACAAAACCTTCACTAGCATACAAATATACACATATACAATAAAATAATTAAAACAAGGGTGTAGTTCCTACCTTTCCATGGTAGAACTTGATCACGGCCTCAAAATCCAAGCTCATTCAAGACCTATCCAACTCCAACAAGCTCCAAACTTTCAACAAACACTTCAAAACTCTCCCACTCCAAAAATACAAGAGCACAAATGAAATGAAGTAGCCCCCAAACAAACAATTAAAATTTCATATATAGAAAAAGGGAAGAGGAGGGTGAGGTGGCTCCATATAGGATGCCACATCACTCATCCTCAACTCCAACTCACAAGTCAAACCTCAACCCCAATGCAGAATAAATTGGTGTTTGAGAGGGATGACAAGCCTCTTACACACATAATCCAAACCCACACCCTCTAAGGACAAAATTTAAAACCCATGTAAGAAAAGTGCAATAAATGTCACTGTTGTCTTACAAAACACATAATGGGGTTCATTTTTGACCCCCAATCCACAGGTAGGGTTGGTATAAGAAATTAAGAGGTGTGGGACAAGATTAGCTTGTCCCAAAAGCCTCTAAAAATGGCCCTTAAGCCAAAATCTGAATTTTCCAAGTAAAGATAGAGTGTACAACAATCAAAGTCACTTACACTCAATCAAAATAACAAATTGCAAAAGACCAACAAATCTGATAAATGACCCATTTTTTCACATCACCATATAACTTAATAACATGATTAAATTACTTAATAAAGGCACATTAATCATCAATAAATAAATAAATTACATCACAAAATAAATCACATACCCTACAATAAATAAAATAAAAAGGGAAATAATTGCACACAAGCCCATGGTCACAATTGGGTGCCATCCCCTCCATGGGGACACCTTAACAAATTAAAGCAAATAAAACAACAACATTACAAAAATTTCCATGGTGACCTTTGTTTTATCCATCTAGTATTTCGTTGTGGTTGGTCTCCAATCCCCCTTTTGATTTTTGTGATATAATCACCTGCAAAATCACACAATACCTCCTTTGTTCTCGTGGCCGCATCAAAACATCAAAGATAAAATATACACACATAAATCGATAACCATTCACATATAGCTAAATCATCATCTCTACTAAACAATGCTATCATTTGTCTAGAATTTCAACAACATCTCAATTCTATCTTCTAACAATATCAACAAGATCATGAGATTAGTTCAAAAGGTAAATCCTAGTCAACACGAAGATAATTTGTAATGTTAGTAATATATATGCCAACATCACATCATCATGATCAATATAAAAATGTCTGTATATGCCTCTAAGAATCCACACAAATCATACTATGAATCACAATCCATCAATAGCCAGGATATCTCTATCATCTAACATCATGCTAACCAAAATGATACAATAATATCCATGTCTATAGTAAAAAATAATCAAAATCAAAATATAATAAGTGTTGAAGAGGAGTGGGCACTACACATTATTATTTAATTCCTCACTTCCTTCCTTCTCTTCTCCACAAACTTCCACACACTATTACACACTTTTATTCTAATGAAAACGTTGTGGAATGTTTTATTCCTCCTTATCCATTGTGCAAATTCCTCGCGCACTTATGTATAATCTCCACCTGACTATACTTTAATTCATGTCTTATTTCCTCGTATTATCCATCCTTGTGTGTACAAAAACACAACTAAAATTTATTCAGAATATTTTTGGACCTTAACTTCTCTTACATCAAACACTTGAGGTACTTAAAACCTTAGTTTCACCCTAATTAGACTAAGCGAAAGGTAGAACCATCCTGAAGACTATTAGAGAAAATAGTCATAGCTTCTTCATACAATAACCCTTTCCCTATCCTACATGATTCTTTCATCACCTCTTTGAGTCCTTTGTCATATTGATGTGAAAATTCCTCACTAGATTTCACATTCATAAAATAATATTCTCACCATAAATGGACCACCACCTCTTAATGAATATCTTTCTCTCATCCTCTAGGATTCAATACTTTCCTCAAACCATCTCATTTAGGATCATATTCCCAACTCAAAAATATTTCTGTAATAGCCTCTACCTACCTCAAATGCTAACCTTCACCTAATTCTTCTCATCAAAACCTTTTCCTCTATAATTATGCACTTGGCTCTATCCATCCAAATCCACCAATATTCTTCACAATTTTTCTTCATCCTCACCCTCTTCATATATAGGATTCCACTCTATATATGTCTCCCTTTTATACACTTGTATTCCTCCACATATTATCTTTTCCCTCCCTTTTATTATTCTTAGTTTCTTCTTGAACATTCTATCATTTATCCTAATTTACACTCCTATTGTGACCTTTATTTTATTTTATTCTCTTTATTCCATACTTTCCTACACCATCCTTTATGCATATACTCTTTCCACTATATTCTACATTGTATTCCTTTACACCTCTTCTCTTAGCATGTCCATCTCTCTAAACACTTGTGGGCTTGGAAAAACCTATTTTTATTTGGATCCTCTTATTATTTCCTTATGAATTAGTGTTTATCTACTGTATGATGGTCTTCTTTGTGTGTTCATTTTCCCACACACCACCCTTTACATATCTACTCTACACACTATTTTATATTTCTACCTGATATTACTTTCCAAGATCCTATTTCACTCTTCTTCCTTTTGATACTTGTTGGTCCACATATAGTCATCCTCTTCCCAACTTATCTTTTCCTCACTCCAGTTGACATATGCACTAATAGATGTTTCTTTGTTTACCTTTAGACTCCTACTCTTATCCTCATTGAAAATTAACTATATTCAATCCTATGGTGTACTTTATTCATTCTTATCTTTCCTTATTTTTTTTCTCGTGATGTATTCCTCCTTCTCATTCACCATGTAATATCGTTTTGTGTTTATAAGCTGCATTTCCTCTTCCTCTTCATAGGGAATCTTCAAATTTTCACACAGATTCTACTTTTATAATTTCCATTTTCAAAATTCCTTGAGATCTACTTGGATCTCTTTCTTATCCATCTCTCCTTTTATTCTTGGTTCATAGCATTAAAACTCAACAAATTTCTCTACTTGGTTTTGCTTTTCTTTTGTTTCCTTTAGGTAAATATTTGACCCCCCTTAGAGTTTTCTATTAATACTAGACACTAAGTTTTATATACATTATTCCGTTTTGTGAATTTCTCTATATGCACTTTTTGGAATGAAAAATTTTCATATTCATTTCTTATGACAAACCTAAGAAAAGGTGTGCCTCCCTTGAGAATTTTGGACTATTTTTTCAATTTTTTCCCTTTGTGGGTGTCAACTTATGGATGTCCTATGTGAGATATGTGTGATTTAAGATATTTTGCATATAATAAAATAAATTTACTTGGAGTCTATTTATCCATAGTATACATAGAGTCAGATTCTTGGAGCACTGGATATGTTTAAGAGACATAAACCTTTTGAGTGCTAAGGTGTTTTAATCCTAATGGAAAACTAAACTTGTGTAGAAGGTTGTTGGACCTTCAGATGGTTCTAAAATCCTTACAAGTATTCAGATGAAGTCTCTTGGAGTACCCTAAATAATTATAGAATTGGTTTTGATCTTTGTTCTTTCAATATTTCTCGGTAGCCAAACATTATTTGCTGCCTCATTGTGGTAACTTTGGTCATTTTTGGGTTTCCTTCTCATCCTAAAAATTCAATCACTTATAGTCCTTAGGTATGGCGTAAATGGATTATTTGGGTGTTTTTCAATATAAATCATATATCATACCACCACGGAAATCACACTTTTGGTCAAGTAGGAAGAGAGTTACTATTTAGGTTCCTATAGAGAGCTGAGAATGCAGTTTTTTTGGATCTTAAAATTCATGGAACCACCTCTAAGTGTCTTTTTGTACCATATTTACTAAAAAAATGTGAGTTAGAAGTGAACTTTAGTACTTAATTCACTCTTCAAGATTTCTTTTGGAATTTTTTCCACATCCCATGTTCTACTTTCATGTTGACGTTGTAATTTAATACTTGCAAATTCATAAGAACCACTTTAAAAATGTGAGTTGTTAAGGCAATTTGGTTCATTCCATCACCTCTAAGTGCACTTTTAAACTTTAAGTGGTATGCAAGCATGCTCCAAAGTGTGATTTTGAAACTTAAGTTCTCAAACCCCTTCCAAAATGCGCTCTGGGTTGTAAGGCATGTGTGTAACTTGGTTATCCCTAAATAATGTGAGTTCAAAATCACTTAAGAAATCAAGAAATATTTATCGAACCTCTTTTTACACATTTTTACAAAATTGCATCCATTTTTGTTATTTAATTCCATGAAAACTAGCTTTGTGCCCTAGGTTACTAAAACACATTTTTTCATTCCCAATGATTCAGTGAGTGAAACAACACAAAATTTGGACTAAATGATCCTCTCCAAAATGAATTCAAGATGATAGTAAATTTGTATCCACCTATGGAATGATTTTTTAATCTAAAAATGAAAATTTTAGCTAATTACCAAGTTAGATGAAACATTTTTTCATTTTAACATTTTTTCCAATTGTAGATACATTTCAAATTCGAAGTATATCTTCATTTTCCCTATATTTTTCATTTGAGTCCATTATTTTTTTCTTTGATTTAGTATATTATCTATGGATACTATATTATATTTTCAGTGAGAAAAACCATTGAAGACCAATGAAAAACTTGAAAATAAAGAAAACAACATGTTTACAAACTTTCTCAATTTCCAAATAAATTCTACAACAATGAGATTAAAGTTCACTGGCTTCAGACAATTCCTCTTAGTCATAAAATCCAAAATACCCTGATCTGATTATTTAACTAATGCGAAAAAGATAACACAAGGGGGATTGTTGAATGTGAAAAATATAATGGAATAAATTGAAGAATTCGATGATTGGATACCTTTTTTCTCGTTCTACATTGAGAAGATATATCAATTGGTCCTCTCATTTAGTAAAACAGAAAGATCACTCAATAAGTTCTTGATTTCGTCTAAAAAAGAGATGTTCTTTTTAAGAGGATTGTTATATTTCACGTATAATAATTATTCCATTTGTAATTCTCAGAGCTTCTTGATATTGTTAAATATAATATATCTCATTATAAATGTATTCATCCTAACTTTTGGCCATATGTGATACATGTGCAAATTTAAATGTATTTGTAAGGGAAGTATTAGCTGATGTGGGTAAAAATATCTCAAGTGAGTGGATTTAAATAGTAAAATGGATAATGAAGACCTTAAAAGAAAAACCATTTCTGGTCTTTCATAGCGCTTGAGAACTAGGAAAGAGATCATTATTGTGATATGAGCTTATTTATGTAGTCAAAGATATTCCCTATTGTTAATAGAGGTAAATAATTGAAAGAAAACATTTGAGGCATGAAAAAAGACATGACCATTCTTGATAATATGTAGAGTACTATTTATAAATCCTAGAAAGGACACATTTTATTTATGCAAGTTGTTATTTAGTTAATAATAAAAAATATCTTGTTTTTCTTCTTAAGTATAAATATGTTTGAAATATGTATAAATATATTTTTCTTCTTAGAGGTTAGAAAAAGGTGTGTTTCATGGTGGGGAGATGATGGAGATGTCATACTCTACGGTTGATAGGGATGGTCAGACTATGGTACATCCCAAGAAACAAAAAATTGTGTGGTCCGCTCATGTGATGTTGGGTCTTACTCTTGCGGCTTCCACAGTCGTGTCTTGATATTTAGCTCTCTCATTGTTTTGGGTCATGTTTCCTTGTCATGGATATCATTGTAGCTATCATCGGCTTGGCCTTATTTATTTTTAGGTTATCATCCTGGTTCTCTTTTTTGTCACTAGTGATGTGGATTCTCTTGGTGTTTAGGATTTTTTGATCCCTTAAAAATCAAATATTTTTGACCTTATCTTGAAAAAATATATGTTTGAAATATTGATAAATAATAGACATTGATTTTAATTTTCTCTAATTTTGAGGTAACAATTGCATAAATTATGTTCCATAATTATTCTATATAGTTGAGGAGCCCATGATTGTGTACTCTAAATTCACAAGTGTATGTAATGAAAACTTTGTATGATTAAAAAAATACTTTTAATATATTATACTCTTCCATATGCATTACTAATATTTTGAACATTTATATTATGCTGAATCTACTTTTTAAATATATTTAAATTAGGTAGTTTTAAATATAAAATAAATTCAAGGTAGAATGTAACTTGAAAATTGTTATGTATTTGTTGTGAATTATATATATTTTTATTATGGTTTATGTGGGTTTAGCGGACCCAAACCCCATAACTAGATGTTACAAATGGTGAAAAAAACAAAATAATGAGAATCAAGTGGACCGGCCTCTACCAACGGAATAAAGAATCCAAACTAGTCCTGCAACACAACTAGCTAAGCGGAAACATAAATACAACAATTTTCATACTCATACCTGAGGATCCTTCCCACAGGATCTTAAATACATTTTAAGGGGATATTTTGTTATTTTCCCTTTCTTCTTTTTCCTCATAGTAATCCAAAATGCATCATTATTAGAATTTATATTTTCCTTAATATGAATCAGAATGATGATTTCAAGATTCTCATTATACTCATGAGTCCAAGTCACGAGACGAAGGGAATTGGTATCCTCAACAACAACATGGGGTGTATAATTACCTACATGAGTTGTGACTTACATATCATCAATTGATTGCTTAATTGTTTATGTGACTTATTTATTTGATTTTTTTGGTAAACAGTTGAATATGAAAGTGGCATGTGCTAGTCTCTTACATGTAACATGAGAAGAATTAGTATTCCTTAGCAACTCCTTTCACTTAAACACCATTGTAAATTCTTTGAACAATTGTTTATTTTTCTTAAGCTCTATTGAGAATACCTTGTAACACAATTAGTTAAGTAATAATTGATAAAATGAAAAGACACAAACTTATATATCTTTAGAGATTATATATTTTTAAAAAACATTGTTGATTGTGCAATAATATAACATTATTACACAAATAAATTTAAATAATACAATAATTTATAACAAAAACTACACAAAAGTCAATGTATATTTAAATATTATATAAAATTTTATTTTTTATATTTTAAAAATAACTATCACAAGCATTAGGCCATACGAAAAATTGTTCAGTTGCTCTTCTGGCCCAACTAATAAAACACTTTTAGATAGTAAAAAATCATCAGTTTTACAATAGGATAACTAGCCATACCTTAAACAATTTGACCTTAAATGTTAGGAAAATTTGTTCGTTCACTGCTATTTATTTTATTAAGAGCTATTCTAGTAGTGAATAATTGAAGTAAACACATCTCGTATTTATTTTGTTAAGAGCTATTCTAACATACAATAATTCAAGCAATTAAGCGAAATTACTGAATTCCTTGCGTACAAATTTTTTGGCTGAAGGTTACTTTTGTAAGATTATTGGCCAGCTCAAACAATTTATAATAATAAATTTTGTAACTAATCATGCTTTCGGCATTTTTATACAATATGTTTTGGTTTTTGGAAACATTTATCCTTACAATATTCCTTATCACCACTTATTTTTAATGAAGATTTTAACATGTATCTGATACACACCATTATGCAAATCACACCATTTTTTCTCGCTACATGCCAAAATAGGAATTATAATATCATTTCATTCCACACAACAAAATATTATGCATTGACACTTTGGGTACGATGAATTCTCAATGGTTTATATTAGAAATAATTTTGCATTATTTAAAATAAATTCCAATCTCAATCCAATAAGCATGGTAGCATAAATCATTCTTTTAATTTATCCATTCTCAACAAACCTCTTTAAAATTCTATAGTTAAGCACCGTTTGTCATTCAAAGTCATATAGTATTAAAAAAGTAATATGATATGTGGGATCCACATATGGATCCTTGTAAAATATGGAATTTTAGTTTCTTTTGATTAAGTTAGAATTACCTTTCATTTCATATTTGTCCATACAAAAGATAAGATCGGTTACTATAGTTTGAATTTTTGTCCTAATTTAACCTTAATGCATTTATTAATGTTCATACGTGCCTGCCTATTGCCACAAGATAAATTTTAGTTAAAAAATTAGGTGGCCTCAAACAATATAGATTATAATTAGTTTTTTTGTTTAGTTAATTTATCAAGTACAAAACTTGTTAAAATTTATGCATGAAAAAATATAGTAGCCCCAATGAAAACACCGAAAAGATGTCACCTTCCAGATATTTTGATTTAATAGGCATCCTTAAAGTTGAATTAATTTCCTCTTCTACACAAAATAATGGTTTCCTAGACATTAATTATTTGAAGAGTGGCAGTGTTAGCACATTATTTGAAAACTAAAGTTAGTTTCTTATTGAATAATTATTACACGTTTAACGAGTTTATCATTAACGAGATTAAAATTGAGCTTCAGGGGATTGGAATGAATGGTTGACAATATTTGAAGTAACTCTTATTTTTTAATCATTTTTAACATTCAAGACCACAAGCTCCATCTAATTTTGTTCTTTCTTTCATTTTTTGGAGTAGGTTGCAAGGTGTACAAATTATAAGGTGTATATTAAATGGTGTTTATTGTTATGTTATATTTTAGTTGATAAATATAAGATTAACATATTATAATTCATTTTTAAAATTGTTGGAGCTGTTTGATGTCTAATCAATTTATGTTTGTTTGATCTCATTTGATTAATTTTTTATACGTCATTTTCTATTTTATCCTTTAATGTTGTGTTTATGGATATAGGGTGTCATTCAAAACCGTCCATTTTACTAATAAAAAAATTCCTAAAATTTCCATTTGATTGATTTTTTCTACTGCAATATTGTTTTTTATATAATTCAAATCAAATTTATTTATTCTTTTATAATTCTAACCAGAATAAGATACATTAATGCACTGATAATTTTATATATTTTTTCTAAAAATTATTGTTTCATAACAATTTCATGAAAGATTGTCGATTTAAAAAATATTATTATTTTTCTATAGTGTGTGCATATAGAATGTAACAGAAGATCATAGAGATGGGAGATGCGGGAGCCATGGGTGTTGTGGGGAGAACTATGATTACTACAGGGGGTGATGGGGGAATTGTTATAGGTACTTGGCTGCAGAGACTGTTGGGCAGGCTCACTGGGAACCCATTAAACTAACTCCCTCATGGGAGGATGAAGGCCCACACTTGGTGGTTCCAGAGGTTATCCTAGATCAAGCCAATAATCAATTAAAATATGTAGCTGTGGGTAGTTTTGGTGGCCTTAGATAAAATATAGACTTTGTGAGGGATTGGTGCAAAAGGAAGTGGGCTCGCAAGATGCAGGCCAGGGAAATGACAAAGGATGATTTCCTCTTCTATTTTCAGGAAGAAACGAACCTCCAAAGGGTGATTCTTAGTGTGCCCTAGGTTTTTGGAAAAATGACTATCAACATTATGAGATGGCAACCTAGGCTATCTCCAGATAGCTCTTTCCCAACACTCCCTATCAGGATTCGCCTCTAAGCTCTTCCATTAGAGTTTTGGGAGCCAGAGGATTTTTTTGGAATAACAAGAGCTATGGGAGTGCTCATTGCGGTGGATCTTGCTATGAAGATTCGATCACTATGTGTGCAAGGATGTGCATCAACATTCCATTTTGATTCAAAGTGCGTAAGTGCATCTTTCTAGACTCTGTGAATGGAAATATGAAAGAGGATATTGAGATTGAAGAATCAAGGATCATTTGTGATAAATGTAGGAAAGTCATATTTGAAGCTAAATCCTTCCGTAGAGGTTTCTAGTCAATTCAAATGGAGGATGTTGCCACTGAATCCCACTGTGTTTTGATTTCACAGGTGGAAAATAAATCAGATGTTGAGTCAGAGATTGTCTTGGAAGATGACATGGTGTGCAATTTTGAAGACGGACATTATGGCGTTGGTGCTCTTGTTGGGTGGTCTATGGAAGCGTCACGAACTGTTGCCACCATCTCAGATGATTTGTTGGGTGGACATTCAGGGAAGGGTTATTTCAATTATTGCATAGGCATGGGGAGTGGTTGTTCCAACGTGGCTTCCAACATGGGGTGGCTAGAGGGGCCAATTTCAAATTCAAACCCAACCATTAAGGCCTACCATGATTTGCCTTAGTCTATAGGTGGGATGGATGGAGAGTCCTGGGTGGTAGATGTGAGGGAAGTGAATGGTGGTATGATGGCGGTTAGATTGAGAGGGTCTATTGGGAAGGATGAATCCATTTAAAGTTTTGAATTCAATGGGATGAATGGTATGTGGATGGATGTTGGGTGCACCGTGTGGTTAGAACAACGAAAGGACGTGGAGGACTTGTGATGGCTGACTAAGATATGGTGGAATTTGGTGTGGGTTTGTCTTCTCCCTTTGGTGGAAACTTTGACACCATGAATGGGGATGGGTGGAAAAAAGTCCTAGCCAAGAAATATAAAGTAAAACATTGGGATAAATTAATTCAGAATTACCATGTTGGTGGTGGTTCTTGAGGTGCTCTTTCCCTGCTTTGGGGTCATGTTTCCTCGTTGTTTTTTACCTTTGGTTTGACCTGGATTTATTTCGGTCCTTTGTGACCATGCTTGTTTGTTTTAGTTGTGGGATTATATTTTCAACCACTTTTTTTGGCCTTCTTTTATGCTAGACATTTTTATATCTTTGCATTTGTGGGTTTTTTGGTCCCCTAGAAACCAAAAAGTTATTACAATATTGCATACACCAGACAAAAAATTGAATTACACGATTTTTTGCAACATAAAATTGCTCAATTCATGTAAAACCGATATGATGCCCTTGATGGATTGGAGGATGGTGACATGGCTCTTGAACACCATTTCCCATGAATTATCTATCTTGGAATGTTTGGGGTCTTACAGACTCTCACAAATATGTTGTTTATGAAACTCCGAAAAAGATTTGTAAATTTGGATGTTTTATTTTTGTAGGAGATGAAAATTACAGGTTTTCAAGAGAAGATGGTTTGTAAATCCATTTGACTTGAAAGCTTGGCTTTCTGTAGTAATCATGAAGCAGGGCGTGGGGGTTTAATTTCACTTTTTGCCCCTAAATGGCGGCGCCTATTAATCATCATGGCATCACCTCACCAACAGTGTCATATGAGTCCTATTTAATGTTGACGGCTTCCCTTTTGGTCTCATTAATATGTTTATAAAAAAAGGAAACACATTTTGAGTTCGAATATAGCTGCTTGGGTATTTTTTTTTGAAGATATAGAAGTATATTAAATAAGTGTATAAATAAATACACACACACACACACACACACACACACACACACACACACACACACACTCTTGTTGCATATTTATAATGTGTATATATGCAGGCCTGCAAATTAAATCCCTAAAATGAGCCTAAATAAAATAGGTAAGTACCCACAGCCCGAATGTGATTGAAACAAAAAAAGGGAAAATGAGGTTTTGCTAATGACAAAATAGTTTAAAAATAACTCTATAAGAGACATGCACAATAATATTTGTCTTGTGTGTATCCATCCAAAGTCTTAGAGCTCCCTTCCATGGCTACATCTTCTTACCTCCTTCCTTAACCTGCAAATCTAAAGAAGAGAAATGAGAGATTAGATTTAGAAAATGAATATAT
Source organism: Taxus chinensis (assembly GCA_019776745.2). NCBI lineage: Eukaryota > Viridiplantae > Streptophyta > Pinopsida > Cupressales > Taxaceae > Taxus > Taxus chinensis. Next base: position 613,830,910 of record CM034153.1, read on the forward strand.
GGCATTCCATAAGGATTTCTAGGGTTGATTTTTCCAAACCTAAATCTAAGGGATGAGAAAGATTAGATCTAAGGGTGTAGGATGAGCCCTACATCACTTAAGTGATGGGGTATTTAGGTGGGAGTAAAATAAATAAAATATGGGTATGTTTTAGTAAAAGGGGCCTAAGGGGGTTTGGATTAGTTGTATACTTTGAACTTATGGAAAATAAATTTATAACAATGTGCATGTCTTTAACAATGCAAGAATATTATCTTAGTATGAATTAATATAAAATGGTTTTGTGCCTAAAATAAAAGGGATTAATGGAGTTATGATTTTAAAAGCTAATGAAGATTATTTAAATAAAACTTTAGAACCTTGTTGGTGAAAGAATTAAAAACGTAATATAAATTTTGAAAATTAAGGTAGTCTTAATTAGTCAGTAATTGTTTCTGATGCCTTGTAATTGTTTAAAATTATATAATCCGGATCAGATTAAATATCATATAATGCCTTAATTAATGAGACCAAAAGAGAAGCTGTCAACATTAAATAGGACTCATATGACATGGTTGGTGGGGTCAATGCCATGGTCAATTAACAAGTGCCACCATTTAGGGGCAAAAAGGGAAATTAAACCCCCACACCCTGCTTCATGATTACTACAGAAAGCCAAGCCAAAGCAACTATATTCAAACTCAAACACGTTTCCTTTTTTTATAAAAAATATTCCATATATATATATAATTAATGACATTTGTTAAAGTGCCGACCAAGCTACTTTCTTGGCCGCAAAAAAAAAGGAAGTAACAAAGGCCTAAGGGGAGATGGGCCGTAAAAATTAACGTGGCTGCCTAGAATAGCATGGCCGTAGCATATATAAAAAAAGTAGGGTTTTTTTTTAATGGAAAGGGGGTTAAATGTTGGGGGGAGGGGCACCGACCACACCCAACCCATATAAATAATATTATATGGGTTGGGGTGGGGTCAACACCCCTCCCCCAACCTCTTATTTAATTAAAAACTTTAACATAAAATCCACGGCCCATATGGCCAGCTCATCCCACGTAAACATAAAGAATTTTCTTTTTATCCTGCCGTTGGCAAGATATATAGGTTTTAAAAAACTATTTTTCACCCTTTTAATGACCAATCACAATAAAACATATTACATTTTAGATCATTTGTACATAGTTTTTTTAAAAATATGTATTTATTTGGTTTTTTCAAAAAGTAGATTCTATTTTTCTATTGGCTGAAAATAAATTATAAGCATCTCAAATTTTTTTGATTAATAAAAACAAGAATTTTCAAGTTTTTTTATATACTATACTTTAAACATTATAATTACAAAAATATTAAATTATCGTAATTAATGTATCCAAGTACAACATTAAATTTTCACTTTTTTAATGACCAATCATAATAAAGCATATTACATTTTAGATCATTTGTATATAGTTTTTTTAAAAATATACTATACTTTAAACATTATAATTACAAAAATATTAAATTATTGTAATTGATGTATCAAGTACAACATTAAATTTTCACTTTTTTAATGACCAATCACAATAAAGTATATTACATTTTAGATCATTTGTATATAGTGTTTAAAAAATATGTATTTATTTGATTTTTTCAAAAAGTAGATTCTATTTTTCTATTGGCTGAAAATAAATTATAAGCATATCAAGTTTTTTGATTAATAAAAACAAGAATTTTCAAGTTTTTTATATACTATACTTTAAACATTATAATATCACTTTATGATATTTTTTGCTTCCAATTTCTATTTATTACTATATTTACTCTACATGCATTCCAAATTTTTGCAAATATTGACATGCTACTACAATTTACATAATAGTCTTCACAAAATGAAAGTGTGGTTATAAGCCTCCCACCATACATCAACATATAATTTGCAACTGTGAAGAAACGAACTAGGGACTTAACTATATTATATAACCAATTGTTCTATCATAACTTCTCGCCCAACTCTTTACGCATACTTGCCACCGTAAATGCAATCGACCACGTGGTCCACAAGCAACACCATAACCTCTTCCTCCACTAAAATGCACCTTCATCGGCAGGATTTGCCATTTCATGGCCTTGTTTTATAAAGGTTTAAACATTCTTTTCAAAAAATGAAAAAAGTGGTTTCATTACCCCACAGCTGCTATAAAATTTGATTTATTATATTAATAAGTATTATATATATATATATAATATATATATATATATATATAAGAGTATTTATATTTTATTTTTATAAATTTAAATCTATTAATATTCTTATAAATTTGAATATATAAGTTTTAGTATATATTAATAATATATCTTAGGTATTTTAGTAATGGATAAGTATACATATTAGTTAGATTGCCTTTTTTTAAGGAAGAGAAATACAAATTGAAGTTAAAAGAACTCTTTTTTTATATAAATATAATTTTATATGAATATAAAATTTAAATGCACTTAAGTAGTAATGGTCATGTAAACTTGCCTAAATGAATTTTAGACAAATTATATTTTTTATATTCATTCATAGAGTAATGGTATAGGAATTTTAATAGTTTCCACTTCAATTTAAATATGTAGGTATTTGAAGAGAAACTTCCTTTACAACCAAGTGGAATTTAGATACAAAATTGGTCCAATAATTCTTCTTACATAGTCATTTAAATATGAGAAAAATAAGGAACAAATAAATGGGATTTTTTCTTATTTTCATTTAAACAACTTGCAATCAAAACAATCTTCCAACTCTGATAGACGGTATACCTCTTTGTTTTTCTACAGCATGTGCCTCGACCTCCTCCATGGTGTCCTCCAGATCTGAAACTTGCTCACCATGGTTCCCTTCATCCTCAAACATGACGTTTGAAAGATCAAACTCTTCTTTAACATCAAAGCTCGAAGGGGATGAAGTGGCAGGAAGAACCAAAGGTTCTTCTATGGCCTGATCTGCACCTGAAGCTTCTGGAACCGTATCATCCTCCTCCATCACAGGTTCATCAATCAAATCAGACCCTTCAAATGAAAGTAAAAAATCTTCAATAATGCTTTCTTCATTAAGTAGCCTCAACTCTGATTTGATCTCCTCCAGTTACTCCTCTTCAATGGGACTTGGAGCTGATTATTCTTCCTCTGTCTTAATTGGTTGTGTAGCTTGGATTAGATCAACATTATTTTCAGAAAAAGTGCCATCATGGACACTTCATTCAGAGCATACAGATTTATGATCTTCTTCCTCTTGTTCTTGTTCTTGTTCTGCTGCAAACTTAGCCTTAGCCACCACTGGCTCTTCAACCTTGACCTCTTATGTTGGCTTAACCATCAAGGGGATATTTTGTAAACCCAAATCTGATAGCCCCACTCTTCAAATTTTCTATCATTTATTCTCTGTTGGGTTCCTCTTCTTTTTGTTCTCCATGACTGGTCTTTGGAATCTCTTTTGCACATGGAATTGGGAAGGCAAGAGGAGGAGTGGATGGGGTTTCAACAAACTTTACAATTATTTATGGTGGTGAGGGAAGTGAAACTTCTTGTTTTTTGGAGAAAATGCCTGCTTGGAAGGGAAAAGGATAGAGGAATTGAGGTGGGATGGAAGATTAGGGGATGGAGAAGGGAAAACAACATTTGGGGCAGCAAGTTAGGGGCTTGAATCTTGACATTGCTGAAATGGTAAAGCTTGAGAAAGAGAAAATGAAGGACAAGGAGCTGGTAAATGACTTACCCATTAACAAGGTTGTCTCACACTTTTCCCAACTCATATGCCTCAATATCCTCAATCCAATGTGTAAGTTGAGGTAGCATTTCAACCATAAAGTCAACCTTCTCCTGAGGGATGTAATGTCTTGGCATAGGGTCGGCCCATGGACAAGGTGCCCTATAGCCAATTCTGAATGCTTTCATTTGAGATGTGGCCCTTGATTGTACCATACATGCCTCCATCGCTTGAATCTTCTCCAGAAGATCAGAATTTTCCATGTAGATGTTATCATTATATACATACCGTTGTTCTTGATAAGCTCCATAGCCAAACTGGTTTTGACACTTCTCATATGGGTAAGCAAGATTATTCTAGATCTGATCATAATGCTGATCTGGAGGAGTTGAGAAATACATTGGAGGTGGGTTGCATTGCTCCTATTGTAAGTGTGAATTCAAATATGGAAATGAAGTCATGATTACACAACTTCATGGAATGGAAGGAAATGAAATATGTGGAAAGAAGAATGGGTGGAAATGGATGGAAGGAAAGTCCGTAACTCAGAGAATGGGATATTGACTAGATGGAGTCACTAGATGTGCTTTGTATGTGCCTCTAAAGGCTAAATCTCACCAAGAACACATCAAATTGATGAAATGAAGTAGTAAGGTGCTTCAGACCTGTCCCACCCGGTGTGCCAAAACTGTTAAGTGAAAAATAATAGCACCCCTGAATGTCCTGAGTTTTTTAGTGGGAGCATCTGGAAAGTATGTAATTGCACATGACATTGGAAAAACCATATATCATTTGAGCTGTGGACCACAAATTTGTGGATAAATTGAGATGGCCCTCCAGAGAAGGCTGGTTCCTGCTTCCTAAACTACCTGCCACAAAATAATCTACTGCAGGAAAACTAATCTATCCTAATCTAACCATTCCAAGGAACTTAAGAGGAGAGAGAGTGTGAAAGAGAGCCTAGACTAAGTGGTGATACACTAGAAAAGGAAGTGGTGAGATACTCTGCTGAGGGAGGATGAAATAGGGGGAAAAGGAGATGAGGGAGGTCAGACAGAAGTGACACAGACCCAGATCATAATTCTCCATCAAAACTCCATGAAACACAAAATCTTACACCTGTAAATGTGAAAATACATGCATGGGAAGAAAAACATGAAATGGAGAGGCATAGAGAAACAATAAAACATGAGAAAGGGTTGAAGAACACCACAAAAACATGAATTTTATTGCTATATTAGGTGCAAAAACCATTACATGGATGATCAGAGGCACAAATATGCTTGCAAGGCATAGGAGAAGGCTTACAACTCAAATGGAGTTAGGAAACAAATTTTACAGAGTTTCCCCACACCTTGAATGTCTCCTCTTCTCAAATGAGAAGTGTTTATAATATATAGACAATGAAAACCAAAGAGAAAGAAGAGAAACTTGATTATGCTCTTAAAGCTCAACCACCAACCATCATTGCCCTGTAAATCCTCCTACAATTTATTCAATTTTGTTCCTCCATGTTTGTTTGGCGTGTTGGAGAAGGAAAGATGGAAAATCTAGATCAGATCTCGGTAGTTAAAGCAATCAGATCTTTCATTAATGGCATAAAAGATGTTTTCCTAATTTTCACCTATCAAAGCCATCTGAAAATAATATTTTATGCTTCTATGGCATAGAGGAGGTTGAGAAATTTTGAACGGTACCAAACAAGTTGAATGTTGATCATTGGATCAAAAGATATGCCCATTTGAATATTTTAATTGAATCCATACAAAATGATGAAAAAACCAGTTTTGTAAAACAGTGGGGAATTTGTGGGCCTAAAATTCACTTTGTGCCTTTTGTGAAAAAATTACAATAAGTGTAAAAACTCCCTGCAGCCGATTTGGGCCCATAGCCATTTGACTTCTGTTGAACCCTGACTGTGTGGAGAGCTGGGCTAGTTTAGTCTCCACCTTGGGATCTCACATTTTAAAATTACGTTGAGCTAACACGTGGTTCTTTGGACTCGAACTTTCAAATTTTTAATAGCTGAACATATGCTTTTCATACCTAGGGCACGTGGAATCTCCACTACATTTTCTCTATTTTGATGCACCATTTTAGAATTGTGTCAAGCTGGAATGCATGGCTAACCTTTCGCGAGTTTGTTGTTTGGCCCTAAGTCGACTCGTATGTGGCTGAGTCTGAAAACTTTGAGCCTTTCCCCATTTGTCCTCTTGTGAGCCTCTGGCTTCCTTCGACGTTGTTTGATCCTTCACCAACCCTGATCCTCCATTGTTGAGTCTTGCACCTGTTCCTGACCAATTGATTATTACAAATGTGAGCTCGCAGGACCAAGTCTGAACCTTAGATTTTCTTCTGGTGTAGGGTCGTGTTTGATCAATTTTTCCCCGGGGGGTAAAGTTAGGATAAAGTTTGGCAACTCATGGGGACATATTCTTACTAGATGAAGAGACCAGTCAGGCCTTGTTACATCCATTGGGCATGGAGTCAAGAATCATAGCTTGGTTCTGATGGCTTTTGCTTGGAAAACTTCTCCCCAATTACCTAATCCTACTGACCCTCCAAACTCGCCCCACCGTTCGTTCTCTGAATTTGGCTATAAGAAAACCTTGATTTGCCTGCTGAGAGTAGATAATTGCCTTAATGACCCGGGGGCTTTCACCTGTCCCTGAAAATGGACTGTCTCGAATATGATTTTAGTTTCTTTGTATTTTATTTCAATTGCAAATTAACAACTGTTATAGGCCAAACTATGGGTCTCTCTACCATGAATACTGAAAGGCCTGGCCTCTATACCTTTGGAGAAATACAAACAAAACTTATGTAAAAAATATTAAATCATACATGCCTCAACATGAGACATGTAAAGTGTGCACAAGCACTTCTTCTGCTGAAAACAAAACCTATTCCTACTCCTATACTAATCCTAACAAAGAGAAGCTAAACAAAGCCTAGTTTTTACAAAAAGGGAGAAATAACTTCCCTTTCTCAAAATTAGAAAGCCATGTATCTGATTTGGCACTAAACATGGCTGTTATAATGAGTGAAAAAAAATTGACAAGAGGTTGATCTCCACCCATATCATAAAGGTATCAACAAACAAAAAATACCTCCTCAATTTGTTTGGCATTGAAGAGGGAGGTGCTGATGGTGACCTTCGGTGCTTTGAAAATCATCCTCATGCTCTTGAAGTGGGCATGACTTATTTTGACTTCTCCCTTGGCTCCAATGAAGCCAAGTACCTGATTGGGCATGGTCTAGTCCTTTGAATGTGCCCATCGCTTATGAATTTCAACTCTAAGAATGGAGTCTTCTTGCTGACCTTCCTAGATGGATGGTGTGAGAGAGATGATGACATCCTCTTTCTCTTTCCCTTCCTTCTCCTATGAAGAACATGGAAGATTCATATCTTCCAACCTTGGTTCCAGAGGGATGTTATGAAGTGCAGGCTGTTGTACTTAAATTGCTCTCCTTCATGGTAGCAGGCTCATGTGCTTGGAAGGTGGATGATGGAGGAGAAAATGATGTTATCTCCTCAGGATCCTCTCCATCAAAGCAATCTTCCAAGTCTGACAGATAGTCTGCCTCCTTGTTGTCCTGCTGCATGTGCTCCTACCTCCTCCATGGTGTCCTCCTGATCTGCAACTTGCTCACCATGGTTCCCTTCATCCTCAAACATGAAGTTTGAAAGATCAAACTCTTCTTCAACATCAGAGCTTGAAGGGGATGAAGTGGGAGGAAGAACTGAAGGTTCTTCTGTGGTTTGCTGCTAGACTGGAGTCTTCTGGAACCATATGGTCCTCCTCCATCATGGGTTCATCAATCAAATGAGGCCCTTCAAATGAAAGCAAAAAATCTTCAATAATGCTTTCTTCATTAAGTGGCCTCAACTATGATTTGATCTCCTCCCATTTCTCCTCTTCAATGGGACTTGGAGTTGATTGTTCTTCCTCTTTGTCTTAACTGGTTGTGCAGCTTAGATTAGATCAACATCCTTTTAAGACAAAGTGCCATAAATGGACACTGCATTCAGAGCATATTGCTGATCTTCTTCTTCTTGTTCTTGTTCTTCTTCTGCTGCAAACTCAGCCTTAGCCACCATTGGCTCTTCAACTTGACCTCCTCTGTTGGCTTAAAAATCAAGGGGATCTTTGTAAACCCAAATATGGTAGCCCAACTCTTCAGATTTTTCTATCATTTCTTCTCTGTTGGGTTCCCCTTCTTATTGTTCTCCTTGAATGGTCTTTGAGTCTCTTCCCACATGGAATTGGGAAGGTAAGAGGAGTGGTGGATGGGGTTTCAACCACTTTTTACTATTTGTTTGTGGTGGAGAGGGAAGTGGAACTTCTTGTTTGTTTGGAGGGAATGACTACCTTGGAAGGGAAAAGGGCAGAAGAATTGAGATGAGTATGGAAGACTAGGAGATGGAGAAGGGAAATCAACACTTGGGCAAGTAAGTGAGGGGCTTGAATCTTGATCACTGCTGAAATGATAAAGCTTGAGAAAGAGAAAATGAAGGATAAGGAGCTTGGTGACTGACTTACCCATTGACAAGGTTATCTTGTGTCCAGCTCATATGCCTCAATATCCTCAATCCACTATGCAAGTTGAGGAAACATTTCAACCATGAAGTCAACCTTCTCCTGAGGGTTGTAATGTCTTGGCATAGGGCCGGCCCAAGACAAGGTGCCTTATAGCCAATCTCTGAATGCTTTCATCTGAGATGTAGCCCTTGATTGCACCATGTGAGCCTCCATATATTTGAATTTATATATAAAAGCAGATTAGCATTTTCAATGTAGTAAATCTTATGATCTATTAATACCCTTGTAAATCTTGAATATATAAGCTCCATAGCCATAACTGGATTATGATCCCTTGCTACATGAGTATTGCATAAGTATACATATTGATTATATTGCCTTGATCTAGAGGAGTTGGGAAATACATTGGAGATGGAATGAACTGCTATAGGTTTTAATTCCATAAGGGGAATGAAGTCAAGCTTACATGCAACTTCAGTGTAATGGTCAAAATGGAAAGATGTGCCTAAAGAATTTTAGATGAATGATCTTTCCCTTTACATCTCGTGAGAAATGGATAGGAATTTTAATATTTTCCACTTTAATTTAGATATGTAGGTATTTGAAGAGAAATGTGCAGTACAACCAATGTTGCATTTAGATGACAAAATTGGTCTAAATGATTTCTTCTTACCAAGAACATTTAACTTGATGAAATGAAGGAAGAAATAAATTTGTCTCCATGGGCTCCTGCCATCAAAGCAATCTTCCAATTCAGACAGACAGTTACCTGGCTTGTTGTCTTGTTGCATGTGCTCAACCTCCTCCATGGTGTCCTCTTGATCTAAAACTTGCTCACCATGGTTCCCTTCATCCTCAAACATGAAGTTTTAAAGATCAAACTCTTCTTCAAATCAGAGCTTGAAGGGGATGAAGTGGGAGGAAGAACTGAAGGTTTTCATGTGGCCTGATCTTTACTTGAAGCTTCTAGAACCGTATGGTCCTCCTCCATCATGGGTTCATCAATCAAATCAGGCCCTTGAAATGAAAGCAAAAAATCTTCAATAATGCTTTCTTCATTAAGTGGCCTCAATTCTGATTTGATCTCCTCCAGTTGCTCCTCTTCAATGGGACTTGGAGTGATTGTTCTTCCTCAGTATTAATATGGTTGTGTAGCTTGGATTAGATCAACATATCTTTCAGAAAAGGTGCCATCATGGAACTTCATTCAGAGCATACAGATTTCTGATCTTCTTCCTCTTGTTCTTGTTCTTGTTCTGCTGTAAACTCAGCCTTAGCCACCACTGGCTCTTCAACCTTGACCTCCTTATGTTGGCTTAACCATCAAGGGGATCTTTGTAAACCCAAATCTATAGCCCCACTTTCAGATTTTGGTCTATCATTTATTCTCTATTGGGTTCCTCTTCTTGTTCTCCATGACTGGTCTTTGGAATCTCTTTGGCACATGGAATTGGGAAAGAAAGAGGAGGAGTGGATGGGGTTTCAACCAACTTTGTAATTGTTTGTGGTGGAGAGGGAAGTGAAACTTCTTGGTTGTTTGGAGGGAATTCTTGCTTGGAAGGGAAAAGGGTAGAGGAATTGAGGTGGGATGGAAGATTAGGGGATGGAGAAAGGAAAACAACATTTGGGGCAACAAGTGAGGGGACTTGAATCTTGGCACTGTTGAAATGATAAAACTTGAGAAAGAGAAAATGAAGGAAAAAGATCTGGTGATTGACTTACCCATTACAAGGTTATCTCACACTTTTCTCATAGCCTCAATATCCTCAATCCACTGTGTAAGTTGAGCTAGCATTTCAACCATGAAGTCAAGCTTCTCTTGAGGGTTGTAATGTCTTGGAAAAGGGCCGACCCATGGACAAGGTGCTCTATGCAAACCAATTCTGAATGCTTTCATATAAGATGTGGCCCTTGATTGTACCATGCGTGCCTCCATTTTGAATCTTCTCCAGAAGATCAACATTTTCCATGTAGTTGTTATCATTATATGCATACCCTTGGTTCTTGATAAGCTCCATAGCAAAATTGGTTTTGACACTACTCATATGGGTAAGCATGATTATTCTAGATCTGATCATAATGTTGATTTGGAGGAGTTGAGAAATACATTGGAGGTGGATTGCACTACTGCTGCTGCAAGTGTGAATTGCAAGATGGAAATGAAGTCATGATTACAAGCTTCATGGAATGGAAGAAAATGAAAGATGTGGAAATAAGAATGGGTGGAAATGGATGGAAGGAAAGTACGTAACTTAGAGAATGGGTTATTGACCAGATGGAGTTGCTATATGTGCTTTCATGTGCCTCCAAAGGCTAAATAGCCACCAAGAACACATCAACTTGATGAAATTAAGTGGTAAGGTTCTTCAAACCTGTCCCACCCGACATGCCAGAACTGTTAGTGCAAAATCACAGCACCCCCAAATGGCCTTAGTTTTTGAAGTGGGGCATTCGGTGTGATTACACAACATTGGACCATCTCTCAAGCTGTGGGACTTGTGGACTTGAGATGGACCTCCAGAGAAAGTTGGTTCCTACTTCCTAAACTACCTACCACAAGCTACTATAGTGCAGGAAAAATAACTATATCCTAATCTAACCATTCCAAGGAACAATGAGAGAGAGAGAGAGTGAAAGAGAGCCTACACTAAGCAGTGATACACCAAAAAAGGAAGTGGCGAGATACTCTGCTGAGGGAGGATGAAACAGGGGAAAAAGGAGATGAGGAGGTCAGAATAGAAGTGACACAGACCCAGATCCAAATCTTCCATCGGAACTCCATGAAACATGAAATCTTACACCTGAAAATGTGAAATACATGCAAAGGAAGAAAACACGAAATGGAGAGGCACAGAGAAACAAACAAAATGAGAAAGGGTTGAAGAACACCACAAAAACATGATTTTATTGCTCTATAAGGTGCATAGACCATTACATGGATGCTCAGAGGCACAAATACACTTTCCAGGCATAGGAGAAGGCTTACAACTCAAATGGAGTCAGGAAACAATTTTTACAGAGTTTCCACTGAACCCAGAATGTCTCTCCCCTTCTCAAATGAGAAGTGTTTACAATATATAGACGATGAAAACCAGAGGGAAAGAAGAGAAACTTGATTCCGCTCTTAAAGCTCAACCACCAACCATCAATACCCTACAAATCCACCTAAAATCTGTCAATTTCTACTCTCCATGTCTATTTGGTGCATGTTGGAGAAGGAAAATGGCAAATCAGATCAGATATGGGTAGTTGAAGCAATCGGATCCTTCATTAATGGTCTGAAAAGATGTTTTCCTAATTTTCACCCACCAAAGCCTGTTGAATTTAATATTTTATGCTTCAATGGCATAGAGGAGGCTGAGATACCTTTTGAACGGTGCCAAATTTGTTTAATTTCATTTTCTGGATCGAAAGATATGCCCATTTGAATATTTGAATTGAATCTGTACAAAATGGCGAAAAAACCAATTTTGGAAAACAGATCCGTAGGCCCAAAATTCACTTTGCGCCTTTTGCAAAAAAATTTAAAAAGTGCAAAAAATCCCTACAGCTCTGCAAGCACACAACTTCACATTTTGCATTTCCATCGAACAAACCTCCTCGGCCTCGTGGCCCCGCACTTGTAAACTATGAATTTATGAAAGTTGTAAAAAATGCAAAAAACTCCCGCGGCCCTGCAACTTTTCATTTCCCAAAAGTCATCTTCAGGCCTGCCCGCCCAAAGTTTTTCCACTTTGGTGGAAAGTCTTCCCCAGGCCCACTAACCTACTTTTGGAAAAAAAATCCTTCCAAGGCCTGCCTTCCCTCTTTGACTGAAACATGGCTACGTGTAGAGCTAGCGCACATTTGGGGAGCACTTTTGGATTTTTCCTTCGAAGTTACATCGAAGAGAAATGTGGCTCTTTCCATGGCTTTGGTCCAAATGTTTCTTTACATTTTGGCTAATTCCCTTTTATTTGGCATGGCCATATGTCTTACCTGGGACACATGGAGGCTCAACACGTATGGGATACTACCTCCATATTTTTCTTTTGAAGTTGCACCGAGCCGACGCGTGGAGGTTTCCACTAATCCTTCTATACTTAGCCGATTTGGGTCCACAACCATTTCACTTCTAGTTGGACCTTGACTGCGTGGAGAGCTTTTGCTAGTTTGAGTCTCCACCATGGGCTCTCACTTTTAAAATTGTGCTGAGCTGAAATGTGGTTATTTTTCACTTGTTTGGAATTTTCAACGGCTAGTTCTATCCCTTTTCAGACCTGGGGCAGGTGGAAGCTCCGCGTACATTTGGGGTCTCCATTTTGATGTGCCCTTTTGGAATTGTACCAAGCTGACAAATGACACCTTTCGAGAGTCTGTTGTTCGGCCTCAAGTCGACTCGTATGCGGCTAAGTCTTAAAAATTTGAGCCTTTCCCCATTTTCCTCCTGTGAGACTCTGACCTCCTTTGATGTTGTTTGATCGTTCGCTGACCCTGCTCCTCCATTGTAGAGTCCCGCATACAACCTGACTATTGGATTTGAAATGTGATCTCGTAGGACTGAGCCGAACCTTAGATTTTCTTCTGTGCAAGGTCGTGTTTGATCAATTTTTCCCCGGGGAGGTAAAATTATGATATCAGTTTGGTGACTCACGGGGATATTTTTCTACTAGATGAAGAGACCAGTTACCTTGTTGCATCCATTGGGCATGGAGTCAATAATGATATCCTAGTATTTATCTTTTACTTTGAAACTTCTCCCTAATTACCTGCATCTTGCTGACCCTACAATCGCCCCATTGTTCTCTCTCTGAATATCCATAAGAAAACCTTGATTTCTGAGAGTAGAGAATTGTAATGACCTGGGGCTTTCACCTGTCCCTCAAAATGAACTATCTTGAATCTAATTTTAGTTTCTCTGTATTTGTTTCAATTGAAATTAGCAACTGTTACAGGAAACTATGGGTTTCTCTTTCATGAATACTGAAAGGCATGGCCTCTGCACCTCCGGAGCAATACAAACAAAACTTATGTACAAAGATTAAATCATACATGCCTCAATTAAGACATGTATAGTGTGCAAAAGCACTTGTTCTGCTGAAAACAAACTTATTCCTACTCCTATACTAATCCTAACAAAGAGAATCCAAACAAATCCTGCTACAGGAAAGGAGAAATAGTTTCCCTTTCTCAAAATAGGAAGCCATATATTTGATTTGGCACTAAATATGACCTTTATAATGAGTGAAAAACTGACAAGAGGTCGATCCTCGACCCATATCATAAAGGTATCAACATCAATAAAAAATATCTCCTCAAGTTGATTGGCATTAGACTCCTAGAGGTGTTGATGGTGACCCTCGGTGCTTTGAAACTCATCCTCATGCCCTGAAGTGGGCATGACTATTTTTGGCTTCTACCTTGGATCCAATGAAGCCAAGTGCCTAATTAGGAACAATTTGTTCCTTTGAATGTGCCCATCACTCTAAATTTCAACTCCAAGAATGGAGTCTTCTTGTTGACCTTCTTGGGTGGATGGTGTGGAAGAGATGATGACATCCTCTTTCTCTTTCCCCTCCTTCTCCTGTGAAGAACATGGAACATTCATATCTTCCAACCTTGGTTCCAGAGGGCTGTTATGAAGTGTAGGTTTTTGTACTTGAATTCTCTCTTTCATGGCAGCAGAATGATGTGCTTGGAAGGTGGATGATGGAGGAGAAAATGATGTTATCTCCTCAGGCTCCTCTTCATCAAAGTAATCTTCCAAGTCTGATAGATTTTTGCCTCCTTGTTGTCCTGCTGCATGTGCTCAAACTCCTCAATCGTGTCCTCCTAATATAAAACTTTATCACCATGGTTCCCTTCATCATTAAACATGAAGTTTGAAATATCAAACTCTTCTTCAATATCAGAGCTCGAAGGGGATGAAGTGGGAGGAAGATCAAACTCTGCACCTGAAGCTTCTAGAATTGTATGGTCCTCCTTCATCATGGGTTCATCAATCAAATCAGGGCCTTGAAAAGAAAGCAAAAAATATTCAATAATGATTTCTTCAATAAGTTTCCTCAAATCTGATTTGATCTCCTCGAGTTTCTCCTCTTTAATGGGACTTGGAGCTAATTGTTCTTCCTCTATCTTAATTGGTTATGCAACTTGGATTAGATCAACATTCTTTTCAGGAAAAGTGCCATCATGGACACTGTATTTAGAGCATATGAACTACTGATCTTCTTCCTCTTGTTCTTGTTCTTATGTTGCAAACTCAACCTTAGCCACCATTGGCTCTTCAACCTTGACCTCTTATGTTGGCTTAACAATCAAGGGGATATTTGTAAACTAAAATTTGGTAGCCCAATTCTTCAGATTTTATATCTTTTCTTCTCTGGTGGGTTCCTCTTCCTATTGTTCCCCTTGTATAGTCTTTGGAATCTCTTCCCCACATGGAATTGGGAAGAAAAGAGGAGTGGATGGGATTTTAACCAACTTTTTAATTGTTTGTGATGGTGAGGGAAGTGGAACTTCTTGTTTGTTTGGAGGGAATGAATTATTTGAGGGGAAAATGGTAGAGGAATTGAGGTGGTATGGAAGAATACGGGATGGAGAAAGGAAAAAAAAAATTGGGGCAGCAAGTGAGGGGGTTGAATCTTTGCACTGCTGAAATGATAAAGCTTGAGAAAGTGAAAATGAAGGAAAAGGAACTCGTGACTGATTTACCCATTGACAAGGTTGTCTCACACTTTGATCATATGCCTCAATATCCTCAATCCACTGTGCAAGTTGAGGTAACATTTCAACCATTAATTCAACCTTCTCCTTAGGGTTGTAATGTCTTGGCATAGGGCCGGCCCATGGACAAGGTACCCTATTGCCAATTTTGAACACTTTCATTTGAGCTGTGGTCGTTGATTATACCATGCGTGCCGCCATCCCTTGAATCTTCTCCAACAGATCAACATTGTCCATGTAGCTGTTATCATTATATGCATACCATTGTTCTTGATAAGCTTCATAGCCAAACTGGTTTTGGCACTGCTCATATGGGTAAGCATGCTTATTTTGGATCTAATCATAATGCTGATCTGGAGGAATTAAGAAATACATTAGAGATGGACTACACTGCTGCTGCTGCAAGTGTGAATTGCAAGATGGAAATGAATTCATGATTACAAAACTTCATGGAATGGAAGGAAATGAAACACGTGGAAAGAAGAATAGGTGGACATGGATGGAAGGAAAGTCTGTAACTCAGAGAATGGGTTTTTGACCAGATGGAGTCACCAGATGTGCTTTGCATGCACCTCAAAAGGCTGAATGTCACCAAGAACACATCAACTTGATGAAATGAAGTGGTAAGGTGCTTTATACCTATCCCACTTGGCATGCCAAAACTATTGAGTGAAAAATGATAGCACCCCTGAATGTCTTGAGTTTTTTAGTGGGGCATCTGATGTGATTGCACAACATTAGACCATCTCTGAAGCTGTGGGACTTACGGAATTGAGATGGACATCCAGAGAAGGCTAGTTCCTGCTTCCTAAACTACCTGCCATAAGCTAATCTAGTGCAGGAAAACTAATCTATCCTAATCTAACCATTCCAAGGAACCAGGGAGAGAGAGAGAGAGATCCTATACTAAGTGGTGATACACTAGAAAAGGAAGAGGTGAGATACTCTATTGAGGGAGGATGAAACAGGGTAAAAATAAGATGAGGGAGGTTAGAAAGAAGTGAAACAGACCCAGATCCAAATATTCCATCAAAACTCCAGGAAACATGACATCTTACACCTGTAAATGTGAAAATACATGCATAGGTAGTAAAAACAAAATGGAGAGACACAAAGAAACAAAAAAACATCAGAAAGGGTTGAAGAACACCAAAAAAAAATGATTTTATTGCTCTATGAGGTGCACGGACCATTACATGGATGCTCAGAGGTACAAATACACTTGTCAGGCGTAGGAGAAGGCTTACAACTCAAATGGAGTTAGGAAACAAATTTTACAGAGTTTCCCCACACCCAGAATGTCTGTCTTCTCAAATGAGAAGTGTTCACATATATATATATATATATATATATATATATATATGATGAAAACCAGAGATAAAGATGAGAAACTCAATTATGCTCTTAAAGCTCAACCACCAATCATCAATGCCCTAGAAATCCACCTACAATCTATCAATTCTTATTCCCCATGTCTATTTGGCATGTTGGAGAAGGAAAGATGGAAAATCTAGATCAGATCTCGGTAGTTGAAGCAATCGTATCCTTCATTAATGTTATAAAGGACGTTTTCATAATTTTCAGCCATCAAATCCTACTGAAAATAATATTTTACGCTTCCATGGTGTAGAGGAAGTTGAGATATTTCCAACGATACCAAATTTATTGAATTTTGAGCACTGGATCGAAAAATATGCCCATTTGAATATTTAAATCGAATCCGTACAAAATGGCGGAAAAACTAGTTTTGCAAAACGGATCCATGGGCTCGAAATTCACTTTGTGCCTTTTGCAAAAAAATTACAATAGTGCAAGAAATCCCTACAGCCCCGCAAGCCCACAAATTCACATTTTGAATTTATCAAACAAACCTCCTCGAGCTCGTGGCCCCGCACTTGCAAACAATGCTTTTATGAAAGTTGTAAAAAATGTAAAAAACTCCTGCAGCCCTGCAAATTTTCATTTCCCAAAAGTCATCTTCGGGCCTACCTGCCCAAATTTTCCACTTTTTCGAAAAGTCTTCACCAGGCCCGCCGACTTGCTTTTGGAAAAAAATCCTTCCAAGGCCCGCCTTCCCCACTTTGACCTGAAACATGGCCACGTGTACAGTTGGCACACGTTTGGGGACCACTTTTGGATTTTTCCTTTGAAGTTACAACGAAGAGACACATGGATCCTTCCACATATTTGCTCTGTTTCTTTGCATTTTGGCTAAGTCCCTTTTAGTTGGTGGGGCATTATGTTTTACCCGGGACATGTGGAGGCTCAGCACGTATGGGAGACTACCTCCAGATATTGGTTTTGAAGTTACACCGAGCCAACGCATGGAGGCTTCCATTGATCCTTCTATACTTAGACGATTTTGGCCCATAGCCATTTGACTTCTATTGGACCTTGACTACGTGGAGAGCTGGCACTAGTTTGAGTCTTCGCCTTGGGTTCTCACTTTTAAAATTGTGTCGAGCTGACACGTGGTTATTTCCACTCGTTTGGAATTTTCAATGGTAGAATCTGTCCCTTTTTCATACCCGGGGCATGTGGAAGCTCACACACATTTGGGGTCTCTATTTTGATGTTCCCTTTTGGAATTACGCCAAGTTGACGTGTGGGACCTTTCATGAGTCTATTGTTTGGCCCCGAGTTGACTTGTATACGGCTAAGTCTAGAAATTTCGAGCATTTCCCTATTTTCCTCCTATGACCCTCTGGCATCCTTTGACATTGTTTGATCCTTTGCCAACCCTGTTCCTCCATTATAGACTCTCTCCTACAACCTTGTTATCCCGTAAAATTGACAAGGGCAATTTTACCGATAACCGTACCGAAAATTTTGTTTCGATCCCTCGTCAGGGATCCCTTGCGTTCGGAACGTTGAAAAATCCCTTTTCTAGGAAATCTGGTTTTCCGAACTTAGTCTTTTTTTTTTGGTCTTTTGGCTGGGCGCACGGAATTACTCTGTTGCATCTCCTTTTGGTGTGCCCCCTTTAAAGCATTTGGCGCATGCTTTCTTCGTGTCAACAGGCATTTTGGTGTGCCTTTCTCTGTTGAGGCTTCCCTGCGTGCGCCAAGGCGCATGCGCCTTCCTGCTAACAATCCTTTTTGTTGCGCCAAGTTTTGGTGCGCCTAAGGCACACATAATCTCATGTCGACACCACTTTTGGTGCGCCAAAGGCACACTTAACTTCATGCTGGCAAGTGCTTTGGTGCACCAAAGGGCACATGCTTTCCTATGTCGACAGTAATTTCCATGCGCCACTTGAAAAAGTTGGTGGCGAATTTATTACTGACTCACCTATATATAGGCGCGTCTCCAAATGTCATTATCACCAGAGCAATCACGTTTTTATTATTATATTCTCTGAGCCTGTCAGCGCACCTGCGCTGTTGTTTTCAAACACGTATTGGACCCGTTTGCACGTTCTTCGCTATTTATCCGGGTAAGAGGTTCTTATCCCTTTCGTGTGTTTCACGTTTTTAGTTCTTTGTTTACTTATTGGTCTAGTTTTGGATTGGAAAGAATGAAATATTGAACTAGCTCCCCCTGCTGTCTTTCCACATATTCCTCCCCCTCTTTCCAGATCTGCTGGTAGAGGAAGCTGTTCTGAATTCATGGTTTGAACCGCTTTTAAGCCGTTTCATTACAAAAATGACCCTGCAAAAAAGAAAAGAGAAGCTAAACCATATGAAAAACAGCTCTGAGAATAATTAAAGCTCTAAGAGAGTGTATGTTTCCTTTTCCCCCTTGGCGCATCTGTCACCCCTACAACATGATCAAAACATGCGCCTCTTGGGCGCACCCTACACCTGTGCAACATCAGTGTATATCTGTGCCAAGTGCAAAACTATCAAAGGCGCGGGCGCATTCCCCATGATAGCATCATCATGTTGTGTAGACCCTCTATGCGCCGCGCCAAGTTACCTTTGGCGCATGAAAAGTTCATGTTACACAAACAATACATGCACCTTTGGCGCACCAATTTTCCACGCAACATGAAAAATACATGCGCCTTTGGCGCATCCTGTCCCTATGTAACACCAAATCTCCATGCGCCCTTTGTAAAATGTACCCTGCAGTATCTATGCGCCATGCGCCTTTGGCGTTGATTTAACCCTTGCAACATCTTTTTTCTGTGTGCCTTACCTATTTAGCCCTGTAAGCTGTAGCTTTCATGCGCCCTACGCCCTGAGCCTCAAAATCACTAACTCTTTCTTCTGTCAACACTTCAATGGAAGATCAAATGGCTAATACAACCTTTTTGGGTTGGTTCTCGCTTCTTCTTCGTGCAGATCAGCAATTAAGCTCAGAAGAACATATGTCTACATCAAGCAAGAGACCTACCAAATCCAAAGGCAAGGCCAAAATTATAGAAGAAGAGATGAAATATAAATATCAGAGGGTCAGAATGCCTGACTCCCAAGCCGAATGCGACCTAGACATCAGAGACTCAGAGTTGGATCACATTGATATGGAGGAATTCTGGGTCAGGACTCAGAAGGTAACAAGAAGTCCATGGATGGACAAACTAATGGGCAGTGCCCTACACTTCACTGGAGGAATCCCAGTCAGTGCCGTCAACAATGAATTCATGATGGTAGTTTCCCGGTGCTACAACAAGGACACAAGGTGTGTCGTAAATGACAAGGGTGAGGTTGTCATTAACCTCATTGCACGGCACTTCAAAATAATACTCGGCATCCCTCATCATCGGCACTTTGTGGCCGTCAGCCGAGAGGATTGCATTAAGGCTTGGGATGACAACGAAGATCAGTGCATGCAGCTGATGAACGAGGTATATTTGAAAAATAAAAAGGTAGTGACCCGATGGCCACAAATCATTTACCGCAGTGATTTCTTGGAGGAGCTCAGTGACACCATCACTTTCCTGAGCCGGGTCTTTGGGCTTCCTGACGCCCACTTTTTCCATAAATGGATGGTGCGGTACTTAGAGACCATGAATAAGAATATGCCTGATCAGCGCTTTGAATGGGAAGAGATTATAAGCAGCACAATCTCTGAGCAGCTTCAACAATTCAATACAACAGGGAGATTCTACATGAATTCCTATGTTGTTTACACTGCAACATCAGAGAGAGACTACCCAGGCCTGATGCGGAGTGGGGTTTGGCCTCAGGTCAAAATATATGAATACTACCCAGAGTTGAGGCTGGAGAATAGCATCCCTCAATTCACAAAAATCAACAATGTGTTTTTCTACCACATCATCTGCCTGTTGAGGCCAAATATGACTTACGGTCGCACGACCAAGGGCATAGTGGCGGCCACTGAGAAATGGGGGGGCCTTGTTCACCCAATTTCCCACGTACACCTATCTGAGGGCAACCAACTTCTTGGGAGAGCCAATTAGACTGCCGAGGTATGCTGGACCCAAACTGATTCTACTGGAACTATCAAGGCAGCTGATCACCTATCATGAGAAGTGCCTCAAAAGGAAGAAGGGTGGAACTCCTTTCCCCCTCACAGTGGGCAGATATACATGCCTTACCCATCATAAGGAAAAGGACATGTTTACAGAGTTGGAGCTGCTTAATTTGAGACATGATTTCCCGGCCAGGCCTAACTTCAACCCAAGAAGTTTTCTACCAGGGGCTAAGCTAGATCCAATCCACATCCCTCAGATCGAAGACATCTACATCGATGTCATTCATGAGGTTGAGCTCAGGAGAAAGGACCATTCTCGCTTAGCCTTGGCAGAAATCATCCAATACGGGGTAGCAATTGTCCCCAAAGGCTTGCAAACTACGGAGGATGAAGTAGACCAAGTATATACTAACACAGATGGGGACAATTGGCCTTTTCCAGCCATTGATAGAACTAAGGCACCTCAGACGATTGAGGAGAGGGTCAAGGAGACTCTGCGCAGAACAGAGCATTAGTGCCGGATGAACGGATTAATCTACCTCGGGGTTGATTTCACAACCTCCCCATCGGGTAATGCACCTCCCCGATCTAAACAACAGCCTAAAGGCAAGGGCAAAGGCATAGAGGGTGAATCCAGCACCATTCAAAAAGAAGCTCCTGAGAGTCCTCCTTCCGCGGCACCCGAACAGGTCATAACTCTGGTTACGCCAGAGAAAGAAGCAGAAGAGGATATTCCTATAGGCCCATCCACTCAGGATGTCGGCATTGCTACTACAACCGAGGTCCCTTCTGTCCCTTCTTCTTCTCTTCCTTCCCCTCCTCGAGTGACTCAAGCGACCATCCCTTTGGTCGTGTCCTCTCCCCCTTCTTCTACTATTCCTCCCGCTTCTTCGTCCATCTTCTCTTCCCTCGCAGATCTTTCCCCCTCCATTTCTTCCCTCATCTCTGAGCTCCCTTCCCTTCCTATGTCTTCCTCAGCTGCAATATCCCTTCCTCCCGTGGGCACTTCTTCGGCTGTTCTCTCCATGCCGCTGCCACATGTCTCCACGTTTTTCCCTTCTTCTACTGTAGCTGCCCCCTTCTCTGTTTCTGGCCCTTCTCCCATAAGTCCAGCCTGGATCTCCCAGCAGTTAAGTTAGCAAAAAAGGAAAGTTCCCATCGCTCCGATGGACTTTTCTGTAATCCCATCTAAGGGGGCAAAGAAGCAGAAGCCCGTCACACGCTTCTCTCAAAGTGCTTGTGGGAGAGAGGGTAATGGAGATCGCGTACCCCAATCCTCTTAAGGAGAAAAAGGATATGTCTTCGACAGATTATACTGTGACCCAAGTCACAATGGGGATGTCTTCTGAAAGTCTTTAGGGGAAGACCCTTTCTGCAGTTGATGTCCTCTGCAAGAAGCTTCAGGAAATAAAGGAAGAGAAAAGGTAGTTGAAAGAGCAAAATAAATATCTGCTCCAAGCCTTACAGAAGATGGGAAGTGTGCCTCCCACAACTGCCGTCGAGACTTCTGAGCTTCTGAGCCAGGAGCAAATTAATGAATATGCAAAGATCGGTGAGCAGGGTATGGCCGTTTCTGCTTGGAGGAGCCAAATCCTCAAAGATAGCGAAAAAGTAATCACCGAGTTCTCTAACTTGTATCTAAACATCAATAAGGTGAATAAAGAGCTCCAAGCGTTAGCAGGACCCATATCGGAAGAGCTGGAACATGCTAGACTACAGCATGAGACCTTTCAACAAATGTTCGACTGTTCAGTCAAAGATCTGGTCAAGTTCGGCGTCTTCGGCCATCCCAGGGCCCTCAAAAAAATCATGTCCACTCTGGATTACCGGGTGGATCTGTCATCACCAATCCGGCACTATGATAATTCTTCACTGGGAACTCCTCGTGCTATGATTTTTTACTAATGCACAACATTTAGTTTGGTGGATGTAATCTGGAAACAAAACAACAACATAACACAAGAATACCATCGACTATGATAAGACAAAATGATGACAAATCTGAAATATCAAAATAAATTATAATATTAACATGAAACTATTACAATATCACCCATGAGGTACTTCAAGTTGTATTGACTTCACTTGCCTTTCACCAAGGCTATGGGAGAAACTTTACAATTACACCTCTTAATGGCTTCTTCAACACACCTTTAAACTGATGGCTTCCTTCACACACTTCCTACAATATTTCTCACTACTTCCTTCTATGCTAAATGAGGGGGGTAACCTCTCTATTTATAGAACTTCCAGGCTTATCCATCTTATCTCTAAGATAGGATAAGAAATCCACTCTGACGAATCATATTCCATACCTTAACTCTTATCTGTACATGTAAGCTTATCTTCTAAGATAAGATAAACCTTATCATTTTACATGGGTTCCACATTTTTAGACTTTTTACAAATAAAAAACACAAAATATTTATGACCTCACTCCTTGTCCTTATTACCAATATAATATTTCTAATTCCTAATCATGTAGACCCTACTTCTCTAATTACCCAAACTTTGACATTTTAACATTACCGGACCACTTACGACAAATATTTACTTTTTACAACATTCCTATTGTACTTTGACTGTTACCGTACTCCACATTATTGGCGGCACCGTACTGATGGTGCCGTTATCTTCTATCAGACGCTACTACTAATTATACTTAACAACATCATACATTAATGAAATAGAAATTACGGAGGAAAATTTTAGTGTCGACATCTTCCCCCTTCCTAGCTTCTACTCCGTCCTCGGAGTAGACTATTCTGGTGCTTGGAAAATCTTCAACTTGTCGTTGTTGACCCATTTCGTAATGGGAGTGCCATCCAATTCCTCCAGTCGGTACGTACCATTTTCATGCACAGCTGCTATTTTGTAGGGCCCCATCCATTTTGGAAGAAATTTTCTCTGTCTTCTTTTTTTGTATCTGGAATCATATACTAGAACCAAGTCATTCACATGAAATGGAGACCACCGGATCTTTTGATCAAAGTATTCCTTCTGCTTCATTTTCTTCTTATGGCTTGTATCCTTTGCTATTTCTCTCATTTCCTCCAGCAAATGAAGATGTACCAACCTTTCTTTTACTGAATCACTTTCATCCATCCTTTCATTTTTCATAACTCTCACAGTGGGAATATCAAACTCAATAGGAAGAACTGGATCAATGCCATAGGCCAACTGAAATGGGGAGTATCCTGTTGCTGACTTTGATGTTGCCCTATATGCCCACAATGCTGCATGAATCCTTTTATCCCATTTATGTACCTGCAAGGCTGCATCTTTTGCTAGAATTTGACACAACACAAAATTTGTTCGTTCCACCTGTCCATTTGTGCTTGGCTTGTATGTTGTTGCCTTCCTGTGCTTAATAGAAAACTTATTGACTAGGGCTTCTACCACCTCATTAATGAAGTGGCTTCCTTGATCTGTTACAATTTCTAATGGGACAACCAAATCTGGTGACAATGCGTTCATACATGAACCTTGCCACTTCATCCATGGAAACTGTTTTCAATGGCCTAGCTTCAACCCACTTGGTTAAATAATCTGTGGCAACTACAATATACTTATTTTGGCGTGATGTAGTTGGAAGTGGACCTACAATGTCTATTCCCCACTTTTCAAAGGGACCAAGGGGAAGAATAGGACATAATGGAGCTGATGAAGTCTTACGGTTACCATGTGTTTGACAAATATCACATGTCTTACAATAATTATAACAATCTTTAAAAAGAGTGGGCCAGTGATAACCTGCATCCAAGATCCTTCTTGCTGTAAGTTGTCCAGAGAAGTGCCCTCCACATGTACCATTGTGGAATTCTTCTAGCAGTTCCTTCCCTTGATCACGTCCAACTGCCCTCTTGTACTGTCCATCAGGTCCTATTCGAAATAATACTCCATGCAGAATAGAATATGGACGACTGGCTTGAGTAATCTTTCTCTTAGTCTTTGCATTGGCACCATCAGGAAACTTGAATTCATTCAGATAATTTCAAATATCTATGTATTCACTAGGGATTGTGTCAAGGGATAACAAGGCTGCATCGGGGAAATCATCATCATCACAAGATGATCCTAAACCATCATAGGCTCGAGAGAGTGCATCTGCATTGACATGCTTCTTTCCTGGCCTATCTATAATATCAAATTCAAATTCTTGTAGCAAAATTATCCATCTTGCTATCCTCCCTGATGGGTTAGGCTTATTTACAATATATTTTAGAGCCTGATGATCTGTTACAACTAGAAATTTTTGCCCTAGCAAGTAATTTCTAAACTTCTTTACAGCAAAAATGATAGCCAGAGCCTCTTTTTCAGTTACAGTATAATTTACCTCAGCACTGCTCATTTGTCTGCTCCCAAAGTAAATTGGATGTTCATTCCCATTTTCATCCTTTTGGCTCAAAGTACTTCCTAGTGCTGTATCTGAGGCATCAGTGTACACAATGAATGGCTTGCTCCAATCTGGATTCTTCAAAACAGGTGAAGACACCAGGGCTTCCTTCAGTTGTCCAAAAGCTTCATGCGCCTTATTTCCTGGTTCATAAGTAACATCCTTCTTCAAGAACTGGGTTAGTGGCTGTGCAATCTTTGAGAAATTCTTGATGAACCTTCTATAGTAACCCACATGGCCTAAAAATGATCTCAACTTACTTCTATTAAGAGGAAATGGTAAATCTTTGATTTTTGAAACTTTATCACGGATCAGTACCAATACCATCTCTAGATACAACATGCCCTAACAAAACGCCTTTAGAACATCCAAAGACACACTTTGTAGGGTTTAGTGAGGCTTGTGCTTCATCTAACCTTTGAAATGATGTCTCCATTTGGTGCAGGTGGTCCAACTTGCTCCCATAGATGCAAAAATCATCCAGAAATACTCTGATGAAGGTCCTAATGTAGGGTTCGAACACCCTATTCATCAAACGCTGGAATGTTGCTGGAGCATTACACAACCCAAAAGGCATAACTCTATAAGCAAACGTTCCCCAAGGAGTGGTGAACGTGGTCTTCAGCTGATCTTTCTCTGCTATACGAACTTGGTTGTAGCCACTATATCCATTAGCAAAACTATAGCACTCCTGGCCAGCTACTTCGTCCAAGATCTGATCTGAAAATGGAAGAGGGTAATGATCCTTCTTTGTTGCCTTATTCAGCTTCCTGTAATCAACACAAATGCGTAGCTTCCCATTCTTTTTTATTGAGATCACAATGGGAGAAACCCATTCTGAATTCTCCACAGCAAATATGAATCCTGCATCAAGCAACTTATCTATTTCTTCTTTTACAGTCTTGGAAAAATTAGGATTCATTCTATATGGCATTTGCTTTATGGGCTTAGCACCATCTACCAGCTCAATACAATGTTCTACCCAACTTACTTGACGGAGTTCCTTGTAATCAAAAGTGAATAGGTGTATGTACCTTCGAAAGAGCTAGAGGTAGGATTCCTTCTCACTCTCCATCACAGCATCACCAATCTTTATTTGTTGGAGACGATCATCAACTTCTTCTTCAGATAATTTTATGGGGTCATGAGTTGGTGTGACTGGAAAGATATCCATGACTGAAACATCCACCTTCACTTTCTTCATCTTCAGTGTCCACTTCACTGGTACTAGAGTAATCAGAGGATGTCCAATCATCAATTTCATCACTTGAATCCACAGGTTCTGCCTTATGATGTCGAGGGATCACATTTATCTTCACCCTCTCTCTACCACGTCCAAGTGTCATGAAACCTTCATTCCAGTAGTTTCTTGCATGAACTCTCCTTAGCCATGGTCTTCCCAGTAGCATTGGGTACAAAACAGTACCATTTTTCATCACCTGAAAGTCTACCACACATACCACACCCATAACAGATATTGCCACATTTGAAACTACACCTTCTGGTTTAGTTTTTCCTTTATTTAATGACCTTAACATAAGTGTTGAAGGGCGATCAATTTTTAAACCCAACATATTCATTACAGACTCGGTCATTACATTAACTGCAGCACCTCCATCAACTAAGACATCATGAATTAAAATACCATTACATAATACCTCAGCTTGTGGAGCATAGGGATCTACCTCTACCTCCAAAATAGGGACCTCAACCTCCTTCCTTCTTCGAGCATTGAGTCCACCTCGCAACTCCCGCCTCTTCTCAGAAGACATAGCCAAGAGTTGACCATATGTAATATTTGCAGGCCTTTTGGACAGATCTTCCAAGATGAAGTATGGTCCTTGCCCCTGTGAAATCAGAAAATCCTGCACACCCAACTTTCTTCTCCTATGTTTCTTACTAGTTTCTTCTTTCATCTTCTTAGGATCATTTCCATCTTGATTATCTTTTTCTTTCTTTCTTTTTGTTACAAACACATCTACTTCATTATTTCTGCTCTTATCTACTACATCAAAAGAATTCACAGGTGCTTTTCCTTTATCATTATCTCCTTTACCAGATGTAGAAGCTCTATCTGGACAATTATACTTATAATGACCCTTTTTATAACAACCATAACAAACAACTTCAGAAATATTTCTTTTTGGACCTCTATCTCCTCCCTGAGAACTAAATTCCTTTCCTTGAAGAAGATTAATAGTTAACTGACCCATCTTTTTGAGCAGATCTTCATACTCAGTAGATGTACTAGGAGAAATATTTGTGCTCACCGGGAGTGGTTGTGGATTCTGGACCAAAGGTGCTGGTGTAGGCTCTACTTTAGCAACAATTTCTTTGGGCTCCTCTTCCATGCTTTCTTCTTGCCTTCTTGCAATCTCCTTTGCTTGTTCAATGGTAGCTGGGTGGTCATACTTCACTCGTTGTCTGATCTCTGGCTTCATCCCAAGAATGAAGTGCTTATAGAGGAGATTATCCATGCCATTCATCAACCCATCCGCTAGTCCTTCCTTCCGGATCTGGGCATCGAGCTTCCTCCTTAGCTCTAGAACACGAGCATGATAATCCCTTATCTTCTCCTTCTCTCCTTGGGATAGCTTTGTGATCTCGATCATGAGATCTGCATATTTCTGTTGTTCACCAAATTCTTCAAGAAAACTTTCAGTTAATAAATCCCATGAATTTTTCACATTATCACCTAGTGTTTCAAACCACCTAAGTGCTGAACCATCCAAAAAGGTAGGAAAAAATTCAGTCCATTGTTCCCTTCTTATAAGGCCATTACAAATACAAGATCGCTTAAACTCTTGAATGAAAGAAGAAGCATCTTCATTAGATTGAGCTGAAAAAATAGGAATCTTTCCCATTTTCAAAAGTAACCACCGTGAAATACCAACTCACAAGTACAATCAACAAGACTTATGTGTACAAATAATTGGAATCACTATACTAGAAAGTGACTTTACACCTTTCTACAGTTAAATAGAAATGACCACGGTAAACTATGGTAAAACTTGACTTACTGCGGTAAAAACTGACTTTACTGTGGTAAACACTATTCACGGTAAAAAGTGAAGTTACTGCGGTAAATACTATTCACGGTAAAAAGTGAAGTTAGTGACTTTAGTAAATACTATTCCAGCAAAAATGACTTTACCATGGTAACTACTATTCATGGCAAAAATGACTTTACCATGGTAACTACTATGCACAGTAAAAACAAGGTTACCCTCTAATTGATTTTTGACTAAGTTGGGAATATCTCTCCAGAAAATCCACCAACGAGGAATGGTCCCGGCAACGGAACCAAAATGTCATCACCAATCCGGCACTATGATAATTCTTCACCGGGAACTCCTCGTGCTATGATTATTTACTAATGCACAGCCTTTAGTTTGGTGGATGTAATCTGGAAAACAAAACAACAACATAACACAAGAATACCATCGACTATGATAAGACAAAATGATGACAAATCTGAAATATCAAAATAAATTATAATATTAACATGAAACTGTTACAATCTCACCCATGAGGTACTTCAAGTGTTATTGACTTCACTTGCCTTTCACCAAGACTATGGGAGAAACTTTACAATTACACCTCTTAATGGCTTCTTCAACACACCTTTAAACTGATGGCTTCCTTCGCACACTTCCTACAATATTTCTCACTACTTCCTTCTATGCTAAATGAGGGGGGTAGCTTCTCTATTTATAGAACTTCCAGGCTTATCCATCTTATCTCTAAGATAGGATAAGAAATCCACTCTGACGAATCATATTCCATACCTTAACTCTTATCTGTACATGTAAGCTTATCTTCTAAGATAAGATAAACCTTATCATTTTACATGGGTTCCACATTTTTAGAATTTTTACAAATAAAATACACAAAATATTTATGACCTCACTCCTTGTCCTTATTACCAATATAATATTTCTAATTCCTAATCACGTAGACCCTACTTCTCTAATTACCCAAACTTTGACATTTTAACATTACCGGACCACTTACGACAAATATTTTCTTTTTACAACATTCCTATTGTACTTTGACTGTTACCGTACTCCACATTATTGGTGGCACCGTACTGACGGTGCCGTTATCTTCTATCAGACGCTACTACTAATTATACTTAACAACATCATACATTAATGAAATAGAAATTAAGGAGGAAAATTTTAGTGTCGATAGATCAGTTGGAATTTGTCCTAGAAAAGATCGACAAAGTGAAGGAAGAAGCCCTGGACGCGATGCACCAAATGGAACGGATCGTTATTTACATGTCGCCAGGGTTAATTACTCCTTCCTTTACTTTAAGAAAAGCTGAGGAGACCATCCAGATCTTCAAGGAGATGATTTCTCAAGGCATGGGGCCATAGGTCACTTTGTGACGCAGAGACTATCAACAACCTGCTGGCCTGTCGGGACTTCATTGGGTTACTCATTGAAGCGGAAAAAGACTATTCCAAACTCACCGAGAAGCTCATAGATGAGTAGGAGACTTGTGAGGCGATCAGTGAGCGGCACAAGGATCCTTCCCAGGATCAACTAGGGCCCATAATCAACAAGTTTATGGAATACCGCTCTCAATTCCATATCTCGTCACCTGAGCAACAACAAAAGTAGTCCACCCCCTTTCAGCCGCAGGATGACGATGACGAGTAGCTTCTTCTTCTTCTTCTTCTCTCTCTCTCTCTTCTTCGACTTTCTTTTTGGGAATATCTAGAGTATGTTGACACAAATGATGACATCATCCATGTTGCATCATGGGATGATGTCATCCATCAAGTTGTCAAAAGTCAACATGACTTTTAGATATTTTGTAAATATCTTTGTAAATAAGTTGTTGGCTCCTTTTTGCCTTCTTTTCTCTCCTTCTTTTATAATACCCCAATACTTGTTGTATTGGGGATGGATGAGTGGATATCTTTCAGATGAAAAATAGAAGTGAGGAGAAAAGACTTTGAGCTTTTTGTAACAGAAGGAAAATATTAATACAATATTTAGACTTTGTGCTGAATACATGTGTTATGTGCATTAGATCTTTCTTACATCAGATCTGTGTGTTTATTCTGTTGGATCTGCTTCTGTTTTAGTGTCATTTATTCATCATCAGTATTGCTTTGTTCGTTTATGCAAGTAGGTTTGGATCTATTTACTACCAATCCCAAAACATAAACCTTTTGACCTTTCTGCTTTAGAGTTCATTTCTTTTCTCCCTTCGGACTTGCTCTTTCTTCATCCCCTCTTCCTTTCCTTTCTTTTCGCAATCAGAAACACCCCTACTGGGATGAGATCCCAAACCCCCGAAGGTAGAATTTGTGAGACTTGCACAGATTCCTGCTGGTAGAATAGCAATAAACCAGTTTCGCTTTGCTGACTTAAAGAGGGGCTATGCCCTGTACACTGTTGGCTCGTTTATCCATAGATTTGCCCAAGCGACAGATTTTTGGACCAACAGTTTTTGGCGACTCCACTGGGGATCAAACAGATCTATCAGATCTATGATGGTGGTAGGATAGAAAATCAGAGAAATCAGAAAAATCACTGCCTGTTTGCAAATCTACACTTTTTGTTAAAAATCCAAAAAATTTGCAAAAGTGATCCAAATCAAAAAATTTCTTCTGAGATCCATAGATCTGGCCTAGTTGGAGATCTTTAGTTCGCTGAGTTTTTATAAAAGTCCGTATTTTGCCGTAGATCTGAGTTTTTGACTGTTTATCAAAGATTTCAAACTCTTTGAGAAAGTGAGATTTAGATCCGAAAATCAGCTTGCTAATCTTCACTCTCATTTTATCCTCGCTGTTATTTGTCATTAACCGCAATCGGTTTTTAGAAGAGGATAGTTTTTAAATATTTATAAAAGTACATGCTGCTTGTTTTTGTCTGAAAAGCCAGAAAATCAGCAAGTACAACCAAAAATAAATTTTAAATCTGCACCACAGCGTTCCAGATCTGGAAGGTACGCTGGCAAGCGAGCCATTTACGCGTGGCAGGTGAGTTCGTGGAGAAGTCGATCCTACTTTCGATCGGCTTCAAAGGCACAATTTCAGTGTAGCACCGACGCACTTTTCATCACTAAATTCAGCTGATCGGTCAACCAGAAGTGCCTCACCCCCACGGAAGAGCCGGTTTTCACAAGGAGCCTCTACATCCCTTTGCAGTGCTTTATTGCTCAGTGGAACCAACACTTCCAGCTCGTGTTCTTTTTCCAGATTTTCAAATGGCGGTACCATGGGGAAATGCTATGGGTCCCTTGGCTTTGCCACATCCAGTTCACGCGCTCCCTCACGGAAACCGAAAGAATTTTTCCAAATTCGACGAGAGCGGAAATCAAAGCACAGATTCCCACATATCTGCATTCATTATGTCATGCAGTATCCTGGATGTAACTCACGAGGACGTGTCGGTTCACCTTTTTCTGGAAACTCTACAAGGGCCTGCAGCTGAATGGTTTCAGCATTTGCCAGCCGGATCTATTACTAGTTGGGCCACCTTGCGGGATGCTTTTGAAGACAGGTACAAACCTTCAGAAGAAGACAGGTACAAACCTTCAGAAGATGCATTTGCATTATTATCATGGATCACTCACCTGAAGAAGGAGGCAAATGAGACCATGCGCGATTTTATCGCTAGGTTCAATGCATTAATCAATCGTGTCCCTGTTGCCATGCTTCCAACGCCGGAAAATCAAAAGTGTTTCTTCGTAAACGCTATGAGCTCAAAAGTTAGTTTCTTGCTCCTTCAAGAGCGAGTGGCTACCTTGATTCTTGCCCAGGCCACTGTGATTCGAATAGAAGATAATTTGATAATATCTGGCGAATTGAAAAAGGAATCATCCAAGCCTAAATCTTTGAGCCCTTTGCCTGCTACTTCGTCTGATCCGGCCTTTCAAAATATGGCGAACGACTTGCTTGCATTAAAGAAGCAGTTAGCCCAGGTCTCCCCTAGTTCCTCATACCGGGATATTCCGCAAAGGCCGCACGCTTACCCGCAACTGCTCCGTGGCTGGCGCTTGAGGCTCCTCCAGTCAACGCTCTGGCTGAAATTGAAGAAGAAGAGCAGTATTATGAAGAACCTTCGTCTCAAGGCGAAGATGATCAAGATGTCAGTGAACCGACTGGCGACTCTACTATCGGGTATATGGAATTTGATGAGGAAGAATCTGATGAAGAAGAGGGTACCCAGGGATATGCAAGCGGACAGTCATACGCTGTTTTTACCCACTCGCAAGGAAAAGAAGCAGAGGTTGCTGCCCATGTACAGCAGGAGAAGGCTGTGTCAAACGCGCCTCCAATCATTGCTAAAAGAGGTAATCCTCTTCCTACTCAACTCCCTGGCAAGTCTTTTACAAGGAAATATTTTCCCCCATCTCTCCTCCAAATCAGTCCTCTCATGTTCCTACCAAGACCAGTAATCCTATTCCACCATTGCGAAGTGAGGGACTCATTCCTTCACCAACGCAACCCATGGCTGCATTTGATATCATAGATCATGCAAAAAACCAAGATCTAAATGTCTGAAGCTGAGTACCTTCAGTCAAATCCCGAACAGCTTGTAAGATTGACCAAGTATATTCAAAGTCAAGCTGTTGTATCTAAGCAGGTTTCCCCAAAAGGAATCCTTTCCACTCCTTCTGAATCCCACATAAACGTTTCCTCAACATCTGCATCAGGCAAGATAGAGCCTTTCTATCTCTCCCTCCTAATCAATGGTCACAAGTTGAGTAACTGCATAATTGATTCTGAGAGCTTCTGATAACGTCATGCCGGATAAAAAGTCACCCATGCTTTGGGCCCTCACCCTTACCAAGCCTTTTGGTAGATGTTATTCCTTGGAAACCAAGCAGGTTCCGTTGATTAGCCAAATCAAAGACGCGCAATTTCGCATTTGCAGCATTCCCCAGAGAAGAGAGTAAATATGACAGTCCTCGTTGTTGACATTGCAGCAGCTTACGGAATTTTGTTGGGAAGAAGCTTTGTGCAGCGAAAGTTGGTAGAGAGATTCATATGGATTGGTCTAAGGCTAGAATTCTTGTCAAAGGTGTAATGCAGAATTTGGAGCTGGAATCACAAAAGAAGTACTTGGTTACTAGCTGTAAGGACCCCAAAGCTTAAATCCTTTTTGAATCATCAAGGATGGGGAACTATTTCTTGTCTACCGAGTTTGACAAAATGGTTGTTCTCGTTCAAGAAGGAGATCTTAATAAGATCTGGACCTTGCAGTTCGATGGCAGCTGTGGCAACCAGGGGATGTGGCACTCGGAGCCGTGCTAATATCTCCCGAAGGGAAGATTGTCATTCCTCTCTCTTTCAAGTTGTAGTTTTTTTAACACAAATAATACTGCTGAGTATGAATCTTTGCTACTTGGCATACAAGCCGCAAAAGAAAGAGGGGATTAAGAATCTGAAAGTGCAAGGTGATGCGGAGCTAGTTTTGAATCAAGTTAAAAGGATTTACCAAGTGAAGAATGAAAGGCTCAGGCATTACCGTAATGCGGTATGGGACAGCATTGAAGAGTTTGATGCTTTTTCGATTGAATCCATTCCAAGAGCCCAAAATGACATGGCCGATTCATTGGCTGTTTTAGCATACCTCATGCTCCCTCACCCAGGTTTGAAAACAAACAAATACACCATTGAGGTGGTTTTCCACCCGAGCGTGCTAGACAATTCTCAGCACTGGCAAGTATTTCAACGATGATAATCAACTCATTGCCTTTCTAGAAAAGCGTGAAAAATTTTAAAGAATTGCACTTTGAAGGATCTACTTCCACTTGCCGTGAATCAGTCACCGATCAAGACAACGAATCTGAAGGGAACGACGACATTATGTCAGCTCAAAGGAAAAAAAATTCCAAAGCGCTTGGTTTCTCTGGAGCGGTTGTTCGACAGGCGTGACCGTTTTGTTAAAAAGAAGAGGCGAGATGATCACTGACTCATCCCCTGAAACCGAACCGGTCAATATAGGTTCGGTAGAGCACCCCGCAGTTTGTGAACATTGGAAAATGTTGCACGCCTGAAGAGAAGTGGAAATTTGTCAAGTTGCTAAAGAAATATATGGATGTATTGGCATGGTCCTATGTCGATCTAAAGTATTTTAAGCCAAAGGACGTCCAACATGACATCCCATTGAAAGAAGATCTCAATGCTTTTCGCCAGAAGTAGAGGCACTATAATCCTAAGATCTCGGGTACTATCCAGGCTGAAATTCAGAAGATGTTGGATGCGAGAATCATCTTTTCCTATCCATCACAGTACTTGGGTAGCAAATATTGTGCCAGTAACGCAAGAAAAATGGCGAGATACGCATATACGTAGACTTTCGCAATTTGAATCAGGCTTCCTTGAAAGACAACTACCCACATTCCTGATAATGGATCAAGTTCTGCAAGCAGTAACTGGATCAGAGATGTTGTCCATGCTTGATGGTTTTTCAGGCTACAATCAGATTGAAGTTTCACCTGAACATCAATTTAAAACATCATTCACTACTCCCTAGGGTACATTTGCCTACAGCAGGATGCCTTTTTGGCCTAACTAATGTTGGCGCCACTTTTCAGCGAGCCATGGAATTTGCATTCAAAGGTATGATGGGGAAGGTCATTGTGGTTTATCTAGATGACTTAACTGTGTTCTCTAAATGAACGAAATGATCTTTGTTGATCATTTGGAGCAAGTGTTGGCCAGGTGACGAGAACATGGGATCTCCTTAAACCCAAAAAAGTCCGTTTTTGGAGTCATGGGAAGGAAAGTTGCTAGGGCATGTGGTTAGCAAAGAAGGAACAAAGATAGATACCGAAAGAGTTAAGGCTATTCAAAGCCTTACTCTGCCTACAAGCAAGACTGGTGTTCATTCTTTCCTTCGGAAAGGTGAACTTTCTCAGGCGTTTTGTTCCTGACTTTGCTGAGAAGATTCGTCACATATTGAACATGATGAAGGGGTCACCAACTTTTAGATGGAGCGAGGAAGGGAAAAGGTCGTTTGAAGAAATAAAAGCTTCCGTTGCTCATGCACCAGTCCTAGTATGTCCCGATTTCTCCAAGGGACTTCATCATGTATAGTTACGCATCTAAAGCATATTGTGTCCGCAATCTTGATGCAAAAGAATTCGGAGGATGTTGAATCTCCGATTGCGTTCATGAGCTCTCCCCTCATGCCTCACGAACTAAAAATATCTCAACTGGAAAAAGCATGCCTTCGCCGTTGTCAAAGCAGTGAAGAATTTCAGGTATTACATTCTAAACTCTCATACGGTGGTGCTGGACCGTGATACAGCAGTAAAATCAATTCTAACTCAACAGGAGTTAGGAAGCTTGCGAGGAAATTGGATCGCAAAGGTCCAGAAGTATGACCTGGATATTAAAACCAACCAAGCTGGTAAGGGGCAAGGGCCTATGTCAGTTTATGGCTGAAAACAAAAATTTGGAAAACCCTAATGAAAGGGGGTAACTATACCGATGAAGCACAGGGACCGGACTGGAAAAGCTTGATTCACTGCCTCTGGTCCTGTTTGTTGCGACTAGTGATGAATGGTATTCTGATATCTCTTTCTTCCTCACCTGTGGTGAATGCCCAGTGCACCTAACTACAAAGGAGAAGCGTACTATAAAGCTCAGAGTAGCTAAATACGTCATCTGGGATGATGGTTTATATAAACGTGGGAAAGATGGCGTCTTTTTGCGATGTGTTGACAAACCACAACAGGTAAAGTTACTCGAAATTTTTCATAATTCAGCCTGTGGAGGTCATTTCTCTTCCTGCGTGACAGCACATAAGATCATCCGAGCCAGGTACTATTGGCCGACTCTCTTCCAAGATACAGACCACCTGGGTGGCAAAGTGTGAACCTTGCTAGCAGTTCGTCGGCAAGCCCAAGTTGGCTGCTTTTCCCCTTAGGCCTGTCGTTGTCAACGAACCATGAACAGGCAGTGGGGAATTGATTTTATTGGTGCACTCAATCCTCAATTGAGTGCCAGACATAGTTATGTCCTTACAGCAATGGATTACTTCACCAAGTGGGTGGAAGCCATACCTGTCAAGCATGCCACTTCTGAAGTTGTTTGCAATTTCATTAAAGAAAATATCATTATTAGGTTTGGCGTTCCAAACAAAATTGTTGTTGATAATGCTTCTAACTTATCCTTATGGGAAGTTATTAGTTTTTGCTATGAATATGGGATAACTTTGGCTCACGCCTCAGATTATTACCCTCAGGGAAAATGGTCAGGCAGAATCCAGTAACAAGAACTTGGTGACCATCATACGAAAGTTAGTGGATGAGAATAAATGAATGTGGCACAAGTCTTTGTACGACGCTTTGTGGGCCGATCATATTACTCCCCAAGAGGTCTCTCGGCATGTCACCTTTCCAAGTGTTATATGGCACTGATGCCGAGCTTCCCATTTCTGCTGAACTTCCTGCTCTGTGCTTGGCACGAGCTATCAAAGATGAAACTTTCCAAAATTCTCTTGAAAAGAGGATCATGTATCTGACAGAGCTCGAAGAAAAGAGAGTAAGAGTTGTCGACAGGATCACCGAACATCAGAATCAAGTCAAGAGATTATTCGATAAAAAAGCAAAGCAAAGGGATTTCCAAGTGGGAGACCTCGTCCTTCTGTGGGACAAGCGAAGAGAGCCAAAGGGCATGCATGGAAAGTTTGATTCCCTGTGGAGAGGGACCTTCAAGATCAAGCAGCTCAATGGAGAGAATAGTTTCTATCTCTCATATCTAGATGGAACCGAGCTCCCGCTTCCTTATAGCGGGCAACACCTGAAAATCTTCAAGAAGTAGAGCTTGCTCTCTTCTTTGTACAATTTTCTTTAGTTTTGTGTTTGTTTTCAATTTGTTGTGTGTTTCCTTTGTTCTCCCTCTGGTCGCCCTTGTTTTTGACTCTGTTACCCAATGGATAGGCACATGAGATCTGGGATTCTCTACCCCCAAGTTTGCTCAGGGATGGTCCCCAGAAAGAGCCAGCTGTTATCCCGTAAAATTGATAAGGGAAATTTTATTGATAACCGTACCGAAAATTTTGTTCCAATCCCTCATCAGGGATCCCTTGTGTTTGGAACGTTGCAAAATCCATTTTTCGGGAAATCTGGTTTTCCGAACTTAGTCTTTTTTTTTTGGTCTTTTGGCTGGGCACACGGAATTACTCTGTTGCATCTCCTTTTGGTGCACCCCCTTTAAAGCCTTTGGCGCATGCTTTCTTCATGTCAACAGGCATTTTGGTGTGCCTTTCTCTGTTGAGGCTTCCCTGCGTGCGCCAAGGTGCATGCGCCTTCCTGCTAACAATCCTTTTTGTTGCGCCAAGTTTTGGTGCGCCTAAGGTGCACATAAACTCATGTCAACACCACTTTTGGTGTGCCAAAGGCACACTTAACTTCATGCTGGAAAGTGCTTTGGTGCACCAAAGGGTGCATGATTTCCTATTTCAACAGTAATTTCCATGCGCCACTTGAAAAAGTTGGTGGTGCATTTATTACTGACTCACCTATATATAGGCGCGTCTGCAAATGTCATTATCACCAGAGTAATCATGTTTTTCTTATTATATTCTCTGAGCCTGTCAGCGCACCTGCCCTGTCGTTTTCAAACACGTACTGGACCCATTTGCACGTTCTTCGCTATTTATCCGGGTAAGAGGTTCTTATCCCTTTCGTGTGTTTCACGTTTTTGGTTCTTTGTTTGCTTGTTGGTCTGGTTTTGGATTGGAAAGAATGAAATATTGAACTAGCTCCCCCCTGCTGTCTTTCCACATATTCCTCCCCCTCTTTCCAGATCTACTGGTAGAGGAAGCTATTCTGAATTCATGGTTTGAACCGCTTTTAAGCTGTTTCATTACAAAAATGACCCTGCAAAAAAGAAAAGAGAAGCTAAACCATATGAAAAACCCCTCTGAGAATAATTAAAGCTCTAAGAGAGTGTATGTTTCCTTTTCCCCTTGGCGCATCTGTCACCCCCTGCAACATGATCAAAACATGCACCTCTTGGGCGTACCCTACACCTATGCAACATCAGTGTATATCTGTGCCAAGTGTAAAACTATCAAAGGCGCGGGCGCATTCCCCATGATAGCAACATCATGTTGTGTAGACCCTCTGTGCATCGTGCCAAGTTACCTTTGGCGCATGAAAAGTTCATGTTACACAAACAATACATGCACCTTTGGCGCACCAATTTTCCACGCAACATGAAAAATACATGCGCCTTTGGCACATCCTGTCCCTATGTAACACCAAATCTCCATGCGCCCTTTGTAAAATGTACCCTGCAGTATCTATGCGCCATGCGCCTTTGGCGTTGATTTAACCCTTGCAACATCTTTTTTTCTGTGTGCCTTACCTATTTAGCCC
The DNA here is from genome assembly GCA_019776745.2 of Taxus chinensis. Taxonomy (NCBI): domain Eukaryota; kingdom Viridiplantae; phylum Streptophyta; class Pinopsida; order Cupressales; family Taxaceae; genus Taxus; species Taxus chinensis. Next base: position 613,869,012 of record CM034153.1, read on the forward strand.
TGTAAGCTGCAGGTTTCATGCGCCCTGCACCCTGAGCCTCAAAATCACTAACTCTTTCTTCTGTCAACACTTCAATGGAAGATCAAATGGCTAATACAACCTTTTTCGGTTGGGTCTCGCTTCTTCTTCGTGCAGATCAGCAATTAAGCTCAGAAGAACATATGTCTACATCAAGCAAGAGACTTACCAAATCCAAAGGCAAGGACAAACTTACAGAAGAAGAGATGAAATATAAATATCAGAGGGTCAGAATGCCTGACTCCCAAGCCGAATGCGACCTAGACATCAGAGACTCAGAGTTGGGTCACATTGATATGGAGGAATTCTGGGTCAGGACTCAGAAGGTAACAAGAAGTCCATGGATGGACAAACTAATGGGCAGTGCCCTACACTTCGCTGAGGAATCCCAGTCAGCGCCGTCAACAATGAATTCATGATGGTAGTTGCCCGGTGCTACAACAAGGACACAAGGTGTGTCGTAAATGACAAGGGCGAGGTTTTCATTAACCTCACTGCCCGCCACTTCAAAATAATACTCGGTATCCCTCATCATCGGCACTTTGTGGCCGTCAGTCGAGAGGATTGCATTAACGCCTGGGACGACAACGAAGATCAGTGCATGTAGTTGATGAATGAGGTCTATTTGAAAAACAAAAAGGTAGTGACCCGATGGCCACAAATCATTCACCGCAGTGATTTCTCGGAGGATCTCAGTGACACCATCACTTTCCTGAGCCGGGTCTTTGGGCTTCCTGACGCCCAATTTTTCCATAAATGGATGCTGCGGTACTTAGAGACCATGAATAAGAATATGCCTGATCAGCGCTTTGAATGGGCAGAGATTATAAGCAGCACAATCTTCGAGCAGCTTCAACAATTCAATACAACAGGGAGATTCTACATGAATTCCTATGTTGTTTACACTGCAGCATCAGAGAGAGACTACCCAGGCCTGATGCGGAGTGGGGTTTGGCCTCAAGTCAAAATATATGAATACTACCCAGAGTTGAGGCTGGAGAATAGCATCCCTCAATTCACAAAAATCAACGATGTGTTTTTCTACCACATCATCTGCTTGTTGAGGCCAAATATGACTTACGGTCGCATGACCAAGAGCATAGTGGCGGCCACTGAGAAATGGGGGCCCCTGTTCACCCAATTTTCCACGTTCACCTATCTGAGGGCAACCAACTTCTTGGGAGATCCAACTAGACTACCGAGGTATGCTGGACCCAAACTGATTCTGCTGGAACTATCAAGGTAGTTGATCACCTATCATGAGAAGTGCCTCAAAAGGAAGAAGGGTGGAACTCCTTTCCCCCTCACAGTGGGAAGATATACATGCCTTACCCATCATAAGGCAAAGGACATGTTTGCAGAGTTGGAGCTGCTTAATTTGAGACATGATTTCCCGACCAGGCCTACCTTCGACCCAAGAAGTTGTCTGCCAAGGGCTAAGCTAGATTCAATCCACATCCCTCAGATCGAAGACATCTACATCGATGTCATTCATGAGGTTGAGCTTAGGAGAAAGGACCATTCTTGCTTAGCCTTGGCAGAAGTCATCCAATACGGGGTAACAATTTTCCCCAAAGGCTTCCAAACTATAGAGGATGAAGTAGACAAAGTATATACTAAGACAGATGGGGACAATTGGCCTTTTCTAGCCATTGATAGAACTAAGGCACCTCAGACGATTGAGGAGTGTGTCAAGGAGACTCTGTGCAGAACAGAGCATTGGTGCCGGATGAACGGATTAATCTACCTCGGGGTTGATTTCACAACCTCCCCATTGGGTAACGCACCTCCCCGATCTAAACAACAGCCTAAAGGCAAGGAAAAAGGCATAGAGGGTGAATCCAGCACCATTCAAAAAGATGCTCCTGAGAGTCCTCCTTCCGCAGCACCCGAACAGGTCATAACTCTGGTTATGCCAGAGAAAGAAGCAGAAGAGGATATTCCAATAGGCTCATCCACTCAGGATGTCGGCATTGCTACAACAACCGAGGTCCCTTTTGTCCCTTCTTCTTCTGTTCCTTCCCTCAACAAAATCATGTCCACTCTGGATTACCAGGTGGATCAGCTAGAATTTTTCCTAGAAAAGATCGACAAAGTGAAGGAAGAAGCCCTGGACGCGATGCACCAAATGGAACGGATCGTTCTTAACATGTCGCCAGGGTTAATTACTCCTTCCTTTACTTTAAGAAAAGCTGAGGAGACCATCCAGATCTTCAAGGAGATCATTTCTCAAGGCATGGGGCCAGAGGTCACTTTTGACGCAGAGTCTATCAACAACCTACTGGCCTGTCGGGACTTCATTGGGTTACTCATTGAAGTGGAAAAAGACTATTCCAAACTCCCCGAGAAGCTCATAGATGAGCGGGAGACTTGTGAGGCGATCAGTGAGCGGCACAAGGATCCTTCCCAGGATCAACTAGGGCCCATAATCAACAAGTTTATGGAATACCGCTCTCAATTCCATATCTCGTCACCTGAGCAACAACAAAAGCAGTCCACCTCCTTTCGGCTGCAGGATGACGACGACGAGTAGTTTCTTCTTCTTCTTCTTCTCTCTCTCTCTCTTCTTTGACTTTCTTTTTGGGAATATCTGGAGTATGTTGACACAAATGATGACATCATCGATGTTGCGTCATGGGATGATGTCATCCATCAAGTTGTCAAAAGTCAACATGACTTTTAGATATTTTGTAAATATCTTTGTAAATAACTTTTTGCCTTCTTTTCTCTCCTTCTTCTATAAATACCCCAATACTTGTTGTATTGGGGATGGATGAGTGGATATCTTTCAGATGAAAAATAGAAGTGAGGAGAAAAGACTTTGAGATTTTTGTAACAGAAGGAAAATATTAATACAATATTTAGACTTTGTGCTGAATACATGTGTTATGTGCATTAGATCTTTCTTACGTCAGATCTGTGTGTTTATTTTGTTGGATCTTCTTCTATTTTATTGTCATTTATTCATCATCAGTATTGCTTTGTTCGTTTATGCAAGTAGGTTTGGCTCTGTTTACTACCAATCCCAAAACATAAACCTTCTGACCTTTCTGCTTTGGAGTTCATTTCTTTTCTCCCTTCGGACCTGCTATTTCTTCATCCCCTCTTCCTTTCCTTTATTTTTGCAGTCGGAAACACCCCTACTGGGATGAGATCCCAAACCCCCGAAGGTAGAATTTGTGAGACTTGCACAGATTCCTCCTAGTAGAATAGTAATAAACCATTTTCGCTTTGCTGACTCAAAGAGGGGCTATGCCCTGCACACTTTTGGCTCGTTTATCCATAGATTTGCCCAAGCGACAGATTTTCAGACCAACAAACCTGACTATTGTATTTGAAATGTGAGCTCGTAGGACTGAGCCGATCCATAGATTTTCTTCTGTGTAGGGTCGTGTTTGATCAATTTCACCCTGGAGGGGGTAAAAATGGGATAATAGTTTGGCGACTCATGGGGACATCTGCCTACAAGATGAAGAGACCAGTTGCATTATTTCATCCATTGGGCATGGAGTCAAGAATGATAGCCTGGTACTGATCTTTTTCTTTGAAACTTATCCCCAATTTCCTGCATCCTACTGACCCTACACTCACCCCATTGTTCACTCTATGAATTTACATAAGAAAACCTTGATTTATGAGATTAGAGAATTGTAATGACCTGGGGCTTTCACCTGTCCCTAAAAATGGACTGGCTCAAATCTTATTTTAGTTGCTCTGTATTTGTTTTAATTGAAATTAGCAACTGTTACAGGAAACTATGGGTCTCTCTTTCATGAATACTGAAAGGCTTGGCTTCTGCACCTCCGGAGAAATATGAACAAAACTTATGTATAAAGATAAAATCATACATGCCTCAATTAAGACATGCTAAGTGTGCAAAAGAACTTGTTCTGCTGAAAACAAACCTATTCCTACTCCTATACTAATCCTAACAAAGAGAAGCTAAACAAAGCCTACTACAAGCAGGGAGAAATAACTTCCCTTTCTCAAAATAGGAAGCCATGTATCTGATTTGGCACTAAACATGGATATTATAATCAATGAAAAACTAACAAGAAGTCGATCCTCCACCCATATCATAAAGGTATCAACATCAATCAAAAATACCTCCTCAAGTTGATTGGCATTGGACTCCTAGAGGTGCTAATGGTGACCCTCGGTGCTTTGAAACTCATCCTCATGCCTTGAAGTGGGCATGACTAGTTTTGGCTTTTCCCTTGACTCCAATGAAGCCAAGTACATGATTGGGCACAGTCTAGTCCATTAAATGTGCCCATCGCTCTAAATTTCAACTCCAAGAATGAAGTCTTCTTTCTGACCTTCCTGGGTAGATGGTGTGGAAGATATGATGACATCCTCTTACTCTTTCCCCTCCTCCTATGAAGAACATGAAAGATTCATATCTTCCAACCTTGGTTCTAGAGGGATTTTATGAAGTTTAGGCTGTTGTAATCAAATGCTCTCCTTCATGGTAGTAGTATCATGTGCTTGGAAGGTGGATTATGGAGGAGAAAATGATGTTATCTACTCAGGCTCCTCTCCATCAAAGAAATATTCCAAGTCTGACAGACAATCTACCTCCTTGTTGTTCTGCTGGATGTGCTCAACCTCCTCCATGGTGTCCTCCTGATCTGTAACTTTCTCACCATGGTTCCTTTCATCCTCAAACATGAAGTTTGAAAGATCAAACTCTTCTTCAATATCAGAGATCGAAGGGGATGAAGTGGGAGGAAGAACTGAAGGTTCTTCTATGGCCTACTCTGCACATGAAGCTTCTAGAACCATATGGTCCTCCTCTGTCATGGGTTCATCAATCAAATCAGGCCCTTCAAAAGAAAGCAAAAAATATTCAATAATTATTTCTTCATTAAGTATCCTCAAATATAATTATAGCTTGTCGAGTTTCTCCTCTTTAATGGGAATTGGAGCTGATTGTTCTTCCTCTGTCTTAACTGGTAATGCAACTTGGATTAGATCAACATTCCTTTCAGACAAAGTGCCATCATGGACAATGTATTCAGAGCATACGAACTGCTGATCTTCTTCCTCTTGTTCTTATTCTCCTTCTATTGCAAACTTAGCCTTAGCCACCATTTGCTCTTCAACCTTGACCTCTTCTATTACCTTAAGCATCAAGGGGATATTTGTAAACTAAAATTTGGTAGCCCAATTCTTTAGATTTTATATCATTTCTTCTCTGGTGGGTTCCTCTTCCTGCTGTTCTCCTTGACTAGTCTTTGGAATCTCTTCCCCACATGGAATTGGGAAGAAAATAGGAGTGGATGGGGTTTTAACCAACTTTTTAATTATTTGTGATGGTGAGGGAAGTGGAAATTCTTGTTTGTTTGGAGGAAATGAATTCTTGGAAGGGAAAATGGCAGAGGAATTGAGGTGGGATTGAAGAATAGGGGATGGAGAAAGGAAAAAAAAATTGGGGCAGCAAGTGAGGGGCTTGAATCTTTGTATTGTTGAAATGATAAAGCTTGAGAAAGTGAAAATGAAGGAAAAGGAGCTTGTGACTGACTTACCCATTGACAAGGTTGTCTCACACTTTGATCATATGCCTCAATATCCTCAATCCATTGTGTAAGTTGAGGAAACATTTCAACCATGAATTCAACCTTCTCCTTAGGGTTGTAATGTCTTGGCATAGGTCAGCCCATGGACAAGGTGCTCTATTGCCAATTCTGAAAACTTTCATCTGAGATGTGGCCCTTGATTGTACCATGCATGCCTCCATCCATTGAATCTTCTCCAGCAGATCAACATTTTCCATGTAGCTGTTATCATTATATGCATACCCTTGTTCTTGATAAGATCCATAGCCAAACTAGTTCTGGCACTGCTCATATGGGTACCCATGATTATTTTTGATTTCATCATAATGCTGATCTGGAGGAGTTACGAAATACATTGGAGGTGGACTGCACTGCTACTGCTGCAAGTGTTAATTGTAAGATGTAAATGAAGTCATGATTACAAAACTTTATGGAATGGAAGGAAATGAAAGACGTGGAAAGAAGAATGGATGGTAGGAAATTCTGCAACTCAGAGAATGGTTTGTTGACTAGATGGAGTCACCAGTTGTGCTTTTCAAGTGCCTCAAAAGGATGAATCTCACAAAGTAACACTTTACTTGATGAAATGAAGTGGTAAGGTTCTTGAGACCTGTCCCACCTGGTGTGCCAAAACTATTGAGTGTAAAATGAAAACACCCCTGAATGTCCTGAGTTTTTGAGTGGGGCATTGATGTGATTGCACATTATTGGATCATCTCTCAAGCTATGGGAGTTGCGGACTTGAGATGGCCCTCCAGAGAAGGCTATTTCCTGCTTCCTAAACTACCTGCCACAAACTACTCTAGTGCACGAAAACTAATATATCCTAATCTAACCATTCCAATGAACTAGGGAGAGAGAGAGAGTGAAGGAGAGCCTACACTAAGAAGTGATACACCACAAAAGGAAGTGGCAAGATACTCTACTAAGGGAGGATGAAACAGGGGAAAAAGGAGATGAAGGAGGTTAGACAGAAGTGAAATAGATCTAGATCCAAATCCTCCATCGAAACTCCACAAAACATGACATCTTACACCTGCAAACATGAAAGTACATCCATAGGAAGAAAACATGAAATAGAGAGGCACAGAGAAACAAAAAAACATGAGAAAGGGTTGAAGAACACCACAAAAACATGATTTTATTAATCTATGAGGTGCACAGACCATTACATGGATGCTCAAAGGCACAAATACACTTTCTAAGAGTAGGAGAAGGCTTACATCTCAAATGGAGTTGGGAAACAAATTTTACAGAGTTTCCCCACACTCAGAATGTCTCTCTTCTCAAATGAGAAGTGTTTACAATATATAGATGATGAAAACTAGAGAGAAAGAAGAGAAACTCGATTCTACTCTTAAAGCTCAACCACCAACCAGTAATGCCCTACAAATCTACCTACAATCGATCAATTCTTGTTCCCCATGTCTATTTTGTGTGTTGGAGAAGGAAAGATGGAAAATCTAGATCAGATCTGGGTAGTTGAAGCAATCAGATCCTTCATTAATGGCATAAAATATGTTTTCCTAATTTTCACCCATGAAAGACTACTAAAAATAATATTTTATGCTTCTATAGCGTAGAGGAGGTTGAGATCTTTCCATCGGTACCAAATTTGTTGAATTTCAAGCACTGGATCGAAAGATATGCCCATTTGAATATTTGAATCGAATTGATACAAAATGGCAAAAAAATGAGTTTTGCAAAATGGATCCACGGGCCCGAAATTCACTTTGCACCTTTTGCGAAAAATTTACAAAAGTACAAAATCTCCCCGCAACCCCGCAAGCCTGTAACTTCACATTTTTCATTTGTTGAACAAACATCCTCGGGCTCATGGGCCCGCACTTACAAACTGCGAATATATGAAAGTTACAAAAAATGTAAAAAATTCCCATGGCACTGCAACTTTTCATTTCCCAAAAGTCATCTTCAGGCCCGTGAACTTGTATTTTCCACTTTTGTGAAAAGTCTTCCCCAGGCCTGCTGGCTTGCTTTTGGCAAAAAATCCTTCAAAGGCCCACCTTCCCGCTTTGACTTGAAACATGGCTACATGTAGAGCTGGCACATGTTTGGGGACCTCTTTTGGATTTTTCCTTTGAAGTTGCGCTGAAGAGACACATGGCTCCTTCCGCAGCTTTACTCTGTTTCTTTGTGTTTTGGCAAAGTCCCTTTTGTTTGGTGGGGCCATATGTCTTACCCGAGACACGTGGAGGCTCAACACATATGGGAGATTGCCTCTTTATTTTGCTTTTGAAGTTGCGTCGAGCCAACATGTGGAGGTTTCTGCTAATCCTTTTATACTTAACCAATTTGGGCCCGCAGCCATTTCACTTCTATTGGACCTTGACTGCGTGGAGAGCTGGCACTAGTTTGAGTCTCCACCTTGGGCTCTCTCTTTTAAAATTACATCGAGATGATACATGGTTATTTCCACTTGTTTGGACTTTTCAACATCCAACTTTGTCCCTTTTTAGACCGGGGGCACGTGGAAGCTCCGCGCACAGTTGGGGTCTTCCTTTTGATGTTCCCTTTTGGAATTGTGCTGAGTTAACTTGTGGCACCTTCTGCGAGTCTGCTATTCGGCCCCAAGTTGACTTGTATGTGGCTAATTCTGAAAACTTTGAGCCTTTCCCTGTTTTCTTCATGTCATCCTCTATCTTTCTTTAACGTTGTTTGATCATTTGCTAACCATGCTCCTTTGCTAACCATGCTCCTCCATTATACAGTCTACCTGTAACCTTACTATTGGATTTGAAATGTGACCTCGTAGGATCGAGCTGACCCTTAGAGTTTCTTCTGTGCAAAGCCATGTTTGATCAATTTTTCCCCGTGGGGGGTAAAATTGGGATATGAGGTCGAGTTACGCTTCAAAGTTTGTTATTTAGACTAGGCTAGCAAAAATCAACCATGACCAACAATTTGTACGAGAAACATGTATACTCAATGGTCTCACAATTTTGAGATCACATAAGATGAGGTTTAACAACAAGAAAGGACACTTAAATTAGCCAAACCATTTACACTAATGAAAACTATCCATGGGAAGCACTTCTATAACTTGAGAGTCTAACAATTAAATTTTCATGGTAATACTAAGCAGAACCATGACCAAAAGGTCTCCTATAGCCTGATTTTACACTTAAAAATGCACACATAACACTAACCTAATTTATAAATGTCAAACATTACGAAAACATTTCCACTAGAAACTAACATATCAATACAAGAAGCACCATTCACTATAACACAATGGGATTTATTCATCCTAAATCCTTCTCAAGCTTGAAATAACCATAAAGAGAGCACAAGCATAAATCATAACACCGAAGAGCACTCAAGGGAGCTAGAGGGAAGAACAAATAACAAGAGGGTCTAACTACAATCCAAAAGTGCATCGTACCAAAAGTGAGAAATAACTTATGAAAGCAACTTTCACTTTCCTTTACAAATGGAACAAAAGGGCAACAACAAGAAGGTGTCTTAGAACAAGAAGAAAAGAGGACTTCCCAAATTTGTGTCATATCCTTAAAATCAAAATAACCTATGTCACCAAGGACTAAAACAACACACAAGGAGGTTGCTTTTCTTAAAGAAAATAAGAGATAAGAACCACTCATAAAAGGCCACAACTCACACTTGTCGAGCTACGAGGTAACAAGGGTATGATGACCTAAAAATCCTACAAGGGAAAGGAACATATGTGTATGAACAAGGGAGTACTACGTAATTAGAACACATCACTAACAACAAGGTGTTTCAAAAATACGGGTAGGTGACAAAACTAAGGGTTTAATTATACATTGAACTTAATACACATAAATCTTACTCATTTCAAAAACCAACTATTACTTTTCAATAGTTATAGTTTCACTTGCTAAGCACATTTCTTCCAAGTTTTCTTAATTAAAATCTTTCTTTTTATTATGATATCACATATTTGCATCAGTAAGTTGCACCACCAATGTTGGCATGATATTTCACCATTTTGTACGTGGAAAATTATTTATTTCACTACTAGTGAAGGTAAATGGATACGTTTCCTTTCTAGTTCTCACAAATTTTTATTTCTTCTATTACTCTACCAAGCTTATAACAAGGAACCATTTTCCTTTTACTAATGTTTAATTTTATTTGTTAAGTTTCAAAGCCAAATCCCCTCAATTAGAGTTTTATGGTGCTTGGGTGAGTCATCTTACCCTATAAATTTTAATGAGAAGGAATAGTCAAACATATCACATTTTTAATTCTAAGGAAACAAGAGACATTAAACATAATATATACATCATTAATTTTGTAAGAACTAGGAATCAATCACCCAACATGTGCGACACAAAATTTCAAGATTTTACCAAAGAATTACAAACATCACTGAATCACTCCAAGTGGTTCTCCACAAGTATCGAAGGAGTTTAAAGAAGCAATTTTTTAATTTTACAACTTTAAGAGGTTTACATCAATTTGGGAGAAAAAAATGTTTGTTGTTTAGGCTAAATTTTTTTTCTCACATAATAAGAAAAGGAAAGTTTCAAATCAACACTCATATTTCCACAAGATACCATCAACCAAGCAACAAGATGATAAGGAAAATTGTATTCCAAGGACACCACATTCCCATTAGAAGACATCAAATGCAATACGACAACCAACTAATCTACCTAATCATGGAATTTACGACCAAGAATTATAGTTTTGAAAGAAGGGACACGATATAAACACAACTGAGATTAAAATATTAAGATCTATAAAGCTAAAATATCTAAAACAAGGTCCAAAAGACCCATATACATCAATACGAGTCTCCACTTAACCCTACAATTAATAGGTTATACAGTGGTAATCATAACAATTTAAAAAATTTAAGGCAAGGGTAGACTAATTTATGGTTCATCGAGAAAAAAAAGTACACTTAATTAAACACATTGCCCAAATGAGCTTAAGTCTAACCATAATTAGCAAGATGCATACAATCCACAATTCAATACTTTCTAAGTTGAAACAAGGAAACCATGATACAATATAGCATTTCATTGATGAAATGTCGTTACCAAACAAATACTTTTCCACTAACATCTACAGTCAATCAATAGTCAATCCAAATCTAACAAAATCCATAAACCCATAACCAAACACATATACTTTGACGAGGATAAAATCTCTTATCAGGTTGTAAGAGAATCACCACCACCGCTATCAAATTGCAAACTAGACAGCACTACACAACAAAATATCCAAGATCCTAAATAGACTCAGGGTTCTGTCTTTCCAAAAACAAATGCATAACTTAAAACACCTAAGAAGACATTCCAGGAACCTAGGGTGTACCCTCATATGATGAAATTTCACAATAAAAAAAATGTAGAACCAACTCAATAACATGCAAGAAAGAATCACGTAACATTTAGCTAAGAAGCCAACAGATAAACAAGCTCCATTCTAATAATGCATACGCAAAAATATAAATAACTAAAAGAGCCTCAGAGATTCTCAATCCAATCATAAAATAAGATGCTGGTCCTTGATAAAATAACACCAGTTTACAAATATATATAAAATATAGAAAGTCAACATCACAATCACTTTGAATCCCTTCATGGCCTCCAATAGGGGTACTATAACTCAAGCTCCATTCTAATAACGCATACACAAATTTTGATCAAATGTGACACCAAGACCTAATATCCACTTACTCATACGGGGATTAAGTTGCTAAAGTGGCAACCAAAACTAACTCGTCTAACCACTGAAGGAAAAAGGGGAGCTTTATATGACTAAACAACATCTAATTTACTCTGTTAATTTCCCGAACACAACCACTAATGCTAAACCAAAATAATCACACAATACAATTTATCATTTCGACAAGTCCAACGAGGAAGATTCTTAATGGGTTTATTGCATCATCTGATTAAAGCAAGAGTTAGGACTCATTAAACAACATATTTTCAAAGGAGAATCAAGTTCCTGCTATACCATAAGTTCACAAAAACATCAATCTAATTCAACATTTTTGGTTAACAGGGTTCGACAAAATGCCATTAGGCAAGTACAATAATTCAAACAACATTATTATTTTAGTTATGGCGGTTCAAATTCTGTTAACTGGTTTACAGGTTTCAATGTCGGTCTAGGGTCCAAGCGTTGAACCCATGACTTTGATACCAAGTGTAATGCCCACATTTTTTCCACTCAAACCCATGTTAAACCCGACAAAAAAAAAAAAGGAATTAAGAAAGAGAGAGCCCACAGATGCAACAACATATGATGCACTCTTACAGGCAGAGAAAGAAACTTTGAAGGAATTAAGAAAGAAAGACGGAAAATATCTTTTCTTCATTCATCAAGCCATGCATGAAAGCATCCTACACAGAGTGGACAACAACCAGTAAAGCACAAATTGCGTGGGAAACTCTCCAAGTTGCTGTATCAAGGTAATGAGAAAGTAAAAACAACCAAGCTATAGTTACTTCATAGATATTTTTAAAATATGTCAATGAAAGATTCAGATTTCCATAGAATCATTCTTTACTTTTGTAGTTGGTTTGGTCAATCAAATTAAATCTCATGGTGAAACTATTGAGGACAAAAGGACTATTGAAAAATTGCTTAGAAGTTTGCCTACAAAATTTGATCCTTTGGTAGTTTCTATTGAAGAAACTAAGGATCTAAGTCAATTTTCAATTGATGAGTTGAATGCATCACTAATAAATCATGAAAAGAGGTTTAATAGATAACATGTAGTTGTAGATCAAGCTTTTTCATCACAGGTATCTGGAAATCGTGTAAAGAGGAAGAGGAAATTTCAGCCCTAGAGATAGCGGAAGAACTTCATCTAGAGGACATAGCAACGGTCCATCAAACTCAAGTGGAGGAGGACATAGTCAAGAGCACAATCATAATCATTTTTTAGATCAAGACAAGAGACAGGTGTAGTTTCACTATTGCAAGAGATATGAGAACTATGCTTATGAATGTAGGAAAAAGTAGTATGATCAAAACAAGCAGAATCAAAATCAGGTTGGGAGCTCTACTTCAACCTCCATGTTTATTGCATGCACAAATATTTCCGAAGCATCACCTATTGAGTGTAATCTATCATAAGATATTCCTAGTGATGTGTGGTATTTGGATTCTGGTTGCAGTAATCACATGTCAGGTAACTTAGATTTATTTTCTAATTTGGATGAGTCAGTAAAGACAAGAAGTTACCCTTGGGAATAATAATACAATGACTGTAAAAGGAAAAGGAACAATCAAACATTGTAACAAAAAAAGGGGGAGCAGAATATTATGCAGGATGTTTATTATGTTGCAGGTTTGAAGCATAATCTTATGAGCATTGGTCAATTGGTACAAAAGGGATAGAGAGTTCACATTGAAGAAAATGAATGTGTGATCATGGATAAATCTCTAAACACCAAGGTGATTGCTAAAGTGAAGATGAAAAGCAACAGAATGTCTTCCTTTCAAGATTATACCAGCCACATCCGAGTTCATACTACAGATCAGTCCAGAGCTAAGGAGATTGAATCAACTTTTCAATCAGTTGAAAAAGATGAATCGTGGCTATGACATCATAGGTTTGGTCATTTAAACTTTGGTGGTTTGAATTTATTACACTAGAAAAAATATGGTGAAAGGTTTTCCTTTGATTCAGAAACCAAATAGAGTTTGTGAAGGTTGTATTTTGGGGAAGCAACACAGAGAGTCCTTCCCAGTTGGAAAAATAAAAAGAACAAGTGCACCAATTGAAATTGTTCACTCAGATTTATGTGGACCATGATGCAAACAAATTCTATTAGAGGTTGCTCATATTTTATGACATTCATTGATGACTATACAAGGAAGACATGGTTTTACCTTTTGAGACACAAATCATATGGTTTTGATATATTTAGGTAGTTCAAGGCTTTAGTCGAAAAACAAAGTGGGTAGTACATCAATGTTTTGAGGGTAGACAAAGGAGGTGAGTATATTTCCAATTCTTTTCTAAATTTTTGCAAATATCATGGTAAACAAAAGTAGTTTACTTCCAGGAATACACCGCAACAAAATAGTGTGGAAGAGAGAAACAATAGAACCATCATGGAGATGGCTGAGAAGTATGATGAAGGAAAATCATATTTCAAATGAGTATTGGGCAGAAGCAGTGAGCAACTGCCGTTTACATCATAAATAGGTGTCCAACGAAAATTGTTCAAAACATGGTTCCTCAACAAGCTTGAACTAAGAGGAAACAAAATGTTTCTCATTTTAGAATCTTTGGTTGTGTGCCATAAGCACATGTGCCTGATGAACTAAGGAAGAAGTTAGACAACAAAGAAGAAAAGTGCATATTTGTTGGATATTCAGAGAATACAAAAAATTCTATAAATTGGTGTTAGAGCATGGTTAATCAGATGGATGTATAATAAGCATTCTTGAATGGTTTTATTCAAAATGAACTTTATGAGAATCAGCTAGAAGGTTATGATTTGAAGGTGATGAAGGAAATTTTATATACATGTTTAGAAAATTAGATATGGTTTCAAGCAAGCACCTAGAGCTTGATCCGAAGATCTAATTTACTGATATTTTTACGGAGGATTTGGAAAATGAATTTTTTTGAGTATTTGATAATTTGTTTGGGAGTTTGTCTTCAGGAATATGTCAGATATGGATAGTGCACACTCGATTGGAGAATAATAAATTTTTGAAGGTGAAATTAAGGGGGAGTGTTGGAAATAGATAATTTCTCCCATGTATGCATTTGCTATTTTTAGGAAAAGTAAAAAGAAAGTTGTTTTTCTATGCATACTTTAGTTTTAAATAGGTGTATCTATTTTTAGGAAAAGAAAATAAATAAAAAACCTTTCTATTCATGCACAAAAGCATGGATTATTTTTAGCTGAAGTAGTTCTATTATTAAGATATTATATTCTTAGATGAAAGACCTCAATATAAAGCGGAGGAATGGTTGTAAGTGTTTTATAGATAGAGATATTTTATTGAGCCATTATTCTGACATGGAAGAAGAAAAATGCATATTTTATTGTTTGAAGCTCGGACATGGAATAAGACACACAGAGACTGTATTGAGCCATAGCTTAAATGACAAGAAGAGGTTTATGTACACAAAGAGACTATATTGAGCTGTAGCTGTGACATAAAAGAAGATATAACATATTTAGAGATATTGTATTGAGCCGTCTCTTACAAGGAAGAAGAAATATATGCACAAAAGTGTTGATATGAGTTTATAAATAATCTGTTTTATTTCCAATTCTTTATTTTATTTCAATGCTAGTAAATTATTTTATGTGCCTAATTTCTACATCTTCTCAGAATCACGGGTCTATAGAAAATTCTCTACCAAATATAGTGGCATGGGTTTTATGAGGCATTCAAATTCAATTCCAAGAACAAGGTTCTCATCTCATACCTCGTGAATAATACATTCAACTTAACCTGCAAAAATATTCACACTACTTTTCCTTAAAATACTCCTAAAGTGTTTCAGAAAGCGTAGGATTTAATGATTTCAACTCCATCCTAACCCAAAACCACAAAATCTAGATGAAAATAACTTGGTAGGAATGATGTACATGCACAAAACGTTTCAAAGACGGATGTAAATTTCCTAGTAATAAATTTCTGCATGTCTAAGATGACGATTGTGTCTCACTAGGAACAATATGAATTGGTAAAACTCAGTGGAAGTTTAAATTGGAGACTATTGTTGAAAGCGTATGACTGCAATTTCCATTCCACCATCAGATTTTATATAGCAACATAAACCATGGGAACTATTATGTAATTTTTTAATGTAGTTGTATGTCCATATTTCAATTTAAATGGGATTAAGAGAAGTAATATGAAATAAATGAAGTCTTCAGTCTATTCAATAGGACTTGATTCACCACAATCTAACTTAAAAATAGTTTCTTTCCTGTTTAACTGTTTTGGTGGTTAAATATCAATACAAGAATGTGATACCCTCATGTCAAGAAATAATATTGAGGAAGGGTTATGAGTAACCTTAGACCTTTTTTATCTTTATGACAACACCCATTCGGTTTGTCATGACCATGTAGTTTACATCTGTATTTACATATAACAGTTACCGAATTAACATACAAATTCATTACTTTCAAAGATGATATAGAATATATAGTAGAAAAATAGTTAGGCAAGAGAAATAAGGGTGCACGCAATTTGACCTATAGACTTTGTCTCTGCACCAAGAAATGGTGAACTGGGAAAATCTGAAAAATAAGTTGTAACAATACCTGCAAAAATAAAAAAAAAAGCCTAGAAGTGCAAGAAAATTATGAGATCACAACATGTGAGGGTAGGTGTTAGGATGGTAGACCACATGTACTTGTAGTGGTGCTCTTATCAATTGATATTATATCATCAAATTGCACAGATCTCTCTTTGTAAATTTTCTTTTTTCATGAACTTCCTTTTACATCATGTATTTTTTTATCTCTATTTTTATGAGTTGAGTGTTTTAATGTTAGATGAAACCATCTATTTCTTAGAGGTAATTGTAAGTGTTTTGATATATAAAACACATTTAGAGAGATCGTATTGAACCGAAGCTTTGGAACTATAAGAAGAAATATATGCACAATTTTTTTGATTTGAGATTGCAATAATATGTTTTATTTGCAATTTTTTATTTTATTTCTATTGGTTGTTATTTTATGTGTCTAATTTATACACATATGACATTGATGGGTACTGAAACCATGAATTGATAGACTCATCATAGCCAAGTTTCTCTGCAGCAATATCATGCATAAAAGATTCTAGCTATAACTCAACTTTTCCATAATCACTCTTATACAACTAACCCTCATATTGGCTCCTTTGTTTAATATATGTTAGCTGAAATTAGATTTAACCTGGCCATAAGAGAAATGAAACCAAACTAATTTCACCATAGCAGAGCAGTACGTAGAAATAGTATGTCATTGGGAACATGAAAAACATACAAGGAAAACAATATGTGAAACTGAAAATTTCCAAAATGACGACTATATTTGCATTTCAAAAATTTAAATGATAAACCAAAATACAATGGAGATATCAAATTTTCTTGTATATATAACAAAATCCCTTAAAATATCTTCATGAGTTGACTCCGATTTTATCCGACAAACTCATGGTCAAAAATCTTCTAGCATAGTAGATGCCAACCTGAAATGCTCAAAATCTTTACCATGCCCTTGGCCCCTCATCCATATTAGTCCAGGGAATACATGTTTTAGCATTAGGATTACAATGCCAATACTGTCATATCTTGCGATATGGTTGGAAAATTCTTAATAACATTATTGAATACTGCGGGTAGAGAAATCCTTTTCTCTCCTTACAACAAGATGTACATTAATACATGTAATTACATATAAGGATATTTTTCTTCTAGATTCAGCTTGTCTCCATCTATATAAGGAGCTTTATTCTAGTTTCCTAATTCATCAACGATGGATCATGAACTAAAAAAATGATATCTAAAATCCGTATCACTTTTTTCTAGAAGTAAGCGTTTGAAAATTATGAACCATAGAGAAGGAAGAAGGGTTTTGGAGTTTTTTAGGCTCTGCGATTTTTGCTGCAGTGAATGCTCGGCTTGTCGTATGCCGCCATAGCGTCACACCACCGATATTCTGATCCAGGTGGGAATATCTGCATTAATTTTGTATTGATCACCTCCCCACCCCTTGGGTGGTTTATATAATGACCACCTCCTCTGGCCATGCATCTATTGATGCTGGTCTTAACGCAGGAGCTCTGGACAACAATGGCGCCGAAAAAGAGTGAGGAAATTCATTTCAAAGGTATTTGACGAGGTAAGGATTCTGATACTCCTTCCCCTGATATTGTGCTTGATTTACCTGCGTTTGATAAAGCATGCAACTGGTTTGAATATTTTTCTCTTGTTGCTTACTTTGTGGGACGAGTTCCCCCGGAAGGCATCCTTCGTCAATGGATTCATAACCATTGGCAACCCCACGGCGTCAAAGTTGAGGGAGTTTAGAATATGACCAAGGGTTTTTTTCTGTTTCACTTTTACTAATGCTGAGCATTTTAAAGCTGTTGTCAACCATGGTCCCTGGTTTATTCGTAATACCCTTGTGGTGTTCTCCCACTGGACTCGGGACTTTCAAGTCTCCGAGCAAGCCAAACTCAAGATTCCTGTTTGGATTGAATTTCCAGGTCTACCATGTTCCTCTATGGGGTTTTATTGACCAACTTGTCAAACCCTTGGGTCATCTCATCTGCCATGAACAACCCAAATTTTACTCAGCTCGACCCCAGAAACAGGTATGTGTGGAAATTGATCTCTCAAAGGACCTTAAGGATACCCTCGACATCCAGGTGGGGGATACACGCTTTGCACAGAAGGTGCTTTATATTAACCTGCCCAACACCTACTTCCGGTGCCAATCCACCGATCATATGATCAAGGATTGTCCCCTCATGACACAAAACTCACCGGCTGTTGTTGAAAAGCCCCCGACCATGACCCTAAATCCAACACCCCCCTTCTGATGGATGGACCACCATCACTGGCCGTAAACCTTCGGCTCGCAATAAACCCCAAGCTGCCACTTATAAACCGGTGAATGCCTCCACTTCTGCTCCTGTGAAGCATGTCCACTACGACCCTTCCCAAGCCCTCATCTACCATCTCCTGGACTCCGCAAGCTGCTATTGTCATCATTTCCCAGCCATCGGTGCCTATTTTTACACACCCTCGCTTCCCGAACCCTCAAGCCTCATGGATAACACTGCCGGTAGTTCAGCTATTCCGACAGAGAGAAAATCAGCCTTACGTCTGTTCACGAAGTCCCTCCCCTCCTTCTGATGAGGAGTTTTCACAGAGACCTCACCGAGTAGTTTGAGCTTGGAGATTATTTGCATGGGAATACACGGAAAGTCACTTTTTCTAACCGTTTTGGAGCGTTAACAAGCCTCGAGGAGGAAACCATGCACCTTGATAGTTCTCCATGATAGTTTACTCATGGAATGTCAGGGGGCTCACTAATCTAACTCACAGATATCTTGTCAGAGACAGTTGTAAGTATTTTACAAAGTTTCAGGTTTTGTGTTTGCAGGAAGTCAAAATCATTGGCTTCCATCTTTCTTCTGCTATGCGTACCATCTGGCCTAGTTCTCTCTGCCAGATGTTAGCGCATGATAATGGTCGAGGGTCGAGGTGGTGTTATCACTCTTTTAAGTTTTGACCTCACCTCCAATATCATATCATGGGGCTTTGACCCCACCCATCGGGTGGTGTGGACCCTTTTTGATTTTGACGGTCATATTCTTTGGCTGGCAAACATTTATGCTTCTAATGATGCTTCGGAGCGCTCTTCTTTTTGGCGGTGGCTGGCTGATCACTTGCCTTCTGCTACCTAGATTTTCTATGGTGATTTCAACATGGTGGAATCTCCCAAAGACAAACTGGGCCAATTTTCTATGCATTGGTGTGCTGGGGAGCATGAAGACTGGTTTTACTTACACAATAAGCTCTGTTTGTTTGATCCCAACCACCGCAAGCACTCAAATTCTGTCACTCCGTGATTCACATGGTCTAAATTTTGAGCTAGTGATGACATAGTGTATAAATGCCTTGACAGAGCTCTGCTTTCAGAACAAAAATGGTTCTCTTTTGATGCTTCACACAACATCCTGGTCTCGGTAGTGGATACTGCTTTGGTCTCTGACCATAAGCCTATTTTCTTTGGGCTCCAATGGAACTTTCAATGTCCCAAGCCCAAATCCACTCAATTCTACTTGAATACCTCTCATCTTTCTCATCCTAAGACTTTGGATTACATCAGACGTATTTGGAATCTAGACCCAAGACTTGTTGATGGGATTGGCTAGATTGATTGGTGGTCTCATGCCATCACTCGCACCACTGCTTTTCTTTGGCTTTATGGGGAAGCAGGCTGCTTTTTTCTGAAAAAATGCTCATGAAGTCTCTCATATTGAATACTTGAGAGCTATTCAAGAGCTTAATTTGTCTCCCTTTAACACTTGTATTCAAGTGCAAGCTGCTCATTGGAAGCATAAACTTCAGATTGAGGAGCACTATAAGGGTAGAGAAGCTCAAGTTCGTGCCAGACTTCACTGGCTCAGAATTGGTGATAGAGTTACTAAGGAGTTTTTTGCTTCTCTTAAATCTAATCAAACTCTCACCAAAATCAAATCAATCAAGGAAGGTAATCAAAGGCTTACCCTTTTACCTGACATTCTGCAAGCTTTTGTGCATCACTACCATGTTGTGTTTGCTACTCAACCTACTACTCTGGGTCGTGATGTTTCTCTCCTCTAATGCATTGAGGCTGTTCCCTGCAAGCTTTCTGAAAGCCAATGTGTTGCCTGTGATCGGCCTCTCACACTTGATGATTTGAAGGAAGTTTCTCTTTAGATGACGTCTGATAAATCCCCTGGGGTTGATGGTTTTCCTTGTGAGTTCTACTAGGATTTGTGGCCCACTGTTGGTCCAGATCTCTACTAGGTTTATCTAGAAGCTATGTCCTCCAACACTGCTAGGAGCTCTAATCAACCAAGGCAACATCAAATTCATACCTAAGACTAGTGATCCAGAGCTTATCACCAACTGACGGCCAATCACTCTACTCAATGTCTCATATAATATTATTGTCAAAGCTCTTGCTAACAGGCTTACAAACCTATTTCCTTTGATCATCAGAAGTGAACAAATAGGCATTATTAAAAACACATATATCTTGGATAACATTATTACAATTTGGGAGGGCATGGAATATGCGCACCAGACTTCTCATCCGGCACTGTTTGTCAAAATTGATTTTGAGAAAGCCTATGACATAGTTGAGTGGCTTTTCATTCTAGCCATGTTGCAGGCTATTGGCTTTGGACCTCGGTTCATCCACTCTGTTAATATGCTCTTCCAAGATGCGGGTTCCTGTATTACTATCAATGGTCAATAGTTTGAGCAATTTTCTCTTCATCATTCCATCCAACAAGGTTTCCCTCATACTCCTTCTCTTTATGTCATTGCTGCTAAAGGTCTCAACTATTTGCTTGCTAATGCTGCTCATGCTGGTTTAGTCCAAGGCATTCAACTGCCTTCTTCTCCTCAGTAGTTGATTAATGGTCATTTCGCTGATGATTCTTTTCTCACCCTGGCTAAGTCTGAGGCTTCTGTTTCTAATGCTATGCAATGTCTTGATACCTTTTGTCTTGCTTCAGGTTCTGCCATTCAATGGAAAAAAACTTAGTGCTACAGGTAGGTAGTGGGTCCCAAACCCCCTTGGCTTAGAGGGATTTCAATGGCTCTAGATTGAACCTGGCATTCAGTTTAAATTTCTTGGCATCCCCTTTTCCTTCATGGCTTCCCCTATTGACCTTTGGAACTATGCGATTCAACGAGTTGAAAAAAAAATCTCCTTTTAGCTCACCAAGCATCTATCTCTTGTTGGAAAATTTCAAGTTTGTTCCAAGGTTCTAGCTGCCACTCATGTTTTCTATTCCTCCTATTGGGCTCCTTCCAAGGCTGCTTACCATCGGTTGGAAATAATTCTGCGTGAATTCCTTTGGGCCAACTCGGAGGGGAACCATGGTTTTCATAGAGGTTGCTTGGGATGTTTACTGTACGCCCAAAGACACCAGCGGTCTTGGCCTTATCAACATACAATTGCAAGGGGTTGCTATTACCACCAAATAGATAATTCATAGGCTTGAAGATGAGGAATCTTGGAAAATTCTACTCAGACATTTTATATCTCAAGGGTCTCCTCTTAATCAGAAAGCATGACAGGGTTTGAACTACTATTCTCTATTGCTTTGCCCTGTTCCTATTAAAATTGGTGGTTCTTTTGTGGTTAAAAGTATTTGGAAAGCCTGGGAGCTCCTCAAACCCCACCTACTTTGGTAGGGTGATGGTTTCCAAAATGGGCTCTCTCTCAACTCTCTCAGCTTATGGTGGAATCTAGTTTTTCAATATCAGGTCAAACCTCTTGCTCTTTTAGTACAATTTAAGGGTATGCGTCTTTTCAGAAAAGGAGTTAAGTTTATTCAGGACCTTTTTTATCCTGTCACTAGGGATTGGCTTCCATGGATCATCCTGAAAGCTAAATTTTCTCTTCATGACAATGATAATCAAGCCATTTCTCTAATTCAAGAGCTCATACCTGGTGATTGTTTGCATAAAATTGGTGCTCATACGCAACGCCCATGTGGTGGTTTGACTGGCACTGGCCCGCTACCACCCCCTTCAGAAATTACAAACCTCAAGTGGGCTACAAGCTTCTTTCTTAGAAGCATCTCCCTTTCAATAAGCTCAATGCTCATTGGAGCTTGCATTCCACCCATTTTGGTTGGAAGCAATGCTTTCAGGTTGTCTAGGGGCCATTCCTATAGAGCCCAAAGTTGCTCACTTCCTTTGGTGTATTCTCCACCAAGGTCTTCCTGTGGGAAAACGTCTCATTCTTATGGGAGCTCCTCTATTGTGCTGCCCTTTCTGCAACCACATTGAGACTCTTCTTCATCTCTTTTGGTTCTACCCCCATGCTTAGTCTTCCTGGTGCTGGATTCATACCCTTTTTCAACCTTTTCTGCCCACATTATTTACATGGAAAATGGTTCTTCTGGGGGACTCGACATTTGTTCCTACAAAATTTACAACATCTAGCATTCTTTTAGAGCTACTATTTTATATCACATCTAAAAAAGTAGAAATTCAACTATTTTTAGCAAGGAGACAGTGGATAGAATTTTTTTTATTTCTAACAAACTTGTTGTTATCTCCAATGTCTCGCTTCAGATCCAAGTTCAAGCGGAGAAATTCCACATTGAGGTGGAACACCTGCAGACCCTACTGGATCACTGGGGGAGCACCCCCTCCACTGTCAGTCATGTTCCGCCTGATTCTCCTCATCGTTGCTCCCGTTCACAAGGTCGCCGCTCCCGTTCCTGTGGGTGAAACAATTTTGATCGGGGTATGAGCTCATGGGTGGAGGAGTGCCTCCCCTCATCGATGGGGTCCTTCTTCACCTCCATCTTGGGCTCCTCTTGCTCCAGGGGTGTTTGGTCGGTTAGGCGGTGGCAGTTCTGGGTGGTAGGTGCCTGATCACTCCAAGTTTCCTCAGCTATCCTTAGCTGTATCACCCAACCAGTGGGGCAATGAGGAGGAGTAACCGCCGATTGACGGATGGGAACCAATTACTGACACCCCTACCAACCCTCCTAGTGGGTGGGGTGACCGTCCGAAGAGCCCCCCGCAATCGCCTCCTGCCTCCGTGTTCGCCACTGCCACCTAGCTCCATGCCTGGTATTTTCTTCTGGTTTATGCAAATTTTGCTTGAATTTTTTTTTTGATTGATCAACTTATCTCAAAATGATTATGTAATGTGTGCCACTCGTAGCCCTTTAATGGCTACTTTTACTCTGCATCTGGGGTGTGATCTTTTCCACCTGATTTTGCATGATTAGCATTGTACATTTCATCATTAATATATGGATATGCTTTTCAATCAAAAAAAATTATGAACCGTGGCAGCTTGAAATGTCTAATACATAAAGAGTTCTAATCTTCAATATTAGAAACCAAAATTAGAGTTTCTTCAATATGACTATCCAAACTAAGGCTACCAAATAGAGAGCTATAAACACCCACACTATCTATACCCCAAACTCTTCATTTATTTTTATGTCCTTTATGCATCTAGACTTTTCTTAGCCTCTTGTGTTTGGGTCTTGATGATTGTACTGAAAATAAATGTTGTCCATTCTAGTTTTTGTAGTTTCAGTTTTTTGACAACTTTTTCTATTTACAAAGTTATTGTAGATGGAGGACCAGACCTATTCAGTGTGTCTTCACAACACTTGCAAGTTGAAGAGGGCAGCATTGACATTAATCACGTCTCCCACAACTATTACGCAATGATTTTTTTTACAAATTAGTATTAATAGATTGTGAATGAATTATTGAAACATGTTTTTCTCGTCTTTATATCATATGAGGATTGAATTCCTATCACTTCATATAGTCTAAGAGATGCTTTATTCATTTATGTTATTGCAATGTATATTTTATGCACAAGATTTTGCTTTTGAAGACAAATTTGTGTTTGATTTCCTCAGTCCCTATATTTCATGAACTAAATTCAAAAATGAATCTTGATTAGTGGTTGCATTTTGTGAAACACTATCAATGACATTCCATTATACATAATCTTGTTCTATCTTTTGGGAAACCACTTGGTGAACATCCACATATTTCATGCATGCATATAAATTCTTTGCAGTTATCAATTGTATTTGTATTCGCATTTGCATCTGCAATACACTTGTCTTAAGCTAAACGTGTTTTTCAAGTACAACAAGAACTACTCGCATTGTGAATCTCTCTCATCTTTGCATCCTTAATTACTACAATCTACAATTGTAATTTAAAGGAAATAATTAGACTCTACATTTATTTCCATGGTGTTCTAGACAAACAACATTATTTTCTATTACAATTTGTTTATCTTTAAATCCTCAATTATTGCAATCTACAATTACAATTTAAAGGTAGGAACTGGCTGCTTTGCGGCTCTTGTTATATAAGGTGAGACTAATTGGAGAATCATATGTAGTAATATTAACATTTGATATTTTTTTGTCTTAGGGTCGTTATCCTTCAAACTTTTATTTTTCAATGTGCGACTTGTCAACGGATTCTTTTCTCACGATACACAATTGACTGCTCTCTTACTACATACAATATGGTATATTATTTTCAGAAGAATTATATGAATTATAGTTAACTTCAAAACATATACAAGATAAGGTGTTCCATTCACAGTTACCCATCTCCACCAAATTACGAGCAAAGATTTATTTTTTTTACGCCAAACCTTCGTATCTTAAAATTAATAGATGAGCCTAAACATCATGTATGTTAGAACGATGATAAGAAAAACTTAAACCCTTGCCCTATAACTTGTAAGTCTCATAACCTATTTTTATAATTAAAAAATTGTTAAACAATTTTTTTAAATTTTTAATGTTATAATACATATTGATCATATATAATGATTAAGCATGACACAAAAATGGTGTTATAATTTTCTTTAGTGATAGGTAGTAAATTTTTTTTCAATATTTGAAATTTCGATAGTTTGGATTTTGGACTATAGTCTTATGCAATTTTCAATGATTAATACTATTTTTAAATGATGGAAACCAGGTTTAGATAGACCTATTTTAAAGAAAGTATAATTGTTTTCTTTTTTACTTTAAAAATAATGAAATTACGACGTACCATTAAAAAAAAGGTGGTCTTCTTGGTTTTAAAGTGCACTAAAATAAATATGTTAACAAAATGTTGGGTTGAAAAATGCAAGAAAGAGGATCCGACTCTTGAAAAAATTATTGGAATAAGTCACTCATACACATATGTTTAATTACCTAGGTTTAAATATTCACTCCATATCCTACCGCTAGCCTCCACCCCCGCTAATACCTTAGTACTTTTATCAATTTTTAGTATTTTAAAACATTCAAACCCCTATAAATTAGGTAATAAAATAATCCTCATTATGCGTGCATAAGCATTCTGCCACATCTTTTGTGACCAACCGTTGATAGAATCCACCATAATACTTTCATTGATAATCTTTGACAGACAAGGTAATGATATTTATTTTTAGTAATTTATAAATAGAACAAAATATGATAAGAATCATATTGATGGAAAAAAATTATGAAACAAAATGGATGCAAAATTTGATGTAGTTTGAAACTTCATTTCATGTCTGTTTTTTTTGTTTATCTGTCAATGCTTAAGTCCGAAAAATTCACATATTTTAAATTATTTAAAATATTATTAAACGACAAAAAAATTGAAATAACACACTATACACAATGTAATTGTTTAAACTTCATAATAAATATTATTAATTAAGTCTAAAAATCATGAAAAATCTAAACATGATATTCATGAGCACAAAAGTCCCATAACCAAAAGAATAAAAAATAGGAAAAAAATACAATGCAGATAAGGGGAGAATGTTTGATTCTTATATCAAAATGAGAACTCTATAAAGATGGAGATGTGTCAGAGCCAATCAAGTAATTTATTGATAACAAGAAGTAGATTTTTATTGTGATGGATAGGGTTTTATACCAAATATTCATGAATTAGATTAGCAAAAACATCTCTAAGAAGTCCAGTAAGAAAAATTTAATGGTTACAAAATTATAGATAATCACAAACTTTTTTTTAGTATGGATTATGAGTAAATTGGTCATTTCATCTTCACATTTATGAGAGGAGTTTGGGGCTTTTCAGGGGAATTTTTAATAGTTGTGCATGATATTATAAACTATCTATATTAACTATTATGATTGTCTATTAAAACATCACATTTATATGAGGTAATAATAAACAATGTATCATTTATCTTCACAAAAAACAAATATTTTGAAGTATTGTTGAAGAATAAATCGCTTCAAATTATGTTAAGATCTGTTAATTATAAATTTTCTTCATCTTCCATATTTGGTATCCCTGAAACTAAACACATTGCTAATTATTTTCTCAATGCTGCATGGTTATTTTAACCACATGCGTTCCTTCACAGAACCAACAATGTTAGCATTTTCTTGTGTGAAAATAAGTGTCTCTTTCATATTATGCATTCCAAATTCACCCTCTTTTTATATAAGGATAAATGTTTTTGACTTGGATCCTACTGAGGTACAAAAAGGCCAAAATAGCCAAAATACAAGATGCAATGAAGAATTTTGAAAGGAAAAAAAGAAGATGGAAGCCAAGCATCAAAAAAAGAATAATAATTGCACAATAGACGAACTAAAATAATGCAGTTATCCCAAATAAGAAGATTCAAATATGAGATTCAAATGAGTTGGGACTGAATACAAACTAGAAGGGGATATTTTCTTATTTTAGAATACCTTCCACTCCTCCTTGTTAGGAATAAAAGGGAAAATAATATCAATAGAAGAGATATGTTGAAAAACGAACTTAGAAGGAGAAAAGGGGGTTTCCTATTCCTTAACCAACCAGAAAGAAACTTGGGGTATATGAGTTAATGCATTTGGTTTATGAAGAGACACCTAAGGGGGAATATCAACAATAGGGGAAAGTTCCACCATAAAGGGCCTCCTTTCAGAAGAAGAATCAATAGAATTCTTAGGTGGGGCATTAATTGTAAATTGAGAATCGGATTATTTTAACCTGTCTTGATATCCCCTATTTTTCTCTTAGTTTTAGGGAAAGACCCAAGAGTCTAACCTAGATGGGCATCAAGTCAAAAGAGTCTTTCAATGGACAAAATTCGAGATACCATGGTTTAGTCATTTGAGCATGATAACCCATGAACCAATACAAATAATGGATAAGCTCAAAATATTCATAGGATTCAAAAAACATCAATGAAATATGCTCAAGAACAGGGATAGAATGTAAGCTTACCCTTGATTTTATAGCTCCACATTTCTATGATCCAATAATGCAACATAGAGAGATTTGGCTAGAAGTGGTTGAAACAGAAGATGAGTCCATGTTTTCTATATTCCTCCTCCAGATATCATACTTTTTGAAGAATATCCTCCTCAATCTTAAGGATAGGGGTAATGAGAGCTGGTTTTAGGAAATTCTTCTCCCATTTAGCGCCCTTACCAGTACTAGGATCAACTACAACAACCATAGAAGATAATTTTATTCCAATAAGGCATGTTGTTGTTTCCTGATCATGGCCGAGATCCTTCCCATGTCACCCCTAAATATCCCCACCATTGTCATTATTTGTAGTGGTGAAAAAAGAGTTTAAGATTTCTGCCCCACAACCTTCCTCATCTAACTTATGCAGGGACAAATTTCCATTTCTCATACTACTACAAGAGTGGATTGCTTTATCGCACTAGTTTTCCTAAATGTTCTGTTTAGGGATCGAATTAAGGCTCACATATTTCTTCATCACATATTTATCCCCCTAAATTCTCCTAGATTAAGTTTTCACCTTTTATTATCTCCAAAATACCTAGTTTTTGAATCCACAAACAATTTTTTTTTTTTTTTATGTATAAGGACATACCTTATGGAATTTATCTAGGCATTAAATCCCTTTCTCTATATAAAATATATCCCAAACGTCATCAAAACATATAAATAACTATAAATATATCACATAAAATTAATGATTTGTCTATGTTTTTAATAGTCCATGTGAGAATTTCTATAGCTACAAATTGCTTAATTTTCATAGCATATATTAATTGGTTTATAATATATCATAATAAAAAAGGATTGATATTGAATATTTTCATTTGATTGAAAAATAATTATTTTTGATTAAAGGTAAAAGAGGGTTAAGGGGACCCTACCCCTTATAATAAGTTGAGACAAAGATGTTGCAAGGATTAAATGAGGTTTCCTCTACCAGTGGTACATAGAAACAAAAAAAAATGCTGCTAAACTAGCAACACAACCAATATAACATTAAAATAAAACCATAACCTCATCCCTTAGACCCCTTCCCTTGGGATCTTAAGTGCATCTTAAGGGGATTTTTTTTTTCCATTCACAACTGTCCAATCTTTTTCAATATTCATATTTTCATTTTCATTATTATAAACCATACAACATTTTCTTAATTACTAGAATTACAATAAGAATCAATACATATACGTTGTTGAACTATATATAGTGTTATCAATTTTTGAATTTTAACAAATGGGATATTGGACACATACTCTACAATTTTAGTAATATTTAAAAATTTTCCTTATAATTCACTCAAACATATCAATATCAAAAATATTTAATGAATAAACTCAAGGTCTTGGGTTACTGTTGAGTTGCAAGTAGTTTGTAATCATCAACCCAAGTTCCATTCCTATTGGGTTCATTGGATTCTTTAAATAAGTGGCCATGGGGACACCTTGAGGTAGGGGTTGAACTTCTCCATATGGAACAAGAAAAACATAGCGAGGAGCTACAGATGTGGATCGTTCATCAGATATTAAGGACCTAAGTTCACCCCCATGTCCCACTTAGAGAAATTTCTCCTCCACCTCTCTATTTCATAGCTATGGTATAATAAAAACATTTACAATCTAAAAATTCTTGCCGATGGGGTCTAGGTGGAGTTGTTTAGATGGGTGGTTGTATCTGGCTCTACACAGGTTAAAATCCCACTTAGGCACAATTCCCATTTGGGGTGGTAATGTCCGAGGTGGTGCGGCTGACAAGGTGATTTAACAAAGGTTGATTACAGTTCGAGATTGCCTATGCTAGAAGTGTGTTCAAGTGTGGTGATTCAAGTTTGCTACTTGTTGAGATGGAATGCTATATCTTGGCTAAATGTACTTTAGTTCATAGCTCCGGTCAAAAGAGTACACACACACACACACATCTGTGTGTGTTGTGTGTGTGTGTGTGTGTGTGTGTGTGTGTGTGTGTGTGTGTGTGTGTGTGTGTGTGTGTATGATCTTTTAATACCTATAATGTTCTACAAAATGTTCCACCTTTCCCATGTTATGGATTTATATAGTTTCTTTTATGAATCCCAAACAAAAAATTTAGTACATATTTCCGGGATATACATATTTTGATGCTTATTTTTTTATAAGATATTATTCCCACTCAAGAAATAAGAGTACCAATGATCTTTTTATCTACACTTGTTACTATTTCAAACTCTATATAAATTTCAACATAAGTACTTTTTAACATATGTCTATTTCATTATTTTAAGATGTTTGAAACCTAATTACAATATGGTTTATAAAATATTATATAACATTATAAGAAAAAAATAAATTATTTATTAAATGATCATTAAAGAGTCCTTCAAAAATAGATGTCATCCTATAGTCCATTTCAATTTATGGCCCAATCTTATTTTCCACTTGATATTTATTAAAAACTACTCAATACATACTATACAATTAAAAATATAGATATGTGTGTTCAGGTATAATAGAACATATGTGGAACATAACATCATTTTAGTATCTATTGATAAATAAAGTATCATTACATTTTTCTTATTTAAATGCACAATTTTATTAATGAAGAAGATATAATATACCACTAATCTTACCCAAAAAAAACTTGAATAAATGACACTCTATAATGTGAGTAAAATCTAGCAAAAATGTCCTCAAGTAAGTTCATCTCCTCTCATGAGGGTATCAAAATACACATACACATATGATAGAATTTTGGAATTTAATAAAAAAGGTATGAAATAAAAAGGCTCCAGATAATGTAGAGGATGAGAATAAACTATTCTCCAATAGCAAAGATGGAGGTTGGTGGAGACGAAGATGGTAGACTATTTAGCTTGTACCCCTAACCATTGGTGGAAAAGGAGTAGGTTTTCATAGGAATGGGATCCCACCCATTTTTATATTGTTTTTGTTCTTATTCTTCTTCTTCAGTATAGTGGGAACACGATAAGACCAGTGCTAAAAGTGGGAATTTCCCTTAGAAGGTAAACCCCGCCATTTTTTGACATTATCATAGTTCAAGTCAAAAAACTACAATCATGCATGGGAGACAAATGTCATAATCTTTGAGGGATGATTTAGCTTTGGGGATAGGGGATCGGTCTACTTCTAGAGTAGTACCTACTAAAAACCCATCCATATCCCTACAAGGGAGAGCAATGTGGTAGTGAAAGTATAGGAACATGGATCACAATGCACATGACATTACCCTAAGTTGAGAGTAGGGATTGAAGGTATTTAACCTCTAGGAAGAATCTCTCCACTTGGATGTTAAATCTGAGGCATATAATTGGATACCATAGTAACTTTGTTATTCACATTGAAATATCTCTATACTAGTGTTGTTAAATAAAACAAAAAAATTATCTTTCCAAATATGAAATAAAACATTTAATTTAAATGTATTTATTGTTGTCCATTTTTTCCCCTTGGGTAAAAACGAACAACGAGGGTCTACAGGCTAAAATTTTCAAAGTTGGCATATAAACTTTACAAAGTTCTATAGAACAGGGATGAAAGCCTATAGATTGTATTAATCAGAATCAACCAAGTTACAATAGATGGGCTACAATACTTATAGGTATTGTACAGTCATGTGCAAACAAAAGAGAGGTTACACAGGTACAACAAAAAGTACAACAGATTTCATAATACATCCACGAAATAATTAAATTAATACAAACAAATGATTAGGTTGTAACTATGCAACAAATAATCCTATAACTATGGAATAAAAAAAATATGGTTTAAAAACCATATAACATCATTATATAATTAATATAATTAATTAAATAATTAATATATACTATACATAATTAATTAACCTAACATTCCCCCCTTAATTGTGCATTGTCTTAAGAGATGAGGAGAGGAATTCTCTAAACAACTCAAACTTGTCACGTGCAAGTGACTTTGTGAAGATGTCTACCTGTTGTTCAACTGTTAGACAAAATTGAAGCTGGATGTTGTGCTTCAACACATATTCACGTATGAAATGAACCTGTACTTCAATGTGCTTTGTTTTCTCGTGAAAAACTAGATTACGAACAAGTTTGAGAACACCTTCATTGTCAACATACATGGTGGTTGGTTTGTCCTGTGGTGTTCCAAGTCCTTCTAGTATGCAACGTAGCTAAATCACTTCACATATAGCTTCTCCTGTAGAACGAAACTCAGCTTCTATGGAAGAGTGAGAAACGAAGTGTTGTTTCTAGCTTCCACATGATATTGGTCCAGATCCCATAAAGAATAAAAATTCAGAAGTGGATTTTCTATCATCAATATTTTGTGTATGATCTGAATCCTAATATCTAGTCAAGAAGAAGTTTTCATTATTCTTGTATTCTAGACCAAGATCCACTGATCCTTTGAGATACCTCAAAATGTGCCTTGCTACTTTCCAATGACCAACTTTGGGTTCCTGCATGAACCTGGATAGATAGCTTACTGCAAAGTTGATATCTTGTCTAGTGTAGGTTAGGTAAATGAGACTCCCAATCAATTGCCGATAGAGAGTGGAACTTACCTCAGGAGATGGATCTGAACAAGATAACTACAATTTGTTCTCCATAGGTATAACAATTGGTGTGTAATCCATCATCCTAAACTTCTCGAGTGTTTTCTTGGTATATTTCATCTGAGAAAAGAAGATGTGATTCTCTTTCTGCCATACTTCCAATCCAAGACAATAATGCATTAGCTCGAGATCTGTCATGTCAAAAAATCGATTTATATCTTTCTTTGTTGCATCAATCATCTTCACTGAACTGCTAATGATGACTAGATCATCGAAATAGACAATGATAATGACAATCTCCCCCCCTTATTTTTTGAGGTAAATATTGGGGTCATATGGATTTATAACAAATCCATGTTGTACGAGATGCTCATCAGTCTTGATGTACCATGCTCGGGGTGCTTGTTTAAGGCCATACAAAGATTTCTTGAGTCTGCATACCTTTTCTTCTTAACCAAGTACTACATATCCCTCAGGTTGAGTCATGTAGACTTCTTATTGTAAATCTCCATTTAGGAAGGTACTTTTTACATCTATTTGATGGAATTTCCAACCAAACTGTGCAGCTAGAGAAAAGATCATCCTAATCATTTTGATCTTAGCTGTGGGAGAAAATGTCTCCTCATAGTCAGTTCCTTCTTTTTGTGCATACCCCTTTGCTACAAGTATTGTTTTATACTTGTCCACTGTCCCATCTGCTTAATACTTCATTTTAAATATCCATCTGCATCGAATGGCTTTCTTCCCTGGTGGAAGATCAACAAGCTGCCATGTGTTATTCTTCTTTATTGATTGATATTTAGAATCCATGACATCTTTCCAAGATTTTGACTGTAGGGATTCTTGAA
This sequence comes from Taxus chinensis, assembly GCA_019776745.2. Lineage (NCBI taxonomy): Eukaryota > Viridiplantae > Streptophyta > Pinopsida > Cupressales > Taxaceae > Taxus > Taxus chinensis. Next base: position 613,901,459 of record CM034153.1, read on the forward strand.
CTGTAGAGGGCTCATCATATTCAATAACTGTACTCATCAAAGCAAAGTTAACTTATTCTCTTGCTTTACTGTGTTTCTGAGTTCCAGGGGTGGATGTATCTGGTGGAGCACCCATTCTTGCATCTCATAATGTGCTAGTACACCACTTGGGCATATGATGAACTGTTCCCATGGGTCATGGTTCTATCTTATCAACACCATCATCGCCATCATCACTTTCATATTCTGAGGGAATTTCAGCTTTAATTTTTACAACTAGAGAAAAATCTACATCTGGTGAGTCTGGAGGAGGAGTCTCTGCTTTCTTCTTCTAAAAAACTCAACATCTCTGCTGGTGTAGAATTTTTTGGTCTTAGGATCCATCAATCCATACCCAAGAGTCTCTTCACTGTACCCAATGAAGATGAGTTTCTGTGACTTCATGTCTAGTTTCTTTCTATTCTGCTTGGGTATGTGCATGCTTTCTTTATACCCGAATAATCTAAGGTGTGCAATAGATGGTTTCCACTTTGACCATGATTCTTGTGGTGTTACTCCATCAAGAGAAAATGTGGGCACTCTATTCAACAAATACACTATTGTCTTTGCAAGTCCAGAGTCATGGATCATGCATCACACCATTTCCATGATAGTATGATTTCTTCTCTCAACAACACCATTTTGTTGCGGTGTGCATGGAGGAGGCATTTATCGATGAATCCTATGAGTTTTTAGGTAGTCTTTGAACTCATTACTGGTGAATTCCCCCCCTTGATCTGAGCAAAGATTTCTGAGGTGATGAACAAATTCATTCTCAACTACTACTTTGAACTTCTTGAAAGTTTCAAAAGCTTTACTTTTCTTGCGAAGACAAAAAATCTACATTTTTCTTGAATAGTCGTCAACACAAAGCATGAATGACTTGGTTGCATCAAACCAAAAATATCGGTATGAACCAGGTCAAGTTTTCCATGAGATCGAAATGTACTCTTCTAGAATGAAGCTCTATGTTGTTTTCTTGCTAGGGAGTGAGGACACTTGTTTGTATCCTTATGAAGAGATGGTATCCCATGAACCATATTGCACCGGTGAAGTGTCTCGAGATATTTAAAACTTACATGACCAAGTCTCTGATGCCACAACTATGCTGAGGTGGAGTTATTAGCCATAAGTGCTTGATCATCTCTGTGAAGAAAATCAAGTTGGAACATGCGTCCCACATTAGAGGCTTTCACAACTATTTTCTAGCCTCGTGATTTATCTTGAATCAAACACGTTTTCTTACCGGAATGACTATCAAAGTCAATTTTTTAGATTGTGATCAAGGAGTTGACTAACTGAAATTAGATTCTTTGTCAACCCAGGGACATATAAGACATCTGAAAGTCTATAGTTGCGTGAACCAAGGGGAAGAGAAATTTTCCCAATCCCCTAAAATGTATATGAAGAATCATCTCCCAACGAAACATGATTTTTTGATGGCATGTCCCTCATTGAAATAAACCAGTCTCTATGGCTGGTTATGTGTCAAGTGGCCCCCAAATAAACATACCAAACATCAATTAGATGACGTGGATGGTTCACTTGATTGAGTAGTGAACAAGTAGTCTTCATTGTCTGATTGTTCTTGTTGCTCAACAATATTTCCTTGCTGATGGGGTCTTCTTTTCCAGTTCCCCTTTTTCTGCCCTTGATTGTAGTTAGAATGTCCCTTGTGAGATTTTTGTGGAGGTCTAGAGTTATGAACCTTTCTTGTAAGTATTATACCAATGATCTTGTAGGTTATGTCCTCTTTTGTAGATTGGACATTGCTTCTTCTGTTGTCTATCCCCTTGATATTGATTTTGATTTTGGAACTTTTGATAGGAATTAGGTTTTCCTTTACCTTTTCCTTTCCATTTTTGATGTAAAGAAAGTTCCTTCTCCTCTTCATCATCCTTATTATGTATGGCTTCCTCTTGTTGCAGTAAGTTTACCACTTTTTCAAAACTAACGGTCGTATCTGACATGTTTAGTGTTGTTACAAAAATGCGGTAAGAAGAGGGGAGTGATCTTAGAACAATGGGAACGAGAGCATCATCTGAGATCACTTCTCCCAGGGTTAGAAGTGAAGCCCTCAATTCTACAACTCTTCTTAAGAAAGCTTCTATTTTTTCATTCTACTTGAACTTCAATGTGTGTACAACTGACTTTGTAAATTCAATATAACATTCTTGTTCTTGGCCTCGTATACTGTGCTAAACTCATCCCACACTTATTTTCTAGTTTTGGTATCTCAAATGTGGGGTTGCACATCATAAGACACTCCAAAAAAGATGATGAGTTTGGCCTTCTGATTTGTTTTATCAAATTACTGATGTTGTGTTGTATCAGTAGTTGATCTCGTCAGAGTACCATTCACAGCAGGCTAGATCTCTTCAAAATCAAGCCGTGTCTTGATTTTTTTCTTCCAAGCAGCATAGTTATTTCCTTTGAGTAGTTGTGAATCTATAAGGAAAAATTTGGGGGCATTTGTGCCCATTTTATAGAGATCACTGACAGGGTTTGGCTCTTATCACTCTAAGTATAAGGTCTCCCAATGTATATACCTTCAATCCGATATACTGAACCTTTCTATATATGTGCCCTTTTGATATACTCAGTATAATAAGAGGGGAGTGATCTCAGAACAATGGGAACGAGAGTATCATCTGAGATCGCTTCTCCCATGGCTAGAAGTGAAGCCCTCAATTCTACAACTCTTCTTAAGAAAGATTCTATTTTTTCATTCTACTTGAACTTCAATGTGTGTACAACTGACTTTACAAATTCAATATAACATTCTTGTTCTTGGCCTCGTATACTGTGCTAAACTCATCCCACACTTATTTTCTAGTTTTGGTATCTCAAATGTGGGGTTGCACATCATCAGACACTCCAAACAAGATGATGAGTTTGGCCTTCTAATTTGTTTTATCAAATTGCTGATGTTGTGTTGTATCAGTAGTTGATCTCGTCAGAGTACCATTCACAGCAGGCCAGATCTCTTCAAAATCAAGCTATGTCTTGATTTTTTTCTTCCAAGCAGCATAGTTATTTCCTTTGAGTAGTTGTGAATCTAGAAGGAAAAATTTAGGGGCATTGGTGCCCATTTTACAGAGATCACTAACAGGGTTTGGCTCTTATCACTTTAAGTATAAGGTCTCCCAATCTATATACCTTCAATCCGATATATCGAACCTTTCTATATATGTGCCCTTTTGATATACTTGGTGGTACGTGGAATAAGCTCGCCCTTTATATATTCTCGATGGTACGTGAAAGATGCATTAATGTAAGTGAAAGAATTAAATACATGGTACCAAGATAGTACTAAAAGGGGTCTGTGTGATTATTGACACTGGCTCAAATAAATATCCTCATACGCACGTGTAACTTCGGTATATACTTGGATAATTTCTCAGTCCAAATTTATGTCGTGCAATCATTCACAAATGGGTGGGATGGTTCATAGTGTGTGCTTTGTGACCTTATTACTCCCCGTCGATTTAAAGGGTCGATGCCCAAACGATGTTGTTGCAGCTATATTAGGTGTTAAGTGCAGTAGTATTCGTGCTGGCTTTACTCGTAAGTGCTTCCCAGAGGCACCGTATATACCAAACACTGCAAATGAGATCTAGGATTTTGTGAGTGTTACAGAACCAATTTTTTTGCTATTTTTTATTACAATTCTGCTAGTTTCTAATAAGTTACGAATTTTTCAGTTGACTTATGGCAACTTACAAATTAGTACAATATAGTACAGCATGCAATTATAAAAAAATTGGAAAAGAATGAATGACAAGATTTTTTTTTTGTTTTGCGGGCCCTGGTGGCCTCTGGAGCCCAAAATTACCCACTACACCAAACAATTACAAAATATAGCTGAAAATGCAATTTTTGGATAGGCCTCCTTTAGCAAAAAATGATGGGAATGAAAAAACAGGCCTAGTGGAGAAATTTTTTTTACCATAAAATAGGGATTTTCTCACTAAAAATTTGGAGGCCTGTTTAGCTGTAACTAGCAGTTTAGAGATGATTTTTCGGCTAAAAACACCTCTAAATATGGCAGTTTCTCCAAATTTTCTGCCAAATTTCAAAAATCCAAAATCTTGTGTTAGGGGTGGGGTTTGAACCCCAAACCTCTCGCTTCTAAAGCTAATGCGCAATCCACCAAGGCACTTAGACTTGTTTGAATATAAAACACAACGTATTTTATTTAAACAAGTGAAAAACCTTGCAAAATGGTGGTGTGGTGCATGCAAGATCCACGTGGCTGAGGTTTGAGATAGATTTATGGTTTCATTGGCATAAAAAATGGATCTAAAAACTTTCCTCCATCGCTTTATAGCTTTTGCTATCTCTTATTTTTTATTTTCTAAAAACCGATTCCTCCCCACCATTTTTGTTAAGAGGTTGACTACGTTTTTTTGTTGTTGTTGTGTTATTTTTCATGGTTTTTGCTTGTGACAGGTCATTGATCCTCGTGTGCTTGCAGGTTGTTTCTTGGACGTGGGGGGTGGAGCCCGGTTCGACACACCTTTGCTTGATCCAAGATAATGCCAATGCAAAGCCTTTGCGGTCCTTTGCAAAAAACCAATGTGCAAGAGTAACCTCATGAAGAGAGGCTAATTGGTGGTAATGAAAAAAAAGCTTGATCACTATTTTTTTGTAGTGAAATAGGTACACAACCTGCCAATAGAAGATAACTCGACCAGAGGAGAATATAATGGCTCTGGACTTGGTGAGAGGCAAAAAAACCCTGATCTAATGCAAAAGACCAGTCAATGTAAGCTTGACCTACAAATTTTCCTCCAAATGCAGAGCTAGGATAAATTTAGCATAGTGTCCTCTAGGCTTGGCAGTACCACTGGTGTTTGTTACAGCTAACACTTTCACCAAATTTAGTGACAAAACCCCTAATGGGGAAAAATTGATTTAAAAAAAAATGAAATTCATGTCACGTATAAACTCTAGAAACAAATTTCCTTGGTGCAGAGAGCACCAAGGAAAAAAAAAATGCTTTCTGTTTACCTAGAGATCGTACAGGAGGTTGTGAGTTTACAGGGAGGTCTTAGAAGCTACATGAGGCAACACTGGCTCTCCGGTGAAGCAGATTTCTTCTCCACGAATTCTCCTTCCACTGCAACCTTCTCCAACCTTGTCAGGAGCTTCAATTCACTCTGGTACCAAATGTAGAATAGGGACGGAATCCTATAGATTATATTAATCAGAATCAACCAAGTTACAATAGATGGACTGTAATACTTATAGGTATTGTATAATCATGTGCAGACAAAAGAGAGGTTGTATAGGTATAACCAGAAATACAACAACTTCCATAATACATCCGGGAAAAAATTAAATTAATACAAACAAATGATTAGGTTGCAACTATGCAACAAATAATCCTATAACTATGGAATAAGACAAATATGGTTTAAAAACCATATAACAACATTATTTAATTAATATAATTAATTAAATAATTAATATATACTATGCATAATTAATTAACCTAACAAGTTCTTCTATACCTTCATCTTCAGAGCACATAAGGATAAGGAACTTCAAACATAGCTCAGTTTAGCCTAAATCAACATATAAGTGCATTAACCCAAATTAAAATCATTTTATTAAGATTATGTTTGAATTAGTCTCTTGAGCTCGAAGTTGAAACATGGTGTTTGAAAAGGTTGGGGAGCTAGCTCTGAACCTCATAGAGAGATCGGTCATCAAATTTGTGCATAGCTCTAGGAATAACTCAGTCGAGCTAAGCCTTAAGGACGAGCTCAGTGAATCTCAACCACAATGACAATTGAACTCAATGTCATCCTGCTTGTGAAATTGGTATCTCAGTTTAGAAGGTCACTCCAGGAAACATGTCAAATTATAAGTGGAGCTTAGGTGGTTGAGAAAAGAGCTCGCAGCTTGTTGAAATAATAAAAGGCTTGGAATAACCATCCATGGATTGGCATAAAATAAATGTGCTTGGGAACGAGGTAGGTTGAGTTGAGTTGAGATTTCAGAGTTTTTTTTTGGAAAATATTTTCGAACAATTCCGTTTCAGAATTTTAGAGATTTTGGGGGTCCAATAGACCAAGTAGGTTCCAACCAACAAGTTCCGACAGGTCATACAAGTTGGACAACTTAGACACTTTCCAAGCTTCCCATCTCTTCACAAGATGATATGCTATGATTTGTAGGCTTTCAAGCCTTTCTTCTAAAATTGTAATGGCAGCCTGTGCCTTTTCACTGATGTAATGGTGAACCTTGCAAAGTGCTTGAAGTAATGAGAATTATGCTTTGTGATCATTTGTATTTCCTTTCATGATTTTTATTGCTTCTACTTGCCTCTCTATCATGTTTTTCAAGAGAACTGTGCCACCAGGGTTTCTCTTGCAAGTTTTGGAGGTCATTGTGCTTATCAAAGAGTGAAGTACTGTATGTAAAAGTTGGTTTGTAATGCATGTCATTCTTCCTCATGATCATCTCTCTTCATTGGCCGACCGAAAATTTTTCTAGCAACACCCTTTCTTGGTGCATCACCACTTCTAGTATGGGTTTTATTTCCTTGCAAATCTCTTTTCCTAATCCCATTAAAGGTTAGCATAGGACTAGATAGCCCTTTTATCTTGCATTAGAAGTAATGTTGTGTTTATTTTAGGAAGAGGAAGTCGGCCTTCTTCGGAGGTTCACCTCGAGCCCAAGTCCCATAGCTTGAGAGGTGATCCCATGTGTCCCTATCATACTGAATGTCATGATTCATTTTTAGGCCATTCAGGGGGGTGCAGTGATTTATAGACAACAGTTTTTGGCACGCCTGGTGGGACAATAGGTGAAATTTCTACATTTCATAATTATCCTATTGTAATATCTTAGCCACATTTTTCATCAGATATGTGTGTTATGTTCATTTCATTTCATTAATTTGTTGTGCTCTTAGTGGAATTTAAGCCTTAGGAGGTATACCCAAGCACAACTGGTGACTCCATTGGTCTAAGTACCCTACTCTCTGTGCTGCAAAATTTCATTTTTACCCATTTTTCCATTTATTTTTCTTCCATATCTTTCCATTTTCTCTCATTCATGAAGTTGTGCAATCATGGCTTCATTTTTATAGTGGGACTCCCACTTGCAATAGCGGAATTTCTTTCTATCTTTAGGATATTACAATTCACCTCCAAGCCAATTTCATGATGAATATCAGTTTGAGAATGCATGTTCACATAACCAAGATGCAGGTCAATTTGGTTATCCACCAAACATGGGGGTTACTGAAGAACAATGGCATGTAGATTTTGGATTCTATTCCACACTTAAAGAGGATCACTTGTAGAAGAAGGTTTGAGAGTTGGAGCATAACATGGTACAAATAAGGATCAATAAAATGACGAAGGCAGCCCAAATTGGTTTTAGAATTCCATACCCATGGACTGGTCATATACCATGTGAGTTTAGCCCTCAAACAAAGCTTCAATTCATAATCAAGAGGATGACTCAAGTTGGAGAATTGATCAAGAAAAGGGATATTTATGAATTTAGTGTTGGTCAATCCTAGCAATGGGAGGCCCTTGCATTACCACCTTACAATCCTCTTCCCGTGTTTCCATCTATGAAGTTTCAACTTAAATCCCATAGTCCTAATCTTCCAGTTTCTACCCCTACTGATAATTCATTTCCTTCACTTCCTATTCCTCCATTTCATCATGAATCTTCCATGCCTCATACTTCTAAAGTTACCTCTTCTCTACAAGAACCATCAAGATAAGAGAATGAATCTCTTCGTCAAACAGTGAGGGAATCAGTTGAATCCGAACCCACCCCTCCTCTTATAGTCCCAAATCCATTTTCGGAAGAGCATTGTCAAGAAATGAGAAAATGGGAGGAGTATATGGTCAAAGAGAATAGAAAAGGAGAGCATGTAGATATTCCAAAGAAATGGGCTGTAAAACTTAACATCAAGCAAACCTCGTTCCTGACTAAACCTTTTGCAAAAGATGAAACTCAAGAACAAGCCGAACAAACTAGTTTTGTACCAAAAACAAATCTAGAGTTGAATGAGGATGACCAACAATCTACTTATTCATAATATTGTATTCATATTGGCTCAGATCCATCAGAGGAATATTGAATCACCAAAGGTGGAAAATTCTGTCGGACAAGAGAATGTGCAAGATGACGAAGAAATAATTTCAAGTGTATAAGTTGATTCTTATGAGTGTAATGATCCTACCCATCAAGCATGTCAAGAAATTACATCACTTTTGGAGAATTGTAGTGACTTTCCAACATCATCATCGAATACAACAACTGATCATAGAAATATTCTTTCCATGATGGACTCATAAGTTTCAATTATAAATTATACCATGTAGGAAGTTTCAAATTCTTCCCTTTCTTTGTTTTTTCAAAAGTCCATTTTCTTAGATGACTTTGATCTTTCAAATTTTATGTTGTAAGCTGACGAGGAAGGTCATGGGTAATCAACTGCTAATTCAGGAAACACCATAAGGGAGGTTGAACCCTTTGCACATTTAGAGGAGTATTTAGATGTAGAAGAGCTTATAGAAATACCCACTTCTAGAACACCTTTAGTTTCAAGTTATCTCCTTCAATGGGAAGACTTAGATCATCTAAAATATTCATTGAATGAAGAAAGAGAGGAGCATGCGGGAGGAACTAAGTCAAATTTGAAGGTTTTGGGAAAAGATGGTATCATTGAGAGTTTTTTACTTTCAATTGTGAAGTAAAACTTGTTTGATAAACAAGTAATGGTGGAAGGAAACCAAGAAGGTCTTACTTCCCCAATAGGTGAAAGGATTTGATCTTGTAGGTTTCATGTGGGATGAAGAGGTTAGAGATGCTGAAATTTTTTTCCTTTAGATGAAAGAAGAGCTCCTATATGAGCAATACTCTTCAAACACTTGCAGAGATTTTCAAGTGTTTCCATTAGAGCCTGTAAGTAGTCCAAAGTAGCTGCATGTCATGGAGGAACTTCTTGTTGTCAAAGAAGGAAAATGAAATGGAGTGGACATCAATTCAGTACCATTCATTCATATAGGAGAAGAGTTTTTTGTAAATGGGCAATAAGAGGGAAATCATATCATGGATTATCATTCTTTTCAAGGATGTCTTTAGCAAGGCTTTCTTGTTAAAATTGAAGTTCAGACAAGTAGGGATATTCAACGATTTAGACCATGTCCTATCAGGTACCTGACTTCATTCAAGCCATAAGAGAAGCCAAAACCAGTCACATTCACTTCAGAGTGTGAGGATGAGTTTCAAAATTATGAGGATCAGTTGCAATGCTTCTACAGGACAAATGTAAAACAAGTAAAAGAGGAATTATTTCTCTTTCTAGTTGATGTCTCAGTAGACCAAGTGCAAAATTGGGCCTGTTTCAGTTTTTTACTCACATTCTTAGCTATGTCCATTGTCACATAATTTGCATGACAATCTATTATGAGGAAAGGGAGCTAATTTTCACAACCAGTTGCAAGGTTTTTTAGCTCACCTCTGCTCCCGGTTAGTATAAAGTAGTATAGGTTTGCTTTCAACAGAATAAGTGCAATTCACACCCTGCGGGTTCCACTTGGGGGATGTATGATTTTTAGTTGTTTTGTGTGTTTTTGTTTTCTGTTGTATGTTGTTGTTATTCTTGCACATTGGAGCATCATTGGAAGGTGTCAAGGAGAAGGAAGGTTCAAGGATTGCATAAGAGTTTCATGATCTGTTTCATTTAAATTCTGTAGTGTTCCATTGATGCCAAGTCTTAATCAGATTCAGGATACTTCATGCTTAGCATTCCAGGGAGGTCCAAGATCAAAAATGTTCAAGGAGACTTCAAGATATATCATAGAAGATAAAATTGATTTCAAGATTCCAATATAGACTCCATTCCCAATGGAAAACTTAAGTCTACTGGAACCATGCTTAGCAGGTAATCATCCTTGAGAGGTCACCAAAAATGTTGTCCATTTTTTCCCCCTGGGTAAAAACAAACAATGAGGGTCTACAGGCTAAAATGTTCAAAGTTGGTATATAAAATTTCCAGAGTTCTTGTATACCTTCATATTTAGAGCACATAAGAATAAGGAACTTCAAACATAGCTTAGTTGAGCCTAAATAAACATATAAGTGCATTAACCCAAATTAAAATCATTTTATTAAGCTTATGTTTGAATTAGTCTCTCGAGCTTATCAAGCTTATGTTGGAAGATGGTGTTTGAAAAGGTTGGGGACCTAGCTTAGGCCCTCATAGAGAGCTCTGTTTTCAAATCTGTGCATAGCTCCAGGAATAACTCAGTCGAGATAAGCCCTAAGGATGAGCTCAATGAATCTTAGCCACAATGACAATTGAACTCGATGTCATCCCGATTGTGAAATTGTTGATATCTTAGATCAGAAGCTTGCTCCAGGAAACATGTCAAATTATAAGTGGAGCTCAGGTGGTCGAGCAAATATCTTGAAGCTCGTTGAAAGAATAAAAGGCCTGGAATAACCATCCATGACTTGGCATAAAATAAAGGAGCTTAGGAACAAGGTAGGTTGAGTTGAGTTGAGCTTTCGGAGTTTTGTTTTGGAAAATATTTTCGGAAAATTCCGTTTTAGAATTTCAGAGATTTTGGGGGTCCAACAAAACAAGTAGGTTATAACCAGTAAGTTTTGACATGTCATACAATTTGGAAAAGTTAGACACTTTCTAAGCTTCCCCTCTCTTCACAAGCTAAGATGCTGTGATTTGTAGGCTTTCAAGCCTTTCTTCTAAAATTGTAATGGCAGCCTGTGCCTTTTCACTGATGTAATGGTGAACTGTGGAAAGTTCCTGAAGTAATAATAATTATTCTTTGTGATCATTTATATGTCATTTCATGATTTTTATTTCTTCTACTTGCCTCTCTATCATGTTTTTCAGGAGAACTGTGGAACCAAGGTTTCTCTTGCAAGTTTTGGAGGTCATTGTGCTTATCAAAGAGTGAAGTACTGTATGTAAAGTGGGTTCGTAATGCATGTCATTCTTCCTCATGATCATCTCTCTTCATTGGCCATCCAGAAATTTGTCTAGCAACACCCTTTCTTAGTGCATCACCACTTCTAGTATAGGTTTTATTTCCTTGCAAATCTCTTTCCCTAATCCCATGAAATGTTAGCATAGGACTAGATAGACCTTTTATCTTGCACTAGAAGTAGTGTTGTGTTTATTTTAGGAAGAGGAATCCAAAATTCTCCAGAGGTTAACCTCGAGCCCAAGTCCCATAGCTAGAGAGGTGATCCCATGTCTCCCAATCACACCAAATGTTGTGATTCATTTTCAGGCCATTCGTGGGGTGTAGTGATTTATAGACATCATTTACCAAAAAATATTGAATTTTCTAAGAGGTATGGCCAAATCATGTCATAGAACAATTTTCTAGGGTAAGAAAATGGGTATAAATGGTTGAAAAATGGTGTAAATCCATTTCCATGTAGATTTGACATGTAATCAAAACTAGAAGAGATGTTTAATAAGCTATTGTTTCTAATAATTTGGGTAAGTAGGGTTTATAATGCTTATTTGTTTGAATCTATCTCCCATACAAAACCGTTGATATAAAATCAACAAGAGAAAGTGGTATTTTTTACCCTCAATCTGAGCCTTCCAAATGTGTTGGAATCTTCTAGCATAAACACCATATCTAGACTTGAGATTTTAGGGATGATTTAGATAATTACCCATAATATGATTTAGGTAAATAATAGTGTAGTTTTGGAAGAGTGTCTCACTTTTCATTTATTTCAAGTCCATTGATGTCATAGGGGTCTAGATGATCTAGATATATAGGCTAGGTGATCTAGGTACATTGGCTAGGTGATCTAGGAGTCTCCAAAGGTGCATATGTGTGGCTTGTGTCTTGAAAAAGTGGTACATGTCATATGAGAATGGTATCAACCTAATAATAGTTTCTACAACATGTGTGAGCAAAACACAAGGCCCAATTTAGCTCTTGGAGTCAAAATTCAAAGTTCACAAAATGATACTTCGAGAACTAACAATGCAAGATGAGGAAAATAAGATGGGATGAAAGAGGAAAATGAATATTTATGGAAAATTTTATCATGGATCTTGAAGAGGGATGTATTTTGGTAATTCATGCCAAATTTCATCAAGTTATAAGAAGGTATGTGAAAGTTATGCTAGCTTTTCTAAAACATTGCTTTTGAAAAATGCAGAAGAAGTTGTATGGCTTCTTCACACTAAAAAAAAATATAGCGAATCCTTAAAAAAAATCATAGAATAAATTATTTTATATTATTCTAAGCTTGAGATATGGTAGAATGTTTCAAGAAAAAAGGATAAGTATTAAAGGAGTTATGAATATTTTTCTAGCTAGGTTCTTGTCACTTCCTGGCACTGTCCTGAGTTAGAAGTAACAAAGGTTGTTTGTCTAGCTCCAAATCAATAGTATGATTTATTTAAACATTATAAAGTATGTTTAATTTTTTCCCTAAGTAATGTGATGTCATCAATTCCTTTCAATTATGGTATTTTTAGTCTTAGTCCTCTTCAGCAGGTGCAAGTTAGGTCTACATGCTGGTTGTGAGACAAGGCAATCATGAAACATGATCATGAACCAAATTATGAAAGTGAATGGATTTATTTCTTCTTCTCAATGAATATAGTGCATTATCTAAACTCAATATTTCTCAAATCTTAGTAGTAAAGTGTACTATGAGCTCTTAGAGTATATTCTAGAAGAAGTCATAAAGAACCTATGTTCTAAGTTAGAGAATCATGGTGACCTATCCTTTTGTAGCACATGTAATTCTAAATACTGGGAGCATTATATTAATAAATCACCTCATAAGGATGTCCTTAGTAAGTGTTGAATAGGAAAAATCGTACCTTGGAAGTTAGTGAGGTGTCATGTTATTAAGCATTAATGTGGACTGGTACTTTCACTAAACAATATGATGAGTCTCCTGCAAAGTTATTTCGGTAGTCCTTAGTGAAGAGAGATATTTTTAAATTGGTTTAGGATACATCTATATTATCCGTGCATACTAATCCATTTTGTCTCTCCAAATATCAAATCCTATCTTGTTAATTCTCAACAACTAGAGGATTGTCAAACTGACCAACCTGACTAATCCACTATATTGTTTAGACCATGTTGGAAGTGTTATTTCTATGTTATCAGAAGGATCTTAAAGGATTGAGAAATTGATCAAGATGGATAAAATTAATGAGCCTCACAAATACCTAGAAGTCTTAAATTTTTTGTGTTCACAAATTCTTATGAGGGATATTTCAAATATTTTATGAACTTGGGCATTCTAATTTGTCATCAAACCCTACATCTATGGTTTGTGGAAAGAAGGTTTTTTATTAGAACTCTGTATTGCACCCAACCAAAAATCATCAAGATTATTGGTGAGAAATATCAATGGGTCCATGAAGCATGAAGGGTTTGTAAAAGGAATTGTTTGCATTTTCATAAAATAATCTCTCAAGAATTTAGTTGATAGGTAGTTCCTCCAAGGTCATGCATTACTATGAAGAGTAAGTTTTCTTGTTGTTACAATCATTTGTTACTTCATGCTGGTGAATATTCTTGAAAGCATAATTCAAGGTATGTTATGATTCTATGGAGAAGCTTCCTTGGTGTTCTCAGTTGTGAATCCAATACTCAGTTGATAAGAGGAATGTAAACTTGATAAAACATGGTTTTACAAGATTCTCCTTACTAGATACCTGTGTAGTAGAAGCTATTACATTTCAATCTATGAAAATTCAAGTGTTTTAAGGCCTCAAATATAGATGGATTGTGCAAGGTTTGTTGAAGCTTCCAAAATCCTTTGGTACAGTATCTGGAGTAACTAATCACTTGCATCTAAATCAGTCATGAAATACTGAATTATTCATGACAGTTAATAGTTGAGGACACTCCATATTACTATCTAGATCATAACTTATGAAAATGGTCTAAGTGAGAATGATTAATCACTAATCTTTTGAAACCTTTCAAAGATGATCAAGTATTCATCGTAAGGTAGGTCAATATGTCATCATGTCAGTTGATATACCTATTAAGTATGGTTCACTTCATACTGTGCAAAGGAATATCAACATCTATTAAGTGACAAAGATGAAATGTTCAGACTTCCTGTACAAATATGGAAATCCACTGTAGCATGAACTAAGGTGGATTGTTCAAGAAGGTAATGAGTATACAAAAGTTCAATGACTCCTAAAATTATCTCTTAAATGGGATCCGAAGAAGTTCAAGGGACTCTATAAAGTATCTTTCGAATAGGGTTGAATTAGATGAGGTTCCTTAAAAGCTTAGAATATGTTCTATGAAGAACCTTGTTTGACTACTAAGCAGTGCTTGAAATTATGGTGCTAGTAAGTTCAAGAGATATTTATGAAGAGATATTAGAAATTGAAATGTCAGTGAAGTGTCAAAATGAAGGAGTAAGTGAACAATCATGATAAAGGTGAAAAGGTCAGGAGGCAGAGTGTTCACTTTCCAAAAATAGGAAAAAAAATTATGGCTTGTGTGTATGATTGATGAAAAACACCTTTTCTCTTCAATTGAAGAAAAACTTTATTGCAAAGGAAAAACCCCGTGAAAGTATCTTTCAAGATAGTAGTTGGTTCTTATGAAATGAAGATGATGAAGTGTTTGTAATGAATAGGTTAATGAAGAAGAACAATCCTAGTTGGTCTTGTAGTTGAAATCCTTTGTCAAATCTTATTTGATGTTAGGATAGTATTATTTAGATTTAGATTTTATATTATAGATTGTTTACGTGGATCAAATCAATGTGTTATGTTCTAAATATCAATAAAGAAAATCTCTGAGTATTTTTTGTGATATTTTCAAGTATGCATGCCATGATAGACTATATCAAATTATGATCTAAGCTCTAGTGTATGTGATCCATGAAGATGTATATGTTCATTATTTTGAAATAGAGTAGTGAAATGTTTTCATTACAGGGTTGATTCACCCCCTCTCCCCCTCTCAGCCCTTTGTCATTTCTAACAATTGGTATTTGAGCATTCCCTTGGAAGAAAATTTAACAATATAGATCGTAGATATTTGGTGAAAAGGATGTGAGATATTTATTATGTAAAGCAGTGAGTAGATTGTTTGTAAAGACAATCTGATAAAAATTGGTTGCATCATATGAGGAAATAACCAAGTGTATATAAACCCAACTCAAGGAAGTCCTAGCTGAGAAAGAAGAACTAAGGAAAGATAAAAAATAACTAAATAGATATCTAAGCATCATGATGAGTAAGGTATTATCATTTTCAAGAGAGCTTAGAAAATCTAAATAAGATTATTAGGAAAACAAAAGGCATATGATGATAGAACAAGCCTAGGTTTCCATAGAAAATTTCATGCAGTATTTATAGAAAAATGAAGGTGAATTAAGTCAAGGATCAAATGAAGAAATGTTTTCAAGCAAGGGAGATAGTTTAAAGGAATTTATCTCATAGAATATCATCTGTTAGGCATCCAAATTAATTTAGGTAAATGTTTCATTTTCATGGTAATTGCTATAAGTGTGGTGCTTATGGACATAGGGCTAATATGTGTAATCCTAATGTGGAAAAGAGAGAAGATTATAAAGAAGAAACTCAAGAAAATGTAGTCTCTGAAGGAAAGAAGGAAGTGAAAAAAGTAGGACAAAGATTCAAAGAAGAATTGTATCGCTATCATAGGAAAGGACATCTAGAAAAGTATTGAAAAAATTAGCCATCAAACATAAGGAGGCATGTAAGAAAATTAAATGGCTATTTCTATGCTTGTAATGAATATGGACACATGGCATTTGTGTGAAAAGGAAGGAAATTGGAAATATTTAGATTCCACAAGATAAGGCACATTTTAAGGTTATGTGGTGAAGTAAAGTTAAATACAGTGACTCATGGATCCTAGTAATAAGCTCAAAAATACAAGAAGAAGGTATAAGCTATTCAAAGTGCTCAAAAGGATCCTAATAAGGTTACTGAGGAAAAGAAAGGTTCTGTTGTGACAAATGAAGAATTAGATAATAATGCACTAGTTAAGAAACCAAAAGAAGCTTTGATACCTTCTTAGGCCTCTCGTCAAGCTCTTATGCTGAATGAACCTCCGAGATAAGAACCTGCTCCTGAACCACTCCTCAAAGAGCTCCCAGGTAACCGTATTTGAATCAACATGGAGCTTTTACTCCTTAGTCCTCCACCAAACACCTACTCCATCCCTTAGAAGATGGATTATAACACAAGCCTTCGTGTTGCTAGAAAAAGGGTAGAGCTTGAAGCACCCGCTCAAGCTCACCAACCAGGCCTCTTCCTGAAATCCACATATGTCACTAGAATAATGAGATGGTCGTAGCTTCAGGATCTCCCTACTATGGTCTAAAACTATAGTTTGGCGACCCCTAGGCCTCTCTACATGCTCATATCTAAGCCCAGGGCTCTGAGACCTATCCCTGTGTCCTAAAACCCGGTCTCCCTGTCCCCTCTACGGCAACTCTACTCTAGCTGACTCTAGATGGGAGTTCTCTCCTCTATTATCCTCACAATGTCAAGGATATGCATGATCCTCAATGTATGTCACCTTATCATGTTTGGCTACATGTCCTCCTACGGATCCTCCGCGTAAAGTGGCATTAACATCCTGAAGCATCTGTAAAATCTATGGTAGGATGGCTGCTACAGTATGATCTGGAGGTGGTAAGTATAGGTCTATGTGAAAGGACCTCTTGTCTTGTCCGCACCTCCTGTATAGAAAAATGTGAGAGTTAGTTCATTATTCTAGGTTCTATTCAGTTTTCCATGTTTACAAAAATATGCAATTTTCAAACAAAGTTGTTTTCTAGGTTTAAAAGTGTGCTAGGTTTGATATTGTACTAGGTTTAGTGTTCATGTCTCAAGTTTTCTAGTGTGCTCAAGGGTCCAAGGTTTGAACCCATGGCTTTGATACCAAGTTTAATGACCACTAAAACGACCACTCGAGACCCAAGAACACCTAGGTTTAGATGGGAAAAAAATTATGGATTTTTTTTTTTTGAAAAGTATGACCACTACCAGGCTTTAAGCAACAGTTGTCACAACAGAGATTCAAAGTCAATTATAATTAATAAATAAATTTTTCCTGTTATAATGAATATTAAAACCACATCACAAAATTAATGAGTGTAATTTAATCCAATATAGTTAAATTTCTCTTAGGTGTTAATTTAGTGAATAATTAAATTAACACTATTTTTAAATGTTCCTTAATTAACTTTAGAGGGTCAAAGGGGCCCAAGAAATTAAATTCCCAAGGATTTTAATTTCACTAGGTCTAAACAATAATCAAGGGTGTTATTTACATGGGATAGAAAACATTCTCTTATCCCTTAACGTGACCCCTTAAAAAGGTCAACCCATGCTTTAGAGGTTACACATGTAAGTTAAAAAGGTGTAATTTTCCCATTTACCCAACTCACACTCTTGTTCGCACTTCAACCTAATTTTTCACATAATTAATGCACTTAAGGTTTCCTAAAAACATTCCATTAGATAGAAAATTTCTTCACCTTTCTAATGATATACACAAATCCTCCTAACTCCTCATATTTCTTAAGTTACAGGCTGGTGGGCTTAGGGAGGAAAATTTTCCCCAAAAGCGGGCGTGGGGAAGAAAATTTTCCCAAAGGCGGGTGTGCGGGCCCAGGGAAGAAAAATTTCTAAATCCGCAAGGGGCATGTGGCACGTTGTTAAGCCCACATGGGAAGGTGGGTCATCAGAGGTAATTTAGATTTTAACTCTTTTTGTTTGAAAGGGCAAAAATGTTCAAAAATCCTCTCACCTCCGCTGACGCCTAGGGATGCCACGTCTCATGCCCAAAGTTTCTAGTGGGGGAGCAGACCAGTGAGGAAAACTTAGAAATATTATCATTTACGTTAAAAGACGTAAAGGTTAAAAATAACCCGTGCCCTCTACCAACGGCTGAAGAAGCCACGTGTTAGACCCACATTGACAGGTAGGGAAGCGGACTGGTGGGGAGACTTAGGATTTTTCACCCTTTTTCAAAAAGGTAAATTCTGAAGATGCGGGCCTGCGAACTAACAAAGGAATTTTCCTAAAATCCAATTGGCAGAGCTATGGGGCCATGGAGGAATTTGTGAATTTTTTCCTTTTTCTGAAAAAGTGCCCTAAGTAATTTTTGGGCCCACAGGTCTGATTTACAAAAATTTCCCTCTTTTATTTTCAAACTAAGCAAAGTAAAAACTTCAGAAGGCCATAACTTTCAACTGGAGGCTTGGATTTGGGAAAATGAGTACTTTTAGGAAAGGGCTCGAACTCCTCTTTACATAGAAATCTTCAAAATTCATTTTTGATAAATTAGTTGTGTGAATTTTAAGAAAACGTCTTTCCTGCTATTAAAAAAGTGAATTAGACGTTTTTTACTTAACAAAATTAATTCAATCCACCATTCTTTCTTCCTCAACATGACAAACTGACATGGAGGATTACAATTGGAAATATTAGGATAGTGTTATCTTTCAAAAGTGCACCCTATAGAGAGATGGATGTAGGTGTTCTAAGCTTGTAAAGTTTATCTCTCTCTGTCGTAGATACAATGGGGGGTTTAAGGGTAAAAGATGACTATAAAAAATGAATTAAAACTAAGGTGATACACCAAACTTGTATGAGGTCTTTGACTGAGTACATACACAATTGATATGGAATGAACTTCTGATGCACATGCCAACAAATTTCTGAAGATAATTAAGGGTAAACACTTTGATGTATTGAGGGATAGAATCACAACAATACTACTAAGTTACACATACACATTAATATCATGCAGAGATTACTGAATTTGCAACAGGGTAAGATGATTAATTAGGGAATTCAACATTCACAAGATTAATGGAAAACATACACAAGACTACAAATAATTGGAAAGGTAGAAAATACTTCACATTCAAAGGGAAAAACTGGTAGAAAATTGCTTCAGCACTCATGTATCTAAAAATTCCTCTTTGTGCTTTGCCAAGGCACACAATATATAGCAAAATTGATTCACCCACCCTTCCTAAAAATAGACTAAGGTTGTACTCACCCATGCATCCTATTTTTATCCTTTATTTAATATTAAATAAAGGAATAAAATAAAGCAAACTAGTACAAAGAGGCATTAATAGCCTTTGATTACATACAGTCAAACTGAAGTTGACTTTTATATTTTTAGAAAAGCATGGGTGAATAATTTGCTAATAATAAACCTTGCTTGATGAGAAAGTCTCCTTCTAGGTGCATGCAAATTTGTCTTCTTATCTATTCTGTCCTTTTGTGAAGGCATGCAAGAAATCATCTCCCTGTGAGTGAGAAAAATAAATTCCATTAATCTGCAATACTTGCAAAAATAATCACCCATGCATCCACTTGATGGGGACCACCTCCAAGCTTAGGCTTTGATGTTGACATCTCCATGCATAATTTTGTCCTCTTATGGTCACATGTGAAATTTCAACCTCTGCAAGCAAAATAATACCTTTGTTTTAAGCTCCCATATGAGAACCACCTTTGATGTTGACCACTTTAAGGGTACGAGGTATTTAGCCAATTTTCAAGGTAAAATATTTCAATTTTATCATTAGCCCCTTCATGATTACATGTCAAACATATTCCTTGTCTTCTCTGACTTGTGCATGTGAATAATATTCCATCATGACTAAGGTGGTAATAATAGATCAGGGGTCAAATAATGTTGACCATGCACTTCGGTATAGTC
This sequence comes from Taxus chinensis, assembly GCA_019776745.2. Taxonomy (NCBI): domain Eukaryota; kingdom Viridiplantae; phylum Streptophyta; class Pinopsida; order Cupressales; family Taxaceae; genus Taxus; species Taxus chinensis. Next base: position 613,921,225 of record CM034153.1, read on the forward strand.
TTATCCTAACATGGACTCCTCCTACACATATTATGATTAAATAATCATTTAGCTTGTTTTACATGGCAAAAATTTATGAGGCCTTCTTTGAATTTGAATCAGATCATTTCGTATACTATGTTGTTGAAAACATAATAATTTAAATGATAATTTTGTCCCCTCCTCTACAATGGCATACCCCTCGAGATTTTTTGGTGGCTCTTCTTTCAAGACTAACCTGAGTGGAGTTATGGTTTTTGTGGCTTCGACACGTACATACCTTTTGACCATGGTTTGGTTGAGTTTGGTTGAGTTAACATTGATTATGACTGCTTCTTGATCATTGATTGAATGTACCTTGATCGTCTCCACCATGGATCTGTAGCTTGGTAGTTGGCTCTTTGACCATGGTTAAGTTTCGTTAACTCACTTCTTGAGCTCGTGTGGTAAAAGTAACTCAAACCCTAATGATCGTTCCATTTTTGCTCTTGCTCTCTTGGTGAAGCCCTGGAAATTTTTTTGCATGACTGCCATTGTTGAAGCTTTTGAGCTTGATTCAGTTCCTTTTTCAGTCTCTACAGTGAACTTTACAAGCATATATCTGATTCTTCTACAATTTTTTAACCTTTTTGGGTTCTGCGCATTGTATTTTCTGCTCTGAAGCTTTTTTCTTGAGGTTTTACCTATGTAAAGAAAAATCCTTCTATATTTTCATCTTTATGAACTTTGAGAGATTCCGGTAATGAATGGGTGCCATCGTGAAGATTTGGGGCTCTTCTTTACGAATTTGAGTTCTCTACATTTTTAGCATGAAGTTTGCATTCTATTGGGGTTCGTCCTGGAGGGTTTTTAGTATGCTCGAACCCTTGCTTTATTTTGTTCCACGACCATAACTTGTTCATGGAGATTGTTCTGAGCATTTTCTTTTCCATTCTTTGAGCTTTCTGTGATCTTCTGGTCTAAAGCCCTCTGTGTGATCTCTTGGCCACCATTGATAAGAACTCGAAGCTTCACTACTTGATGATGGGTTTGTCTTGATACTTACTGGAACATTTTACTTTTGACAAGGTAAGCATGTTTTGGACTCGAGCTCTCCTGGGTAATCCTTTGTCTGTCATTTTTTGAGATCTCTCATTTTTCAATTCAAAAACGACACCATATCTTCTGTATTTACCTTAAATAGAAATGGGTATTGTTCTTTCTATTCTAAATGATAAATATGAAGCTTCGTTGATGAAGGGTTTTCTCTATTCGTGCATATTCTGTCTTCAATTCCAGATCTGGACATTTTTGAGATCTCTGGTTTTTGAACTTGTTCATTTTCTTTCGATTTTGTAATCTTCTTTGAAGATTTTAATGGCCTCTGGAACTCTGTTTAATTTTTGATCCATCATGTTTCCATTTCAAGGTGTTTTACGTATTAGTTTTCCTGGTCGGGTTTATCGCTTTGGCTTATGGGAACATTTGATATGGCCGTATTAGTTGAAACTCACTTCACATTCTTTTATACCTTGCACTACCCGATTCGAGCTGACCTTGTACTCACCGAGTTTGAAGCTTGTGTTTGATCCATTTTAAGAGTTTTTTCAGTGCTCTGTTTCCATGCTTATAGCTGAGTTCAGCCATGACTGAGAGCCATATCCTTTGAACATTATGTCACTGTCTGATATGAAGTGATAATTGGGTTTGATTTTCACTATAATCAAGTGTCATGAATGTACAATTCAAAATTTTGTTTCACTTTGTTGTATCTGCCTTTCACTGTAGATTTTCTGCATGATAGTTACTCCACCGGGAAATTTGTAAATACCTCAGACCCTCTATTTGTACTTTAGAGCATGTGTATGCTCCTGATTTCAAGCATTACTCAGTGTAGAGGGTTTGTAAAATGAAACTCCATTAGTATATGTTTCTGTTTTTGTTTCATCCCTCTACCACTGGTAATACTGCTCTGTCACCATGGAGATTTGCATTGGATCTGGGCATCTTTCATGGTTTTCTGTGTTTTTGTCTTTGACTGAAAATTTTGTAGAAAAACTTATTGGGTTTGAACTCAGCTTCATCTGCATGATTCTTCTATATCGTTTCTTGTGAGCTTCTGGGTATTTTGATTTTCATATACTCTGCACTGTATCATGATCTTTGTACTTTAAGACTGTACTTCGAGATGTAAGTCTTTAATATTCTTGAATCTGTATCAATGTTTCTGAGTTGAAATGTTTCAATCATGTTTCTTTCAAAACAATTGAGGATTTTACAAAGCATTATGGCTTGGATTCCTGAAATCTGGAATATAAAGTTCCTCTGGAGTTTGTCTTATTTTACCATTCTTTTCTGCTGTGCCATTTGCTACCTGATTTTGGTTGTGAACTCTATAATTCCTTAGTCATTTTGTGAGAAAAAATTGAACTGAAGCAATGCTCTTTCCATCATAAGTTGTTTTACTTCATAAACTGTAACCTTACATAGTCCATTTCAGTTTATAATGAAAATGCATACTTTTGATCTTAATAAATGATGCAGAAAATTTGAGTTCCATTTCTACTTTCAGATGATGATATTATGTACTTGTTCCTATCTACTGTAATTGATTGTACCTTTTAAACTTCAAGCTTTTAAATTTTCTTTTCATCGGCATAACTGTGTGTCTTTACTTGGAATGAGAAAGGAAGATGAACAATGTTGTTAGGTCCTTCTTTGTTGTTGGTCTCGAATTGTATATTGTGTAAATGCTTCTTTATTCATTCTGTACTGATTTCAAGTTCATTATTTGAAAGCACACCTACTCAAAGCTGTGAATACAACAAGCATGAAATCCGGAGCCTTGATGATCCTTTATTTCCCTTTTCAGGTACAATGCAACAACTAGTGAAGATGGTGGAGAGGGGAAGCGAGGACAAATTCAACCCAAACTGATGAAAATCCATAGGCAATGATGGATTTCATCCTTTCTTTGTTCACAACTTTACGTATATGTCCTTTCATTACATGCAATTGATTTTAGAGTTATTTCCATGGCTTGTGTGGGTTCACTATACTTTTATTCCATATGAATAGATGAACTATTTTCATGTAATGAGATGTATATCTTTCCTTTCTGTACTTTCTTTCATTTGAATGGATAATAATGAACTTGTACACTCAAAACACTTAAATAATTCACTTAATCATGGAAATAAATTAAAATCAAATGTACCTTTTGATGTTCATTGGATGACTGAAATTTATTTGCACCCTGTCCTTCAAAGCTACAACCTGTCCGTAGCTTTCAGAACTTCATATATGATACATGTTGCCCTTCCTACCTTCCTCAGGGCCCTGCAATGGTCGTTTACAGCTGTTGCACAATTCTGACGAGGGTTTCAAATGGAATGGATGCATCTATGAGGCATGACATTCTTTAACTATACCCAAGTTGTAATTTTAATCTAAAATGACTTCCAACTATCCAAAACCAAACAATTAAAAACTATATCCTTTTTCTGAGATGGCTGTCCCAAACATAGCCAAACTCGTAACTCGACCAATCTGAGAAACTTAAAAGTTTCGAGTTGACCTTTTTCACACAGGGTGCAAAAAATGTCAACAATTCTGGCAATCCTGCGGGGAAAACTACCTGCTAGCTTATAGACTAGGGCCTTGCTCTTGTCCATTGGGCATGGAGTCAAATGTATACAACCAAAACTTTCCTTTTCCGAAAACACACCCAAACTGGAAAGGATCTAGTGAACCAGATCACGTGCAAGAATGCACTTATTGAATTGAAAAATGCAATGCACATGAACTGCACTTATTGAAAGGGAAATCCTAATCTACCCTATTCTAACCAGCTGCAAATCGAGGCTAAATAATACCTAAGATAGGCAATGAAAAATAGCTTCCTTTTCTCTAGAACCAAGACGATGAATTCAACTTGCAAAACAAGTAGCATGAAAAAACTGAAAATGAGATGTGTACCTTGAATTTGTTCCAAAACATAGCCCAAAACACAAAGAATCTTTCTAATTGATCTGTAAACTATTCTAAAGGGCTTTGGAACTAATTGTTGAGTATCTAACACTCATTCTTAGGCTCTGATACGAGCATGAATTCTAGTATTTCCATGGCATGTTGTGAACCAATGAGATACCGAATAGGACATGGCATCCAAATAGCTGAAAAGTCTATTCTTCTAGTCTTGTACTGAAAAATGAACCTTATTTTCAAGCAGGTAGGGTTCTTTCTGAAGTTGTTTTGAAGGATCTTCTGAGAACTGATCTACCTCTATAAACTATTGTATATTCCTTTCGACAATCTGAAACCAATCTAAAAAAAATTCAGCCTCTTCAAGTTGTTGTATATCATCAATCATAACATCGTGAAGATGATGAGAAGGTTGTTCTCCTTCTTTAAACTGTTTGAAAATATTTTTAGAGTATTCAAATTGTTGTTCATCATTTCAGTCTATTGATCCACTACTACCAAGACTGACATTTTAGTAGCAATTTCAATTTTTTTCACTATATCCCTTCTTACAATGTTCTCTAAACATTTTGTCTCCTCCTTAATAAAAAATAACTACTCTCGAATACCTGCTGTACAATGTAATAGTCCTTGTGAAACACTACAAGTCCCTAATAATACAACTATCTCCATGCATACATCACAATGAGGGTCTTCACACTAAACTATTTGATCATGATTATCCTGAAACTGATTTGTTTCTTTTTGGTCATCAACCATGGAAACTAATAAGCTACAAACCAAGTGCTCGTTCCTTAGATCAACTGATTTATCTTCAGAAATTATTTGCAAATTTCCTTCAGGTTCTATCAACTGGAATGAATTAGTAGTTTGTATGAGTATGGTGCTTTCATGCATGCTATTCTTGGAACACAAAGACTATTGATCATCCTTAATCTGATTTAGATCTGCTGAAAAATTAGACTGTACCTTTTGAATGGGTTTCTCCTCTAATTCTGGAGTATGATCAAACTGAAATTTAGAAGCCCATTGCTCTATGTTCTGTAAAAACTCCAACTTATTGTTTTCTTCAGCTGGTTGTCCCTCCTGAATGATATTATGATCCTCTTTTTCCTAGATTGGAAGTATGAGTAAAGGAGTTGTGGGACTAATCTCAGCCTTAACTGGAAATTCCTTAAAGAGAAGTTAGGGTACAAAATCTACTTTTAGGACAGCATCTGCACTCTAATTTGGACACTTTATTTTGGATTCAATGCATGATTGCGGGGTAGGAAAAGTAGGAATTGCAGCAGCCTGATAATTTAAAATTTGATGAATGGGTTTCTTTGGCTGATAAGGGGAACATATAGGCATTGAATTCTAATAGGGAAGGTAAGTGGGAAAAATCTTTTGATAGGGTTCCATAACTTGATGCCTATCAGTTTTCACTACTAATGATTTCTCGTATAGTTCGTTGAGAGCTAAAAATGATTGCTTAAGTTCATTAAGCTCAATTTCAAGATCTCTTCACCTTTCACATTCAACTTAACCCTTTAGATAAATTTGACCTTGAAGAACATAATGATCATCATATTGACAATCATATTGGTTTCTAAGGTTTGGGTCATAAGGATATTCATTCTGATAGGGGTTATGAAACTGGTCTGAAGGGGAAATTAGATAAAAGGGTTGCTGGATTGGCTAATAATACTGCTGAAAATGAGGGTTCATGGCTGCAGGACCTCATAAAATAGTGAAAATATAAAAAATAGGTCCGCTGCTCATAAAATGAATGATAATAACAAATAAATAGATATGATTTTCTTGAAAAATACCTGAAACTATAGCTGAAAATTTTATGATGTTGTTAAGTGTTGACCTACTTTGTCTGTATCTGCCTTTCGTCCTGTAGATTTTTTGCATGATAGTTGCTCCACCTGGGAACTTTGTAAACACCTCAGACCCTCTATTTGTACTTCAGAGCATGCGTATGCTTCTTATTTCAAGCATTACTCAGGGAAGAGGGTTTGTAAAATAAAAATCCATTAGTATATGTTTTTGTTTTTGTTTCATCCCTCTACGGCTGGTAATACTACTCTATCGCCATGGAGATTTGCATTGGATTCGGGAATATTTCATGGTTTTTTTGTGTTTTCTTTTCTTTGACTGAAAATTTTGTAGAAAAAATTATTGGGTTCGAACTCAACTTCATCTACATGATTCTTCTATATCGTTTCTTGTGAGCTTCTAGGTATTTTGATCTTCATATACTCTACACTGTATCATGATCTTTGTACTTTAAGACTGTACTTTGAGATGTAAGTCTTTAATATTCTTGAATCTATATAGAAATGTTTCTGAGTTGAAATGTTTCAATCATGTTTCTTTCAAAACAATTGAGGATTTTACAAAGCATTATGGCTTGGACTCCTGAAATTTGGAATATAAAGTTCCTCTGGAGTTTGTATTATTTCACCATTATTTTTTGATGTGCCATTTACTACCTGATTTTGGTTGTGAAATCTGTAATTCATTGATGAAGGGTTTTCTCTGTTTGTGCATAATTCCTTAGTCATTTTGTGAGAAAAAATTGAACTGAAGCAATTCTCTTTCCATCATAAGTTTTTTTACTTATAAAATGTAACCTTACATAGTCCAATTCAGTTTATAATGAAAATGCATACTTTTGATCTTAATAAATGATGCAAAAAACTTGAGTTCCATTTATGCTTTCAGATGATGATATTCTAAACTTGTTCCTATCTGCTGCAATTGATTGTACCTTTTAAACTTCAAGCTCTTAAATTTTTCTTTTCATCAACATAACTGTGTCTTTACTTATTTGGAATGATAAAGGAAGATGAACAATGTTGTTAGGTCCTTCTTTTTCACTAGTCCCAAATTTTTTATTGTGTAAATGCTTCTTTATTCATTCTATATTGATTTCAAGTTCATTATTTGAAAGCACACCTACTCAAAGTTTTGAATACAAGAAGCATGAAATCTTGAGCCTTGACGATCCTTTATTTCCCTTCTCAGGTACAATGCAGCAGTTGATGAATATGGTGGAGAGGGATAGTGAGGACAAACTGAACCCAAACTGATGAAAATCCAAGCACTGATGGATTTCATCCTTTCTTTGTTCACAAATTTACGTATATGTCCTTTCATTGCATGCACTTGATTTCAGAGTTATTTCCACAGCTTGTGTGGGTTCACTGTACTTTTATTCCATATGAATAGATGAACTATTTTTCGTGTAATGAGATGTATATCTTTCCTTTCTGTACTTTCTTTCATTTGAATAGATAATAATGAACTTGTACACTCAAAACACTTAAATAATTAAGTTAATCATGGAAATAAATTAAAATCAAATGTATGTTTTGATGTTCATTGGATGACTGAAATTTATTGTGCACCCTGTCCTTTAAAGGTACGACATGTCTGTAGCTTTCAGAACTGCATATCTGATACATGGTGCCCTTCCTCCCTTCCTCAGGGCCCTGCAATGGTTATTTATAGATGTTACACAGTTCTGACTAGGGTTTCAAATGGAATGGCTACATCTATGAGGTTTAGCTGGACCCAAGTTGTAATTTTAATCTAAAATGAATTCCAACTATCCAAAACCAAACAATTAAAAAATATATATTTTTCTGAGATGGCTATCCCAAACATAGACAAACTCGTAACTCAACCAATCTGAGAAACTTAAAATTTTTGAGTTGACCTTTTTTGCATAGGGTGCGAAAAATGTCAACAGATGGATTTTGCAAGGTTTAATTGATGGATTGATTTTCAAAATGAGTTCCCCCCTTTTATTGCAACACGTATGAGTTTTTTTTTCCTAAGTTTGATTAACTGAAGTCTGATAAATTTTCTTAAGCAATTCAACTATTTGAAAATCATTTTTATCTTCCTTATCTTACATTATTATTTCAATTTGTCTTTCAAGTTGTAGAGTACTCTGTAAATTTTTCTAATAAATATTTACAGTTTTACAGTGAATCCAAATAGAAAGCATACTTAAAATTTGAATGGATCTAATTTTCATTATCATCCCATAAATATTTAAATTCATTCAAATCTAATTTACAAAGTTTAACTTTACTCCAATCCATGTGTGAAAACCCAAAATATAGTTCTACTTTCGAAACATGCATTTCAAATGAAATAGAGAATTGTAATATTTCTTCATACGTATTTCTTTTTCAATTTTCGAACAAAGATTTCATAATATATTTCAAACACAGATTTCAAATGAAAACCGTATCATTTGAGGTAACTAAAACAACTTCTATTAAACTCCAATAATTCTTTTACAACTTCCTTTTTCACTCATCAAATACAACTTATAGAATATACATCTCTCACATTCAAATGTAGGTTCCATTTCCAAAAACATAGAAACTTTCCACCACAAATAATATTATAATGCCATCCACTTGAAGTGGGAAATTTCACAATAAGGAACCTAAGGAGAAACTGAAAAAATTGTCTTCATCCTCAGCGCCAGAACAACAACAAGAAGATCCAGCATATATCTTTTGATCACAATTAAAAAGCAGGAGAGGCAATCCTCTCTACCCAACCAAGAATTCCAATGAATAGGAGAAGCCGTCCTCCTCATTGGCCCCCAAGTCCCAACCATAAAGAAATAAGAAATGTATTTCAACTCATGGCAACAAATAGACTTCCATAACACAAAAACAATTTTCACATATAGAACACAGTCCAAATACATACTACAGTTTGCAACCATAGGAAGTGTTATCACCAAAAAACAACACTCTCCAATTTTTCATGCCCGTGTGAATGAGAAACCAGTTTTTTTGGGTAACATTGGACCATCTCTAAAGTTGTGGAACTTGCTACTTGAGATGGACCTCCATAGAAGGTTGGTTCCTCTACCTAATCCCAACACTAAACTACTCCTAAGGAAGGAAATGTGACTATCTACTGCTAATATAACAATTCCAAGGGACCAAGGAGAGAGAGAGAGCATGGAAATTAACAAATCCTACACTACAGAGGTGATAGCACCAAGAAATTGGGGTGAAATATCCTATTGAGGGAGAATACAGAAAGAAAATGGAGTTGAGAGAGGTCGGACCAATGTGACACAAACCCAAATATTCATTTACCACTGAATCTCCATGAAACACAACATATTGCACCTATAAATGAGACATACATGCACAAAGAAACAACAAAAAAAATATAAGGGCAAGGAAATACAACAAAACAATGGAAGGGTTGAAAGAACACCACAAACACAATTTTATTGCTCTTATAATATGCACATTCCATTACATTGTTGAAATACAGGCACAAATAAACTTTCTAGGCCCATGAGAGGGTTTTTAGCTCAGTGGTGTTGAGAAACAAATTTTACATAATTTCCCACATCCTAGAATATCTCCCTTCTCAAATGAGAAGTGTTTACAATATATAGAAAATGAAATGAGAGAAATAGAAAGAGTGAAACTCGTATTTCTTCTCTCACCAACAAACAACTACCATGAAATTGTCTAAAAATGGTATGGGAACCCTTAAAATCATCTTACATATGTACTTTAGCTTCTGGAAGAAGAAATGGGGTGTCATACTTCATTGATTGCGGTGGTTGGGCCCTGAACTATGTATTTCCGTGCTGGAGACATTTTCCAATTTTTTTGCACATATAACCTTAGTGAAACTAAGAAATATTATTCCAATTACATAGATGGCATTTATACCTTTCCAATGATATAAAGTTTGTCAAATTTTGAGCACTGGATCAAAAGTTATGCCCACTCAAAGTTTTCACGCAAAAACTGTCATTTTCCTTTGTTCCGCAGATTTTCCAGTTTTCTGCAACATTTCACGGATTTTCTGCAGAAATTTTTATGGCTTTGTTCTACGGATTTAGTTCTACATATTTTTCCATGGACTTAGTTCTGTAGATTTTTTTGTAGAATTTATTCTGTGGCTTCTGCAGACCTTTTCTACAGCTTCCGCGGATTTCTCTACGGCTTTTCTGTGGCTTCTTTGGACTTTTTCTGCGGCTTTCGCGGCTTTCTCTGAGGCTTTTCTACGGCTTCCATGGAATTTTTCTGTGGCTTCCATAGATTTCTCTGTGGCTTTTCTGTGGCTTCCAAAGACTTTTTCTGTGGCTTCCATAGATTTCTCTGTTGTTTTTCTGCGGCTTTCACAGACGTTTCTTTGCAACTTTTCTGTGGAATTTATTCACTAACTCCTTAGAATTTTCTTAGAATGGGGACTTAGAAAAAGGAATTAGAGTGCCCCAAAACCAAATTTTCTTGATCTCACTCAATTTTTCTAAAATTTAGCCGAGAAATGAACTCATTTCCCTCTGAAAAACCCAGGTTTAATCATGAAGCTCTATCAACTGCCCAAGTCCAGTTTTCTCCTGTTGTCCATTTTACCAAAGGGGGTGAGAATGGATAACAATTTGGTGACTCACGGGGACATCTCCCTGCTAGATCAAGTGATCACTAGCCATAAAGTATCCATTGGGCATGGAGTCAAGCCTGATAAACACAATTTTGATCTGAATCTCTAAAATCTGGTCCCTGAGCCACTTAAAACATTACTGGAATTGGAGTTGATCTCACCAAAAGCTACCTCCAATGGACTATGCAAAAGCAATAAAGTGGCACCAAAACTATGTACAGACTAAAAATTATACATACCCCAAGTGGGATATGCAGAGTGTACAAAAGCACTTATTCTGCTAAAAGAAAACCTACCTACTCTACTTTAACTGGAAGCAAAGGTGAACTCAAACAAATCCTGCAGCTGGTTGTGCAAAATAGCTTCCTTTATTCATAATGGGAATCCACTCAAATGATTTGGAGCTGATCATGGCTGGTTGGATGAGTGGAAAATTAATAAGAAGCTATTCTTCTACCCAAATTAGTAAGGTGTCAACCAAAAAACAAATTGAATACCTCTTTTAGTTGCTCTGCATTTGGATTGAAGAGGTATGTCAGCTGATCCTTTGTACTTTGTAGCACATCCTCATGCTTAGAAGCAAGCATGATTGGTTTTGGCTTCCCCCTTGGCTCCAATGAAGCCAAGTACCTGATAGGGCATGGTCTAATCCATTTGATATTCTATTTCTCTAATTTCTAACTCCAAGAATGGAGTTTTCTTGTCGACCTTCTTGAATGGATGGTGTGGAAGAAGTTATGAAGTTCTCCTACTCTTTCTCTCCTTCCTCCAATGAAGAATATGGAAGATTAATATCTTTCAACATTGATTCCAAAAGGCTGTTATAAAATACAGGCTGCTACAAATGAATGCTCTCCTTCATGGCAGCAGGTTCTTGTGTTTGGAAGATGGATGATGAAGGATAAAGAAATGTGATTTCAACTGGTTCCTCTCCATCAAAACAATCCTCCAAATCAGATAGATAAACTGCCTCATTTCTGTCCTGCTGCAAATGCTTAAGCTTTTCCATGGTGTTCTTTTAATTTGCAACTTGATCACCATGGTTATCTTCATTCTCAGAGATGAGGTTTGAAAAATCAAACTCCTCTTCAATATTGGAGCTTAAACATAATGAATCAGAAGGAAGAACTAAAGGTTCTCCTATGGCCTACTCTATGTTTGAAGCCTTTGGATCTGCATTTCTCTCCTCTATAACTAGAATGTACTCTTCTTTCAGATTTGAAGCTACTTCTCCTTCATCTGTTGCTTGAAGACAATCTTTCTCTTGAATGACCTCTTCCTCTAGCATGAAGTTTGACAAATCAAGCTTTTCAATCTTCTGCTCTAGAGGATAAGTTGGAACTGCAATATCTCTTTTAGATCTTTCCTCCATCATGGATTCATTGATCAAATCAGCCCCTTCAAATAAGAGAAAAAATGTATCAATTATGCTTACTTCTTCTGCTGTTGCAAAAACTTACTTGATCTCATCCATTTGCTGCTCAAAAATGGGATTTTGAGCTAGTTGTTCCTCTCCTTCCATGGCGAATTGTGAAACTTCAGTTGGATCAGAATTATTTTCAAACAAAGTGCCAACATAGACACTACATCCTGAGCAAACTGATTGCTGATCTACTCCTTTTCTTTGCTCTTCTTCTGCTGCAACAAAATCAGTCCTAACCACCATTGACTCTTCATCTTTTTCCTCCTTTATAGGCTTCACTAGCAAAGAATTTTTCTCAATCCCATATCTAAGAGCCAAGATTACTAAACTCTCAATCATTCCTTCTTCTTGCTATCATTCATGACTAATTTTTGTAATTTCTACTTTCCTACATGGAATTGGGAAGGCAAGAGGAGAAATAGAATGGGATTCAATCATTTGTGCATTTGTTGGTGGTGGTGGTAGGGATGGAACTTCTTGTTTCTTTGGGGGAAGGAATTATTTTAGCTCTTGTGGAGGGGATTTGGATTTGGAAGAGAATAGAGCAGAGAAGTTGAGATGGGATGGGGGGACTAGGAGATGGAGAAATGGAATCAACTTTTGAAACATCAGATGGGAAGTTTGAAACTTGACATTGCTGAAATGGTAAAGCTTGAGAGGGTGAAAAAGAAAGACAAGGAGTTGTTAAATGACTTACCCATTGACAAGGTTGATTCATACTTTTCTCATATGCTTCTATCTCCTCAATCCATTGTGCAAATTGAGGCAGCATTTCAACCATGAAGTCCAGCTTCTCTTGAGGGCTATAATGCCTTGGAAAAGGTCCCACCCATGGACAAGGTGCTTCACAACCGATTCCAAATGCTTTCATTTGTGCTTGAGCCCTAGATTTCACCATGCCAATCTCCATTTTTTGGATCTTGTCCAAAAGATCAACATATTGCATTTGAATTTCTTCATTGTATGCATACCCCTGCTCTTGGGAAGATCCATAGCCAAACTAATTTTGGAAATTGCTGCTCATATGGGTATGCATGCTGACCTTGAATATGTTCAAAATGCTGATTTGAAGGAGTTGTAAAGCATGTTGGAGGTGGAATTGAATGGCATTGCTGCTGTAAATGTGAATTCCATGATGGAAATGAAGTCATGATTGCACAACCTCATGGAATGGAAAAGGATGGAAGAGATGGAAAGAAGATTGGATGGAAAATAAATAAAAATGAATGGAAATAAGGTCTTCAACTTTAGAGATAGGTTGCTGATCAGATGGAGTTGCCAGATGTGCTTTGCATGTGCCTCCATAGGTTGAATCTCACTAATAACACATCAACCTAATGAAATGAAGTGGTAAGGTGCTTCAAACCTGTCCCACTGGGCGTGTCAGAACTGTTATCATCAAAAAACAACACCCTCTGATTTTTCATGCCCGTGTGAATGAGCAACCGATGTTTTTTTGGTAACATTGGACCATCTCTCAAGTTGTGGGACTCGCTACTTGAGATAGACCTCCAGAGAAGGTTGGTTCCTCTACCTAATCCCAACACTAAATTAATCCTAAGGAAGGAAATGTGACTATCTACTCCTAATCTAACAATTCCAAGGGACCAAGGAGAGAGAGAGATCATGGAAATTAAGGAAAACCTACACTACAGAGGTGATAACACTAATAAAATGGGGTGAAATATCCTGTTGACGGAGAATATAGAAAGAAAATGGAGTTGAGAGAGGCCAGACCAATGTGACACACACCTAAATATTCATTTACCACTAAATCTCCATGAAACACAACATATTGCACCTGTAAATGAGACATACATGCATAATAAAATAACAACAAAAATAGAAGGGCAGGGAGATACAACAAAACAATGGAAGGGTTGAAAGAACACCATGAACACAATTTTATTGCTCTTAGAATATGCACAGTCCATTACATTGTTGAAATACAGGCACAAATACACTTTCAAGGCCCATGAGAGGTTTTTTAGCTTAGTGGTGTTGAGAAACAAATTTTACAAAGTTTCCCCCACATCCTAGAATATCTCCCTTCTCAAATGAGAAGTGTTTACAATATATAGAAAATGAAATGAGAGAAATAGAAAAGAGTGAAACTCATATTTATTCTCTCACCAACAAACAACTACCATTAATTTTTCTGAAAATGGTATGGGAACCCTTAAAAATCATCTTACATACGTTACATTAGCTTCTGGAAAAAGAAATGGGGTGTCATACTTTGTTGATTGTGGTGGTTGGGCCCTAAACTGTGTATTTTCATGCTGGAGACATTTTATAATTTTTCACATATGTAACCTTAGTTAAAATAAGAAATATTATTCCCATTGCATAGAGGGAATTTATACCTTTCCAATGATATAAAGTTTCTCAAATTTCGAGTACTAGATCAAAAGTTATGCCCATTCGAAGTTTTCAAGAGAAAACTGTCATTTTCCTTTGTTCCGTGAATTTTCCAGTTTTCTTCAACATTTCACGGATTTTCTGCAGTCTTTGTTCTGTAGAATTTTTTATGGCTTTGTTATGCATTTTTAGTTCTACATATTTTTCCATGGACTTAGTTTCCGCGGATTTTTTCGTGGAATTTATTTTGTGGATTTTTTTGCGGCTTTCGCAGACTTTTCTGCGGCTTCCACGGATTTCTCTGCGGCTTCAGCGGATTTCTCTGCGGCTTCCACGGACTTTTTCTGTGGCTTCCATGGATTTCTTTGCGGCTTCCGTGGAATTTTTGTACAGCTTCCATGGATTTATCTGTGGCTTTTCTGTGGCTTCCGCGGATTTATCTGCTGCTTTTCTGCGGCTTCCGCGGACTTTTTCTACGGCTTCTCCAGATTTCTCTGCAGCTTCCCCGAACTTTTCTTTGCATCTTTTATGTGGAATTTATTCACTAAATATTAACCATTTAACCTACCTGGAAAAATGATGTATGTCAAACCTATGTTTTTTAAGGAACCCTCTCACAATGAATTTTGCTAAGAGCAAGAGTAAAAAAATTCCAAATTTTTGGACTTCAGGGGTTTTTCCATTTTGTAGTTTTGAAGCTAAGTTTCGGAGTTGCATTTGATTTTTTTGAAGTCCGAAACTCTAAAATTCCAAATTTTAGACTTTCAAGTTTTCAAAATTTCAGAAATTTTTGGCTCTTTTGTTTAAATCCAACTAAGACTTCCGAAGTCTGAAACTCTGAATGTACAAAATTTCAGATTTTCGGGTTTCGGGGTTTTTGGATTTCTTCGAGTCATTTTAGGATTTTCACTTGTTTTTTTTCCAAATTCCAAAACTCCGAAAGTCTGAATTTTGGACTTTTGGGTTTTTGGGTTTCAAACTTTTAGTTGCCAAATTATCCTTTGCTTCCCCATTTTTTACGAAGTCTGAAATCCTGAATTTCAGAATTTCAGGTTTTTGGGTTTCGGAGCTTCAGAGGTTTAAAGGAGTGATTACTTCTCACCTACCTCCGTATGGATCAAATTTTTTACCATTAATGTCAGGATTTCTATATAAACGTGGATTTTTTACTTTTATTTTTTCCCTGACACATTCACTCTGACATCTCATTCTTGTCCTTTTCGGTGTCCTTTTCAAGATATACTTTTGGTTTTACTTTCTTTTGGTTTTTAGCTCTTTTTCCTCCTTTCTTTTCTCCATTTGGGTTTCCTTTTGTTTCCCCTCTATATTTTGATTCCCCTCTATATTTTCTTGTGCTATCTTTCTTTTTACCTTGTTTTGCTGTAGAGGTTTTTCTAGGTTTTTAAGTATGGGGATCTCTCTGAGTTCCTCATACTTCCCCCTATTTCTCAAAATCCACTTTGGTTTTTTAACACGTATTTTTACAGTTACTTCAGAGATCATTCAGATCCATCTTATCTTTTAACACGTATTTTTACAGTTACTTCAGAGATCATTCAGTAGTGTCTTTTGGAAAAATTTCATTTCGGAGAATTCCTAAAAAAATCACAAGGCTAGAAACTACGTGGGATAAAATTTTCAGGTTTTTAGATATTCCATTTTCAAAATCCACTTTGGTTTTTTGAATTTCAGAGAATTAGAGATTCTAGTTTTAGGTTTTCAGATTTTAGAGAATCAAAGATTTAAGTTTTGGGATTTCAGATTTTGGGTTTTCGGAGATTCCAGTTTCAGGTTTTCAGATTTCAGAGGATTGGAGATTCAGACTTCAGGTTTTCGGAGAATTAGAGATTTCATATTTTCAGGATCCTTGACTTCAGAAAAACTTTTCCAAGGTTTTCTTTTAGTGTTTTCTTTCATAATTTTTCAGTTTGGGTTTTCAGAGTCTTCCTGATCTCAAATTTTCAGAGCTCTATAGGAATTCAAACTCCTAAAACACAGGTTTGATGTCTGCCTCTACTTCAAAAGGGAAAGATAAGATGAAGTACACATTTCTTGGAGTTTCTCCTCAATGCTGCTTAACCTCTGATTTGGGGAAATATCAGGGACACCGATCTCAGGAAGATTGATCTTCTTGAGTTCTAGGAAAGATTAAAGGCCCCAAAGAAGAAGCCATGGATGTAGGCCATATTTGATAGTGGTCTTGCTCTTGCCGCTAGTTTTCCCACATCCGTGCAATACCTGGAATTTGTTCTAGCTGCAACAGCTCACTATGACGAAGACTCTATGTCGATAAGAGATAGCAATGATAAGGTTGTAATTTTTCTGGACCCAGATTTCTTTGAGGACTTGTTCAAAATTCCAGATGTATAAGATTATGCCACTATCTTACCTGAGATAGCATTTGAGCACTGGGATAAAAAGCAGGAAGTATGCTCGAAGGTTATGATGAAGTCTTACCTAACTAAGAATTTTTCCAAATTGCCCAAGACTATACATCGATCAGATTTTATTCAGGAGTTCAACGACCTCATTATATTCTTGAGAAGAGTTTCAGGTCTTCCGTCTATTAAGGAATTGCAAGAATGGATGTTCTTGTACATAACAATGATCAAGAAGAATGATGAGTTTATACGATGGTGTGAACATATTAACTGTAATATCCGCTACCAGTTGGGCAAGGTGGCAGAGACTAAATCCTTCTACATGACATCTTTCCTAGTGTATGTAGCTTCTTCTATGGGGGATTTTGCAGGGTTAAACACCAGGGATGTTCGTAGCACATCCTAAATATATGAATTTTATCCCCAACTTACTCTGGACAAGGGGAGAAAACACTTCCAAAGGATCAGCGATGCTTTCTTTACTATTGTCCTCTATTATTTTGACAAGCAATTATATAATTGGTGGATTTCTGATGAGGCTTCCCAAGAGGTGCGCGAATGGGGAGAAATTTACCGTGAGTTTCCCACATTCACCTATCTTTGGATTCTAGGTTTCATAGGTGCCCCTAGCAAAGTTGCCAAGGTACCCTACTGACAAGTGGATTCTTCTAGAATTGTTTTGGCAGTTGTTAGATTACCACAAAATCCAAAACAAGCATCAGAAGGTAGGGATGAATTTCCCTGTTACAATTGGAAGGTATTCTTTCCCAACTGTCCATAAGGCAAGAAACGTGGATCCTGAAATGGTTGAAGTAACCTTGTGGACCTTCCATCCATGAACTAACTTCAACTATTGGGGTAAGTTTGGGAAGATAGGGAAATCCAGTGCTCATATGCCCCAATTAGAATATATATGGATCCATTTCTGAGACAAATTAATCATATGGAAAAGGGATTATGAAAGATTAACCCTTGTTGAAGTGTGGTAGTTTGGGTTGGTTGATGTGCTAGAGGACTTACAAGATAATTATGAGGTTCTAGATGCATCATACATGGATGATGATGTCGCTAATAGACTACTCCCATTGGTTGACTTATATATAGAAGAATGCAACAATACTAAGGAAAGAGCGGGCCCCATTCTAAAAAGAACTTTCAGCTGGTTGGCCACTTTGGGAATCTCACCCAAAGGGGAAAATCAACCTTCAAAGGTAGGGCCCACATCAGCAGTACACCAACCAACACCTATAAAAGGAAAGAGATCAACCCAAAGGGTTCCCATGGTTCTAAAGAAGATCTCATTCGTGGTTGGTGGCTCATCTATTTCTAGGTCTATTGCTTCCAGGGTTACAACATCTACAGTATCTTAGATAGTGGAAGTAAGTGATTGCCTAAGTACCATTCAGGATCTATCCCACCTTCCCTTTCCTCCATTATCACTTCCAATATTAGTTCCCTCCACTTCTACCATTTCCTCTTTTCCATCTCCTTCTATGGCCCAGGTATTTTTGTCAATTCCAGTTTTATCAGCTGGGGAAAATATTGGGTCACCTATTTCTTCCTCACTTCTTTTGACACTCCCATTTTCTTCAATCTCAACTTCCAGCATCACCTTGTCAATTCCCATGGCTCTCCTCACTCCCACACCTTCCATCATTTCCACCTCTGCTCAGATGTCAGATGGTATGTCTAGCAATATTTCCTTAACTGGTACTTGAGGTATCACATTTGTTGTTCCGCCTTCCTCGGTTCTTGCTATACCAGAGTGGCTGTTTAGAAAGACTCCTAAACATAAGAAAAAGGTTCCTCTGGGAGATGTGATAGATATCAACATATTGGAGTTTGTGCCTAAAAGACAAGCCACAAGATAGAGAACCGTATCAAGTGTAATGGTTAATCCATCAGAAGAGCGCGTGATAGAAGTAGCTACCCCTATTGAGGGGAAAACTAAAAAGACTATCACAGCAGTAGATTACTGGATCTTGAATTTATCATTGGGGAAGGCTACACATGAAGGAGCCAAGAAGGATGTACATACTACTCTTAGGGCCCTTTTAGAGAAGTACGATAAAGACAAGCATGCCAAGGACGAGCTTAAGGTTAGGGTCAAATAGCTCACTGCACTGCTGCACAGAGTAACTTGGCCCACTCCCTCCACCAACATCTCAAATACTACGGCCATGAAAATCTCATCTACCATTGATGATATCTCTTATCATGAAATAAAAAATCTGGGCTAGAAAGGGAGAGCGATGAATGGATGGATGGAGAGGATCTTGCAGGAGGCCAACCCCTTGATCAAAGAAGCTATGGCTATTTTTGCTGATTTATAGATTGCAAAAACCACCATCACTAAGATGGATGAATCCCTCTCCGAAGATAATAAAAACTTGAAATTAAACTTGGCGACATGGAGTGACATAAAGAGGAATATTCTGACTTACTTTTGCAAGAGGAGGTAATTGATGATGCCTCAAAATCATTTGAATATCAAAAAGATATGGAGTTTCGGTGTCAAGTGCTGCAAGATCTAATTAAGAAGCTGGAGAATAAACAGGTGGAAATTATGGATGCTCTCAATGATATCTCTAAAGAGTTTGACAACGCCCACTGCAAGTTTTTCAATGAGAATATCAATGCTCTTCCTGAGGACTAGATCAAAGATAATTTCAAACACTTGGTGGAGCAGGGATGGCAATATTGACGAAAACTTTCAATAATGACTCCATTGATCAACTGGTTCTATGCCAAAATTTTATAGGGAGCCTAAATAAATTCATAAGTAAGCTTCGAAGGTTACCAGAAAGGATCACAAAAAGAGGATCCTAATAGTGGACATGGTGAATCACTATGCGTGTGGACCTGGAGATGACAAAATTCAGGGTATTGTCAAGCGTTACTTTGAATACAGACACCGTATGGCCACATGGGAAGAAGGGAAATAAAACTATGCAGATGAAGGAGAGGGTGAGCCAAACCAAAGATGAGCGGCCATGAAAGGACAAGTTGAGCTCTGGAAATGGTCAAAGTTGAAGGATTGACTTAGTCAACCCTTAGCAACAAATTTTCTATTTTTATGAGAGCCTGTTCGCTTTCATAAATGACATTACTATTTTTTATTTAACTGTTAGTTAAGGATCAGCTGTAATGGCTCAACCTAGGAACTTATAAATAGTGGAGTGCTCTACATTATTAGATATAGATATTTTTAGAGAGATTTTGGAGAAAGGTTTCTCTTCAAACCTGGAAGAGTGCTTTCAAAATTTTGTTGAAACCTTTTAATTTTATTCAAATTTGTTCCTTACACTTGAAGATCTGTTTTATTGTGTTGAATGATTAATCATTTCATGCCTTGTGAATGTGACTCCTTAGCATTATTTGGTTCATTTTACCTTTATTTCAGATTATCTATTTCATATTGAGAGAAGAACAGTGTGATTACTACCTATTAATTGTGAGAAAATATTTTCCTTTTGTTGATCAAGAGCTACATTATTATTATCATTCAAGTGAATAATGGACATGTGCTTGTGATTATTCCTTGATAAATTATCTGTGTGTTAAATCAAAGCTAATCCCTATATTGTGTATGTTTAAGGTTTAACAGAGGAGCGTGTGCTTCTAGTCTATGATATTTTATATCCTTTCCAAGTTGCAATAGGTGAAGGTGGTTAACGGTGCAATCCTCATACCCACCATTAACCCTTCGAGAAGTTAAATCTCCCTTTTCTTGGTGCATCACCACTTCTAGAATAGATTTTGTTTCCTTGTATTCTTATTCACTAAATCCCATGAAATGTTAGCGTAGGACTAGTTTTCCATCTCTCTTACATCGGAAGTAGTGTTGTGTTTAGTCTAGGAATAGGAATCCGACCTTCTCCGAGGGTTCACCTCGAGCCCAAGTCCCACAACTTGAGAGGTGATCCCATTGTGTCCTAATCACACCAAATGTCATGATTCAGTTCTGGCCATTCGGGGGGTGCAGTGAGTTGGTGACAAAAATTTTTGGAACACCCGGTTGGACCCAGTTGGTACCCACTCTTCTCATTTCATTAACACAAGGCACCTAGAAAATCCATCTCTTTGGATTTCAAATTTCAGTACAAAAACTCATGTGAAGGATTTGGACAAGAGCTTCTTCAAGACAGGATAATTATTCTCATACATAACTTTCTTTGTCTCCTCCAAATAGAAGGGGAAACAATATTTTAGTGTCATCAACTGCGGCTTGACCTCGTAGGGGACATTTAAATACTTTTTAATCCCCTTACCACGATACAACCAGTTTGTGAATGTCATGGCAGCCAATACTTGTCCTCCATTCAATACTAGCAGTCCCCTGCTGTTAGCACAAATAGACGTAATACCAACCGCCGCTTTGAAAATTTTACCATTTTACATGGGGGAAAATAATGTTATACCTCAGGAGCACATACTGGATGTGGCCAGCATCTACGCAATGCATAGTATTATAGAAGATAATGTGGGATTTCAACTCCTTACTACTTCATTCAAAGGTAGGGAACTTCAATGGTTCTAATGTTTAACTGCAGGATCCGTTACCAATAGGAATGATTTGGGCTCAAAGCTGTGTAAAAAAATTTGAAGATAAGAGTGATAATATTTCATTTGTGGAGCAGTTTCATACTATCAAGTGATCTTCCCAATAATATATGAGTGACTTCAACCTCCACTTTGACAGGACTTGGAAACGGATCTGAACACTTGTAAGGCCATCCCTATAAAGTGATTTTTTATATTACTTACGGGCATTGAACAGAGATGTCACTGTCATGATCTAGTCTATGGGGGGACCATGGTCCCTGATGCTTACGAAGTGGATGTACGAGCTGAGAAATACTTGATTCAAGTAGGTAAAATTGTTTCTAGACCCCCCATTCCTATTTTTGCAGAGTTGGTAGGACAACAACTAGTCTCTGCCCCAATCCCAGTTGCTTCTGTTCCAATAGCTACACATGCTTCCAATACATCAAATGATTTGGCTGAGGTAAAATCACTATTACAGACCTTTGGGAATGAACTCATAGCAATGAAAAGGTAGTAGTCCTAGTATACTCACCCCTTTCAATCCCAATATCAAACAAACCATCCTCCTTTCCAGGGGAGCGGTTAACCACAAAACCAAGCCATAACCCAAGTTGCAACTATGAAACCTTTGAACTTTCATAATCCCTCAAATGCTAGCTCATCTAGAGCCATAGTCCCGGTATAGAACAACCTCATCCAAGACTATGAATGGTGTTATCCATGTTCTCAGCCCCATAATTAGAATCTTTTCCCAAATGGAGTTTTGAGTCAATCTCTCATGGTTCAAAACATAACAAATCCACCTGAATCATCTGTTGAACCATCTAATTCAGAAGGTTAAGATCAAGCCCCTGATGAAACCACATTATTAAATTGGCAGGTAGAGGAATTTTGTGGTTTGAATACTGATTCCTCCACCATAAAATCTAACACCCATTCTAAGAAAAGGGCAATAGACGTAGGGTCACCCAATGCTGATCAGGCATCCAATTCTCAGGCCCCAAAATAGATACTAGATGATAAAGGTACGAGAAAGAAATCACCAGAAATATCCTCTAATCAAAATACAAAGAAATATGGGACGTCCAGTATCATGATACCCAATAATCACTATCCGAAGGAAGATCCCAATGTCCCAAAAGGTATTAGCAAAGTGGGAGCAATTCTGTTCAGCATAGTGGAAAAAATGAAGAAAACCAATTTGAGCGTCACAATGTGGGATGCACTTTCAATTCCTTCTCAAAGGAACTTGTTACGAGAAGCTTTAAACAACTTCAGCATTACTAATAGATCATCGGGTCAAGAAGTGATAGTGGCAACCAGTTTGCGCCAACCTGAAACAAAAATACAGGCTAAGACCAACAAGCCTCCACCATTTTATATCTCACTGATCATTGGTGACCATTTGGTGCACAATTATATGATCGATTCTAGAGCTAGTAGTTCCATGATGCCTAATAAAATCACAGATGTACTACAGATTCCATATGATCCAATTTCGAGAGGAGTTGTTCAGCTGGATGGTATTGCAGTCCAAACTGTGGGGGTTATTAAGGGGGTTCATCTCATCGTCCATGCATGTCCTAGTTTGACTTTCACACAGGATATATCCGTCATTGATCTCCCTCTGCTCTTCGACATCTACTTATTATGAGATTTTCACTGCAAAAATGGGAGGATATTTGTCATCAGACTAGTCACATATGATCTTGAGGACTCATTATGGGACGAAGGTAACCATAAGAGCAAAACCAATCTCTCTTACCCATGTGGAACCATACACGTCCAAGCCCATAGAAGGAAACTATGCCATTTATGACCTAGAAGAAGAGATCGTGGATCATGAACCTACTACTCTTGTAGAAGAGGTGCCTGATACAGTGCTTGATGAGGTAAGTATAGACCATCAGTACAACCCATATGCTGATTTATTGGCTAACGAGGAATTTGGCCTGCTATTTTTGGATGAGACTGGCTTGGGAACTTATTGTATACATGAAGAAGGTACAACCATACAGTGGTTGATTAAGATGCCCAAAAAATCCGAAGGACTATGGAAACTTTTCTTTGATGGTTCGAGGAGTAAGAATGGATCTAGTGTAGGAGTCATGTTAATTTCTCTAGGAGGGGATAAATATTTCTCGTCTTTTAGAATGTAGTTCAGTTGTACCAATAATGTTGCTGAGTATGAGGCTCTTATACAAGGGTTGCAGATGGCCCAACAAAGAGGAATCAAATCTCTGATTGCTTTTGGCGATAGAAAATTGGTGGTTCACCAAGTAACCACCCGCAGCGCATCAAATATTGATCTCTTAAGATCATATAAGAATTGAGTTTGGGACCTAATAGAAGACTTTAAAGCTTTCGGAATTCATGCGGTTCCTAGAACTCAAAATCAAGATGCTGTTAGGCTTTCCACCGTCGGATCCCATTATGATATACCAATGGATATCTTGAAGGAAGGGAAATAAACAGTCAAAATGGTTGTCTGTCCCACAGTACCGGATCATGTAAGCAGTTGACAGGTTTTTGATAGCGATAAGAAATTTTTTCTCTTTCTACAACAAGAAGTAGAGTTCACCGCCAAACAACAAGGTAAATTACAGGAATCCTATGGTGACTGGTCATTCAGTTGAAAGGAAATAAATAACCAAAGGGCTTGGTCACGCTTGAATCTATCTTCAATTCGGATGACCAGGCTAAATGGTAAAACAAAAATATGGTGGTAAAAGAAGAAGATTTTGAGGAAGTCGAGGTAGCTAGTGAGAAACATTTAAAGATTGGTATGATATGCACTACTCAGGAAAATGAAGCTTTCATTGAGTTGTGTCGGGAATATCAAGATATTTTTGCATGGAGCTACAAAGACTTGCATGGTTTTGACCCAGGCCTAGCCCAACACACGATTGAACTAGATCCGAACTCTAAACCAGTTCATCAAAAACAAAGGCCAATGAATCCCAAGGTTGAGCCACTAACGAGGAAGGAGCTAAGCAATCTTATTGAAGCTTGCATAATTTTTCCCATCAAGATTTCATCATGGGTAGCTAATTTAGTTCCCATGAGGAAAAAGAATGGGGAGATTCGGCTTTGTGTAGATTTCAGGGATTTGAATCATGCCTCGTTAAAAGATCACTACCCTCTTTCATCAATGGAACAGATCCTCCAAACAGTGGCGGGTGCTCAAAGTTTTTCTCTACTGGATGGCTATTCAGGGTATAATAAGATTTTGGTCCAAGAATCTGATTAATTCAAAATGACATTCACCACTAAGTGGGGTACGTATGCATACAACAAAATGCCATTCAGATTGTTTAATGTGGGGGCTACTTTTCAAAGAGCCATGGACATGGCATTTAAAGGACTCATCAATGATATGATCTTGTTTTACCTCAATGATATTACTGTCTATTCCAAACATTCCGAAGCTCATATTACTCACCTAAGGAAAGTTTTCCGAAGGTGTAGGGAGTTTGGGATCTCACTAAACTCCAAAAAATGCATTTTCTCAGTGCAGGAAGGAAAGCAATTGGGGCATATTGTTTCAGTTGAAGGACTCTCAATCGACCTAGCTAGGATTCATTCAATCTTTTCCTATCTCTCCCAAGCCACAAAAAGGGTCTCCAGAGCTTCCTGAGAACTATAAACTTTGTTCGGAGATTCATTCCCCAATTTGTAGCATTAGCCAAGCCATTGACGGATATGCTTAAAAAAGAACATTCCTTTCTCATGGACAAAAGATGGGAGAGAAAGCTTCGAGGCTATCAAAGCTGCTATTTCCCAAGCTCTTACACTAGTAAACTCCCAGTTTGACAAGAATTTTATTCTCTACGCTTTTGCGGGTCATGAGAGTATTTCAGGTATCCTCACTCAGCAGAATGATGATGTAATGGAGAAACCTATTGTCTTCTTTAGTTAGTCTCTCAAGGAATACGAGCTAAAGTATTATTTTGTTGAAAAGTAGGTTTTTGCAGTCATTCGAGCTTTAAAAAAGTTCAGGCCTATGTTGTCCAACAACAAGATACACTGAATGGTTTCTCACCCTGGCGTTAAAGAATTTTTGTTGAATAAGGAGATGAATGAGAAACATGCTTGGTGGATCACGAAAGTAATGGAGTATGATGTACACATTAAAGTCACTAAACTTGTCAGAGGCAAGGGGTTATGGCAGTAGTTGGTCATGGACATGGAGATAAAAAACAATAATGATGTCACACTCCTCAACATTGATAAAGGAAATGGTCAGATTGATTGGTTTACTACAATGAAAAATTGCCTCCTCTCGGGAGTATATCCCCAAAATATGGATAAGATTCAATGATGTACTTTCTATCTCTGGTCTATTCCATATGTTGTGGTAGATGGAATTCTTTGCCGAAAGGATTTGAACAATGTTCTTTTACGCTGCATCAAACCAGAGCAAGTAAACAAGGTATTGGAAGAATTTCACAATGGGCTATCAGGAGGACATTTTTTGGCACGAACGACTGCTACCAAGATCATGTGAGCTAGTTACCACTGGCCAGACTTATTTAAAGATGCCCATTTTTGGGTACGGAAATGTAAGGAATGTGCTCTTTTTGCAGGAAAATAAAAGCTGGTAGCTCTCCCGTTGCATCTTGTTCAAGTGGATCAACCTTTTGTTCAATGGGGGTTGGATTTTATTGGTATGATCAACCATCCATCCAGTGAAGGACATAAATGGGTCCTTACTGTGACAAATTATTTCACCCGCTAGACAAAAGTGGTGGCCTTGAAGGAAAGCAATGAAAAAATGGTCCTTGAATTCTTGGAGAGTATCATGACAAGATTTGGTGTTCCATTTATTGTCATCTATGGTAATGCAATGGCATTCCTTGGGATGAGAATACGTGAACAGGTCTTCAGGAACAAGGTCCTTCTCAAGACTTCATATTATTACTATCTATAGGGAAATGGATTGGCCGAGTTCAGCAATAAGAACTTGATAAGAATCATCAAGTGAACAATGGAGGCCAACAAATGTACTTAGCATACCAAGCTTAAGGTTGCTTTATGGGAAGATTTAATAACACCTAAAAAGGGTATTGGGGTTTCACCTTTTTTACTCGTATACAGAAGGGAAGCAAAGTTGCCACTTTCCTTAGAATTGCCTTCCTTGGATTTGGCTTATCGGCTAGAAGTTATGGAGGACAAAGCCTTGATAGTGAGGTTTTTAGAACTCATGGAGCTAGAGGAGATTCGAGACACTGCTATGAATACGTTGATAGAACATTAGGCTCAGGTTAAGAAATCCTTTGACAAGAAAGCCTCTGATAGATTTTTCAAGGAAGGAGATTTAGTTCTAAAATGGGATGAAGATCATGCCAAACCAGGCAAGCACGCCAAGTCTGATGCTCTTTGGAGTGGGCCCTATGTCATTACAAGATGCAAGGAGGAAAATTCATTTTGCCTATCCAGACTCAATGGAGAGGAATTTCCCATTCATGTGAATGGTATACACCTCAAATCTTGTTTTTGAGGAGGTTCCACCTTGTATAGTTTTTTGTTTTCCTCCAAGTGCTCTGCACATGGTTTAGTTTTCTTTTCTTTTTCTTGTGTGTTTTTTCTGTTTTGGTTTTGTTCCTTTGGACTCCTTTTCCCAATATTTCACTAAAGGCTATTGGTCTGGAAGCTTAATAGTAAGCTTTCGCTGGAGATCGCCAAAATGTTAACCATTTAACCTACTTGGAAAAAGGATGTATATTAGACCTATGCTTTTTAAGGAACCCTCTCACAATGAATTTTGCTAAGAGCAAGAGTCCAAACAATTCAAAATTTTCAGACTTTGGGGTTTTTTCCTTTTCGGAGTTGCATTTGATTTTTCCCGAAGTCCAAAACTCCGAAAGTCCAAATTTTGGACTTTCGGGTTTTAAGAATTTTGGAAATTTTTCGTTCTTTTGTTTAAATCCAACTAGGACTTCTGAAGTATAAAACTTCGAAAGTCTGAAATTTCAGATTTTTAGATTTCTCAGAGTCATTTTAGGATTTTCACTTGATTTTTTCCGAAGTCTGAATTTCAGACTTTCAGTTGCCAATCTATCCTTTCCTTCCCCATTTTTTCCGAAGTCTGAAATCCCAAATTTTAGAATTTTAGGTTTTCAGGTTTCAAAGCTTTGGAGGTTTTAAGCGTGATTAATTCTCATCTACCTCCGTACAGATCAAATTTTTTATCATTAATGTTAGGATTTCTATATAAACGCAGATTTTTACTTTTATCTTTTTACCTGACACATTCACTCTGACATCTCATTCTTGTCCTTTTCGGCGTCCTTTTCAAGGTATGTTTTTGGTTTACTTTCTTTTGGTTTTTAGGTCTTTTTTTATCCTTTTTTTTTCTCCATTTGGGTTTCTTTTTGTTTCCCCTCTGTATTCTCTCGTGATATCCTTCTTTTTACCTTGTTTTGCTATAGAGGTTTTTCCACATTTTAAAGTATGGGGATCTCTTTGAGTTTCTCATACTTCCCCCTGTTTCTCAAAATCCACTTTGGTTTCTTAACAATTATTTTTGCACTTACTTCAAAGATCATTCAGAGTCTCTTTTGGAAAAATTTCATTTCGGAGAATTCCTCAAAAAAATCACAAAGTGGGAAACTATGTGGGAGAAAATTTTCGAGTTTTAAGAGATTCCAGTTTCAGGTTTTTGGATTTCAGAGATTCAGAGATTCCAGTTTCATGTTTTTCAGATTTTGGAGAATCGGAGATTCTAGTTTCAGGTTTTCATATTTTGGGTTTTCGGAGATTTCAGTTTCAGGTTTTCAGATTTCAGAGGATCAGAGATTCAGACTTCAGGTTTTTGGAGAATCAGATATTTTAGATATTCAGGATCCTTGACTTTGGAAATTTTTTTTTGAGGTTTCTTTAAGTGTTTTCTTTTAGACTTTTTTGGTTCAGGTTTTCAGAGTCTTCCTACTCTTGGATTTTCGGATCTCTGTAGCATTCAAACTCCCAAAACACAGGTTTGATGTCTGCCTCTACTTAAAAAGGGAAAGAGAAGATGAAGCAAATATTTCTTGGAGTTTCTCCTCAATCCTGCTTAATCTATGATTTGGGAAATATCGGGGACACCAATCTCGAGTAAATTGATCTTCTTGATTTTTAGGAAAGATTAAATGCCCCAAATAAAAATCCATGGATGTAGGCCATCTTTGATAGTGGTCTTTCTCTTGCCGCTGGTTTTCCCCGCATCCGTGCAATGCTCAGAATTTTTTCCTAGCTACAGCAACTCACTACGACGAAGACTCTATGTTGATAAGAGATAGCGATGATAAGGTGGTAATCCATCTGGACCTAGATTTCTTCGAGGAATTGTTCAAACTTCTAGATGTACAAGATTACGCTACTATCTCACCTGAGATAGCAGTCAAGCACTGGGATAAAAGTTAGGAATTATGCTCAAAGGTTATGATGAAGTCTTACCTAACTAATAATTTTTTCAAATTTCCCAAGACTATACATCGATTAGATTTTATTCAGGAGGTCAACGACCTCATTATACTCTTGAGAAGAGTTTCAAGTCTTCCATCTACTAAGGAATTCTAAGAATGGATGTTCTTGTACATAGCAACGATCAAGAAGAATGATGAGTTTATCCGATGGGGTGAACATATCAACAGTAATATCTGCTACCAGTTGGGCAAGGTGGCAGAGACTAAATACTTCTACATGACATCTTTCCTAGTGTATGTAGCAGCTGCTATGGGGGATTTTACAGGGTTAAACAAAAGGGGGTGTTTGCAGCACATCCCAAATATACAAATTTTATCCCCAGCTTACTTTGGACGAGGGGGAGAAAACACTTCCGAAGGATCAGCGATGCTTTCTTTGCTATTGTCCTCTATTATTTTGACAAGGAGCTATATAATCGGTGGATTTCCGATGAAGCTTTCCAAGAGCTGCATGAATGGGGAGAAATTTACCTTCAGTTTCCCACATTCACCTACCTTTGGATTCCAAGTTTCATAGGCGCCCCTAACAAGTTGCCAAGGTGCCTTTCTAACAAGTGGATTCTTCTGGAATTAGTTCGGTATTTGTTGGATCACCATAAAATCCAAAACAATTGTCACAAGGTGAGAATGCATTTCCCTGTTACAATTGGCAGGTATTCTTGCCCAACTATCCATAAGGCAAGAAACATGAAGGCTAAAATGGTTGAAGTAACCCTGCGGACCTTCCATCCATGAACTAACTTCGACTATTTGGGTAAGTTTGGGGAGATAGGGAAATCTAGTGCTCATATGCCCCAATTAGAAGATATATGGATCCATTGCCGAGACGAATTCATCATACGGAAAAGGTATTACGAAATATTAACCCTTGACGAAGTGCGGGTAGTTTGGGTTGGTTGATGTGTTAGAAGACTTACAAGATAATGATGAGGTTCTATATGCATCATACAGGGATAATGATGTCACTAATAGACCACTGCCATTGGTTGACTAGTATATAGAAGAATGCAACAATACTAAGGAAAGAGCGGGCCCCATTCTAAAAATAACTTTTAGCTGGCTGGCCACTTTGGGAATCTCACCCAAAGGGGGAAATCAACCTTCAAAGGTAGGGCCCACATCAACAGTACACCAACCAACACCTACAAAAGGAAAGAGATCGACCCAAAGGGTTCCCATGGTTCCAAAGAAGATCTCATTTGTGGTTGGTGGCTCATCTCTTTCTAGGTCTACTGCTTCCAAGGTTACAACATCTACAGTATCTGAGACAGTGGAAGTAAGTGATTCCCCAAGTACCATTCAGGATCTATCCCATCTTCCCCTTCCTCCATTATCACTTCCAATGTTAGTTTCCTCCACTTCTACAATTTCCTCTTTTCCATCTCCTTCTATGGCCCAGGTATTTTCATCACTTCCAGTTTTATAAGCTGGGGAAAACATTAGGTCACCCATTTCTTCCCCACATCCTTTGACACTTCCATTTTCTTCAATCTCAACTCCCAACATCACTTTATCAATTCCCATGGCTCTCCTCACTCCCACACTTTTCATCATTGTCACCTCTTGCTCAGATGTCAGATGGTATGTCTAGCAATATTACCTTAACTGGTACTTTAGGTATCAGATCTTCTGTTCCACCTTCCTCGGCTCTAGCTATACTAGCGTGGCTATTTAGACAGACTCCTAAACAAAAGAAAAATGTTCCTATGGGAGATGTGATAGATCTCAACATATTTAAGTCCATGCCCAAAAGACAAGCCAAGAGATCGAGAAACGTATCTATTCTAATGGTTAATCCATCAGAAGAGCACGTGATAGAAGTAGCTACCCCTATTAAGGGGAAAACTAAAGAGACTATCACAGCAGAAAATTACCAGATCTAGAAGTTCTCATTGGGGAAGGATACACATGAAGGAGCCAAGGAGGATGTACATACTACTCTTGAGGATCTTTTGGAGAAGTATGATAAAGACAAGGCCACCAAGGATGAGTTTTAAGGCTAAGGTCGAGTAGCTCACTGCACTATTGCGTAGAGTAACTCAATCCACTCCCTCCACTGACATCTTAACTACTATGACCATGAAAATATCATCTACCATCGATGATATCTCTTATCATGAAATCAAAAAGATGGGGTAGAAAGGGAGAGCGGTGAATGGATGGATGTAGAGGATCTTGTAGGAGGCCAACCCCTTGATCGAGGAAGTTGTGGAGATTTATGCTGATTTACAGATTGCAAAAACCACCATCACTAAGATGGATGAATCCCTCTCCGAAGATAATAACAACTTGAACTTAACCTTGGTGATATGGAGTGACATAAGAGAGGAATATTCTGACTTACTTTTGCAAGAAGAGGTAATTGATGATGCCTCAAAATTATTTGAATATCAAAAAGCTATGGAGTTCTGGTGTCAGGTGCTACAAGATCTAATTAAGAAGCTAGAGGATAAACGGGTGGAAATTACGGATGCCCCCAATGATATCTCTGAAGAGTTCAAAAATGCCCACTGCAAGGTTTTCAATGAGAATATTGATGCTTTTCACAAGGACTAGATAAAAGATAATTTCAAACACTTGGTGGAGCAGTGATGGTGATATTGTGAAAACTTTCAACAGTGACTCCATTGATCAACTAGATCTATGCCAGAATTTTATTGGGAGACTAAATAAATTTGTAAGTAAGCTTCAAAGGTTTCTCCGGAAAGGATCAGAAAAGAGTTCAAAATAGCAGACGTGGTGAATCACTATGCGTGTGGACCTGGAGATGAAAAAACTCAGGGTATTGTCAAGCGTTACTTTGAATACAGACACCGTATGGCCACATGGGAAGAAGAGAAACAAAAAGATGCAGATGAAGGAGAGGGTGAGCCAAACCAAAAGATGAGCGGCCATGAAAGGGACAAGTTGAGCTCTGGAAATGGTCAAAGTTGAAGGATTGACTTAGTCAACCCTCAACAACAAATTTTCTATTTTTTATGGGAGCCTGTTCCCTTTCATAAATGACATTACTATTTTTAGTTAACTGTTAGTTAAGGATCAGCTATAATGGCTCAACCTAGGAACTTATAAATAGTGGAGTGATCTACATTATTAGATATAGATATTTTTAGAGAGATTTTGGAGAAAGGTTGTTCTTCAAGCTTGGAAGAGTGCTTTAAGAATTTTTTTGAAACCTTTTAGTTATATTCAAAGTTGTTCCTTGCACTTGAAGATTTGTTTTTATTGTGTTGAATAATTAATCATTTCATGCCTTGTGAATGTGATTCCTTAGCATTATTTGGTTAATTTACCTTTATTTCAGATTATCTGTTTCATATTGAGAGAAGAATAGTGTGATTACTACCTATCAGTTGTGAGAAAATATTTTCCTTCTGTTGATCAAGAGTTACATTATTATTATCATTTAAGTGAATAATGGACATGTGCTTGTGATTATTCCTTGATAAATTATCTATGTGTTAAATCAAAGTCTGATCCCTATATTGTGTATGTTTAAGGTTTAACAGAGGAACGTGTGCTTCTAGTCTATGATATTTTATATCCTTTCAAAGTTGCAATAGGTGAAGGTGGTTAATGGTGCAATCCTCATACCCACATTAACCCTTCCAGAAGTTAAATCTCCCTTTTCTTGGTGCATCACCACTTCTAGAATATATTTTTTTTTCCTTATATTCTTCTTCCCTAAATCCCATGAAATATTAGCGTAGGACTAGTTTTCCATCTCTATTACATCAGTAGTGTTGTGTTTAGTCTAGGAATAGGAACCCAGACCTTCTCCGGAGGTTCACCTCGAGCCCAATTCCCACAAATTGAGAGGTGATCCCATGTGTTCTAATCACACTGAATGTCGTGATTCATTTCTGGCCATTCGGGGGGGTGGAGTGATTTGGTGACAACACTAACTCCTTAGAATTTTCTTGGATTGGGGAGTTAGGAAAAGGAAGTAGAGTTCCCCAAAACCACATTTTCTTGATCTTACTCAATTTTTCTCAAATTTAGTTGAGAAATGAACTCATTTCCCTTTGAAAAAACCAATGCTTAACCATGAAGCTCTATCAACTGCCCAAGTCCAATTTTCTCCTTTTGTCTATTTTACCAAAGGGGGTGAGAATGGATAATAGGAAAAAACAACAAACAATACTCAGGCTTCATCATGCACAAGACAAAGGAGCAAGACCTATGGGGGGAAGCTGCTTATACCTCCGAATGGGGAAATGGGTGTCCACCTAAAGATAAACCTACCAATATATATATATATATATATATATATTATATATATATATATATATATATATATATATATATCATTTCAAAACCCCTACATTCCCTTATGCCTCCCCCAATTACCCCTTATACCTCCCCACACTCGTATGACACCCCATAACGAGTAAAGAAATGCAAGCTATTTTTTTTAAAAGGTGGAACCCAATCCCAAACTCCCTCTATAATGACACTTATACCTCCCCAAAAATCTTATGCCTCCCCAAAAGAGATCCCCATAGTATTCTCTTACACCATACCTAGGAAATCTACCCAACCAACCAACAACATACCAAAATCTTCAAAACATTCACATATGCATAAATAAAAGAAGAACATTTTAAAGAGTCAAGCTCCTACCTCTCCATGGTAGATTTTTCTCCAAAAGTTCAACATCAAGATTTTTCCAATCCAAATAATCCAAAATCTCCAGCAATCCACAAGCATTCCACCAAAAATATCTAACTCTCTTCTAAATTACAAGGAGCTCAAAACCAAAAGAAGTAACCAAAAAGAAGTTACTGAATGAAGTAACCCCAAAACAAGCTAAGGAATTCAAATAAATAGAGGAGGGAGAGAGGAGGATGGGGTGGATCCATGTAGGATGTCATATCACACATCCTCAACTCCACCTCCCAAGTCAATTTCAAACTCCAAACCATAATAACAAAGGTGGGTGAATAAATGACATTTTACTTACACACACAAACCAAGCCCACACCCCAAGTACCAAAATTAATTTCATGCAAGATAGTGCAATTAAAACTTACAACTTGTCTTCCCAAAAATACATAATAAGGCCTAATTTTGACTCCCCAACCCATAGGTAGGGGTTGGTATACAAATTTAATAGGTGTGGGACAAGTTTAAATTGTCCCACAAGCCTCCAAAAGCAGCCCCTAAGGATAGATCCGAATTTTAAAAGGAAGGTGGAGTGTTTCACACTCAAAATTACTTACACATTACTTACAACACTAAAACAGAGAGTGACGAGCTCTAATAAATGCATTCTTTTGACCCATTTTAATTTATTTAAAAGCATGATTACTCACTAATCTAGACACAAATAAAATAAAAAATAAAAGGGGAAAAAATACATCACTAAAATCCACATACTAAAATTAAACAAAGGAACTAAATAAAAGAATACACATTGCCATGGTGACCCTTGTTGAATTCATCTAGAATTTCAATGTGGTTGGTTTCAAATCCCTCGATGTTTGTTGTGACATGTTTACCTGCAAAAAAAAAATACCTCCTTCGGCCTTGTGGCCACATCAAATCATCCAAAATAAATATACAATATAACTCCAAAGTCATCTATATATAAATAAAAAACATCATCAAGCAAGTAACGACATCATTTACAATTTCATCCATAATCATAAGATCACAAGATTAATTCAATTTTCTAGGTCTACTCAATATGACGAAATAACACATGTCCAACAACACACACACACACATAACCATGTCAACATCATAACAACATCAGTATAAAATGTCTCCAATCATCCACATGCATCATATATTAATCAAAATCAACAATAGTCCATGATCTCTAACATCTAATATCATACCAACTCAAAAGCTACAATAATGTCCATAAATAAACTCAACAGTATCATAATCAATATCAAAAGGTATCGAAGGGAAGTGGGAAATAAATCCCCCTCCCCTTAGACTTGAATTCCTCTTGGAAGTCACTAGAATAGGTGTGGAAACTGAAATCCTAGAAAATTAACATCCTCCCATATAGCCATAGTCTCAGCATATCTGTCCAACTGCACTCGAACCTGGTTAATCTCTCTACCTCAAAGGCCCAGGGTCCTATGTTCTATAATGCACACGGGCTACACCATCCCCTACCCTTGATTGTGCACCTGTAATGAGGTCCAATCCAACACATGAGAAGGATTTGCAATATATTTCCTAAGTACTGAAACATGAAACACATCATGGATGTGAGACAAGCTAGGTGGAACGCTAGACGGTAGGCCAAAGGACCGATACACTCTAAGATCTCAAAGGGGCCTACGAATCTAGGAGCTAAATTAGAACCTTTTTTGTAGTGGATGGGGATCTTATGTGGTCTGACATGAAGGAAAACCTTCATGCCCACATCAAAACTACGATCGGTGCTATGCTGATTTGCATACTTCTTCTGTCTATCCTGTGGCACCTACAATCTCTTTCTAATCATAACCACCTAGCTACTTCATGTCCTATAATAAATTTGGCCTAAAATAAACCTTGTCCTCTAACATGTCCCAACTAAGAGGTGTCCTGCACTCTCTACCATAAAAATCCTGAAAAGGATCCATTCCTATCGAACCTTAAAAACTATTATTGTAGGAAAAATCCACCAAGTACAAATACTCCTCCCATCTCGACTGGTGATCCATAACATACATCCTAATCATTTCCTCTAAGATCTGATTCACCAACTTAGTCTTTCCATCAATCTAAGGGTGATATGCCATGCTGAAATTGATCTTCGTCCCGAGGGCATGCTGCATGGTAGTCTAAAATTGGGAAGTATATAGAGGATCGCGGTCACAAATGATCTTCTGCGGAATCCCGTGCAATATGAAAATATCATCTAGATATACCCATGCCACTGCACTAGCTGTATAGGTTGTCTTTACCAAAGAAAAATTAGCCTCTTTTGTCAATTTATCCACCGTGACCATGATGGCGTCGTGGTGGTATCTCGACATCGGTAGCCCAACAATGAAGTCCATGGAAATGGTGTCCCATTTTCATTCCGGTATAGCATGTGGAAAGAGAAGGCCAACTGGATGTTGATGCTCAGCCTTCACTTTGTAAAACTCCAAAAATTGTGACACAAACTAAGCCACGTCATTGTGAAGTCCCCTCCAATGATACAATTGTCTCAAAATGGCATGCATCTTCACCCCGAGATGGGCTAAATAGGGTGCATGATGTGCCTCTGTCAAGATGTCCTTCCTCAAGCCTTCATCTCTGGGAACATAAATCGAGCCTCTATGCATGAGAAGGCCATCTTCCTCCAATGAAAACCCATCAAAATTACCCTCAAGGGGTATCTAAGACTCGATCTTCACTCTAGCTGCAATGTAGAAAATGTCATGAGGAAGCTGATGTAGAATCTTACTCTACAAATCTGTGTTCACAGAGGTGGCCATAACCACATATCTCCTCCTGAAGAGAGTGTTTGCAACCACATTCTCCTTTCCCTTCACATGCTCTATCTCCATGTCTTACTCACAAAGTAACTCCATCCAACACCTCTCACGAGCATTCAGATTGGGCTACGTGAAGAGGTGGCGAAGACTCAATTGATCATTCCTGAGTGTGAATTTTTGGCCAAGAAGGAAGTATCTCCATCAAACCAAGGTGTGCATAATTTCTGTAAGCTCAAGATCATGAGTTAGATAATTGAGCTCATAATCCTTGAGTTTACGAGACTCAAAAGCAACTAATTTTCCCTCTTGCATCAACACACCTCCAAATCCTACCAAAGAAGCATATGTGCATACGAAAAACTCACCCTGCAGATCTGTCACTACAAGAATAGGTGTTTTCATGAGGCATTCCTTCAGTATCCTGAAGGCATGCTCACATCTATTTGACCAAAAAAACTTCTTCCCTTTCCGCTGAAGGGAAGTGATAGGGGTGCATAACAACCTATAATAACCTACTAAACCCATGAATTATGTACACCTTTGTCACACTAGTGGGTGTTGGCCAATCCATAATAGCTTAAAACTTGGAAGGATTGACTGCAAAACCTTCCCTAGAAATGATGTGGACCAAATATTGCACCTCTTTCTAGAAGAATGCACACTTTTCTAGGTTCCCGTAAAGCTTCTGCTCACAAAGACATTGAATAACCTAGAAAAGGTGCCCCTCATGCTCCTCACATGTACGTGAGTAAATCAAAATGTCATCAAGGAAGATGAGCACGAAGCGATCCAAGAATTTCCTAAACACCCCATTCATCAAGCTCATAAACACTGTGGGGGAATTCATCAAACCAAAAGGCACCACTATGAACTTGTAGTGGCCATATCTCGTATGGAAGGTGGTCTTATGAATGTTTGCCTCCGTAATCCTCAACTAATGATAACCTGAATTAAGGTCTATCTTGGAGAAAACCATGGCCCCCTTCATCTGATCAAACAAATCATAAATACAAGGAAGGGGATAACGATTCTTGATCATTACTTTGTTCAACTGGTGGTAATCAGTACACAACCACATAGATCCATCCTTTTTCTTTATAAATATCACCGATGCAGCCAAAAGGGATACACTAGGACAGATTAGGCCTTTCTCCAAAAGGCCCTCTAGATGTAACTTGAGCTCATAGAGCTCAGGGGTAGTCATCCGATAAGGTGCTCGTGAGATAGGTTGTGCTCCCGAAACTAGATCTATGTGAAAATCTATCTCACGTGGGGGTGGTAACCCCAGTAGGTCCCCCGAAAAGACATCAGAAAAATCTCCCAAGATGGGATGGTCATCAAGTGATGGTCCACTAGTCTCATCCTTTGATCGGTCACTAACTGTGACATCATATATCTGACAACCCCATCACACACACCGCTTAAGATGCATAGTGGAGATGGTGCAAATAGAAACTGGTCTCCTAACCCCTGTTATCACTGACTTAACTCCTAGATCATTTATACATGATATAATCTTATGGTAACAATCCACCCTAGCTTTGTGTGTAGAAAACCAATCCATGACCAAGATGAGTCCATATGAACCTAACCGAAGGATACAAATATCCGTGGTAGTGGTAAAGGGTCCCAAATCCACTACAAACTCCTTAACTAAGGGGTCTACAAAGATTTTGGCTCTGAAAGCCATCTCAACATCCCAACTAAGACCTTGCCTAACTATCACTAGCCTGCATCACTCTACCAAAGATAGTGCAATAAAAGAATCAAAAGAACCAAAATCAAATAGAATGTAGGTAGGAATACCACCAATGCTACATGTAGTCTCAATCACGATATTCTAGTGCTTAGCCTGGCAGTTCTCGATCGCTGCATATATCTGATGACTGTGCCCCATATCACCAACAATAGGCTCTGAGATCTGCTTCTTACCCTTTTTAATAGGGTTCTATGGGCAATCTCTCCAAAAATTTCCAACAACACCACAACCAAAACAACCTTCCAATCCTCTCCCATGAGTAGCAGGTCCAGCCGGTACTCTAGAGGTCTATGCTGTGGATCATGATGATCTAGCTATGGACTGCTAAGGTCTCTGCCGACAAGCTCCTACTGAATGAGTTCTCAGCGCACCCTGTGTCCTAATGGGACCCCTTGGAGGAGGCCCCATACTCCAACCCCTCCATGCATCAAATCTCTATGGAGGTCTATAAGGTGGGTGAGACTGCTGCTGCTACTGCTAATGTGGTGTCCTAAAAGATGACTATGATGAACCCTTTTCACCATGAGGAGGAGGAGATGACTCCCTCAATCTGATGTCCTACATCTGCTGGATGAGGCTTTGGACTCTGTCTCTGGCCTGTTGTGTCTTTCCCCGAGTCTCCTCTACTATATAGGCCTTCTCAATGGCCTCAGCTAATGTCTATGGATAATAGATACACACCACACCTCCAATGTCTACATTCAGGCCCCTAATGAACTTGTGAATCCGTACTTTCTCATCCTATATGTAGTCGACATACTGGAGTAGGTCTAGAAATCGAATCTCATACTCAGCTATAGTTAGAGATGCCTGTCGGAGGTCATGAAACTCGTCTATCCTCTGTTGAGTGAACCTCTGAGATAAGTACCTGATCCTAAACCACTCCTCAAAGAGCTCCCAGGTAACCATCTCTAAATCAACGTGGAGCTTCTGCTCCTTGGTCCTCCACTAAACACCTACTCCATCCCTCATAAGATGGATTACTACACGAGCCTTCGTGTTGCTAGAACAAGGGTAGAGCTTTAAGCACCTGCTCAAGCTCACCAACCACACCTCTGCCTGAAATCCACCTATGTCACCAGAATAATGAGATGGTTGTAGCTTCAAGATCTCCTTGATATGGTTTGCAGTTGTAGTCTGGTGACCCCTAGGCCTCTCTACATTCTCATGTCTAAGCCCAACACTCTGAGACCTATCCCTTTGTTCTGAAACCCAGTCTCCCTATCCCCTGTGCGGTGACTCTACTCTAGCTGACTCCACATGGGAGTTCTCACCTCTATTATCCTCGCTATGTTGAGGAGATGCATGATCCTCAATGGATGTCACCCTATCATGTCTAGCTACATGTCCTCCTACGGACCCTCTGTGTAAAGCGACATTAACATCCTGAAGTGTTCTGTAAAATCTGTGGTAGGATGGCTGCTATAGTATGATATGGAGGTGGTAAGTCTAGGTCTATGTGAAAGGACCCCTCGTCTTGTCCGCACCTCCTACATAGACCAAGGTGAGAGTTTTTTCATTATTCTAGGTTCTATTCATTTTTCCATGTTTACAAAAATATGCAATTTTCAAAAAAAGTTGTTTTCTAGGTTTAAAAGTGTGCTAGGTTTGATATTTTACTAGGTTTAGTGTTCATGTCTCAAGTTTTCTAGTGTGCCCAAGGGTTTAAGATTTGAACCCATGACTCTGATACAAAGTGTAACACCTGCTAAAAGGACCACTCGAGACCCAAGAACAACCTAGGTTTAGATAGGAAAATAAATTATGGATTTTTTTTTTGAAAAGCGTGACCACTACCAGGCTTCAAGCAACAGTTGTCACAACAAAGATTCAAAGTCAATTATAAGTAATAAATAAAATTTTCCTGTTATAACAAATATTAAAACCACATCACAAAATTAATTAGTGTAATTTAATCCAATATAGTTAAATTTCTCTTAGGTGTTAATTTAATGAATAATTAAATTAACACTATGTTTAAATGTTCCTTAATTAACTTTAGAGGGTCAAAGGGCCCAAAGCAATTAAATTCTGAAGGTTTTTAATTTCACTAGGTCTAAACAATAACCAAGGTTTTTATTTACATGGGATAGAAAACATTCTCTTATCCCTTAACGTGACCCCTTCAAAAAGGTCAACCCATGCTCTAGAGTTAAACATATAAGTTAAAAAGGGGTAATTTCCCACTTACCCACTCTTAGACTCATCTTTTCACTTCAACTTGATATTTTCACATATTTAACATACTTAAGGTTTTCCTAAAAACATTCCATCAGATAGGAAATTTCTTCCTCTTTCCAATGACATAAAGAAATCCTCCTAACTCCTCATATTTCTTAAGTTCCAGGCCGACGAGCCTGGGGAGGAAAATTTTCCCAAAAGTGGGCCTGTGGACCCAGGGAAGAAAATTTTCCCAAAACCGGGCCTGCGGACTTGGGGAACAAAATTTTCCCAAAGGCGGGCCTACGAGCCTAGGGAGGAAAAATTTCCCAAGTGAAGAAAACTTTCCCAAAGGCGGGCCTATGGGCCCAGAGAAGAAAATTTTCCCAAGGAGGGCCTGCAAGGTACACATGGCATGGCACATTTTTAAGCCCATGTGCCAGAAGGTGGGTCGTCGGAGGTAATTTGGATTTTAACTCTTTTTTTTTGAAAGGGAATAAAAGGTTCCAAAATCCCCGCACCTTCAATGATGCCCAGGGACACCACGTGTCATGCCCAAAGTTTCCAGCGGGTAAGTTGGACTGGCGAGAAAACTTTGAAATATTAGCATTTACATTTAAAGGCAAGAAGGTTAAAAATAACCCGTGCCTCCACCGACGCCTGAAGAAGCCACGTGTCAGACCCACAGTGACAGGAGGGGAAGTCAGACTGGCATGGGGGCTTAAGATATTTTTCCATTTTTCAAAAAGGTAAAGTTTGAAGGTGCAGACTTGTGAACCCACGGATGCCATTTGCCCAAAAGTGAATTGGTGGGGCTATGGGGCATGGAGAGAAATTTGTGACTTTTTTCTTTTGTTTGTAAAAAGTTCCCTAAGTAATTTTTGGGCCCACGGATCTGATTTACAAAAATTTCCCTCTTTTTTTTTTCAAACTAAGCGAAGTAAAAAACTTTAGAAGGCCATAAATTTTCGACTGGAAGCTCGGATTTGGGCAAATGAGTAATTTTTGGAAAGGGCTCAAACTCCTCTTTGCATAGGAACCATCAAAATTCATTTTTGACAAATTAGAGTGGGTGAATTTTAAAGAAAACGTCTTTCCTGCCATTGAAAAATGTGACCTAGACTTTTTCAACTTAATAGAATTAATTCAATCCGTCATTCTTTCTTACTTCAACATGCCAAACTAACATGGAGAATTTCACTAGGAAAGATTAGGATGGATTTTTCAAGGTTTTATTGATGGATTGAGTTTCAAATGAAGTCCCCCCCCCCCCTTTTATTACAACACGTCTGAGTTTTTATGTCTAAGTCTAATTAATTGAAGTTTGATAAATTTTCTTGAGAAAATTCAAATATTTGAAAAGTGTTTTGATCTTCCTTAGCTTACATTATTATTTCAATTTTTCTTTCAAGTTGTAGAGTACTCTGTAAATTTTTTTGATAAATATTTACAGTTTTACAATGAATCCAAATAGAAATCATACTTAAACTTATAATGGATGTAATTTTTTGTTATCATCCTTTAAATATTTAAATTCATTCAAATCTAATTTGAAAAGTTTAACTTTACTCCAATCCATG
The DNA here is from genome assembly GCA_019776745.2 of Taxus chinensis. Classification (NCBI taxonomy): domain Eukaryota; kingdom Viridiplantae; phylum Streptophyta; class Pinopsida; order Cupressales; family Taxaceae; genus Taxus; species Taxus chinensis. The sequence continues at coordinate 613,962,713 of CM034153.1, forward strand.
CTGTGAAAACCCAAAATATAGTTTTACTTTCAAAACATGCATTTCGAATGAAACAGAGAAATGTAATATTTCTTCATATGTATTTCTTTTTCAATTTTCAAATAGAGATTTCACAATATATTTCAAACAAATATTTCAAATGAAAACCATATCATTTTTGGTAACTAAAACAACTTCTATTGAACTCCAATAATTATTTTACAACTTCCTTTTTCATTCATCAAATACAACTTACAAAATATACATCTCTCACATTCAAATGTAGCTTCCATTTCCAAAAATAGAGAAACTTTCCACCATCAAATAATATTATAATGCCATCCACTTGAAGTGGGAAATTTCACAATAAGGAACCCAAGGAGAAACTACAAAATCTATCTTCATCCTCAGCTCCAGAACAGCAACAAGAAGATCCACCATATATATTTTGGTCACAAAAAAAAAGGAGGAGAGGCAACACTCTCCACCCAACCAAGAATTTCAATGAAGAGGAGAAGTCGTCCTCCTCATTGGCCCCTGAGCCCTAACCACAAATAAATAAGATATGCATTTCACTCATGGCAACAAAGTGGCTTCCACAACACAAAAACAATTTTCACATATAGAACACGGTCCAAATACATACTGCATTTTACAACCACAGGAAGAACAACAAACAATGCTCAAGCTTCATCATGCACAAGCCAAAGGAGCAAGACCTATGGAGGAAGCTAATTATAACTCCAAATGGGGAAATGGGTGTCCACTTTAAGATAAACCCATATATATATATATATATATATATATATATATAATTTCAAAACCCCTACATGCCCTTATGCCTCCCCACACTCTTATGGCACCCCATAACGAGTATAGAAATGTAGGCTATTTATTTTACAAGGTGGAACCCAATCCCAAAATCCTTCCACAATAACACTTATACCTCCCCAAAAATCTTATGCTTCCCCACAATTATCCTACACCACACCTAGGTAATCTACCCAACCAGCCAACAACATACCAAAATCTTCAAAGCATTCACATATGCATAAAGAAAAGAAGAACATTTTAAAGAGCCAAGATCTTACCTCTCCATAATAGATTTTTCTCCAAAAGTTCAACAACAGGATTTTTCCAATCCATACAATCCAAAAACTCTAGCAATCCAGAAGCATTTCACCAAAAATCTCTAACTCTCTTCAAAATTACAAGAGCTCAAAACCAAATGAAGTAACCAAAAAGAAGTCACCAAATGAAGTAACTCCAAAACAAGCCAAAGAATTTGAATAAATGAAGAGGGAGAGAGGAGGATGAGTTGGATCCATGTAGGATGCCACATCACACATCCTCAAATCCACCTCACAAGTCAACTTCAAACTCCAAAGCAAAATAAAAAAGGGGGGTGAATAAATAATATTTTACTTACACACACAAACCAAGCCCACACCACAAGGACCAAAATTAATTTCATGCAAGATAGTGCAATTAAAAATTACAACTTGTCTTCCTAAAAAACATAATGGGGCCTAATTTTAACTCCCCAACCCATAGGTATGGTTGGTATACAAATTTAAGAGGTGTGGGGCAAGTTTAACTTGTCCCACAAGCCTCCAAAATCAGACCCTAAGGACAGATCCGAATTTCAGAAGGAAGGTAGAGTGTTTCACACTCAAAATTACTTACATATTACTTACAACACTAAAACCAAGAGCCATCAACTCTAATAAATGCATTCTTTTTGATGCATTTTAATTTATTTAACAACATGATTACTCACTAATCTAGACAAAAATAAAATAATTAATAAAGGGGTAAAATACATCACTAAAATCCACATACTAAAATTTAACAAAGGAACTAGATAAAAGAATACACATAACCCCTTGGTCACATTCGAAGGTTATACCCCCATGGGAAACCCTAACAAAAAATCATACACAAATAACAAATATGCGTTTCCATGGTGACCCTTGTTGAATTCATCTAGAATTCCAATGTGGTTGTCCTCCAATCCCCCAATGTTTGTTGTGACATGTTTACCTACAAAAACAAATACCTCCTACGGCCTTGTGGTCACATCAAATCATCCAAAATAAATATACAATATAACTCCAAAGTCATCTATATATAGATCAAAACATCATCAATAAAGTAATGACATCATTTACAATTTCATCCATAATCATAAGATCACAAGATTAATTCAATTTTCTAGGGTCTACTCAATATGAAGAAATAACACATGTCCAACAACACACACAGATATATATATCACCATGTCAACATCATAACAACATCAATATAAAAAGTCTCTAATTATCCACATGCATCATATATGAATCAAAATCAACAATAGTCCATGATCTCTAACATCTAATATGATACCAACTCAAAAGCTACAATAATGTCCATAAATAAACTCAACAGTATCATAATCAATATCAAAAGGTGTCACAGGGAAGTGGGCACTACACATGTACCTATGATGTGTGTAAAGTTTGAGGTGGTCTCAAAGGAGTAGTATATAGGGTGAGAGGTCTCTGTGGGTTCACATTATCATTAATTGTTGGGACATGGTCATGTTGTGAAGTCATCAAGTATTGTAGATGCAAGTGTCAAGTATTTCTACGAGCCCATAATGCATCCTCTTGTCTATGAAGACTTTTTAAGGAAATCATGTGTCATAGAAGAGTCATTTACTTTGAAAATTATGTGGTGATCATCTGTGGTGTTTTTGGGTTGTGAGTTACTGATGATTGTGCTCTAAAGTCTCTAAAGGTGATAAGGTTCTTAAAAGTATGCTTGGAGATGCTTTTGTGGTATATAGTATGAGATATTGATGAAGGTGAAGATTGGTGAATATTTTTAGAAGGAAGATAAGGCAATGTCAAGAAGGTTTTAGTGATGACAGTATCAGTGATAGGAAGACCAAATTAAAATAACTAAACATAAAAAATGGGTGGATAGACCTCAAGATTCTCAGAGATCTATGACACAATTTTTTCTGGCATTTGAATAGTCTTGTGAGGTTTTTGTGCTTGTAGTCATAGTTCAAGCTAATTGTGTTCTCTAGAAGTGTCAAGGGTATGTGCTTAGTACCAGGTTCTCAAGAACTATGTGATCATTAAATCTATGTATGTTTTTAAAGCAAGTATATGGTGTCATATTAGTGTTTAAACACAACATATAAGTATCTCCAAGTAATGAATACAAGGAGCCAAGAATTGATCATGAAATGAGAGTTATGAAGGTTTGAATAAAGTAAGAAATGTAGATGTGTAAGGCACATTATGATAATGAGTATCATGAAGGTGTATTAGTAGAATGAAATTTTTCAAAAGGTTATGGTTCTCTAATAACTAATACATCAATGTTATCTATTCTAACTGGTATTTGGAAGTCAACCTTGTCAAGTTCAAGTGTGTCTCATCAACATCATGTAATCTATACTAAATCATCAAAGTAGATCTTCTAAGTTCTGTTCATCTCATAAATGGGTCTATCCCATGTGCTTGGTAATCTATGTAAGACATTTTATCATTTCCAAAGTTCTCTGGTGATCCTGAATTCAAGGTTATGATCTTGGGATACTCATAAAAAGAGTCATGGTTCATATATGATGCATAGAAGTATGAAAGTATGGTGTGAAGTTTTGTCTTTGTGTTTAAATATCCACTCAATCCTTGAGAATAAATCCATGGTTTTCATGACTATTTCATGCCTTTAAAAATCTCTAGAGACATTTTATGCTCTTAGAAAAGTAAAAAAACATAGATTAAGGTGATATGGAGAAACTAAAGTCTGTACATAGTGTTTTGGAATCATAAAGAAATCAAAGGAGCCTTGATTGTGTTATGCTTTCAAGTATGTCTCAGGGGTCCACAGTCACTCTAGTGTGATCTTGAAAGTATGAGGATCAAGAAATTTTTGGTTTGTCCATCCATGAGTATGTATATTTTGTTGTATAAGGTTAGAATGTTTCTTACTTCAAGTAGTCTAATGTGTTTCTATGAATCAAGATCACATTGCTATGTTTGAATATAGTAGTTATGTAAGATGATGGTGTATATGGTCTCAGAGTTCTGAGGATGGTTGAAATCATGGAGGTTTTTGTGCTTGCCCATGTCAAGATGAGCCTGAGTCTAGGTGTTTTACATGTGTTCATAGAATATATGAACTCAAGGTTTGTGTTCATATATGATCTTGCAAGAAAGGTGTGTACTTAAATTGTGTTAGTGCCTTAAGATAAAGGTGAAGGTAAATTCATGAAGTGTTTAGGGTATGTGAAAGCTAAACTATCAGGTATTCCAATGAATAGGCATGGCTATGGTTAAAAAATATGAAATTACATTTATCAACTTTTTGACCTTCATCTAAAAGATCTCTAGGTTGACAAAGAGATGGTCCATGTGACTTGTTGACAAGATGAGAAGTTTTTTCTACTCCATGAAAATTCATCATCGTCTAGAATGTAAGGTTTAATATGAGGAATGTAGTGTTGATAAAAGGAAGAATTTTCAAGTTCTAACTTTGTGTTTGTGATGCTTGACTACTAAGGATAAGGTATGATATATTTGAGAGTGTGTAAACAGACCAGTAGGTATGGGAAGAGCATTAAGAGATGAGAATGGTGTACCAAATGAGAGGTATGGACATATAAGGTAAGAAAAATTATTGGTGGAGGTCAATGTTTCCATCTCAGAGGTATGATATGTTGTTGGTATAGTCTTGATGTATATTGAATAGTTCACACATCATAAGATCTGTATAAAGGGTTTGAAAAGTGTCTTAAGGGTTTGATATCTTTTGTTGAGTGGTTGAAATTACTCAAAAAGGGATAAGGTTAAGTAAAGTGATTTTTCAAAGGTCTTGGTATGTGTCAAAATGGTTTGTTCATGTCCTAGGTTATGTTCTTACTGATCTATCAAGATGTTCTCCTACTCATGAAGAAGTCTTAGTGTTGATAGTTAGTCTTGGAGGAATACAAGCTGGGTATTTAAAGTCTTTGAAGCAATAGTATGTTGCATACTCTTAGAGGGAGTTGGGTATCATATGAACCTTGAAATTAGGAAGCAGTTATGGATTTGAATGTTATCACTGTCATAGGAAAGGAAATATAGAAAAGTATTGAAAAAATTAGCCATAAAACATAAGGATGCGTGTAAGAAAATTCATTGGCTATTTCTATGCTTGTAATGAATATGGACATAGGGCATTTGTGTGTAAATGAAGGAAATTGGAATGATTTAGGTGCCATAAGGTAGGGAAAATTGTAAGGTTCTATGGTGCAAGAAAGTTGAGAAATGTGACTCATGGATCCAAGCAATAAGCTTAAAAATTCAAGAAGAAGGGAGAAGTTAGTCAAAGTGCTCAAAAGGATCCAAAGAAGGTGACTGGGAAAAAGAAAGGGTATGGTGTGACAAATGAAGAATCGGAGAATAATGAACTAGTCAAGAAACCAAAAGAATATTTGTGACCTTCTTAGGTATCTCATCAATCTCCTCTATGGTTTATTGGTGTTAGTTGAGTTGTTTATGCGAAGATGTGTGTGTCTACTTCATGTTTTCAAGGTATGAGTTCTTAAGTCTCTTTGAATTTTTGTGTGGATCTAACTAATTGATCTTGTAGTATGAGTCAAGTTTCTATGTTTTGGTTTACAAATCTGTATTTATGTTATCAAGGCGTATTCGAAGTCTGTGGTGACTCAATGTGTATATGAGTCATGATGTTGTCTCATGAGAAGGTTGTCGTGTTAATCATGGAAAGATACTTCTTTGATATGATTTTGTAACTGGAGTTGGTTATATAATCCATGATTTGTGGTATATGACAGAGTCTATTCTAACTCAGTAGGTATATGGATGTACCTATGATGTGTGTAGAGCTTGAGGTGGTCTCAAAAGAGTAGTATATGGTCTGAGATGTCTTTATGGGTTGACATTATAATTCATTGTTGGGACATCGTCATGTTGTGAAGTCATCATGTATTGTAGATGCAAGTGTACTATATTTCTAAGATCCCATAATGGATGCTCTTGTCTCAGAAGACTATTGAAGGAAATCATGTGTCATAGAAGAGTCATTTACTTCGAAAAGTATGTGGAGATCATCTGTGGTGATTTTGGGTTGTGAGTTATTGAGTCTTTTAATATTAAGTCTCTAAAGGTGCTAAACTTCTAACAAGTATGCTTGGCGATGCTTTTGTGGTATATAGTATGAGATACTGATGAAGGTGAAGATCTATAAAAGTATTTATAAGGAAGATAAGGAAACATCAAGAAGGTTTTAATGATGACAATATGAGTGATAGGAAGACCAAATTAAAATAACTAAACATACAAACTGGGTGGATAGACCTCAAGATTCTCAGAGATCTATGACACATAAAATTTAGCATTTGAATAGTCTTGTGAGGTTTTTGTTCTTGTAGTCATAGTTCAAGCTAATTGTGTTCTCTAGAAGTGTCAAGGGTATATGATTAATACCAGGTTCTCAAGAAATGTGTGATCATTAAATCTATGTATGTTTTTTAAGCAAGTATATGGTGTCATATTAGTGTTGAAACATGACATATAAGTATCTCCCAGTAATGAATACAAGGAGAAAAGAATTGATCATGAAATGCGAGTTATGAAGGTTCGAATAAAGTAAGAAATGTAGATATGTAAGGCCCATTAAGCTAATCACTATCATGAAGGTGTATTAGTAGAATGAAAATTTTCAAAAGGTGATGGTTCTTGAATAACTTATATATCAATGTTATGTATTTTAACTTGTAGTTGGTAGTTAACCTTGTCAATTTCAAGTGTGTCTCATCAACGTCATGTAATCTATACTAAAGTATCAAATTAGATCTTCTAATTACTATTCATGTCATAAATGGGTCTATCCCATGTGCTTGGTAATCTATGTAAGACATTTTATCATTGTGAAAGTTCTCTAGAGATCTTGTAGTCAAGGTTATAATCTTGGAATACTCAAAAGAAGAGTCATGGTTCATATATGATGCATAGAAGTATCAAAGAATGGTGTGAAGTTCTGTCTTTGCATTTCGATAGCCAATCAAGCCTTATTAATAAATCCATGGTTTTCATGAATGTTACATGCATTTGAATATTTTTATAGACATTTTATGCTCTTAGAAAAGTAAAAAAATATGGATTAAGGTGATATGGAGAAAGAAAATTCTGTACACAATGTTTTGGAATCATAAAGAAATCAAATCCATCTTGATTGTGTTATGCTTTCAAGTATGTCTCAGGGCTCCACAATCACTCTAGTATGATCATGAAAGTATGAGGATCAGGCAATTTTTGGTCTGTCCATCCATGAGTATGTATATTTTGGGTAAGTGTGTATATTTTGGGTAAGTGCACCAAGTTGGTGGATAAAAAAGGGGTCATAAGTGGACGTCATATTGTAAAATACAAAAAAATATCAACTTGTAGGGATTATTAGCAATACACGCACTCAAAATTAGAAAAAAATATATAAATATGAATCGTAGCATCCGAAATCTAATTTCTAAAATAATAATTTTTTTAAAAAATGGACAAGTTTAGCTATATTAAACACTTAAAATTATATGACTTGGTTTTTGTTTTTGAAAAAACATATAAGATTGTAGTCCATTTGCCCGCGATTTGGATGACCAAATCTTGTTATTTTTTTTCCTTTGGTGAAAATTTAGATGTAGTTGTCTATCTTGGGATGGATTTTATTTTGTATTTTTTTGAGCAATTTTTTTTTAAAGATTTTTTCTATGAAAGTGGTCTGAAAAGATTTACAAAACGGAGTGTTTTCCGTTTGACCGCCATAACTATATCAAAAAATATTGAAATCAAATATATATGTGTGTGTGTGTGTGTGTGTGTGTGTGTGTGTGTGTGTGTGTGTGTGTGTGTGTGTGTGTGTGTGTGTGTGTGTGTGTGTGTGTAGAATTTCTCCACGCTTGGGATGGTATAAGTTTTATCACATTTTGATAAGTGAAACAAAAGTTGCAGTCTTAAATGTAGACACGAACATTCACGGGAAAAAATATTTTAAAGATCTATTGTTAATAAAATATTATAAAATGATATTTATCTTATTCTATTCACTTTAAAATCAATATTTCAATGAAACTAACAGTATCCCCTATGCAATGACACCATTTTTGTGAAATTTTTTCAGTTTTTCAGCATAGTTCAAGTCTGTGGAAGAGAAAATTTGAAGTTTTTTGACCCTTTACACTTCATAATGACCTTCCATAGCTTTGGTTGGGGAAAAACAAAGATTTCCTGAGCCTTAGGGTCAAATTTGATGATACAGATACAACCGCGATAAAAGTTTACAAACCATGATTATGGGCTTTTAAACAAGAACCGTGATCGCGCTTTATAAACTGCGAGCGTGGTTTATAAAGCACAATCACGGTTCATAAATCATATTTATACACATCCTAATGTTCTAATTACCATGTGATTTGTACTGTTTGAATTTACCGTATGAATTAGTACAAAATTCTATCATTTTCTACATGTTTTTCTTATCACTAGAAGTAAAACATCATGGGAGACAAGAAACAAAGTCAAAAAAGGAAGTCATTAAGTAAAAAAACACCAAACGAATTAGAGGAAAACATATTTCAAAATGCTGAACGAATGCAGAATCTTCGTGAATCAAGAAGAGGTTCATCTTCAACCCCTACTATTGTAAGCAATGAGGAACCAGGTAATGTTTCTACTGTCAATGTTGAAGTTGAATTAAATACTTATGATGAAGATGTTTTTACTGTCAATGTTGAAGAAGAATTAAATTCTCGTGATGTAGCAAATGTTGAAATTTAAGGAGACAATGAAAATGTGAATAAATAAGTTCAAGTTGAAATTGTAGACAAGAAAAATTTGACAAAAGCACCTCCTATGATTTTCTGTAAGAAACCTAATTATTTTATTGAAATTGATGAAATTTTTTTGAAACCAATGTGTGATAAACTTTCTGAACGGAAAATCAAAAGAAAATCCACTGAAATTTGGGATAATCATTTTGAAATTTTAAATGATTCCCAAAGATGTCAGTTGTTAGTTAGTTTGATGAAATTGAATAAAATGAGACCTACATTAAACACTTTAGGATTGATAACATCTAATATACGTGGTCAAACCTTTACAATTGTTGAAAACCTTCATGATGCATATCAAACTGATAGTGTCAAGAGACACACTAGGGATAGTAATATTATGCGTCGTGTACTTGCTACTAGTGTTGTAAGTGAATCAATAAAAAAACAACGTTTGATTACGCAAACAAGTCGAATGTTGCAAGTTAATCGAAAAACTCTAATGAAAGCAATTGAAAGACATAATATCCTTCAATCACTCAATAACACCGATTTTTGGGCATTTTTTGCTAGAGCACCACGTAAAGAAAAATATAATACTAATGCTATAAGAGAAGTTGTTATTCAATTTTGGCATGATAACATTAGAGTTTCACGTAATACAAGAGATGTTGTAAAACAGAGAGTTGGTTCTATTAATCGCGAACCACATCCAAAGCATTTCTTGGATATGAATTAAACTCAATTTTTTTGTAAGTTTTAACAAGAGCATATAGAAATTAAAATTAGTCAACATTTTTTTGAAATGTTAAAACTATTATATGTGAAAATCAACCACGCTCGCACCACTTGTTGTTGTAGGAAACATGCTGAATTTGCTATGCATTATGCTAAATTTTTATGTATTCGTTCTATTTTTCATTCTGAAACTATGTTATCAGAATTTGGTATTCAAGTTGCACCAATATCTTCCAGATATTTCATTCCTACGATATTTTGTGAAAAAGAAATTGGACAAATTTTTTTATAGTCAGGATTGTTTAGATGGAAGTTGTGGTACATGTGGTGGATTACCTAAGGAAAGTTACATCCATGAGAAAATTGAAGGTGCAATAGGAAATAATTTAGTTGAGTTTGATAAATATAAATCAGTTGCATACCAGTTGAAATATGGAAAAGAGTTTAAACGGTGTGAGCTAGTTACAAAACATATGCCTGTTTTTCAATTTATGAGAAAATTTAAGGATGAAATTGTTTATGAGTATGTTGGGCATACACACAGAGCTCGATGGTTGAATGAATAGTTCAAGATATGAAAAGACACATTTCCTATTGGTACTATTGTTTTAGTGGTCAATTTTGTAGAGAATTACACATTGCAACCACAAATGGAGGTTCAATCACAATATTACAACTAAGTACAAGTTGTCATTTTTGTGCATATAGCATTTATACATTCTCTTGACAGTACAGAGAATGATCAATTTTTTAAAAGAGAGTACCACTTTTATATCAGTGATGATCATACTCATTCTACTGAATTTGTGCAAGGGTGTTTCCAGTTATTTTATGGAAACTTGTCTGATAGGGACATCCACTTCAAATAACATTATATATGGTCAGATAATTACACGTATCAGTTTAAGAATGCAAGAATGTTTTATTGGATGAAAAAGATGCACGTCAAGATGGGTGTGCAAAAAATTTGGAGTTTCACTGAGGATGGACATGGGAAAGGAGAGCATGACGGTGTAGGGGCATGTGTGAAAAGAGATCTTGTAAGAGAAAAGTTGAAGTATATTCAATTGAAGATGCAAAGAGCATAGTGAAATGGAGTATTGACAATATGGCCCGAGGTTCTCAAGAAAATTCCACAATTCATAGATTTTTTTGTTGATAGAGGAACAAAAAATTGCTAACTACGAGGATTGTATGACACTCACTGGGTCCAGTGATACGCACTCATTTTGTAGCTCAGACGCTACTTTGTGGGTCACATGGACAAGAAAGTTGACATGTTTTTATGCATCTTGTATTGAATTTTTCACTACTGAGTTTGATTCACAAGAATGGGTGGATGGATGGATTTATAGGCCTCTAACTCTACTTCCTAGTTATCAACCTCCACAAGCATTATGACTTCTTTCTACAAATGAAGTTGCAACATCCAAGGACTTTGACGAAATTTTGATTTTCGTGTGACAATGTATTTATGGTTATTTACAATTTTTGTATTGAGTTATGTCCATTGAAATTTTAATATGTACAATTTAAATTTGAGTTGAAACCTTTTTTTTGTAGGACATGTGTTTACAGTTATTGCGATAGAAGACAATAAAGAAGGAATAGACTATTTCTTATGTCTTTGCATCGAGGAAAGAAATAAGTTGACTTCTCCTTTTATAGATGGCAAAGATATTGAGTACCCTACAGGGTTAGTGGTAGTTACTGGAACTTGGCTTCAACGATATCCATTAAAAAACTCCTTTGTTTGGGTGTTTGGAGTTTTTTAATGGATAGATATCTAGGAAAGCCTAATATCTATATAGCTGAGTTTTTTAATGAATATTTAGAGGTATCTATAAGAATATTCAGCTGTATAGATATCGAGGAAAGCTTAATAACAAGATTCTTTGGAAGGTTCGAGAGTCAAATCATGAAGCAATCCTGTCCACTATTCAGAGTAGATCTGATCCTAATGGTTCATTGGAATGAATTTACAATGCTCATGTCTAGTATATATAATTTCTTTGGTATATATAAATTTGTTAGATAAATTTAAGCTCATATATTTGATTAAATTTGTGTATTTTGTATATATCTAGTATGGTTTTGATTTGAAACTTAAATTTCTTTGACTAACACTTTTATGTGCAGGTTAGTGGTGCCAGAAAAGCTTCCACCTTCATGTGGTTGGAACCATTAGTAGAGAGTTATAAATTATCGAAGCTAAGAGAAGCTTTCATTGTTTTACAAGAAAAGAGAAGTAATTAACAATGATTTATGTACCTATGGAGGGGGTTCTTGGCTCCGGAGGAGGTAGCCCAGAAGGACCTAGAGCTTAGAGAACTAAAAAAATGCCTCCCCAAGTGTTTACAAGACCATCCCTATGCGTGTGCATAGTCGGTACGGTGCCACGACCCACCGTTTGCAAAATATACCATTTGACAACCTTACACTGGCTCAAACTGCACTATTCCGTGTGTTTGCAAGCAATAGGACAGTGAGAGCACCAATTGGAGAAGGAAAAAACTGAGATAGGTTATTGTAGATGGTTGTTATGCCAAGGTGTAGGATTAGACGAGATGTCTCTAGGTGCCACGGAGTGCACATAGCCACCCATCAAAGTTGAAATTTTTTTTGGTCTCAGGGCTCTTAAGGGACTACGCCTGAATGAGGTAACCCGGAAGAAACGACGTTGCCACACACTAAAATGATGCCTCCTATAGCATTCACCTAACCACCTGGATGTTTCCACACAGTCGGTTTAGTGCCATTACCCACCGTTTGTAAAATATACCGTTTGACAGCCTTACATTAACTCAAATTGCACTATTCCGCGCGTTTGCAAAAAATAGGTCAGTGAGAGCACCGATTGGAGAAGGAAAAAACTGAGACAAGATATTGTAGAGGGTCCCTATGCTAAGATGTAGGATCAAAAGAGACATATCTAGGTGCCACAGAGTGTGCGTAGTCACTCGTCGAAGTTGAACAAATTTTTGATCTTAGGGCTCTTAAGGTACTGCACCTGAATGAGGTAGCCCGGAAGCAACGATGTTGTCGTGCACCAAACAAAAGCCTCCTCTAGAATTCACCTAGCCATCTGGACATTTTGGAACAGTCAGTTTAGACCCACGACCCATCATTTGCAAAATATATCGTTTGACAACCTTACACTGGCTCAAACTGCACTATTCTGTGCATTTGCAAATAATAGGGCAGCAAGAGCATCGATTGGAGAAGGAAAAAACCGAGACAGGTTATTGTAGAGGGTCCCTACACCAAGGTGTAGGATTAGATGAGATGTCTCTAGGTGCCATGAAGTGCACGTAGCCACCCATCGAAGTTGAATAATTTTTTGGTCTTAGGGCTCTTAAGGGACTACACCCAAACGAGATAGCCCGGAAGCAACGACATTGTCATGCACAAAAATTATGCCTTGTCTAGCATTCTCCTAGCCACCCAGACATGTCTACATAGTTAGTTTGGTACCATGACCCACCATTTGGAAAATATATCTTTTGACAACCCTATATTGGCTCAAACTGCACTATTTCATGCGTTTGCAAACAATAGGGCAGCGAGAGAATCGATTGGAGAAGGAAAAAACTGAGACAGGCTATTGTAGAGGGCCTTAATCTAAGGTGTAGGATCAGATGAGACATATCTAGGTACCAATAAGTGCGCGTAGTCACTCGTCAAAGTTGAATTATTTTTTTATCTCAGGGCTCTTAAGGTACTGCACCCGAACGAGGTAGCCCGGAAGCAACGATGTCATTTCACACCAAAACAACACCTCCTCTAGCATTCACCTGGCCACTCGAACATGTCGGCATAGTCAGTTTTGTGCCATGACCAACCGTTTGCAAAATATACCATTTGACAACCTTACACTGGCTCAAACTGCACTACTCCGCGCATTTACAAACAATAGGGTAGAGAGAGGACCAATTGGAGAAGGAAAAAATGAGATAGGATATTATAGAGGGTCCCTACTCCAAGGTGTAGGATGAGACAAGACATATCTAGGTACCATGGAGTGTGCGTAGTCACCCGTTGAAGTTGAATTATTTTTTGGTCTCAGGGCTCTTAAGGTACTGCGCCCGAACGAGGTAGACCAGAAGCAATGATATTGTTACACACCAAAACAATGCCTCCTATAGCATTTAGTTGGCCACCCATACATGTCAACACAGTTGGTTTGGTGCCATGACCCACCATTTGCAAAATATACCGTTTGACAGCCTTACACTGGCTCAAACTGCACTATTCCACACATTTGCAAATAATAGGTCAGCGAGAGCATCGATTGGAGAAGAAAAAAACCAAGAAATTTTATTGTAGAGGGTCCCTACGCCAAGGTGTTAGATCAAATGAGACATCTCTAGGTGCCACGGAGTGCGCATAGCCACCCGTCGAAGTTGAACGAGTTTTTGGTCTTAGGGCTCTTAAGGGACTACGCCTGAATGAGGTAGCTTAGAAGCAACGAAAATTGTAACACATTGAAACAACACCTGCTCTAGCATTCACCTAGCCACTTGGACGTGTCGGTGTAGTTAGTTTGGTTCCATGACCCACCGTTTGTAAAATATATCATTTGACAACCTTACAATGGTTCAAATTGCACTATTCTGCATGTTTACAAACAATAGGGCAGCGAGAGCACCGATTGGAGAAGGAAAAAAACAAAGAAAAAATATTATAGAGGGTCCCTACGCAAAGGTGTAGGATCTGACGAGACATTTGTAGGTGCCACAGAGTGTGTAGTCACCCATCGAAGTTGAATGATTTTTTGGTCTCAGGGCTCTTAAGCGACTACGCCTGAATGAGGTAGCCTATAAGCAGCAACATTGTTGAGCACCAAAATGGAGCCTCCTCTAGCGTTCACCTAGCTACCCAGATGTGTCAGCATAGTTGGTTTGGTGCCACAACCCACTGTTTATAAAATATACCATTTGATAGCCTTACATTGTCTCAAACTACACTATTTGGTGTGTTTGCAAACAATAGGGCAGTTAGAGCACCGATTGGAGAAGGAAAAAACTAAGATAGGATATTGTAGATGGTCCCTACACCGAGGTGTAGGATCAAGTGAGACATCCTTAGGTGCCATGGAGTGTGTGTAGTCATTCATCAAAATTAATTTTTTTTGGGTCTCAGAGCTCTTAAGGGACTACGCCCAAATGAGGTAGCCTAGAAGCAACGACATTGTCGAGCACCAAAATGACGCATCCTCTAGCATTCACCTAGCCACATGGATGTGTCGACATAGTTGGTTTAGTGCCATGAGCCACCATTTACAAAATATACCGTTTGACATCCTTGCTGTAATGAAATTACTTGATTAATTATGATTATCACCAACAATAAAACACCAAATAACACAATATTGCAAATAAGTTCTCTTAATATGAAAGTAGAATAGCTTGGCCACTTTGAGGGGGAAACCTCCAAAACATATAATAAGACTAAAATACTCAACATAATGATCATCCACTACCTATAACCCCTATTTATACTATTCCTATGATATGGCCATCAACAAGGCCGACCAATCAATGATAATAGATCATATATGAAAGAGATACATCATGATAAGGAGTTATGATAGCCACAAGTTGGCTATATCCATCCCGTGAAAGATATATAATTAAGGGTGTAACATGCCCCTCCCCTTCAAAGAAACATTGTCCCCAATGTTGGGAAGCCTTGGATGTTGCTGCATGAATGCTTCATCTTCCCATGATGCATTCTCAATATTCATATTCTTCCACTTGATCAAGTACTCGGTAATGAATCTGGTCCTTAGTATTTTGGTGTGTGTCTAAAGAATGCTTTCAGGTTCCAATATGATCCTTCCTTCCTTGTCCAGTTTTGGAAGCATTGATTGGGTGGAAATGTGCTGCCCAATAACTTTCTTTAAGCAAGAAACATGGAAGATTGGATGTATTCTACTTCCTAGAGGGAGCTCTATCTAATATGCCACACTACCAATTTTTTGCAAAACTCGGTAAGGACCATAGTATTTAGGAGCAAGGTTATTATCCTTTTGCTGTTGTTTTAAGGATAAATGCTTATATGGTTGTAACCTTACAAAAATAAATTCTCCCTCTTCAAAGTGTCACTCACTTCTATGTTGATCAGCCTATTGCTTCATACGGTTTTGTGCCCGTGCCTAATTTTCTCTAAGACCAGAGAGTACCTCATGCTGATGTTGAATGTGATCTTTGACTGCTCTCACCTTTGGTTTGCCCTTAAAGCTAGATATGAGTGATGGAGGATGGTACCCATAAAATGCCAGAAATGGAGACATTTTGGAGGAGGTATGAAATGAAGTATTGTACCACCATTCTGCTAGTGGAAACCATTGCACCCAATGTTCTTGTTTATCTGAAGTAAAACATCGAAGATATCCCTCTAAACATTTATTTACCACCTCAGTTTGCCCATATGTTTGGGGATGATAAGCGGAACTCTGGCTAGTTGGGTACCTAGACAGGAGAACAAATCAGTCCAAAAGTTACTTGTAAATATTGGATCACGATCACTTACTATAATTTTTGGCATGCCATGGATTTTTTGAACTGTATCCATAAAAGAGATGGAAACTATACTAGCTGTGAAAGGATGAGCCATGGCAAAAAAATGAGCATATTTGGTAAGTCCATCTACCATGACCATGATGAAACTTTTCCCTTCTAATTTAGGTAATCCTATGATGAAATCCATTGATACCTCTTCCCATCTCTCACTAGGAATAGATAGAGTTTGGAGAAGACCAGGTGCCTTAATGGTCTCGCCCTTATTTTTTTGGAAAACCAAACATTCAGCCACAAATTTTTGAACATCTCCTTTCAACCCCTCCCAAAATAAATCCTTCTTAACTCCATGATATGTTTTTATCACCCTAGCATGGCCACATATTGGAGAAGAATGTAGCTCTGAAAGAACATGGTGTTTAAGTGTAGAGTTCTTACATAGATATAACCGATCTTTGTACCACAATGTATCCCCCTTCCATATAAATTGAGCTGATATGGACGGATCTACCTGGAGATTTTGAATGAGAGTATGTGTGGTTGCATCTTTCTTCCATTCTTCATGTGTTTGATCTACCCAATCTGTATTTAGTATAGATATGGCACATAACAATGCTTCGGAAGACTCATCCCTCCTCGAACAGAGCATCAAGCAACCAAATTTTCCTTTTCTTTCTTATAAACAATCTCAAATTCATATCCCAACATCTTAGTGACCCATTTTTGTTGTTCTTCTGAAGATAGACGTTGCTCTAAGAAATATTTCAAACTATCATGATCATTTTTTACCTTAAAATGTCTACCCATCAAGTATGTTCTCCATTGTTTGACTGCATGTAGTATTGTCATCATTTCCTTTTCATAGGTGGGCTTTAAAAAATTCTTTCCTTTTAGTTGTCAGCTCTCAAAATAAATGGGGTGTCCTTCTTGCATTAGTACTGCTCCGATTCCATTTCCTGAACCATCACACTCAACTATGAAAGTTTTGGAGAAATATGGGGTTGCCAATACTGGAGTGGTGCACATAGTTGTGTTTAATTTTTCAAATGCCCTAGATGCTTCCTCATTCCGCTGAAAGGAGTCCTTCAATAATTTTGTGAGTGGTGCTGCTATACTACCATATTTTTTGACAAATCTATGATAATACCCTGTGAGACCTAAGAAACCTCATAATTATTTGAGGGTTCTTGGGGTTTCCCATTCCACCATGGCCTGGATCTTGTGAGGGTCCACCTTAACACCTTCATGAGAAAAAATATGGCCCAAGTATTCCACTTCCTATACCCCACAAGAACACTTCGAAGGCTTGGCATAAATTTTATGTTGCTTTAAGACTTCTAAGACAATATTGATGTGATGTAAGTGTTTCTCCCACAATTTGTTGTAGATGAGTATATCATCGAAAAATATTAAGAAAACAATTCTTAGGAATGGTCTAAATACTGAATTCATCAAGCTTTGGAATGTGGAGGGAGCATTGGTAAGACCAAATGACATCGCTAGGAATTCATAATGGCCTTGATGAGTTCTAAAGGTTGTCCTATGAATATCTTCTTGCTTGACTGTAATTTGGTGATACCTAGAACATAGATCTAGTTTTGTAAAATAAATGACACCATGTAACTCATCTAATAAATCATCAATGATGGGAATAGGAAACTTATCTTTGATAGTGAACTTGTTAAGATCTCTATAATCTGGACACATACGCCATCTTCCATCCTTGTGACGCACCATCACCACGGGAGCAGAATAGGCATTGTAATTGTGATAAATAATACCCATTTCCAACATTTCCTCCACCATCTTCTCGATCTCACTCTTTTGCACATATGTATATCTATAAGGCCTAATGTTTGGGGTTGGCTTCCTGGAATCAAATGAATAGCATGATCATGCTCTCTTTCAGGTGGAAATCCTCTTGGTTCCTTGAAGATAACTACATGTTGAATAATAACCTTTTGAAGATCAGGATGCAATACCTTCATTTGCGGTTGGACTTATATAGAGAATAATCGAGCTACAAAACCTTCAGACCCTTTTTAAGAATCTTCTGCATTTGGTGAGAACTTACCACTAGAGGATCTTTAGCTTGTAGACCTCAAAGTTCAATTTTTTTACCCTCAGAATGAAAGCGCATAAACAATTCCTCGAAATTTATCTCTATGGTGCCAAAAGTAGTGAGCCACTGAACACCTAAGACAATATCAGCTCCTCCCATGGGAATAGAAAAAATTGTAGTTTCCAATGTGTAATCACTCATCATGGTTTTGACTTAATGGAAATTACCTAAACATTGGACTGTGCCACCATCTACAATCATTACTTGAAATTTAGGTGCTGGGTAGATGAAACAATTTAGTCATGCTGCTAACTTATGATTGATGAAATTATGTGTGCTCCCTGAATCAATCAAGACGAGTTACCTTCTACTTCTTAATATAACCCACAACTTGAAGGGTTTGTGGAGTACTAATACCTGATAGATCATGACATGAAATAGTGGGCTGAGGATCTCCAGATTCTTCCTCTAATTTTTCCACTTCCTCTATTGATGTGTCCTCATATTCTTCCTCAGCACCAGTTCCTTCAATGTACAACATTTTTTCTTAGAACATTTATGATTTGGTCCATATTTGCTATCACAGTTAAAGCATAACCCTTTGATTCTTTTTTCTTCAATTTTTTGAGGTGTCAACCGAATTGGCTGAGGGTAAGAAGGAGACAAGGTGTTACGATATTTTATGCTAGAAAAGGACTACCTTCTACTAGGAAAGAAATTTTTCCTCTACTCGACATGCCATGATAATAGAATCAACAACCTTTAGTGGGTTAAACATGCATACCTCATGCTCAATGTGGTCCTTAAGACCCCCTAGAAATAGGTCATTCAAATACTCTTCTGTAATATCCTCCACACGTAAGGAAAAAGTTTGGAATTGATGGACATACTCCTTAACTGAACCAATTTGGTGTAACTTTGCTAATTGGCTGAAGTAATTCTCAGAAACACTAGAACTATAGTGTAATTGAAGCTCTTCAGTGAACACTTTCTAGGTGACATTTAGGCCATTCTTCTACCTTTGAGCACATAACCAACGATACCAAACAAATTGATCAGGTTCTAGGTATAAGGATGCCACATTTACCTTTTGTCCTCCTAGGATCTGATGGAGATCAAAGAAATTTTCCATTTGGGAAATCCAATTGAGTGGATATTTTCCATAAAATTTATGCATTTCATCTTATGGAATCATGCCCCTCCATTGGTGAGAAGATCCACTTGAATGATTTAAGGATCCTCCTTGATTTGAGTGATTTGGATCTATGTAACCATTTCTAATAGAAACAATATGACTAGAATTGGAATTTGTATTATGAAATAGAATTCAACAACTCCTACTACATTGCATGAAAATCCTTTTGATTCTCACTCCTAAGGCTACCTTTCAGTTGATGAAGCTCAACATTAGGGTCATCCTTACTCACCATATTGTTTACCCTTTCCTGAAGTTGGATGACCTACCTCAACATTAAACCATTTTCCTCCATAAGCAATATATTCCTTATTAATGTATGTCATTAGGAATAAGATGTTGTTAAGTATAATTAGCCTAGTGGTAGATCTCCAGCCATGAGAAGATAATGGTTCCATTAGTATGGTAGCCACTAATAAATTTTAGAGTTTATGGTAACAGTCAAAGTACGAATAAGGAATGTTGTGGTAAAAAGTAACCATAGCTTTTTCGTAAGTAGAGAATTTTCGAAAATGATTAAATTAGAAATTTATTCCAAAAATTAAGCAATCTAGGGAGTGATTATGAATAAATATAGAACCCATGTGAGATGATAAGGTTTATCTTATCTTAGAAGATAAGCAAAACGTGTAAAGGCTACAGTTTAGGTATGGAATATGATTACTTGAAGAGATTTCCTATCCTATCACCAGAGATAGGGTGGATAAGCCTTAATTCCTATAAATAAAGAGGTCACCTTGAACTCATTTAGCATTAGAAGGAAGTAGTGAGAAATATTGTATGAGATAAGCCATCACTTTTGAAGGTGTGTAAAAGAATCCATTGTGAAGTTTCTCACACAGTTATTATTGGACAGGAAAGTGAAGTCAATATTATAGTTAAAGTACTCTCAATGGGTGAGAGTAGTAACACTTGGCCATGTTGAGGGGGCAATCCATAATTTACACCTATAGACTTAAGATACTCATCATAATGATCATCCAGTCTACCTATTACCCTTATGTTATACTATTCCTATGTATGTGTTTCAACAAGGATGACCCACCAAACTGAAAAAAAATGCATATAGAAAAATACATCATGATAAGAAGTTATGTAGCCACAAGTGGCTATATCATATCCCATGTAAGATGTTGTGTTTCCAGGAACTAAAGGTGATGACATTTGAGGGTGTGAAACATTTCATGGTGATGACTCATATAGAGCGTAACATTCACTCGTTGGTGGATTTTCTGTACAAATATTCCCCCTTAGTCAAAAATCATTTGGAGGGAAAAACCTTGTTTTTATTGTGTTTGGTAGTTTCCATGGTAAAGTCACTTTTTACAATGTATAGTATTTACCACATTAGAATTTACTTAGGTTACAGTGAATAGTATTTACCAGAGTAACTTCACTTTTTACCGTAAATAGTGTTTACCACAGTAAAGTCAGTTTTCTACCGCTAGTAAGTCAAGTTTTACCATGGTCATTCCTATTTTACTATAGAAAGGTGCCTAAATTTACTTTCTATTGTAGCTGAGTCTAGATTATTTGTGCCATGCAAGTCGGTTATTGATGACCCACCATTTGCAAAATATTTCACTTTGGTTACAGCCTTAAAATGTCTCAAACTACACTATTTTTTGCAACCCAATAATGGCAGATGACAACCCCTTTCATTGGAGAAAGTTTAAACTGATCTTGCATTTGTAATGGTCCTCATACACCAAGGTGTAGGATCAAATGAATGTCCTTAGGTGTCATGGATTCATAATTGTTGGAAAAGTTGTAATTGTTAAAAAAAGCTTTTTTCTTCTCAGAAACAAAAAACGAACAAAAATAACAAGAACAAGAAATGGAAAATGATCTCTGTAGATTCTTCTCCTTTGTGTGACAGGTTCCTCTTAGGTGGTTTGAAACACTAGGTGATAATGTGAACAATTCATGGGATTTATAAACTGAAAGTTTTCAATTGAAGAATTTGGTGAACAACAGAAATATGCAGATCTCATGATCGAGATCACAAAGCTTGCCCAAGGAGAGAAGAAGAAATATGGATTATCATTATTGTTCTAGAGTAAGGAGGATAGCTCCATGCCCATATCCCAGGAAGGATCCTAGCAGATAATCTGATGATAGCATGGATATGATCCTCTGTAAGCACTCATTCTTGAGATGTTCACCAGAGATCAGACAATGAGTAAGCCTCTTCTAAAGGAGATTGTAAGAAGGCTACTTCCCAAGTTTCAAGTAGAGCCTACACCAACATCTTTTCTAGAATCCAAAACTCTCAGGAGCACAAATATTTCTTCTAGATCTATCAATATGAAGATCTGCTCAAAAAGATGGGAACATCAGTTTACCTACTTAATGGGGTCATTCAAGGAAAGGAATTTAGTTCTCAAGGAGGAGAAGAGGTCCAAAAAGAATTATTTCTTAAGTAAGTCTGTTGCATGGTTGTTATAAAAAGGGTCATTATAAGTATAATTGTCTAGATATGAGCTTCTACATCTGATCAAGAGATTACAGATAAATGAAAAGCACCTATGTATTCTTTTGATCAGTGACTAGATAAGGGCATAAATTAATGAACTAAATGTGTTTGTACAAAAAAAAAAAAAGATAACCAAGATGGAAATGATCCTAAGAAGATCAAAGGAGAAACTAGTAAGAAACATAGGAGAAGAAAGTCCTGGGTGTACTAAGGATTTTCTTATTTCACAGGGATAACGACCATACTCCATTCTTAGAACCTTCTATCCTTAAAAGGCCTCCTCTTTTACAAATAAGTCAACTCTTGGCTATGTTTCTTGTTGAAGATCAATGGACCTACAAATTTAATAATTAATTATTGACTTGGTTGGAAGATGATGCAACTCTGACAGTAGATGTTCATGGTTATGAAGGAAAAATTGTTTTGCTAGGCAGAGGTGGTATTACGCTAGCCACAAGCTGAGGTAGCTATTGTAATACATTTCAAAAAATAATGTCTTAGTTGATGGAGGTGTTGTCAAGTAGAATTTGTAATGACTGAGTTTGTACATGAAAATGGTGGGATTAAAATACTTGATCGCCCCTCAAGACTTATGTTAAAGCATGTAAATAAGGGAAAAACTAAACCAAAGGTGTAGTTATCACGAATTGGTGGCAATATCTGTTATGGGTGTTGTATGTGTGGTACCACCTTTCAGGTAAAATGAAAATATGGTATTGATAAATAAAACCCAATGTTGTTCAGAAAACCAAATGACTAAGGAAGAGTTCATGCAAGAAAAGGTATCAAATATTTTTTCATGACTTAACTAGGAAAATGATAAGTTACCCATGTTGATGGAGAAATACACATGCTTCCCTTAATTTCTTAACAATTGTACCATGATTCAATGTGACTGATAGTAATGTTATATTCATATTGCACCATAATTTTTTAATTTTAAATCAAACATACATATAGAATTAGTATACATACATAGAAGGATATCATGTGCAATTAATTCAAATCGAACATAGAAGTAATATCGCTATGAAAACCAACACATGGATATATAATGTATCAAACTAAGTGTGTTGAATGATCGTCTCTGAAAATATAAGTTGGTGATAACATGTGTACATCTCGAACCAATGTGTCTATCATTTCAAGGTACCACATGCATTCGCTAAGGCTTTGATATACAAGGAACTCCATGAAGTAATCATGAACTAGGACAGCTGGCCCATATATGATCTATGTACATGGTACTAAGTCCATAAAGAATTTAATCAATAGAATGAATCTAATCTTATCACTTCTAGAAGTAGCATGTAAAAGAAGGACTTGGATAAGTAGTGAGGTAAGATTCACTACGGATTTCATCCATGTGGTCCTAGGCATCTCTAAGTAGGCTTTCAACCATAGCCTGCAATTCATAAACAACAAGTTTTTAACACCCATTTTTTAAAATACATTCATGAATTTAGAAACTTAAAATTTAGTTGAAATGCATGTGAAATCTTACCACAATCTCAGATCTATCAATCTTCCACTGACGCATGATAGGGACACTAGTAGAATCATGGAGGTAAGACACATAAATAATTAAAGGTTTCAAATTGGATATTTTAGATACAAAATTTGATATTGTAGATTTAAGTAATAAAGATAAGCATAAATAAATTTCACAAATTTAAAAAATTATACCTCAATTAGTTATTCTTTATGATGTTGTGTAAGTATCTACAATAGCCTTCACAGTACTTGAGGAGTCTCTCTGGCAGTTAAGCTATACAAAAAACATGTACAAATCAATATTAATCTAGATATGACTGCTTCACATAACAGAGCCAGAAGCATAATCCACATGAGACTTCCACATTAGAAACAAAGTTAGAGAAACTAACAATGCGTAAAAGTCACTAAACCATGCTAGTAGCCTCGGTGCCCAGAGCAGATGATGACCCAAGGCTCCTACGTTTTGTTAAACATGTTATTTTAGGAATTAGTATTTACATCATGGTAAATAATTATATGGTTAGTTTATATATATATTTTTATAACAAATGTATAACAATATATTAATACAGGTTTTATATTGTTTATACTTCCTACTTTATAGGAAGTTGGTTTTCCTATTTGGATGGCTATTTAATAGCACTCCATACATTGTAATACTGATGAAGAATATTATTATTTGATGTATTTAGCTCTGAAGAATCCTTTATATTGAAGAAGATTTCTCCGACCTTGTTTGGTCTTTTCATGTGATATCAGCAGGTCCATATAATGGTTTTTTACAGAGAGGTGGCAATGGGGATTTCAAAAGAAATGGAAATAGCTTTGCAAATAGAAGGCATATAGAAAGTTTGATGCTTGAAGCTTGGACGACACAGGTTTATTAAAATGATGATATCAATTTGCGTTTATTAATGAAATTTGGCGATTCAAAATGTTATTGATCTCGTATTCTCTAAAGATAATTTCATGTAGAACAAAACCCAGAAATAGTTTAGCACCATATTTTATCAAGTTATAGATTAAAATCTGTTTGCATAAGAAAATAGATGATTTTTTAGTGATAGAAGTAATATAGCTGAGATTCTATTTTACACATTAGTTTGGATCTGCATGTGGCCAAGTATTCATGCAATTAGTCACCAGTGGTGTTAGAATTGGAGAATTGTAGAAATATGATTATAATTTGAGGAAAAAGAAATTCATAGTATTGGAATGTTAAAGCCACAAATAAGGCGTAGATTTGATTTCCCAGCTTTTTGCATACCAGTGTGCATTGGATCTAAAGGAGAAAGGTGCAGAGATAAGTGAATATTATACAAGAAAGATCTGAATGGCAGATTCACCTGAGTTTTTTGCATATCCAACTCTGATTGTCCAATTATTTTAATTTTTCATAAAGACTATAGTTTTGAAAAATTAATTTTTCCTATAGTTTTTATTTAATAATTGTATTTAGAGGGCAATGGTTTATCCATAGGTTGGGTTTGGTATTATTACTTTTTTGGCCGAATTAATATTTTTTTTGGCACCAGTTCTTGGGGAAATTGATTTTTTTAGAATATTATTTTTCTCCCAATTCTAACGACTGGTCACATGATAAGTTTTCTCTCTATTTTGAGGAAAATTTTAATCATTGTGTCAATTTTTATTAAATCAAGCCATTTTACGGGAAATTGTAACTTCAATAACTTTTGCACGGTAACTCGAAATCAAGCGCCGCTTTTTTCAAAAGTGTATATTTTTTAATTCCTGTCCTAGTGGTTCTAATTTTGGGAGAAAATAAAAAAATTGAAAATTAACCTCTATTTTGGCCATCTTGTGGAAGCATTATCGGTTGTACCCGACGTCCTGAAATAAAAGGTTTCACATTGAGGGGAGAAGCTTAAATAAATACAATGTGGAAACTATGTAGTCTCATGTTTCAGATCCGGCTGAGTTAAGCACCCATATGATGGAGGAAGGAGGCATCGGAGGAAGGAGGTCGAACAACGACCTCTTGTCAGTCACCAACGACGGGGCTGCGTAGAAGCTGTGGTGGCATATGTATGGTGTGAGTATATGATTTTCAGTGTGGTTTCCATTTTCTCAGTATGCTTCAGTTTGCAATGTTCTTGTTTTGTGTCGTATTTGATGGATGTCTGGAAAGAGAGTTGTGTTGGAGCACAGATGACTGTCAGTGATCCTCTGACTGACTTGGTCCTCTGACTACCGTACTTCTTTGGAAGATGGTCAGTCTAGAAGAATACGTTCACTAGCATTAGTGACCATGTGTAGCAAGACCTAACTAGCAAGATCCAATTCAGGATTATGTTCTTCGATGCATTTTTCGGATTCTCAGTATCTATATGAGTGGAATTTCACATTGTGGGGGGGAATACATACCAATTTTCCATTCCCATTCTATACCCGAAATGACTTAGTCAAGGAAAGGTTCCAGTGGTAGTGGCATTTTTCTATGCTGTTCGAGATCGAGTGACAGCTATCAATGACAGAGACTATGATTAAGAACATTACGATTCTTATAGGAAGTAATGTGAAATATTTTCAGTATTTCTTCTATTGTGAAGTTTTGTAATATGCAAGTTGTGTTTCCTACATAATTCCCTGATGTATAAGCATAGTGGTGAATAGTAGCACCAGAGTAAGTCAGTTCATGGATCTTGAAAGGGTTTGTGGGAGGATCCAGAAAACCACATGAGGTGGATAGTTGAGGGGACCTGTTCATAGACAAGGTTTGTGGTAAGCCTGTTTAAAACCATGGATGGAGCGAGCCTTTCTTTTGGATCAAGGTCATGAGTCACAAAGTTGGACATGCCACAGGGGTGAGCATACTGCAGTTGAGAGTGTGGATGTTTTTCTACCATGTAAACACTAAGGGGGGGAATGTTAGGAATTAGTATTTACATCATGGTAAATAATTATATGGTTAGTTTTATATATATACAATGTCCTATGAAGAATCATGAACTAGGACCAGCTGGCCCATATATATATCTATGTACATCCACGTCCTATGAATCTAATCATGAAACATCTTCCCCTTCTTAGCACTGCTAGAAGTAGCATGTTCAGGACTTGGGGATGTAGTGGAGGGAGATGTCACTACGGATTTCATCCATGTGGTCCTAGGCATCTCTAAGTAGGCTTGCAACCTAGCCTGCACATTCATAAACAACAATTTTTTAACACCCAAATTTTTAAAATACATTCAAAATTTAGAAACTTAGAATTTAGTTAAAATGCATGTGAAATCTTACCGCAATGTCATGATCCCTATCAATTTTCCGTTGACGCGTGGAAGGGACAATAGTAGAATCATTAGAGGTAAGATACATATAAATAATTAAATTTCAAATTAAATATTTTACGTACAAAATTTGATATTGTAGATTTAAGTAATAAGAAATGATTCACAAATAAATTTAACAAATTTAAAAAAGTATACCTCAGTTAGTGGATCTCTAGATGTTATGGTAGTATCTACAACAGCCTCCACAATCTGTATATATGGAGGAGTCTCTCTGGCAGTCATAAGCTATACAAAAAACATGTACAAATCAATATGAAACTCCACATGAAATTCCACAATTAGAAACAAAATGTAAAGAGAAACTAACCTGCGTAAAAGTCACGTGAGGCATGCTAGTAGCCTCAGTTCCCAGAGCAGATGATGAACCACTAGGCTCCTGCGTATAAAAGACAAACATTTTTAGGAATTAGTATTTACATCATGGTAAATAATTATATGGTTAGTTTTATATATATTTTTATAACAAATGTATAACAATATATTAATATGGGTTTTATATTGTTTATACTTCCTACTCTATAGGAAGTTGGTTTTCCTATTTGGATGGCTATTTAATAGCACTCCATGCATTGTAATATTGTGTGAAGAATTATTATTATTTGATGTATTCAGCTCTCCTCTCCTTCTGTATTTTCTTGCTCCGACCTTGAGCGGTCTTTTCAAACATATATTAATATGTACATGTACAGGTGAAACATTATAATAATAAAAGTGCACAATCAAATGAAATTTGAAATTTAAGTACAACTTGAAACTTACATTTGTAACATGCCCAGTTGCAGTAGCTAGCATATCGATGCCAGATGTTTCCTTCACCAAATCTTGCTATTTAAAATAAAATAAAAAATTAGTTTTTACATGTATGTACATAACGTACAATGAAATACATATATATTAAAATCTCAAACATGAATTAAACTATTATATATGTAATATTTATTTGAAATTTACCTGTGAAAGACCAAGATCCTTTGCACCAGTTCCAAAAAAATCCACCATCATCTCATCTAGAGAAAATAAATCATGCGATCTAGCAAATGATGTCTCTCCCGCAGTGCATACGGAACCACATGATCCATAGTGGTGTGGTGTGCTAGAACTGGCACCTCCACCAACATCACCAGATGCAATTTTCTCACTATGTTAGGTTAGAGTGTCATTGAGCTCCCTCAATACATTTAGTGTGTCAATCTCCACAACCTCCTTCATTGTAGGAGGGATAATTGAAGGCAGTGGGGGTTTTGGGGCATGGGCGATCCTTGGTTGACCTGTGCATGCACCAGGTCTACTCTATGCATAGCCACCACCTCACCCATAAAAATCAGAAAATTCAAAATAATTTGGTACCTCATGAAGCACGAACTCGCAATATAATTTCTTCAAAAAATAGAGGGGAAACTCATTGTTGTTACATGGTGGATAATAAAAAATCATCAACCATCCATCCCAAAAAAAATTCTTGATTTGGTCATCGTGGCACCAATGGATTGGGAACCATTTGCAAGTAACTACGTGGGGGCATTAGTTCTTGGGTCAGTAAATAATGCACAAATGTGGTCTTTTCCATTTTTTTTGCCTTTTACGGCCGCATGGGATAATTTATTTGCATACCACTACCTAAAATCACCTCTAAAGGTATTCCATATATCTATTTTGTTGGTTACGGAGTCAAATTCGCTAATTAATGTTTGCAATGTGTTGGCTAAAGTCATTCAGGACGGATTTGTGGCATGATTTAGTCTTATATTATGAATAAGGTTCTTAATGATAATTTTATTTTGTCAAATTCTTCCAACGATATCAGCTTGTGTTCCTATTGGTTTCGTTGGGACAGAAGGAGCCATAAGAGGCGGATCTATGTTTGGAGGAGGGTTTTATGGAATGGTTGGAGGGTTTTAAGGATTGTTTGGAGGGTTTTGAGGAATATTTTGATGGTTTGTAGGATTATGAGCTTACTAAGCAAATGACAAAACAAAAAAATTGTATACATAAACAAAAATTGAAAAACCCATGAAAATCACAAAAAATAACCTAAAATGTAAACAAATTGATCAAAATCGAGGGCTTACCTCTTTGTTTTGATGGCATGGTTGAAAATATCACAATCCAGAAGTCCAAAGAGTAATTTTTAGGGGGTATTCAAAGTGCAAGTGCCAAAGGTCTAGGAGAAATCATGGTTGGAAAGGAAAAATGAGGGAAACTGAGGATTCGTGGGTATTTTTTTTTGTCTTAGAGGACCTCGATCGTAGTTTAAGGTTTAGAAATCACCGAGCCTATAAAAACAATTATGCAAGCATGGTTTATAAACCACGATCATGGTACCTAAATTTTGGGTTTTTATATCCACTTAATTGTCCACCAACTTGGTGCACTTACCCTTTTGTTGTATAAGGTTAGAATGTTTCTTAATTCAAGTAGTCTAATGTGTCTCTATGAATCAAGATCACCATTTTATGTTTAAATATAGTAGTTGTGTAATATTATGGTGTATATGGTCTCAGAGTTCTAAGGATGGCTGAAACCATGGAGGTTTTTGTGCTTTCCCATGTCAAGACGAGCCTGAGTCTTTGTGTTCTAAACGTGTTCAGAGAATATTTGAAATTAAGGTTTGTGTTCATATATGATATTGGAAGTAAGGTGTGCACTTAAATTGTTTTAGTTCCCTAAGATCAAGGTGAAGGTAAATGCATGAAGTGTTTCGGGTATGTGATAGCTAGAGTATTAGGTATTCCAATGAATAGGCATGGATACAGGTAAAAAAAAGGTGAAATTACATTCATCAACTTTTTGAGCTTCATCTAAAAGATCTACAGGTTGACAAAGAGATGGTCCATGTGACTTGTTAACATGATGAGAAGTTTTTTCTAGTCCATGAAAGTTTTTCGTTCTCTAGAATGTAAGGTGTAATATGAGGTATGCAATGTTGATAAAAGGAATGATTTTTAAGTTATAATTAGGTTTTTTTGATGCTTTACATCTAAGGATAAGGTATAAGAGATTCAAGAGTGTGTACTCATACCAAGATGTTTGGGAAGAGTATTGGAAGATGAGAATGGTGAAAAAATGAATGGGATTGACATATAAGGTAAGAAAAAGTCTTAGTTCTTATGAGAGGTCAATGTTTGTGTATCATAGATATGAGATGTTGTTGACATAATATTGATGTATTTTGAATAGTTCACACATCATAAGCTCTATATAAAGGGTTTGATATCTGTTGTTGAGTGGTTAAAATTGCTCAAAAAATGTTAATGTTTAATGAATTGATTTTTCAAAGATCTTGGTATGTGTCAAAATGGTTTGGTCATGTGCTAGGTTATGTTCTTACTGATATGTGAAGATGTGCTCCCACTCATGAAGAAGTCTTAGTGTTGATAGTTAGTCTTGGAGGAATATAATATGGGTTTTTAAAGTCTCTACAACTATAGTATTTTGCATACTCCCAGGGGGAGTTGGGTCTCACATGAACCTTGAAATTGTGATCCAATGACATAATTTTAAATTTTTAATGGTTATAAAAAGAGAACCAATTAGGGTAAAATGAAGTACTGCAGGTGTTCCAAGGAAAGGAATTTTTATAAAGAATGGAATGAATCAAGAAATAGGGCATAAGATTAGTGCATCAAGTGACAAAGATTTATGTGGACTATAAATTTTCCAACTACATGTCTAAGACCAAATTCCAGAGCTAGAATGACCTCTTTATTCATGAAATGCTTGAGAAAAGAAAATATAAGTAAAAAGAAAGGACCTGTGGTTGACTCCAAGAGTGAATGTTATTTAAGACAAAATTTGTGAGGATCTTGTGAAGAACACAGAGAATTGATCAAGTCTCTGGCAGGCTAGAGTCATGAAGAATGAAAAATATTAAAAAATGTAGTAGTCTGCAAGGTTCTGTGATAAACACTAATAATTTACAAGCCGATGAATGAGGGAAAGGAATGCAACAACTCAGGGGGATATCTATTTATGTAAATTGTGTTTTTCTTGTCTTGAGTCATTTGTTTCCATGTTAAGTCCATAAATACCTTTTTAATAGATGTCAAAGGGGGAGAAGTGTGACAAAAAACATTGAAATGAGGGTAATCTAAGTGTGTGTTCCATAATTGTCTCTAGGTGGTTGCTATCAATGACAAATGGGGAGTTTTGTTGGAAGAGTGTGTCACTTTTGTTGTCATTGAAGTCAATTCCATTGATGTCATCGAGGTCTAGGTGATCTAGGAGTCTCCAAAGGTGCATATGTGTGAATTATGTCTCTCAAAGGTGATACATATTATAGAAAGGTCATGTGATAATGAGATCAACCTAACAATAGTGTCTACAGCATGTGTGAGAAAAAACAAGGCTCAATTTAGCTCCTAGATTCAAAGTTCAAAAATGAACAGAAAGTTCCTTCAAGAACTAATAGTGCAGGTTGAGGAAAATGAGATCGGATGAAAGAGTACAAGAATATTTATGGAAAATGGGATTATGGGTCTTGAAGAGGGATTTCTTGTGGTTCTTAATGCCAACTTTTGCCAAGTTATGAGAACATATTTGAAAGTTATGCTAGATTTTCTAAAGAAAGTCTTTTTATAATTGCATAAGAAGTTATTTTTATTCTTAACACTCAAAAAAAATATAATGAATCCTTCAGTTAAATCATATAAGTAATTTTTTTAAAGGATTCCAAGCATGAGATATGGAAAAAAAGATAAGTATTAAAGGAGTTATGAATGTGTTTCTAGATAGGTTCTTGTCACTTCCTGGCACTCTCCTGAGTTAGAAGTCGAAAATGTTGTCTGTCTAGCTCCAAATCACTAGCATGAGTGATTTAAATCTTAACGATGTTTAATGGTGTCTCCAAGTAATGTGATGTCATCAATGACTTTTAATTATGGTAGTTTCAGTCTTAGTCTCTTCAGGGCATACAAGCTGGGTCTGCAGGCTTCTTGTGAGACAAGAGAATCATGAAATATGATCATGAACCAGATGATGACACTAACAGGAGTATAGTATTCTTCTCCATGACTATAGTGTAATATCTAAACTCTATATTTCTTAAAGCTCAATAGAAAGGTACCTATAGATCTCAGAGTATATTATAGAAGAAGATATAAATACCTATGTCTAAGTTAGAGAAGCATGGTACCTACCTTTTATAACACATGTACTATAATTAATCGGAGAATAAATTAAGAAGTCACCTCATAGGGATGAACAAATAAGTTTTAAATAGGACAAAGGTACCTTGGAAGTTAGTGAGGTGTACTGTTAAGCATTAACATGAACTCATTTTCGCTGTAGAGTTTGAGAGTCTCATGAAAAGTTGTTCTTTCGGTCTTTAATGGGGAGTGAGATGCTAAAAGGGGTTTATAATACCTATGTGACATTACATACTCATCCTTATAACGCTCTAAACCTAAAATATTTTTTTGAAGCTCAACAAGTGGGGAACTGTTAAATGAATAAGCTAACTATGCAATATATTTATGAATATTGGGGGGTATTTCTATCATATTAGGTAGTTCTTGACTAATGAGAAGGTTTATGGTGGTAGGCTAGTTAGATTGAAATTTAAATCCTTGGAAACTATCAACAAATGCTCATGAAATAAAAAAACTAAATCTCTCAGGCTTCCATTGCTCATGAAACCCTGTAACTAGGGTTTGTAGAAAGAAGGGTTTGAAACAAAAATTTTATCCAACAAAATTTCATGGTAATTGTTTGAAATATTTTTGGGAGAGGTATGATTCATTTCAAAAATAATTTTTTCGTTTGAATTAAGTGGTTCTTGAAGTTTTCTTGATAGTAGTCAAAGAAACACATGTGTTACTGTACAAGGTAACTTATTAAACATTTCTTTACAATTATTGTGGTGAATCTTCAAGAAATTATCGGTCAGCTATTCATGATTCTATTCATATATGTGTGATTCAAGTATGAATTGAAATTCATTATAATAGGTGCTAATTTGGTATAAATGGTTTTAAGAATATCCTTCTAGACTATGTAGTAGTAGTTGTTACATTTGAAATGCAAACCTCATGTTGTCAAAAATCTATATGCTCATGCAAGATTCTTGATGTTATATCTAGAAATTCCTAATCAATTATGAAGTGCATATGAATTAGCATGAAATATTGAAGAATTCATGACAATTAAGTGTTCATGACAGTATACACTTTATGTCATAACATAGCAAATATTCTTAGTGTAAGAATTCTTTAATAAATATTTTTAAACCCTTGAAGTATGTCCTATATAAATCTAAGGTAGATTAATCTTCATATCTCAGGTGACACTTTTAAGTATGCTAACTTCATACATAAAGTCTTAGAAACATCCATTAAGACAAATTTGTAGTGGTTAGTATTTTAAATAGTGTTAGACCATTGTAACTCGAACTAGAGTAGCTCTTGGATAAGGTGATGAGTTTTCAACAGTTAAAATCTCCTGAAATTATCTCTCGGCTCATGCAATAATATAAAAAGAGACTTGTTTGTCTCTTTCATATAGTGTTGAAGTCATATGTGCATTTAAACTTAGAATATGTTAAATGAAGAAACATGTGTGTTAATTAGTGCTTGAAATTTTGGTGTAGAAGTTAAAGAGATGTATATGAAGAGTGTAGAAATTGAAATTTCAAGTTTAATAGTAATGAACAAACATGAGATTGTGAAAGGTCATTACATTGTACAAATAGAATTTTTTATGTATGATTTATGAAAAAACCTTTTCTCTTTAATTGAAGAAAACTTTCTTGCAAAGGAAAACCCCCTAGAATTCTCTTTCAGGACAATATTTGGTTGTTGTGAATGAAGATGATGAAGTTTTTTTAATAACAATTTGTTAAAAGAGTGAATTATATCTACTCTTTAGTTGAAATATTTCATTAAAGCATATTGATATGAGGATAATATTGTTGAGATTTTCATTATATATTGTAGAATGTTGATGTGGATCAAATCATTGTTTTCTATTCTAAATATCAATAAAGAAAGGCTCTGAGTATGTTTTTGTGTTTTTTTCATGTGTATATGTCATGATAGACTATATCAAATTGTGATCAAGCACTAGTGTATGTGATTTATAAGGATGTATGTTCATTGTTTGAAATAGAGAAGTGAAAGTTTTTATTACAGGATTGATTTAGCCCCCTTGTAAGTCCTTTTTCATTTCTAACATGTACTTGATATGAGGTTTGTAGTAGTAGAAAGGAATGGTAGATGATCAATTCCAATCTCACCACCAAGGAACACTATAGGAGATATTGATTTTTTGAAGGTAATTTTTAGGTACACAATTTAAATTTTATGAAATAGAATCTACACCATCTTCTTTAAGATGAAATTTATTTTAAAGAAAATATCATGGTATCCAATCTTAGGAATCCTTGTAGAATTTCTCTTTGATTATTGTAATTACTTTGTTTAAAAGACCAGTTAATATTACCAAGGGAAATATGGAAATGGAATTTTTTTAGAAATTAAGAATGGTAGACCAATAAAGGGAGTGAGAATTGATTAAATATCCAATCTAAAATTATCAGCACCACAAATGAGGTTTGGTTTGAGAAATTTAAAATATTTTTATATGATTTTATCCACAAGATTTACACATACCTTCACTAGCATAAGCAAAATGAGAAGGATTTGAAATCCACACTCTTGGAAATATTTCTGACACAAAGGGGTCCCTTGGTTGAGACACATTTTTAGAAGGATATTTTAGGCTTCGTATCCTTTAAGGAATTGAACTGTACATTTGATGCAAAAACAATATCCTATTTATTTAGATCTATAAAAAATGTTCCAAGAAACTCTATTGAGCCCTTTATGTCCTCTAACATTATCCCATACGAAGTATTTA
This sequence comes from Taxus chinensis, assembly GCA_019776745.2. Classification (NCBI taxonomy): domain Eukaryota; kingdom Viridiplantae; phylum Streptophyta; class Pinopsida; order Cupressales; family Taxaceae; genus Taxus; species Taxus chinensis. Next base: position 613,997,169 of record CM034153.1, read on the forward strand.
ATGTTTTTTTCCAATTTGGTGTAAGATGACATCAAATGAACAAAAAAATAAGAATACCAGACATGAGAGGCCATGAAATATTTTAAAAATATTTAAAATTTTCTAGAAAGAGAGAGGGTTTTGGAAATCATGTAAGAAATATTTTTTCATTGTCTATAAAAGATGACTTAAAAGAAGAAACTTTGAAATAAAATGGTATTCCAAGAATATTTTTATCGTACACCAAGTTTTATCCATTTCTAGTGATATCCTTCTAGCCATGTTAGTGTGGGATAAATTAAGTATATATAACGTTGACTCTTTTTCCATTAGATTAAATATCTACAAGAAAGGAAAAAAATATTCATGCATTTTATGGAATTAGTAACTAAAGGCTCTTCATCTATCAGGTCAAAAAGGAGTCATATACAATGTGGTTGTTGATGAGTTATATTTTAGAATTAGGTAGTTTTATTCCTTTAACTATACCATGTGTAGAATAGCTAGGCAACAAGTATCTAAACCCTTATACGTAAAAAACATACAAAGATGGAGCAAGAGGTAATATTTTTTTATGGATATAAACATGCCAATTCTATAGGATTTGTCATCATTGATGGATTTACTCGATCAACCATCCTTAAAATTAATTTTGACATAATGCATAAAGAAAACAAAAAAACCAAGGGCTAAGATCATGAATATAATGAAAGGTCATTCTATCCTTTCATAATATTTATAATATTTTTAAGATTTCGTTTTTCTTAGAGACACTTAGATTTAGTATCATCATAAAACCAACATGAATCAATTAATATTGACATTAAACAAAGTTTTTACCCATGTTAGCATGTTCCTCTTATCCAAAATACAGGTGACAAAAAACTGGAGGGGTTGTAAGAGCTCATGGGTTAGCTAGAGGAAAGGTTCACAATGACCAGTAGAGGTGTTTTGAAATAGTAGGTAGTTGTCATGCACAATATTTTTTGTTTTCCAAGATAAACAGTTTGCATGAAAACAAGACTATAACACCATATGGTTCAAGCTTGATTATTTAGTCCCTCACCCTCCAAAGGTACTTTTTCTTAATTTGAACTTAATTAATACACTTCTAATTAACTTTCAAGATCCAAAACACATATACAAACAAGTTATTCATATATCAGTTAAGTAGGGAATTATATCTGTTTGGAAAATAATATCCTAATTAGAAAACACTAAGAGTATTCACAATTAAATATACTCTAGACTCCCTTGAGATTCATATGCTCTACATAATAATTATAGTGTGTTAATCACTTCACAGCTACAAACACAAATGGTACATTATCAAAGTCATGTCAATATAAGGAAGAGGTTCAAGAAAAACTTCATTGTTGTAAGATCATGATTATAAATTTGGTTACATACATTGAATATATCACATGCTAGGTGAGAATGATAGAAATTTTATCCCTCTTCGAAGTAGTGACAATTTTGGTGGTGCACAGTGGTGCCCACAAGCTAAATAATTTTTTGTTTGTAGGGTTCAATTAATTTCAAAATGAGTGTTGAACAATGTTGAAGGTTTAAATTGTAGACAAGAGTAGATGATGAAGTAGTGTGCATACAAAAAATATTTTTAATAGCTCTAAGTGTAGAGGGATAGTTTTGAACATAAACGTTCATAGTGCGGGTATGTTTTAGGCCATACAATATGTATTTTTCAAATAATCTCTACATGATACATTTTTTGTGGTGAATCCCTATTAGACCATTTCTAGTATTTTCCAATCTTTAGATCATCCTAAATTAGCACACAAGTTGACAGTATCAGCTATGTCATATTCTCCATTACTTTTCTATTATTTTGTTGAATTATATATCATTATATATCATTATTCAATTATTATTCTTGATATTTATGTAATTATCCTTGGAAAATAATTCATTAATATAATATACCATTAGATAAGTAAATCATTCTATGACTCCAAGTATTGCATGATGTGCATCATATGAATCTTTATTTCTAGCAATTCATTATTAGAAAACCTAGTGGCCCTTCATTTTGTATGTTGCACTCAATACATGTAGTGGTTGGTTCAGTTCTCAAAAATGTGTTGAAATCACTACCCGTACTCATAAGAATTAAAAAATAATGGCCTAATTTGTAACTATAAATGAGAACACTCTATCAAATTATATTCAAGTAACCTTACAAGACATATAAAATTCTAATAGTGGTCATTCCTATTATGAAGATACTACTATTGATAAAAAGATGTATTGTTTTATCTCATTTCTATACTTGAATGCATGATAATAAGGACCATGTACAACATGTCCTTGATGTATTCCTACTAGTCAAACATGCTCATGATAGGGCTGCACATGAGAGCATGGTTTGAAGATTAGGGTATTCCTGTATTACTACATCTTCCATTCCATCTTCTTCTCCCCTTTCCTCCATGGGGGAATCTAGTATTAATGTCTCCATTCCTATGTGTACTAGTCATTTTTCTTCTCCTCTTATCTCTAATATACAACCTAATTATTCTTGTATAACCTAATTATGTGCATGATTTAGAATCCAAGGTTCTTCAATTATAATGAGATTCCACTACGTATTCTTCTTCTATAGATTCCTCACTTTTATTACATAGTCCTCACACACATGAGGTTGCCTCTTATTTTCTTCCTTTCATTTTTGGTTTACTCAAATATTTTATTTTTATTGCTAACAAAGATTCAAAATAACATCTTAGATCATTTCATGGTTCTTTCATAGATTATGGTTTTGATTATAGATTATTAAAAATATTGTTTCATTGAAGTTTACAAGATTATGCATTGCAATGGTTCTATGATTTGTCTATTAATTATATATGATTTTTTAATTCATTATCGAATAATTGTTTGGCAGATTTTATATTAATATTAACACTTGAATATCCTATGCAAAAATGGAAAACATGAAACACAAAACTAATGAGTACCTTACTAACTATATTCTACATTATAAGACTAGATCTTTCCAAAATGAACAATGTCCTATTTGATGTTGAATTGCAAGACCTAATTTTACAAGTAAGTTTACATCTTATCCAAGTTTCAGTTATTTTTGATACCTTTCATTTGTTTCAATCATTTGTGTCATATCATTAAGGACCGTGAAGGAAAGATAATTCAATGGGAAAAATAAAATATAAGGATCAATCTTCTAGTCAATATAATGCTCAATTTCAAAGTAAATTTAATTTCATGAGTAAAACGAATGAGACCAGAGTTAAGTGTAAAGACACAATGTTTCAATTGACAAAGCTCAAAATTTAGGCTACTCGACGATATTTTAATATATTTCGTATACCACCTCAGATAATATTGCAATAAAATCTTGATAATAACCTTATATCTCTTTCTAAACCATTTGAGTTGGACTCTAGTCATCCTAAAGGTAAAAAAAATATATGAAAAATCATACTGTGACTATCACCGGTATAAATGGGAACTCTATCGATTAATGCTTCAAGCTTAAACATTTTATTCAACACATAATCATTTCTCATGCACCTAAATAGGATGAGCCTATCATGTCTAAACTTATCAATAACAATGATAAGATCAAAATATTCAACAAACCACATCCCAAACATTAAAATGATGTATTTTAGAATAATCATAATCATGTTTATTATGTGGTTCCACTCCACAGTCTATAAATGCTTTTGTAGGATTTCTTCTTAGTGCTATTAATACTTTACCATTGGTCATTACCTTTATTGATAAGTATTTCCATTGTTCTTTTTGATATTATATTATTCATATTGATGCATCTATTAAAAAATAAGATTTCAATAATGTAATGAATAATCCTAAATTTGAGAATAATACATTCTCACTTTGCCTCTATATTCCATTGGATTTCCTGAAGTGGGAACATTACTTCTGTGAGACAATAATTTTTAATAACTATTAGATTGTGTTGAAATTTTCTAGGAAGGTATATCTTGATTAGTTATATTCCTTTAAAAACTTTTAAAAAAGAAATTGAATGAAGTTTTGACATATTTTCATGGCCAAATTCATTCGTTTATTGGTCTAAAAATTGGCTCCAATTGTTTTTTCGGTTTGTTTAGAAGTTAGAGTTTTATTTTAGTTTTATCTATTTCATGTAATAAGTCAATATTTGACATATAATTTAATTTACAAAGGCATATTTTGTATATAAAATTGGGGTCCATCTGAGGTGTTTTTATTTTTTTAGGGTTTTTTGTGTTTTAGGGTTTTTTTTTTCACATTTTAGGGTTTTCTTAGAGATAGTGGGAAATAAAAGGAAGATTGTAATGTTGTAAAAGATTAGTGTGGGATTCAAGAATGTGAATAATTTTATTTTTAAGCTTCTTGAGTTTCTAAAAATTGTGTGTGTGTGTGTGTGTGTGTGTGTGTGTGTGTGTGTGTGTGTGTGTGTGTGTGTGTGTGTGTGTGTTTGTTTTTTAGAGGAATTTTGAACACATGCAACTTGATCCACATCAATTGATATCAGAGTAGGATTCAAATATTTTGGGAATAATGAAGTTATTATATTTGTCTGTTTTATTTATTACACATATTTTATATAAGGAATGGATAGACATGGGAGAAGAGGTTATGTCCAGATGAATAGGCATATAAAGGAGCTACAAAGATAATTTGTTGAGCTAACAGGAGATGTTACCCACCTCAGATGGATACATGTAAATGGGGATGTAGAACTGGTAAGTGATACTGAATAATTACATACATTAAGGAATGAAGGAGGAAATTAAGAATAAAATAAGATAGATGAATAAAAATTTAATGAGTGGTCATTAGAGTAGATATTGGTCAAAGAATGAGAGGGAAATAATGATGATATTAAGATTAATATTCCTAATAATGGCGGAGGGTTATGACTACATGATTTGATTGAATGGTTTAATTATATGGAATAACTATTTGAGAGGAAGAAGAAGGTTAATTGTGCATGTACTAAGTTGTCTGAACATTCAATGATCTTATGGGATCACATAAAAGATGAAAGAAAAAAGGAAAACAAAGGGTAATATTCAAAATTGGAATAAAATGTTGAAGATGTTAAAAGATAATTTTATTCCTATATTTTAAGCCTAGACAATATTTTGAATGTTTCAAAACTGAAGACATAAGGTTCTCATCATCGAAGATGATACTAATGAACTTTACAAGATATCACTTTGGGGTGGAAAAAGGAGGGTCTGAAGGAAAAAAAGGCTATAAGGTATGTAAATTAAATTGGAGTATGATCTAGATCCATATCCTAGATGATGCTTATCAAATCAAATTAAAAGAAGAAGAAAAAAACAAGAGGATTAATTTTATAAGAGGAGTGAAGAGAGAACCATTGTCATATCCAATGAAATAAATGGGTATATTTGAATCCATAAAAGGAGAATCCTCTAATGTAGAAGGGAATGACGAATGTAAACAATACCATGAAAACTTACAAAAAGGCTAGCGATTTTCAGAGAGGAAGAGGATATGGTTAAGGATGGGGTTGTAATATCCCCCAAAAGTAGTATACTTACTAGCAATGTTGTGAATAAGGGAACAAATGTTTTTTGTGTCCACAATATTGTACTCAGGATAGATGGCATGTGGAATAACTGCGAAAAAAAACCTAGTTGAAGTTGAAGAAGAAAAAGAAAGCCTATAGGATGAGCCCAACATAGAGTGCTGAGTTGAATACGAAAGTGAAATATATAATACATAAAGGGTTAGGGAGAGAAAGGATGAGTCAATATGTAACTCCAAAAATTTTGATTCCCAAAAAGAATGGATATTGGAGAATTTGCGTGTACAGTAGAGCAATAAATAAAATCAAAATTAAGTATTAGTTCCCAATTCCAATATTTGATGATATGGTGGATTTGGTAGTTATATATCATTAGTTTGTTAATATTGACCTTTAGAATGCATTACTACTGAATCCAAATACGTGAAGGGGATGAATGGAAAATAAATTTCAAAATAATATAAGGATTGTACAAGTGGATGGTGATACAATTCAGTTATCTAATGGAACTAACTTACATTCATGAGGCTGACGAATAGAGTAGTGCGAGCATACAATGGTATTTTTTGTTTTATATTTTGATAATAATTTTATATCTAGTAGGAGAGTTCAAGAACACTTCTTACATTTGAAATTGGTGTTATAAATATTATGAAAAGTGAGTTTATATGCAATCTTAAAGAAGAGTTGGTTTCTTCATAAAAGAATAGTTTTTTTTGCAGTTCATCTAAAAAATTGGAGTAAGGATGGATGAGGAAAATGTGTAGGAAATTTTATAATGGACTATTCCAAGGAATGTGATATTGGTTTTTATTTTTCATCACTTAAATTTTTTTAATAGGAATTTTATCAAGAATTTTTTATAGCATTTTTGCAACCACAACAAATTGCATAAAGGTTAAGGGAGTTTTTATGGATCAAGGTAGAAACATATATTTTTGAATTTTTTAAGAAATTTTTTTCTAGAGGTGCACATTTTGGTATTGCGATATTTTAGCAAGGTGTTTGAGATTGATTTTGATGCCTCACATGTTGGGATTAGAGTTGTACTAAATCATGAAAAAATGACCTGTAACATTCTTAAGTGAAAAGATAAATCAAGTTAGGAGGAAATAGTTTGCTTCTTATGTGTAATTTTTATGCTATTGATAAAGCATTAAGGAATTGGAGACATTACTTGATATCTAAGGAATTTTTACTCTTTAATAAACATGAAGCATTTAGGTATGTAAACATAGAAGAAATTAAATAGTAGGCACACAAAGTGGGTTTCATTATTAAAAGAATATTAATTAGTATGTGAAAGCATGATTCAGATAAGCAAAATCAAGTTACTTATTCCTTGAGTAGGAATATAGCTCACTTTTGATAATAATGGAAAATTAAGTGGTAGAGTTTGAGGTAGTTAAGGAATTGTATGAAACTGATCCTAATTTTGCTGATTTTTTGAGAAAAATTAAGGAAATTAAATTAGGTATAGGTTCTTCAAATCATTTGATGCAAGTTGTTTATTTATTTAGGGGAAAGGACTCTTGCATCCATGTTGGTTCAATGAGAGAAAGTACTATAAGAGAAATGAACAATGGGGGTTTGGCTGGACCCTTTGGTATGAATAATATAACTACTCTTGTGGTAGATAAATATTATTGGGTAAAGGTAAAGAGTAAAATAAAGGATCATATAAATATGTAGAGTGTGCAAAATGGATAAAGGCCATGCACATAATAATGGGTTGTATATGCCATTACCTATCTCTACAGGGCCATGGGTTGATTTCAGTATGTATTTCATGTTAGTAATTCTCAAAAAAAAAAGAGGGAATGATTCTATCTTTGTTTTTGTGTATGGTTTATCTAAAATGGAAGATTTCATTTGTCATATGAAAACTAATAATGATTCTAGAGTTCTATTTTGAATTTTTAGAAGTGGTTAAGTTGTTCGAAGTTCCAAGAATGATAACTTAAAATTGGGACACTAAATTTGTGAGTCACTTTTGGAAGACTCACTAGAGGAAAATGAGGACATGAATACAATTAAGTATTTCATATCACCCCATATTGATGTACATATAGAAATAGTTAACAGAATCTTGGGAAATTTTCTACATTGCATAGTTGGAGAAAAGCCAAAATATTGGGATTTGTTTTTACAAAAGGATGAGTTTTTCTTATAACAACTTAGTAAACAAGTCAAAGTGGAGGCATCCATTGTAGAATGTCAATGTAAGTAACCCCAAGGGAGTTCTATATCTTATTGTGCTACTTGGTGAAAATAAAACCATTTATGATGCAGAATAATTTGTAGAACACGTGCTACAACTACAGGAAGAAGTGAGGGAAAAGCTGAAATTTAGTAATGAAAACTCTAAAATAGTTGTGGATGCATGTAAGAGACTACATGAATTTAAATAAGGATATATGGTGATTTTTTATCTCGGAACGGATATTTTTCCAAGTGGGACATATATTAAACTAAAATATAATAAGATTCCAGGGCCATGTAGGATCTTGAAAAATGTGAGCGATAATGCATACGAGGTGGAACTACCTGATAAAATTTTTGTTTCATAAATTTTTAGTGTTTTTAACTTATATAAGTTTCCATGTCATGATGAAAATTTCAAGGAGGAATAAAAATTATACTAGGAGAATAATATTCCAAAGAAGAAAAGGAGAGGGTAATTCATGTCTTGGAATAAAAGATAGTCACTACTAGGCATGGGAGCTACAACATATATTTGGTACAATATGAAGGTTTGGAGTAGGAAGAAAATAAATTTATTTGTGAGTGGGAGTTGAAGAAGATTCATAGTGAAAAATTGAATGAATTACATCAATTGAATTCGCAGGAGCATAATTATTTTCCACCAGGGGAGAATGATGTGGGAGCTTAACTTTTGGGAGACCATTACTTTTGATCTAACTATTGGATTGCCATGAAATTTTCTAGGGTGGTAGATTTTGATTATTAATATTACATAAAATAAAAAATTTGGGTAACTTATTGGTATATTTTACGTGCCAAATTCCTTCTTCTAGTGGTCTAAAATTGGCTCAGAATGTTTTTTCTTGTTTTGTCTATAACCTAGATGTTTAATATTATTTTTTAATTTAATAAGAAAAGATTTGGATTATAACTTAATTTATGAATCCATATTTTTCACACAAAAAACATGGGTCCATCTCAGGGGTTTTATGTTTTAGGTTTTTTTGTGTTTTAGGGTATTTTCACATTTTAGAGTTTTCTTAGAGATAATGGGAAATAACAGGAAGGATGTAATGTTGTAATATATTAGTTTTTGATTTGCGAATGAGAAGAATAATATTTTTAATCTTTTGGAGTTTTAAAAATGTGTGTGTTGTGTGTGGTGTGTGTGTGTGTGTGTGTGTGTGTGTGTGTGTGTGTGTGAGGGATTTTTACCTCTTGCATCTGGATCCTCATCATTTACATTCTATAAAATAAGGCATAATCCATTTTACTTATATGGTTCTATAGATATTATTTTCATACTTGGGACTCTATCTATTTTCATACCATTTATTATAGAAATTAAAATCAAGGATTGTGACATAATATTAGGTCTTTCCTGGCTCAAGGTGATTAAGACTGATCCATATTATGCATCAATGTGTAAAATTAATAAGTGAGTATCAAGTCATCAATATTAAAGGAATTCCATCTCAACCCCCTATACATATTACTTCTCAATCTTCACAAGTCTCTAGAACTAATGCATCCCCAACCGGTTAGTATTATTCCTAGTCCACCTGCTATTACAGTCAATGTTATGATCATGATAATAATCCAATCGGATAGGTAAATAATCAGGACTTATTTTTAAACGTTCCCCAATAATTCATGTGATATAACCATTATTTGTGCAAGTTAATTGATTATATGAATGTATTGGGAAATATATTGTAACATATTTGCACTACATCCGCATGGCCGTGTGTTTGGGACCAAATTGGTTTAAAAATGACCTCCATCAATAAATTTGTAGATGAAACATCTACGAGTTATATTGCACAACATTGGCCATCCCATATACGGTCATAACCAAATCATAATTGTTCCATGATGATTGCCCAATCTAATTAGGCGCAATGAAAATGGTATCCAAAAATATCGATGCAATTATTTGAAAAGGTCATTAGTGTTACCTCGCTAACTATTCCAAGAGGTAAGGAGAAATAGAATTTTTCATAGTTTTTGTTAATAATGGTAATAAAACACAATTCAACTAACTCTTGTGCCAAAATACGATGCTTTTGGTATTTTCAGCCTCGATTTGTGCTAAGTGTCCTATTAGATATAATAACATACATTTCTGTTACTAACTCTTTAAGGTCTATTCAAACAAAAAAAAATTAATTATCACCAAAATCTATATGCTTTAATTGAGAATTAGTTCGTAGGATCTTCATCATCATTTTTTGATCCACAAAGGAAACGTTATACACTTAATTTTATTACGACAAAATATTAAAGTTCTATAGTTTTTTTGTTATATTTAAAATAAATACAAAACCAAAACTGTCAAATATAATCCCCACCCCGTTTTTTTAAAAAAATTATTGGAGTTCAATTTCCATTTAATGGATTAACATTTTGAAACACAATTTCCAATTATTTATTTTAATAAATCTATGACCAAAAAACACACTCCAATTAGTTAAAATTAGTTATAACAATTAATTTAGATCCCACTGTAACAACGGAAAAGTAAATAAATACATAAATAAATAATTTAATTTAAAAAAGTGGGGAGAAGTGGGACAAAACTATGCCCTTAGATATAATATTTTCTAGCCGTAGATCCTCTTAGGTAGTGGTCCCTTGCGGGGGGCAACCGCAAAAAACGTTGCAGGTGCGGGTGGTCCCGTAAATTTTTTTTTTGCCGACTACATAATTCAGAATCTTCACCTGAAAAACTGGAGCAGTGGATGCATAGGAGGGTAAATTTAAGTGGGTGAAATGGGTGGGGGGCAGCAATTTTTTTTCTTGCATTCCTTTTTGTTCGGCCACCTATCAATAGAAAAATGGTTCATTAAATTTCTCTCTTCTGGCTTTGCAATTTTTTCTTAAAATCATGGGACCACATCACTGCTAATTTTTCCTAAAAATATAGTGCAACGCCTACATAAGATCTGTTGCCTTGCGGGTTGCATGGGACTGCTACCTTATAAGCCTTAATTTTTCTTTTCTTTGGAATCCCTAATTTCCCTTTTACTTCATTTTTATTTCTCTACCTTCTTTTCTCATTCTCATATTTCCCTATTTTTTTAATTGCAGGTTATACCAGAAGCTTTCATGGAGGATAAAAGAAGATTAAAGAATATGGATTTTGTTCACTATTTCTTTCACCGGTTTGGATTTTTAGAGAAATTTTAATTAATTAATTATTATTTTCTCTTTCTTCTCTCTCTCTCTCTCTCTCACTTGTTTCTTCTCTTCTTTTGTTTGCAGGTCGATCTAGGCTATTTATGGAGGAAGGGGTTAATAGATGATTCGATCATTATTCTTTTAATTTCTTTCTTATACTTATGTTTGTTTCTGCATATCATTTGCAGGTTTTTAATTTTATATTAGAACTTATTTCTACCTATTTGAAAAACTCTGAGCTCAAAATTGCAGTCCAAGTAGTTTATCTAAGCCATAGGAGATGCCAAGGGTTGAAGGAGGGGGAAAAGGTAGTCATATTGTGGTTAAGGTGAGTTGCGGAACCATGAAGGAAAGAAAGGGGAAATATTATAGGGCAGCCCTTTCCATAGAGCCCAATCCAAATGTAAATGCCCCAATATAATTTCTTTAGATTTTTTTCTTTTTCATAATTTAATGTAGAACTAATGCTTCGAACCTAGTATAGTAACATATATTTTGGCAGATAAATGAGTATGTACATGAGATGGCTTATGGACTGAAATCTGTGATATAAATACTATATATATATATATATATATATATATATATATATATATCACATTATAACCATAACTACAAACATTCACACAAAGTTTTGATTAAGAGGAGATATTATTTGTTTAATTTTAATTTAATCGAATAGAAAGCGTTAATAATATATGTTTCTTATAATAATAACCAAGAATAGAGACAATTTATTACATAGGGATTTAGATGTGTGTACATGTTCATCATCTCCCTCATTCAAGTTTAAATATAAGAGGTTTAAAACATTATTTAAAAATCTGAAGTTAGAACCAAGTTATAACCAAATCTTTCTTTACATTATCCATAATTTTTTAATTAATATGTAAATAAATGGTTTCATGGTTTTTGGAGATTATTTTCCATATTAATTTTAACAAAATTAAAGCACTAAAAAATTATTATTTTAAATTTAAACTACTAAATATAACAAAGACAATATGCACATAAAATCTATAACATTTTTCTACTTAATTCATAGGCTTACAGTGAAAGGTAAAAGATCTTCTCTTAGATTTTTTCACCATAGCATCATATCAAGAGAAAATGGGTACAAGAGATAATATAAGGGATGAAAAACTCATTTCAAATCCTTTTCCAATCTAGGTTCTTGTACAAAATTGCATAAACTCACACTTTTACAACACAACTTCTCACACTAAAATACAAGAGTAACAAATAGATTTTCACCACATATCAAATTGATTTACATTCTTCCTTTCAACTAACAATAAACCAACCAATATTTAAATATAAGAGGAAAGACCTCCTTAAATAGGGAACAACTTGCCAAATTTTGAAATTTCCCTCCATGCTCTAAACAAACTTTGCAAGCTCCCAATCCATGAAAAAATCTTCATGGTGCATAAGAGAATAAGGGGCCTAGTTTCCACCAAACCAAATGGAATCATTACATGCCTTCTAAAAAAATGGAGGACATGTTATCATCCTCCCAAACACATTGGATATGAAATATTTGATGGATCGTATCAGAAATTGTGCACCACGATCAAGTTGTACTCTAGTTGAATTGTAATGGCTCCAACATAATCATAAGAAGAATCGATCAATAACTGAACAATCTTGCATAACAGAACAAAGCTTGCACATAGAGAAAAGACAACGGAGTGTCTTAGCATGCTCATAAATGAATGGAAAGAGAGTACATATAGGGTGTTGAGTAACCCTAGTGCATGACACACATGTAAACCCTAAACCTAACCCATGTGAGATGACACTCCAATATGTGAGGAGGACACATAGGATAACTCACACCAACACCCTCCTTCATCGAAGCTGGGGGTAAGTGGTTAATGAGGAGTCAGATAAAAAGATAAGACACTCCTAAATAAATAAGAAAGATGTGTCAATGGGGCCCGACAAGTAAATGCCTGATAAGGTGCCCATTTTACAAAACACAGTATTCCTAGAAGTAGAAGAAGAAGAGAAGGAATACATAGCCTGAAGAAGATGAGTAGCTGCAGAAGACCTCACCCTAAGAAGAGATCGTAAGTGAAGAAACTTCATCTCAGGGAAGGGCTTGGTAAAAATCTGTAATATGATCAGCTGTTTGAATGTACTGAATTTCGATGACACCATCATGAATAAGCTCTCGTATGAAGTGCATATGGATCTCAATGTGCTTTGTCTGCTGATGCTGAACTATATTTATGCAAATGGAGATAGTGCTCATGTTATCATAGTAGATAATGGTAGGTTACCGAAAGTGGATGCCAAACTCTGTCAGAATACCGTGTAGCCAAATAGCTTATGTGGCAGTGTTAACTGCTCCTTTGTATTCTGCCTTTGTAGATGATATCGCAATTACATTCTGCTTCTTGCTAGACGAACTAATAGGACATGAACCAAGAGAGAAATTGTATCCATAAGTATATTTCCGATGATCTAAGTCATTGACCCAATTAGAATCTTTGAACCCAATCAAGTCAATATCTACCCCTCCCATGATAGTGAATGCCATCAGCATAAGTGCCATGAACATAATGAAGGATCCATTTAGCTACTTTCCAATGTAGATCATGTGGCTCTTGCATGAATCTGGACACAATCCCAACAACATACGATAAATCCGGTTGAGTGTGAGTCAAGTAAATCAAGCTTCCCACCAACTATCGATAAAGATTACCATCAACCAAGGGAGTAGAGCAATCTAAAACAAACTTAACCCCAGAAAGAAAAGGAGTAGGAGAAGACTTACAATCAAACATATGAAAATGAGCTAGCAAATCAAGAGCATACTTAGGTTGCGAAATAAAGATTCTCAAGTCAGATTGTGTAATCTAGATCCCAAGGAAGTAATGAAGCAGACCTAAGTCAGTCATGGAAAACTTGTTGGCCAAGTCTATCTTCACAAAATCAATAATAGAGGAAGAGCTTCATGTGATCAACAACTCATCAACATATAGAACAAGAATGAGTATGGAGTCATCTTGCCATAGAATATAAACATTTGGATCAGAATGACACCTAGTAAACCCTGATGCAAGTAAGAAGGAGTCCATCTTGGCATACCAAGCCTGGGGGGCTTGTTTAAGGCCATAAAGAGACTTATTTAACTTACAAATGAGGGAGGGATGTTGGAAATAACCTGGAGGTTGTTCCATATAGATCTCTTACTCTAGGTCACCATGAAGGAAGGCACTCTTAACATCCATTTGATGGACTTTCCATCTGTTCGCTATGGAAATGGCTAGGGTCAGTCAAATAGAAGTCATCTTCACAACCGGAGCAAAGGTTTCAGTATAATCAACCCCAGTTATTTGGGAGAAACCCTTAGCTACTAATCATGCTTTAAATATTTTGACATCTCCATCTACTCCATACTTTGTTTGGAACACCCACTTACACCAAACGATTTTTCTTCCTTTTGGAAGAGTGGTGAGATCCCAAGTATTGTTCTTCATGAGAGAGGAATACTCCTCATCTATGGCAAAATCCCACTGAGGAATACCAAAAGCCTCCCAGAAAGACTATGGATCAGAAGCAGAGGTGAAGAAAGAGTGGGGTTCAATGAAATTTGAGTGAGTACATCTCATATTTGAAGTATCTCCAACTAAATCTCTAGGACTTTGCAAAGTTTTCCTAGCCCAAAGAGGACCAAGAGGATCAAGCTCAAAGTCAGAAGATTCTTCACTTGAGTGAGAAGGGACATAGTCCTCATCATCATTATTGTTAGAATCAGAATACTCAGAGGTCTGATGGTCGGGAGGATCTGGAAGAGGAGCACACTCAACAATATCATCATCTAATGAGTCAGAATTTGAGTCAATGAGCTGAAGAACCTCAATACATGAAGAAGTAGAAGTTGAAGAAGACTCATCAAACTTAACACTTCTCTCAATATACAGCTCATGAGAAGTAGGATTCATCAATCAATATCCCTTCATGCCATCAGGATACCCTACAAAGATACAAGGTTTGGATTGTGGTTCCAAGGCCTTATGTTTCTTCTTGGGAATCCGAGCCATAGCCTTGGATCCGAAGACTTGAAATTTCTCAACATTAGGCTTGCATCCAAACCAGGCTTCAAAGGGTGTCATCCCTCTTACTACCTTGTGTGGAACACAATTCTAAATGCAATTTGCAAAATTCACTGCTTCGGCCCAATACTGTAGAGGAAGAGACTTCGAGTGAATAAAAAAGTGGCCATCTCCTTAAGAGTATGGTTCTTTCTTTCTGTGACTCCATTCTGTGAAGGGATATAAGCAACTTTATGCTGCAAAGATAGCCCTTCAGAAGTACAGGAAATCCATGAACCTATTGTTTACATATTCACCTCCATTTTCGGTTCGAAGAACCTTGATAGAGACCGTTTCACATGTTCTCAGTAAGAGCCTTAAAGTCCTAAAAAGTTCAAAGACTTCAGACCTTAAGCTTAAGAAAATATACCTAAGTATATTGCGAATAGTCATCAATGAAGGTTAGCACATAAAGAGCTCTAGTAAATGAAGGAGAAGGAAATGGACCAGAAACATCGCTGTGAACAAGATCCAAAGGATGAGTGGCTCTCCAAGATTTTCCTTCATCAAATTTCTTTTCAAGATGCTTTCCAAGGGTATAACCCTAACAAACACCCTTAGAAAACATGACGTGAGGAAACCGGTTGACCATTTCGTTTTGGCTCAATTATTCAAGGTAGCGATAATTTAGATGTCGAAAATGCTCATGTCATAGGTTACTAACCTCATTTTCATGAGTGAGCAAGGCAGTTGGCATATAATCAGAAGTAAATGGGAAAAGGTATATAACTGTGAACAGTGATCGACCTTTCCCTTAGCCACTATAGTGTCATTGTTAAGCTCACGAATAATCACCGAGTTAGGACCAAATTCCACTCACATTCCTTCACCAAGGTGAGTAATTTGGTAAACCAATAGGAGATTGGTAGAGAGATCAGGAACACTCAACACTTGGTTAAATGTTCCCCCATCCATCTCTACCGATCCACTACTGGAAATCAACACTGTCGTGTCATTACCCATCGTGATTTGGGACATTCCACAATGTTCGATGTTGGAAAACTCAACATGCGAATAACCCATGTGGTGCGAGGCACCGGTATCTATAATCCACATCGATGAAAGAGTAACTCTAGCTACAAGAGCCTTTCCTTTCTTCTTATCATTTTTAGCACCTTTTGCAGTAGAAGACTCGACCTTCAGAGCACTTTGTTTTATGGATTTAGGACACACTTATTTTATTCTTCTCAAGTAAATGAGATAATGATCAAATCTATTCCGAAAATGGTGTGCTCGTCATGACCATACTTCTTGCAATAGGAACACAAACATTTCTTTTTTGTGCCTTAGGCTCCAGAATCAAGTGTTTGTGTCATTTTTAGGTTTTGGTCTTGGTTTCTTTCTTAGGTTGATCCTTTGTTTCTTTCTTCTTTTCAGTATTCTTTCCTTACTAGTACTTGCTATAAGGCCCATGTGACTTGGACTTGAGAGACCCCATTTGAATGATTTTGTTTTATTCTCTAAGCTAGGTTAGAGGTTGTAGTGTTTTCCATGCAGATGTAGGTGTTTTGGGATGCATCAATGTGGAAGAGCAAGTCAGGAAGAAACAGACATACAAAGGAGACCTAGAGCTTCATCACTACGGTTTAACCACTTACATTTTTTGGGTTCGTCATCTGGTTCAGTCTTAGGTTCCCATGGTGATGCGGAATAACCCTTTACCTCCCTTAGTTTCATTATTATTTTCGATATCCATTTGAAAAATTTGAATGGTGTAAGAAAAGGATTGAAAGAGCATCCATAGTGAAGAGAGAGAGAAGGAAATTACAGAAAAGAAAACAACACCACCCAGGAAATATAATAAAACCCACTGCTTTCGGCACATTATAGTTTAGTGCTTTGATTACAATTGAGTCCAGGCGTGTGGTTTGAAACACTTGGTAACTAATCTTACAATAAGTGTAATAACGCGCAAGAGAGGAGACCATAATAGTTTTCGTGGAGCGTAACAAATAGGACACGTAAACAAGCATAAAGCAAAAAACAAGAGAAGGAGGTGAAAGCCAATCCTAGTTGTGAGAAAAAGCATCTCACGTCACAAATGAAAACCCCCTTGTTGCAGACTGTGGTGTACGCGCTCACTAGTCGCAAGCAATAAAAGGGAAATACAATGTTTTTAAATGAACTCAAGGAGTTTACAGAATCTTCAAACCCTGGGAAAAAAGGCTCGGAAGGAAAAAAGGTGCTCAGAGTGATGCTGCACACTTGAGCACATGATTAGAGAAAAAAATTGATAATAACGTTGTTAAAAGAATTACCATTTTGAAACGTCCTATTAGCTATTTTAAGCAATATGGACAAAACGATAAAAAACATTAATTAAACAAATGACGATTTAAATATATACTAATCATAAATGCAGAAACAAATTTTGAAAAACTAGATTTAAATAGATCTAATTAATGATGATTTAATTAATATCTAATTAAAAACTAATTAATTAATCTAAGAAATTACGATTATTAATTTAATTTAGATTTAAAAAAGATAAATCCTAATGTCATATTTAAAAAAAACTTTCCTTAATAAAATTTTAACTAGTTTAAAAAACTTTCTAAAAAAATGTGTTTGAGTTTTTTGTTAAGAATTAAAAAAATTACTAAAAAACAAAGGAAAGAATTTTAAAAAACAACGTACAAAGAAGATTTAGAGGATTTGGTTAAGTTTTTAAAAACTTGACCAAACAGTAAAAAACAAAAATAAGCACTCTGAGCGCGTGCGTGGGGCTAGGTTACGCCCGCAGCAAGGACAGGGATGGCCGAGCCCCCCCCCCCCGCCCCCCCCGGAGTCACGTGGGCAAGGATGCACAGACAGGTTTACTGGAGCTGCGGGGTTGGTTGACTGCACATGACGGTTGCAGCGGCGGGAGTTTTACGCGGGACAACAGTGAGTGGAACGACAGGGAGGGTTAAGAACACCAGAGGTAATGAAAGCGGGTGGACTGGAGGAAGGGGAGGGGGTTGGAAAGGCATTGTCTCAGAAGGGTCTTAGAGCAGGGCCAAGTGTAGAGTTAGGACCCCGCGGAGGGGTTGGGCAATCACGGCGTGGCAGGAATATACCAGTGCAGGAGTGACCACGGCAGATTAGAAGAACAGAATGACCAGGAAGAGACCTGAATTATTTAAAAACTGACCTGAATCTCTACAAACCATGTAAAAAAAACACAAAGACAAGCCAATTTTTTCCACAAAAAAATTAGAATTGTAAAAAAAATAGAGAGCTTTAAAAAACATTCATTTCCATTTAATAATTATTTAAAAAACAAAAATGAAATTAATCTCTATTTGGCTGAAAAGCCAAATTTCACTGTGGATATCTAAATGGCTGTAAATACCCTGAAACCTTCAGTAATACTTGCACAAGTACAAAAAATACACAAAAAACACACAACTTTTCCAAAAAAGTTGTTAGATTTGTTAGCAAGAAAAAAAAAAGAATATAAAGATCAAAAAGCTTGCATGAGGAACAAAAAATGAGAGTAATCACAACTCAAAAAATACGTGCATGTTTACCCGATCTCAGCTCTAATACCATGAAAGAGTTGACGGATTCGTATCAGAAACTGTGCACCATGATCAAGTTACACTCTGATTGAATTGTAATGGCTCCAACGTAATCACCAAGAAGATCGATCAATAATTGAACAATCTTGCATAACAGAACAAAGTTTGCACATAGAGAAAAGACAGCGGAGTGTCTTGCATGCTCATAAATGAATGGAAAGAGAGTACATATAGGGGTGTTGAGTAACCCTAACTGCATGACATACATGTAAATCCTAAACCTAACCCATGTGAGATGACACTCCAATATGTGAGGAGGTACACATAGGATAACTCACACCAATAGGAGATAGAGAATTCATTGCTCCAAGATGTTTAATAACGGGGTAGACAAGGGTTTTACAACACCCACATACTTCAATAGAATGCAAACCCAAACAACCAAAAAATCACAAGTGGAGAATTCCATGTTTCCTTAAATGGGGAAGATTAATAAGGAACACAAATGCAAGATCCTTTTACAAACCATTAATATGGACACTGAAACCAACATACTCTACTGCTATCTCCCTATCCCAAACTCCAATCCTCCTCTTTATAACAATTTTGAACTTATGAAATAGTTTCCTTATCATGGAAGGAATATGAAAGTAAAACCATATGAATATTCAATCTTCAACATAAAACCATAGGCGGGGATCAAATAAATGAAATACATAATGGCTTGTGCATCAATCCATGTCGGTGTAAGAGTGGGGTTTCCTCCCTCTTCCCCTACATTCCAAATTCAACCTTAGTGACATGGATGGAGAAACATGAAGAAAAAAATATTTACAATAACACCCACAAAAAATATGCAAGCATACAAAACCAATAACAACCATTTTTATTTTTACACAATGTACTATAGAACCCAAGCTCCAAACTCATCTTCCAATCTCTCTTTAACTCCCAAAGGAAAAATAATCAGGAAAAAGTACATACCCCTTTGTAAGAGGACGTATATGAAGGAGAATAAATCACCAATACTCATAAATGAAATGGTGACATGTATCACCCATCTCATTCTCCAAAAAAAATTCCCTAAATCCCATTTACACATAAAACAACACTCATTTAGGAAGAAAACTACCAAATTTCTTAAATGGACAGTAAATCAAATTACTTCAAATTTTTAGAAGCTCACATATCAAACAAACTTACATGATGGGACAAGAGAGGGGTCAAATAGGAGGGAAATCCCATTTGACCTTGAAAATATGTTCCCTACCTATAGGTAGGGTCCAAAGGGTCCATTTTGTGTAAGGGAGACCCAATGCGAAAAGTGACCCTTACAAATACCACATTTATTCCAAATTCTAGTTTGGGTCAAGTAGATCAAAGTTAGAGGTGGTTGGGCCCACCCAGATGATGATTATATGATCCTACACCAATAACAACAAGATTACTTAACCTAATACACTATTACTACATGTAGGCAACGTTCGGTCCTTCAATATTTTAGTATGGGTTTCAACACATTAAAATAACATAGGTCAATTAGAATCACTAAGGAATGCCCAAACATAAATATTAGACACATGAAAAGTTCAAACCCAGACATCCGCTGGTGCAAATTGAGGTACCTTGCCACCCACATTTCTCCCAGTCAACCTGTAACCACCACATCCATTCAAAATGTCATCTTACCATCTGATATAATAAAAATCTAGAAATTGATACACACCATCAAAATTCTTTCACTTGCTAACAATCCAAATTAAGAAAGCAACCATTAATCCCAAATGAAACCGATATGCAGAAAAGACTCATCAAACTAACACTTCTCTCAATATACAGCTCATGAGAAGTAGGGATTCATCAATCAATATCCCTTCAATGCCAATCAGGATACCCTACAAAGATACAAGGTTTGGATTGTGGTTCCAAGGCCTTGTGTTTCTTCTTGGGAATCCGAGCCATAGCCTTGGATCTGAAGACTTGAAAGTGCTCAACATTAGGATTGCATCCAAACTAGGCTTCAAAGGGTGTCATCCCTCTTACTTCCTTGTGTGGAACACAATTCTAAATGTAATTTGCAAAATTCACTGCTTCGGCCCAATACTGTAGAGGAAGAGACTTCGAGTGAATAAAAAAGTGGCCATGTCCTTAAGAGTACGGTTCTTTCTTTCTGTGAATCCATTCTGCGAAGGGATATAAGCAACTTTATGCTGCAAAGATATCCCTTCATAAGTACAGAAATCCATGAACCTATTGTTTACATATTCACCTCCAATTTCAGTTCGAAGAACCTTGATAGACCGTTCCGCATGTTTCTCAGTAAGAGCCTTAAAGTCCTAAAAATGTTCAAAGACTTCAGACTTAAGCTTAATAAAATATACCTAAGTATATTGCGAATAGTCATCAATGAAAGGTTAGCACATAAAGAGCTCTAGTAAATGAAGGAGAAGGAAATGGACCAGAAACATCGCTGTGAACAAGATCCAAAGGACGAGTGGCTGTCCAGGATTTTCCTTCGTCAAATTTCTTTTCAAGATGCTTTCCAAGGGTATAACCCTAACAAAGACCCTTAGAAAACATGACGTGAGGAAACCCGTTGACCATTTCGTTTTGGCTCAATTATTCAAGGTAGTGATAATTTAGATGTCGAAAATGCTCATGTCATAGGTTACTAACCTCATTTTGCATGAGTGAGCAAGGTAGTTGGCATATAATCAGAAGTAAATGGGAAAAGGTATATAACTATGAACAGTGATCAACCCTTTTCCTTAGCCACTATAGTGTCATTGTTAAGCTCACGAATAATCACCGAGTTAGGACCAAATTCCACTCACATTCCTTCACCAAGGTGAGTAATTTGGTAAACCAATAGGAGATTGGTAGAGAGATCAGGAACACTCAATACTTGGTTAAATGTTCCCCCATCCATCTCTACCGATCCACTACTGGAAATCAACACTGTCGTGTCATTACCCATCGTGATTTGGGACATTCCACAAGGTTCGATGTTGGAAAACTCAACATGTGAAGAACCCATGTGGTACGAGGCACCAGTATCTATAATCCACGTCGATGAAGGAGTAACTCTAGCTATAAGAGCCTTTCCTTTCTTCTTATCATTTTTAGCACCTTTTGCAGTAGAAGACTCGACCTTCAAAGCACTTTGTTTTATGGATTTAGGAACAGTTATTTTATTCTTCTCAAGTAAATGAGATAAGTGATCAATCTATTTCCGAAAATGGTGTTTCTTGTCGTGACCATACTTATTGCAATAGGAACACAAAAAATTTCTTTTTTGTGCCTTAGGCTCAGAAGTCAAAGTGTTTGTGTCATTTTTAGGTTTGGTCTTGGTTTCTTTCTTAGGTTGATCCTTTGTTTGTTTCTTCTTTTCAGTATTCTTTCCCTTACTAGTACTTGCTACAAGGGCATGTGACTTGGGCTTGAGAGACCCCATTTGAATGATTTTGTTTTATTCTCTAAGCTAGGTTAGAGGTGTAGTGTTTTCCATGTAGATGTAGGTGTTTCGGATGCCTCAATGTGGAAGAGCAAGTCAGGAGAAACAGATATGCAAAGGAGACCTAGAGCTTCATTACTACGGTTTAACTACTTACATTTTTTGGGTTCGTGATCTAGTTCAGTCTTAGTTCCCATGGTGATGCGGGATAACCCTTTACCCCTTAGTTTCATTATTATTTTCGATATCCATTTGAAAAATTTGAATGGCATAAGCAAAGGAATTGAAAGAGCATCCATAGTGAAGAGAGAGAGAAGGAAATTACAGAAAAGAAACACAACCACCCAAGAAAATATAATAAACCCACTACTTTCGGCACATTATAGTTTAGTGCTTTGATTAAAATTGAGTCCATGCGTGTGGTTTGAAACACTTGGTAACTCATCTTACAATAAGTGTAATAACGCGCAAGAGAGGAGACAACAATAGTTTTTCGTGGAGCGCAACAAATAGGACACCGTAAACAAGCATAAGCAAAAAACAAGGAAGGAGGTGAAAGCCAATCCTGGTTGTGAGAAAAAGCATCTCACGTCACAAATGAAAACCCCCTTGCTGCAGACTGTGGTGTACGCGCTCACTAGTCGCAAGCAATAAAAGGAGAAAAATACAATGTTTTAAATAAACTCAAGGAGTTTATAGAATCTTCAGAACCCTGGAAAAAAGGCTCGGAAGGAAAAAAGGTGCTTAGAGTGATGCTGCACACTTGAGCGCATGATTAGAGAAAAAAATTGACAATAACGTTGTTAAAGAATTACCGTTTTGAAACGTCCTATTTAGCTATTTTAAGCAATATGGACAAAACGATAAAAAAAACGTTTAATTAAAAAATGATGATTTAAATATATTACTAATCGTAAATGAGAAACAAATTTTGAAAACTAGATTTAAATAGATCTAATTAATGATGATTTAATTAATATCTAATTAAAAAATAATTAATTAAATCTAAGAAATTACGATTAAATTTAATTTAGATTTAAAAAAGATAAATCCTAATGTCAATATTTAAAAAAAACTTTCCTTAATAAAATTTTAACTAGTTTTAAAAAACTTTCTAAAAAAAATGTGTTTGATTTTTTGTTTAAGAAATTAAAAAAATTACTAAAAAAATAAAGGAAAGAATTTTAAAAAACAACGCTAAAAGAAGATTTAGCGGATTTGGTTGAAGTTTTAAAAACTTGCCAAAAATTAAAAAAAACAAAAATAAGCACTTACTAGCGTTGCGTGGGGGCTAGGTCACGCGGCAGCAAGGTAGGGATTGGCAAGGTCACGTGGGGCAAGGTTGCACATGACAGGGTTTACTGGAGCTTGCGGGGCTGACTGCACATGACGGTTGCAGTGGCTGGGTTTTGACGCGGGACAACAGTGAGTGGCATGGCAGGGAGGGTAAGAACAGAGGTCACGACACGGGTGGAAGCACTATTTCAGCAAGGGTAGAGCAGACCAAGGGTAGAGCAGTCCAAGGGCAGAGTAGTCCAAGGGTAGAGCAGACCAAGCGGAGGGGCTAGGCAATCACGGCGTGGGCAGAATAGACCAAGTGCAGGAGTGACCACGGAAGAAGTGACCAAGGAAGAGACCTGAATCTTCAAACTGACCTGAATCTCTACAAACCATGTAAAAAAAACACAAAGCAAAGCCAATTTTTCCACAAAAAATTCTGGAATTGTAAAAAAAATAGAGAGCTTTAAAAAAAATTCATTTCCATTTTAATAATTTATTTAAAAAAATAGAAATGAAATTAATCTCTATGTTGGATGAAAAGCCAAATTTCACTGTGGATATCTAAATGGCTGTAAATACCCTGAAACCTTCAGTAATACTTGCACAAGTATAGAAAATGCACAAAAAACAACACAACTTTTCCAAAAAAAGTTGTTAGATTTGTTAGCAAGAAAAAAAAGAATATAAAGATCAAAAAGCTTGCACAAGGAACAAAAAAATGAGAGTAATCACAACTCAAAAATGCGTGCAAGTTTACCCAATCTCGGCTCTAATACTATGAAAGAGTTGACGGATCGTATCAGAAACTGTGCACCATGATCAAGTTACACTCTGATTGAATTGTAATGGCTCCAACGTAATCACAAGAAGAATCGATCAATAATTGAACAATCTTGCATAACAGAACAAAGTTTACACATAGAGAAAAGACAGCAAAGTGTCTTGGCATGCTCATAAATGAATGGAAAGAGAGTACATATAGGGTGTTGAGTAACCCTACTGTATGACATACATGTAAACCCTAAACCTAACCCATGTGAGATGACACTCCAATATGTGAGGAGGACACATAGGATAACTCACACCAATAGGAGATAGAGAATTCATTGCTCCAAGATGTTTAATAATGAGGTAGACAAGTGTTTTACAAACACACACATACTTCAATAGAATGCAAACCCAAACAACCAAAAAATCACAAGTGGATAATTCCATGTTTCCTTAAATGGGGAAGATTAGTAAGGAACACAAATGCAAGATCCTTTTGCAAACCATTAATATGGACACCGAAACCAACATACTCTACTGCTTATCTCTCCATCCCAAACTCCAATCCTCCTCTTTGTAACGATTTTGAAATTATGAAATAGTTTCCTTATCATGGAAGGAATATGAAATTAAAACCATATGAATATTCATCTTCGACATAAAACCATATGCGGGGATCAAATAAATGAAATACCATAATGGCTTGTGCATCAATCCATGTCGATGTAAGAGGGGGTTTCCTCCCTCTTCCCCTACATTCCAAATTCAACCTTAAGTAACATGGATGGAGAACATGAAGAAAAAAATATTTACAATAACACCCAAAAAAAATATGCAAGCATACAAAACCAATAACAACCATTTTTATTTTACACAATTTACTATAGAACCCAAGCTCCAAACTCCTCTTCCAATCTCTCTTTAACTCCCAAAAGAAAAATAATCAGGAAAAAGTACATACCCCTTTGTAAGAGGACGTATATGAAGGAGAATAAATCACCAATACTCATAAATGAAATGGTGACATGTGTCACCCATCTCATTCTCCAAAAAAAATTCCCTAAATCCCATTTACACATAAAACAACACTCATTTAGGAAGAAAACTACCAAATTTCTTAAAATGACAATAAATCAATTTACTTCAAATTTTTAGAAGCTCACATATCAAACAAACTTACATGATGGGGACAAGAGAGGGGTCAAATAGGAGGGAAAATCCCATTTGACTTTGAAAATATGTTCCCTACCTATAGGTAGGGTCCAAGGGGTCCATTTTTGTGTAAGGGAGACCCCAATGCGAAAAGTGACCCTTACAAATACCACATTTATTCCAAATTCTAGTTTGGGTCAAGTAGATCAAAGTTAGAGGTGGTTGGGCCCACCCAGATGATGATTATGTGATCCTACACCAATAACAACAAGATTACTTAACCCTAATACACTATTACTACATGTAGGCAACATTAGGTCCTTAAACTATTTTAGTATGGGTTTAACACATTAAAATAACATAGGTCAATTAGGAATCACTAAGGATGCCCAAACATAAATATGATACATGCAAAAGGTCACGATCCAGACATCCGCTTGTGCAACTTGAGGACAACTCTGAAACCCACATTCTCCCATGTCAACCTGTAACCAACACACTCAATTCAAATGTCATCATACCATCTTGATATAATAAAATAATAGAAATGATACCACACACATCAATAATTATTTCACTTATGACTAACAATCCAAATTAAGAAAGAAACCATTATCCAAATGAGATAACTATCCAAAATTTCATATATATTTTTATAGTAGATCAAAATATAGAATTCATCTAAGTTGTTCCATGATAACATCCAAATAAGTATCATCATAAATAGTGAAAAAATATGCAATAAATTTTTCATTCATCCATCATATATTCATTAAAATCTATCTAAGATGCATAATGTTAGTATCCATGATAGCGTGGGTATAAGAAACTAGTAACATGTATCACAATATTTTATTGACATAGTGTGCCCCAAACACCATCTATTTCATAAGAACAATTTATGAAAAAACCATATAATTTCTAAATAGTACTATATCAATGCCAATAATATGAGTCAACAATAAAATAATGTAGGAAGATGGTGGGCACTACACCCCCTCCCCTAGAAATAGGCTTCCTTCCAGATATTGACCTCTCAAATGTATCACATCGTACCACATAATTTTTTTTAGTCTCATCAAAAATGCCCCACCAACTATAACATGGTTCAAAATCAAGTGTACCTCAAATAGCAAAATATTAATCAAGGGAAATTTGATCTTCCAAAAAAATTCAATTGCATCACTTTCTAAC
Source organism: Taxus chinensis (assembly GCA_019776745.2). Classification (NCBI taxonomy): domain Eukaryota; kingdom Viridiplantae; phylum Streptophyta; class Pinopsida; order Cupressales; family Taxaceae; genus Taxus; species Taxus chinensis. The sequence continues at coordinate 614,023,539 of CM034153.1, forward strand.
TTACCTACTATTGAATTTTCTTACACCTGTGTAAAAGGTCAAATCAAAAATTGGTGTCTTAGATTGAAGGGCCTAACTAAGGACAAAAGGAAGTGAATTGTTGTTGTTCTGGTTTCAAAATTTCAGCCTTCTACCTAAGGTGTCTTTCCCTATCACATCTCAGTCAGGATCGTGCATCACCCCCTTGAGAAACTGAAAAAACTTGACACAAATGCGAAAGATAGGATAGATGGAAGGTGGATAACCCAAAACTTGCAAAGGGTTAGTTAATTTAGGGGATGAAGTAGGTTCTACTTATATTTTATTCACTTTCACTTTTAATCAGTTAATTTTAGTTCATTAATTATGATTAAGTGAAAATTTCCAAGTTTATATGAGTTGTAAAGAATTCATTTTAACATCATGTTAATGAAAAATAATGCAAAAATAAGTATTTACAACTCATTACAGTAAGATGTTTTCATTTATTTCAAAAATTGAAAGTACAATGAACCCACACAAGCCATGGGAATAAATCTGAAAATAAAGTACAGAAATGAAAGTACACATATGTAAAGTTCTAAATAAAGGAGGAAGGAAATCCATCATTGCATGTATTGGATGGATTTCCTGCATTTTGACTCTCTATTGTCCTCACTACTCCTCTTCTTCATCTCCATCATCTGCTTCCTTGTACCTGAAAGAGGAAAAAGTCAAATGTTAGAGCTCTAGATTTCATGCCTATTGTACTCATAACTTTAAATAGGTGGAATTTCATAAGATGAACTTAAAATAAAAAAGTAAAGAAAGGAGTTAATGAGAGGAATATAAGTTTTAGAAACATGTCATAGGAAGAAATCAACAATAAATGAAAGGCCTCTTGCCTTCACTTATTTTTTCTAACTATTTCTTTAGTGTGTAGGTACAAGTGACTCATGGTAAATTATGGAAAACTCAAAGTTCATATTTGGAATAATTTGATTCAATCACATGAATAAATTCCAGCTATATAATCTTTGAAAGAAAGATAAATGAAACATTATAGCTTGATGAAATACAGGTATAGGTTTCATGGAAACTAAAAACGTATAATTTTCCAGCTGCAAGGAAAACCATTTAGAAGGAGGAGAGTACAATTTCCAGCCTAGGCACAACAATTTTTCCATCAAGCATCATATAGTTAGCATTGATGAATATGAAGACTAAGGTATTCATTACAAAATAAGTTATCTGAGTGCTTTCTTAAAATCTAGAATGGAATAATCTGTACATGGAAAAGAATACACATTTTAAGTCATTACTTTAAGTTATGTAATGTGTAAAGTATGAGTTCATATAAACATCCGAAGGGAGACCAAGAATTTCAGATTGAACAAAAAAGTAATTTTCCAAGATAGCATCAACAAAAAATGACTAGGCTAAAGCAATTTCATGTAACCCTCGTGAAGCAAGCTTCTCCCATCTATGCAAGGGGATACATACAAAAAATATATACACAAATACAGATTTTACAGGATTATAACAACTATCATCAGGTTATCATATCACCTCAAAACACAAGTATGCATGGTTCTTATATTCAGGTAAAAGAGATTATATCTACAAAGTGAGTGTCAACAAAGATAAAAGTGACAAATTCATATAAAATATTGCAGCCATGCTTCCAAGTACTAGGCACTATGATTTAGTATTATAGTTTTTCCCAATAGAAGAACAAGAAAATTCACTTTTAATGATATTTCAAAACTGAATTTTCAAATAATGGAGGTTTAGTAACAAAAAATTGCAGACATCCACATCAAGGTAAAGAGGGGTATAATCAACTTCATTGAAATGGGTATATAAAACAATATGAGTACATATTGATTTTTCCCAGACGTTCACTATTTTAAGTTGTGCTATGAAGATGAGAGTATTGTTACTACATTATACACAACATATTTCTCTGATTATACAAAGAAAATATGTATTATTATCATACATTAAAAATGAATTACAACTGGGAATATCCAGAAAGCAATGAAAACAGATCCAGGTGTGTCAGTGAAGTAAACACCATGCAGATGTAACTTAGATACAACCACACATATGTAATTATGCAGATTTTTAGAACAAGGTATGAATGAGACATATTTTCTGAGATAATTTTGTAATTTTCCATTAAAGAAAGTTTCAACTTTTATACAAATATCCTCAAAATACATTGACAATACATTGTATACTGGTGAAATTTTACAAGAATATAGAGTTATAAAATAAACGAGAGTTCCAGTATTTTACTTTGCAAAGCATAGTTTTTAGCTGAAGAGAAATGAAAAACTCAACCTTTAGGAAAAGATACAATGAGCCATAATTTTTTTTAAAGAAATTCCTCAATCGAAGCAAATACCGAAAGCCATAAATGATGAAACAAGCTCAATTAGTGAGCTGACTAGTTCAAAAAATAGAACCCCATATCAAAAGATTTAACAATGGAGGGAGGATACATGGTGAGCTAATATGAGGTCATGATAAGATAATGTAGTTGTTTAGGAGCTTCATATTAACACTCAACTAGTAAACCCTAGGTGAATGTTAACTTGAGTAAAATAAATAATTTGTAGAGGATAGGGAAATGACCATTACTTAGTAGAGATAATATCCACTAAATGATACTTCCCATTTTTCCAAACCATCATTGACCAAATCGAGTTCACAAGGAGAGCCTATTTCCTAGCTCGGAAAGACCCATGATGGAAAAAACTGTACAGATTCCTCCATATGTGAAGCTTCTAGAATAGAAAAAACCCAAAATGAAATACGACATCAGAAAATAAATCTTTAGTAGAAGAAACCTTTCTAATGGCAGCAAGATATTTAAAGGGAACTATCAAATGAAGAAAATAGTGGATCTATGCATAGTTTGAATAGAGAAACCTAGATTTGGAAATGGGTGAGATCATAGAATGAGGAAAAAAAATAGGAAATAGAACCATACAACCTTACCTTCTTACAAAAATTGCGGCTAATTCCAGTACGAACCAAAGCCTCAATGAAGACATCCATGGTGGCCATGAGTTGCAAAAACAAATACCCACAAGACAATAATTTCAACCCATGAATTAGGTAAGAAAACTCGTATCATTTTTTAAAATAACAAGGAGCATGAGAACAAAGAGTTTACTAGTTAAAATGGATATTCAAGGCCAAAATGGGGTAGTTACTGCAAAAAAACTGGGTAATATAGAGTGGAAAACCCACGACTTGATCCTCTAACAGAAGCATGGATCCTGAGAAATGGGGACCAAAGGGTAAAACCCAAAAGGTTCAGAAGCATGATTCAAAAAAATAAAAACCATGTGCTACTTATAATAAAACATGAGATAGAAATGATAATAAGCAGAGAATATCTATACCCAGAGCTTACCCAAGAGGGTAAGGAGAAACAAACCGAAGCATAAATATGAAATTTAACACCTACAGGAAGTTGAAATGGAAAATGCAAACAACATAGCTGGAGAAAAACCCTTTACAAAGTTTTTGAGAGGTCTCCATCCTACTGCCACAGTGAAAGAGAATGAAAAATGGAAAGAGATTAGGGTTTCAACCCTAAACCCATAGAGAAGTTGGTTTATTGGGTTTAACCATGGTTAGGACCACTAACCATTTAAGCTTTTTATTTTTCCTTGTTTCATTGGTTTTATTATTATAATGATTTAATGGGGGAAGGGAATAATCATTATATGGTCTAATTATTAGAGAGTTGCATGTTTTTGTAATGTTCTTAGGTCAAACAAACTAGTCATCATGTGGTGATTATTAGCATTTACTGCTAGGTTAGAGGAGGGTCTATTGAAGTCAAAATCACATGTGTCCAACTATTAAAGAAATCAGGCTATCATGATCTACCTTACCAACATGCCTTTTTGATAGTCAAATTATTCAATTACCAACTCGAGATAAAGACAAAACCCATTATTATACCAAATATGCATGTGCTGGACAAAAATCCAAATTTAGCCTTTTGGAGTTAAGACCAAGTTTTTTTTGCATTGTATACTCAAAAGGATACCTTAAATTTTCCAAAAGAGCCTCGTACACATTCATGATAAAAAGGATTTCAAATTAGTTTTATTGATAGAAGGAGGGATATTTTTTCCTTTTATACAACATGTATTTTTAGTCATTTTATTATTTATTTATGATAAAGACTAAGGATATGATACAAGAGTGAGTTTAGACTACAGTCTATTTTTAGGGGATGTGGGTGCATAATTTCTATATATTGTGTGCCTTGGAAATAATAATGAGGAGTAATTTATATGTAAGAGAGTGTTGGAGCTTTTTCTCCATAATTTTCCCTTATATGAGAACTAGTTGATTTACCTTTCAAAAAATTTGGAGTGTGTTTTTTAGTTATTCTTGTCAAATTATTTTCCCTGAATTTATTAATCTTTTCTTAGGCTATTTTACCTTGTTGCAATTAGGTGTTGTATTGATTTTAGTGTGTAATTTTTTGCCTTGTTATTGTGAGAAATCTATTAGCATAACAGTGTTTGTCTTAAGATTAACAACAACATACTAGATCGTATCTTTTTCCATTAATTCACATCATATTGTGCATGTTTCTTTGTCAAGCCCTTACAAATTTTTGGTGTATCACTCCATTTTTACAATTTATTTATTCTCTTACCCTCAACCCCACAAATCTATTTTAGGGATACTCCAAAGAAGGAACCAACCTTATTAATCTTGGAGATTCACCTCACAATAGGGAAAGCCACAACCTGTGAGGTGTCTCAAATGTATCTGCAGAAGTGAGGGAGAATAAAATTTTGAAATATTTTAGCCCTCAACACAAGTGTAATTCAGAGAGATAAATTTTTTTGGCACGCCTAGTGGGATGAAACAAGTATCAATAAGTTCAAACACTTGAAGATTAAGAGAAAAATTCATTCGACGACTCCATGAAGCTGATTTAAAAATAGTACAACACTTTTCATCATCAAAATGACATTAAGTCTTTTAGCTACATCCTTTTGAGGTATTTTTCCAAAAATTCAGATATGTTATTTTGTAATTATCAGACTATTTTGATGAGCAACAAACCTGTTTTTCCATTTTTACATATTTCATGAGGTCATGTCAATCATGACATCAAATATCCTCAGTGGAAGTTATTTTATCCAAGAGTTGTATCTATCATATCCACAACATGTTTTACCCATATTCTCCTTCAGATCAAGTATTATGACCCCTATAAAAATAAATATCCTCATAACCCAAACCTTGCATATCAGTATGATTATCAATATGATGATCATTATGATGTTCAAGATCAAGGTTATGCAGATGGTTATGTTGTACATGGAAGGAAGATATTTAAATTTAGTTTAATAAACTTCGAGTAGACATAGTTAGCTATCAAGAAACATGTTAAAAATTGAATGCATTAGAGAATGATAGGCATAAAATTGAGGAACCCTGTCAATGGGATGTTCCCACTTACCTTCGCCATCAAAATCCAATGCCCAAATACCTTCCTTGTCACCCAATGTAACCCATTTATCAATTTACAAGTTTTCAGGATGTTGTAAATTTAGCCTCTTCTGTTCCAAAATCACATAATCAGTCCAAATTTAAGTTTCCAAGTTTTCTTTCTGTTGTTCCAAATCCCACTTCCACACATGTAGAGTTTGAATCCACTTCCTTTGTCCAAAAATTACATGATTATGATTGAAACCCAACCCACCCATCCTCCTTCATCCACAATACCAATTCATCAAGGTGAAGATAAAAAACTATCAGGAGAGGCAAAAAATGGAAGAAAACAATAGGCTGGATTTCATGTTGAACTTGCAATAATGGGTTTCAAAGTTTCAGTTTGATCATATTCCAGAGTTGGAGAAAGAACTTATGCAAGAAGTACAGTTTGATTTTGTAGAAGATAAAGCACAGTGGAAGATTATTAACAATCTTCATTTTTTGAAGGCAGTGTGCATGAAGGCAATGTATTCATACAATTTATTGATTCATCAGATCTTGAAAATGCATCAAAAGAGGAGGAATCAATGTTAAATAAAAAAGAGGTTGAGATCCAAGAAGAGTTTGCTGCAGAGTTTGACCATTAAGAGGTTGATTTCATAATAGATATGGAAGATTGTATTGGTGAGGAACAACCCATAGAACTCACTAGTTTTATAGTTTCACCATTTATTTTCCTAAACAAAGAGCCTCTTGGATCTCAAAAGTAAAAATAAATTCTATTGGATGAAGATCCTTTCTTTCCCCTTTTCAAAATATCAGTTTTCAGAAGAGAATATAGACAAACAACCTAATGTAGAAGAAGGAGATGATTTTGATTTTCTAGAGTGCATGATGGACCTAAATAAAGGGGAAAATTTAGACATTAGCTACTAAAAAAATAGTCATGATAGTGGTATTACAACAACTTGAAGAGGCTGAAAAACAAATCAGCTTCAAAATGTGCCAAGTGATGAAAAGAAAGTCAATCAAAATAGTACAAATGAAAAAAATCAATTTACCAGATGGTTAGGAGGCCATGTCCTATCAATGCTACTTGGCTATTTTGGAGAAAATTTCTGCAATAGTACAAAGTTTGTGCCTGTTTTAGAGCACAAAAAATGAGCTTCATATGTTTCATAGAATCAAGCCCCAAAACCTTCAGATTAGGTTGAAGATCAGATTAAGACATTCTTTGTGTTTTGGACTGAGTCTTTGGAGAAAAATTAAGGTACATATCTTGTTTCCAATTTTGTCACATTACCTATTTTTCCAAGCTGAATTCATGGCCTCAGATTATTGAGAAAGGGAAGCTAATTTTTGCATCATATTTTAGGCTTTGTTTAGCTTCATTTTGCAGCTGGTTAGAGTAGGTTAGTTTAGGATTTCCATTTCAATAAAGTGCTCATGCACACTTGCAATTTTTACTTCAATAAGTTTGTATTTCATGCAAATGATCTGGTCTACCAGATATTTTCCATGCTTTAGTTATTAACTTTTAGAAAAGGGTTTCAAAAAAGAATTTGGTTTGGTCTTTGACTCCATGCCCAATGGATGAGATTAAGGCACTGGTCTTAAAGCTAGAAGGAAACTTTATCCCGCAGAATCACCAGAAACGTTGACATTTATTACACCTATGCAAGAGGTCAACTCAAAACATGGTTTCTCATATTGAAGGGATTGGGTTAAGGGGCCTAACTAAGGAAAAAAATAAGTGAACTTCCATTGTATTGATTTCAGAATGTCATCCTTCTACCTAAGGTGTCTTTCCATATCACAGATCTCATTCATGATGATGCATCAGCCCCCTCAGGAACTGATAGAAAACCCTGAAACAGACGAGAAAGACAGGATAGATGGAAGGTGGAAAACCCAAAACTTGCAAAGGGATAGTCCATTTGAAGGGATTCAGTAGGTTCTCCTTATGTTTTATTCACTTTCAGTTTTAATCAATTACTTTGAGTTCATTAATTATGATTAAGTGAAAATTTCCTGGTGTACATGAGTTGCAAAGAATTCATTTAACATCATGTTAATTAGAATAATGCAAATATAAGTATTTAGAACTCATTACAATAAGATGCTTTCATTTATTTCACAAATCCAAAGTACAATGAACCCACACAAGCCATGGGAATAACTCTACAAACCAAGTACATAACTGAAAGTACACACATGGAAAGTTATGAATAAAGGAAGAAGGAAATCCATCATTTCCTATATTAGATGGATTTCCCATAGTTTGACTCTTTGTTTTCCTCATTTCTCCTCTTCTTCATCTCCATCTTCTATTGCCTCGTACCTGAAAGGGGAAAAATTTAAATGTTAGAGCTCTCAATATCATGCCTACTGTACTCATAGCTTTAAATAGGTGGACTTTCATAAGATGAACTTGAAAAATTGAAGTAAATAAAGTAATTAATGAGTGGAATATCAATTTTAGAAACATGTCACAAGAATAAATTAGTAATAAAATAAATGTCTATGGCCTTCACTTGTTCACTATGTAGGTACACGTGACTCACGGTAAAATACAAAAATCAAAGTAAATCTTTGTAATCTTTTTTTGAAGCACATAAATAAAGGCCAGCTATACAATCTTTAAGGGAAAGATAAATGAAATATTTCAACTCATAGATACAAGTATAGGTTTCATGCAAGCTAAAAAGGTACGATTTTCAAGTTGTAAGGACAACCATTCATAAGGAGGAGGGTATGATTTCCATATTACGCACAAATGTTTTTCCATCAAGCATCATATAGTTAGAATTAAGGAATATGAAGACTGAGGTCTTCATTACAAAATAAGTTATGTGAGTGATTTCTTAAAATATCAAATGGACTACTATGTACAGGGAAAAAAATACACATTTTCAGTCATTTCTTTAAGTTTTGGAATGTGCAAAATATGAGTTCATATAACCATCAGAAGGGAGACCAAGAATTACATAAATAAACAAACAAGTCATTTTCCAAGATAACATAAAAATAACACACTAGGATAAAGCAATTTCATTTACACCTGATGAAGAAATATTCTCCCATCTATGAAAGGGGAGACATGCAAGACATAATACACAAATATAGATTTTACAGGATTATAACACCTATCATCATGTTACCATATCACCTCAAAATACAAGTATGCACAATTCTCAGATTGAAGAGATTATATCTGCAAAGTCAGTGTCAACAAAGATAAAATTGGCAAATTCATATAAAATATTTCAGCCATGCTTCCAAGTATTAGGAAATATAATTTGGTATTGAATTTTTTCGCAAAAGAAGAACAAGAAAATTAGCTTTTAACATTCTTCAGAAACTCAATTTTCAAATAATGGAGCTTTAGTAAAAAAACATTGCAGCCATCCACATCAAGCTAAAGGGGGTTAGAATCAACTTCATTAACACATGTATATAAAAAAGTATGAGTAAACTCATTGATTTTTCCCATATGTTTAGTACTTTAAGTCGTGATTTGAAGATGACAATATTTTTACTACATTGTACACATCATATTTCTCTGATTATACAAAGACAATATGTATTCAAATCAGACATTGAAAATTAATTGCAACTAGGATTATCCTGAGAACAATGCACATAGATATGAGTGTTTCGGTGACACCAACACCATGCAAATTTAGCTTAGAGACAACCACATATATGTAATTATGTGGATTTTTAGAACAGGGTAAGAATGAGACATAATTTTTTATATAATTTTGCAACCTTTCCATTAAAGGTTTCAACTTTTATACAAATATGCTCAAAATACATTGAAAATGCACTGTATATTGGTGAAATTTTACGAGAATACAGAGTTAGAAATAAAACAAAGTGCCAATATTTTACTTTGTAAAGCAAAGTTTTCAATTGAAGAGTAATGGAAAAATCAACCTTCATGAAGAGATACAATAAGCCATCCAAATTTTGAAATCCATCCCTCAATTGAAGAAAATAATGAGATAAATAAATGATGAAATGATCTCAATTAGAGAGCTGACTAGTTCAAAAAAAAATCCCATATCTAAGACTCTCAACAATGGAGGGAGGATACATGAAGAGCCAACAGAAGGTCACATGAAGTTAAGGTGGATGTTCAGAGATTCATATTCACACTTAACCAGTAAACCCTAGGTGATTGCTAACTTAAGTAAAATAAAATTTTGTAGAGGATAGGGAAATGACAATTACTTGGTAGAAATAATATCCACTAAGTTATGACTTCTAGGTTTTCCAAACCCTCATTGACCAGCTCAAGCTCGCAAGGAGAGCCTAATACTTAGCTCTGAAAGACCCATGATGGAAAAAAATGTATAGATTCCTCCATATGTGAAGCTTTTAGAATAACAAAAACCCACAATGAGAAATGAAATAACAAAATAAATATTCTATAGAAGAAACCTTTCTAATGACATCCAAGTATTTAAAGGGCACTATCAAATGGAAAAAATAGTGGCTCTAAGCATAGTTTGAATAGAGCAACCTAGATTTGGAAATGGGTGAGATCACAAAATGAGGAAACAGAGTAGAAAATAAAATCATACGAGCTTACCTTCTTATAACAATGGCATCCAATCTCAGTGCAAACCTAAGCCTCAACGAAGACATCCATGGTGGCCATGAGTTGCTAAAAAACAATACCCACAAACCAATACTTTTAACCCACAATTTGGGTATGAAAACTCATATCATTTTGCAAATTAACTCAGAGCATGAGAACAAATATTTTACTAGAGAAAATGGAGTTCAAATATGGGGAAGTTATAGCCAAAAATCTGGGCAATATAGAGTAGAAAATCCAAAACTTGATCCTCCAATAAAAGCATTGATCTAGAAAAATGGTGTCCATAAGTTAAAACCCAGAAGGTTCAAAAGCATGATTCATAAAAATAAAAACCATGAGCTACTTACAATAAAAAATGAGATAGAAAACAAAGAATATCTATACCCAGAGGTTTCCTAGGAGGGTAAGGAGTAGCAAACTAAGAGCATAAATATGAAATTTAACACCTACATGAAGTTGAAACAGAAAATGCGCCTACCATAGCAGGAGAAAAACCTTTCTAGAGGTATCAAGCCTACTTCCATAGTTAGAGAAAATGAAAAATGGAAAGAGATTAGGGTTTTAACCCTAAACCCATAGAGAAGTTGGTTAGTTGGGTCTAATTTGACCATGGTTAGGACCAATAACGATATAATATTTTCATTTTTTCCATGTTTTGTTAGTTGTATTAGTGTAATGATTTAATGGGGAAAGGGAATAATCGTTATATGGTCTAATTATTAGAGAGTTGCATGTTTTTGTTATTTTCTTAGGTAAAAGGAACTAATGATCATGTGGTGATTATTATTATTAGTTGCTAGGTTAGAGGGGGGACTGTTGAAGTCAAAAGCACATGTGTCAAACTATTATAGAAATCATGCTATCCTGATCTACCTTACGAACATGCCTTTTTAATAGTAAAATTAATCAAATACCAACACCAAACAAAGACAAAACCCATTATTATCCCAAATATGTATGTGCTGGACAAAAAGCCAAATTTAGCCTTTTGGAGTTAAGACCAAGTTTTTTTTACATTGTATACTCAAAAGAATACCTTAAAATTTCCAACAGAACCATGTACACCTTCATGCAAAGGATTAAAGGAAGTCAAATCAATTTGAATGAGAAGGAGAGGACTATTTTTGCCTTTTGTTCAACGTGTATTTTTAGCCCTTCTATTATTTATTTATGAAAAAGGCTAAGAATATCATGCAAGAGTGATTTTAGACTACAATCTATTTTTAGCGCATGTGGGTGAATAATTGATATATATTGTGTGTCTTAACAAAGAAAAAAGAGGAGGATTTTTGATGTAATAGAGTGCTGGAGCTTTTTCTCCAAAATTTACCTGTATGTGAGAACCTGTTGATTTAAGTTTCCATAAAGTTATAGTAGTGTTTTTAAGTTATTCTTGTGAACTTGGTTTCTCTGAATTTATTAATATTTGCTTAGGCTATTTTACCTTGTTGCAATCAGGGGTTGTTTTAATTTAGTGTGTAATTTATGACTTGTTATTGTGAGAAATACCTTAGCATAACAATGTTTTCCTTAAGATTAACAACAACCCACTAGATCATGTCTTGTTACATTAATTTACATAATATTGTGCATGTTTCTCTGTCAAGCTGTCAAAAATATTTGGTGTATCACCTCATTTTTACATTTTATTCATCCTATTACCCTCAATCCCATATTTTTAGTTTAGAGATGCTCCAAAGAAGGAACCAACCTTATTAATCCTAAAGATTCACCTCATAATAGGGAAACCCACAACTCGTGAGGTGTTTCAATTGTATCTGTAGAAGTGATGGAAAAGTAAAGTTAGCAAATATGTTGCTCCTCAACATAGGTGCACTTTTTCTAAATAACACCTAAAAGGTTTCCACAAAAGTTTATGTACAACATAAGACCCTCATTTAAAGGAAAATATTGATGGGTTAGCCAAGGGAACATAGTTTTTGTATTAAAAAGGTGATCAAGTTATACAAACATGGTGGAAACAAAACCACCTAAGAATGTTGCGAAAAACATATGAGAAGAGAGCAATAGTTCAAAATGTACAAAAGGAAACATTTCCTAGATTGTAATGAGCTTTTTAAAATATGGGTAGTTTGTTCACCAAAACCTCAAACCCTCCCTAGCATTTGTGTTATTTCTTTAGGTTCAGGGTTGTAGGGTCACATAACACTAAGTATAAAAGTTGATGATTTGATTTGACAATTATTTTACATTCATCCAATAAAAGTACCAATAAATTGTGGGTGAAATATCTAGTCAACATTCAAGTTAGGATTTCTTTTATAGTTTGATTTAAGGGTTCTGTTGGTATCCAAATTGATTCTCCCTTGGAAGCTGAACAACATCACATATTTAACAAGATACTCAAGACATAGATGAATCATAAGTCATTTTTTAGCCTGGGAAGGGATTCAGTTGGCTCTTTGTCACTCAGGTAGTGGAGAAATGGATAACACCATATAAGAGGATTTGATCTATCCTCACTGCTTTAGGTCATGTCTTTCAACCAGGGTGAGAGGACCCATTTTGTAACCTCTGTTGGTGAAGGACATGAAGAGATCCTTCTTTGCACAATTTTCAGGGGAACCTTGAGAAAATATGATCAATACGCCATAATTTAACTCTCACGAGTTGTCACTTCTAAAGAATGGGGATATTTTCTGAGAAAGGTTCAGGTTACTAAAGACACTTAAAACCTACTTGCTTCTATATATTTTTGTAGTAGAATTTGTTCATTTGTGGATACACAAGCACAAATAGGGGTACTTCAATTAGGATTCATGGTTATTTGAAAATTTTGGTGGGTATTAAGCAAGATGAAGTTGATTTCACCAGATCTTTGAGAACCTTTACAACAATTGGAAAACTAACAGACATAATTCTTCAGAATAGAAAAAATATTCCTTCAATCAGAAGGTGTGCATCAATGGACCCCAGATCTGCACATGGTTTCACACAATCTTTGAGAATTCAAACATGAAGCCTCGAGCTAAAGACTCAATTAAACATTAAAGACCCCTGGTTCCTCATGCCTAAGATACACTCAAAGGCTTACAGACAATATTTATCAACAAAATGATAGTAAAGTGATTTTAAATTGTTTATCTCATTACAGGATGAAGGCTCTTCTCATAATGAAATTGCAAATGCCACTAAACTATCACAGGGATGAGATCCTGTGTGATTTGGAGGGATTTTAACATAAGATTGCAATAGAAACATCAAAACCATTTGAAAACATTATGAAATAAAAGTAACACAATTTTTCCCAAGATCAACACATATTAATTCGAGATCTATTAGATTTATCAGAAGGGGAAATTTTCTTGAATAGTCTCAGATCTTGTTAATTGTTGTACACTCACAACCATCTTGACATAATAAAATATAAAACACAAGAGATTAACAGGTTTCTCAGATGGTCTCTCAAGAAGATGGGATTTCTCAAATTTTCTCGTAAGAATTAAACCCCCGACCTTTTGCAAGAGTATCCTCATTGCATTTATACAATTCACTCACTCACTCATCCCAAATTTTCCCCCCAAAAAGAAGAATATTCGAGGAATCCTTTACTTGTTACCAATTTGTCTCAGAAAGTGATGTTTAACAAATTTACACCCGAAGCTGCCAGGTGGACAAATCATGAACTGATCATGTTTCTCAGACCTTCAACCATGACTGGGATGCCATGCCATAACCTTTTGATAGTCCTTCTAATCATTATTTTATTTTGTCATGGGAGAAATCCCCATTTTAATCATTTTCAAGTGGCTCTGTATAACTGGATCTGACAAACAATCCTTTTTAGCCTTAAGAAACACCATGAGAAATGAGTTCCCTCCCATGGATGCCTGCATTCATGCCTCTCAGAAATGAATTTTTGCACATGGATTATTCCACATACTATGCTACGAGTCCAAGTTGGCCAAGTGCAAAGAGGAGTCAGGGGAAACCTCCACGTGTTTCCTTCATGAAACTGCAAAGGTGAAGTACAGAGGTAAGTTCCCAAACAAACGTGTTTTTTTTTTCACAACTTCAGGCATTCCATGTGCCCTAGGGGCAAGAAAATTGCTTTTTGGCCTTTGAAAAAGTCTTCAGTATAAAAAGGAGCTAGTAGAGGCCTCCACGTGTCTCTTTGGTGCAACTTTTGATATGGTGCCCAAAATGGAGACCCTAAACAAGCGCAGGGGCTCACACATGTCTCATCCTAGAAAAAGTTGTTGAAAGAATTCAAGGACCAGTGGAAGGTGCCATGTGCCTAGGGTCTGAGAAAGTTTCTTCAGCCATTGAAAAGTCTAACTATGGGTAGGATCCAGTCGGAAACCTCCACGTGTCCCTTTGGCGCTTCTTCAAAAGTAAAGTACAGGGGCAGGTTCCCAAACAAGCACAGGCCCTCCACATGTCCCAGGCCTTAGAAATTTTCTTGAAAAGTTTAAGTATAGAGGGGAGCCAGTAGAATCCTCCATGTGTCTCCTTGGTGCAACTGCTAAGGTAGGACCCAGAGGCGGATCCTCAAATGAGCACCGACCCTCCACGTGTCCAAGATTTGAGTTGAAGTGGGCCTTAGAGTTTCAAAATTCCCTGGTGACCCACCTTTCCACTTCTAACTTTTGATGTGGGCCCCAACGGAGTTGCAGGTTATTTCATAACTTTGCTCCTTTGTACAAAGAGGCAAAAAACTTCAAAATGTTCTAGCCGACCCACTTCCCTGCTTGTAACTTGAAAAAATACCATGTGTCCTACTTCGAGGTCAAAGTAAGACTTTTCCCTACTACTTCATGTTTGTTGATTAACCAATTAGATGTTATCGGGGCCACGGGGCCAATTTGGTATTTTTTACAAATATGAAAAAAGTGGCAAGTTTCACCAAAAAGACCCACCGGGCTGCATCCAATCAGAAAGGACCATGTTTCCACAGATATTGGGACAAAAATTGATAGGGAAAATATGACATGTGGAAAAATAGAAGGAAGGGGAAAAACCCTGAATACATGCCCAAATTACAACTTCTTCCTCATGGATAGAGAAACGAAAAACAATATCTGGACTAATGTGATCCTCGACCAAAGGAAAGGACTGACCATGGAAACCAAATGAAGGAAAAATATTTCACGCATCGATACAAGGGAGACAGAGAAAACTTCAAACCATGTCAGACTGAGACATTTTTTGAATGAACAGGGCGAGATTAAATTGAGCACCAACATTGGCTCTGACTCGGGGATGGGCACTCCCTATGAGTGCCGCAAGAACAAACAAACCATGTGCCAAAAATCCATTGGGCAACGGAGTCAAGAACAAGCTTGCAGAGTAGAACAAAAATAACCAATTCCCCCAAGATGAATTGATAAACCAACAAAAACTGGTCACCAGGGACAGGAAAAACCAAAATAGAAAAACATGAAAATGGAATGAAAAAGAAAACTATACACTATACAATGATGTGCATGTCTTGATTATGAGAAATCAGTCAAGGAAATGTTTCAAGTTCTTTCCATTAACAGGAAACTCAATTGATTCCCCATCTAAGTCTTTTACGAAAAAGGTGTGCTCTCCAATCCGAAGGTCAATAGAATAAGGGCCCATCCATAATGCAAAAAACTTTCCATGCTTTCCCTTATCCTCATGTCTGTTATCCCATAGTAGCACCAGATCTCCAACACTGAAAGCTGTCAGATTCACCTTTTTATCAAATAACTTCTTCAATTTCTCCCTGAAATTCACATGTCTCTTTGGGACTCTCTTCTCTTCTCATCCAATTCCACAATTTGATTTATACGAGCATCATAGGAATTGACCTCTTGGTCCTCTAATTGTTGGACAAATTGGTAAGAAGATAATTTCATATGCATGGGGAAGTAGGGCTTGAGTTCCATATACCAATTCAAACGGGATTTTTCTAGTAGCCCTTTTAACAGTGATTCTATCAGCCCAAACAACAAAATTCCAATTGCTCACCCCACTTTGTTTGTTTAACTCCAAGGTTCTCCTGATTATCTTCAACATATTCTTATTACTTGATTCTTACTTGTCCATTTCCTTGGGGATTATAATTGGAAGCATATGCTAAATTGATCAGCATATTCATGACACATGGCTACCAAAGGTTTATCTCAAAAGTTCATAACATTATTCAGCAACTATCTTAGCAGGTACTCCAAACCTGCAGATTATATGATTTAAAATGAAGTCCATGACAATTTCGTGAGTTTCCTTCTTGGTGGGGATTTCCTCCACCCACTTGGTGAAGTAATCAGTAGCCACTAATATCCACTTGTGGTCTGCACTTGAAGAATATGAAATCTCACCAATGAATTCCATTCCCCACTGCTTAAATGGGGCTTCAATTGATATAGGCTGCAAAGGGAGGGATCCTGAAGCTTTCAATCTTCCTAAAAAACACTGACAACTCTCACACTTCTTACCAGTAGAGTTGTGTCTTTAAAAAGATTTGGCCACCAGTAACCAACCCTTAAGATTTTATGAGTTGTGACTCTTCCTGCAAAACTCCCCCCATAAACTCCTCCATGGAAATCATCAATTATTTTTGGGGCTTCATCTTCAGTGATACATCTCAAAAGAACTCCCTCAGGGTTCTTCCAAGCTAACCCATAATCGGTGATGATGTATTTCTAGGAGGCTAACTTAAGTGCTCTTTTTTTATTCTTACTTAAATACTCAGGGCACTGTAGATGTTTGAGATAAAAAATAATATCCTTGTACCATTCAGAATTTATCAATTTTTCAAGGATATTCAACCTTTCTTCTTCAACTTCATTTAGCTCAACTGTTTGTAGGTTGTCTCTCTTCCATAAGCTTTTGTTAGGCCCAGACCTCTAACCAATTTTGTGGTTTGGATATCCATGTCATATTCTTGCAACTTATTTATCCATCATCATATTTTTCTTGAAATTTCCATCTCTGATAGGATATCCTTAACCATGGTATGGGGAACATAAGCAATGACTTTAGAACTCAAAATATAGGGCCTGAAGATTTTTGTGGCTCTGACCAAAGCAAAATCCTGTTTCTCCATGATAGTATACTTCAGTTCTTCCCCTTGTAGTGCTTTACTAAAGAAAGCAATTGATCCTTTCAGCTCCTTCATCATCCTTTTGTAACATGACATATGTAATGGTATTCTCTTAAGCAAAGGAAAACATTTGGAAAGCCTTCTTATAATCAGGAGCTACTAAAACAGGGGCATTCTTCAATGATTCCTTAATCCCAGTAAAGGCTTGAATAATTGTTTCTTCCCATTTGATACTCTGATCCTTCTTCAACATATTAGTGATTGGGATAGTCAATTCAGAAAAGTTGGAAATAAACCTCCTAATAAAATTTATCTGTTGAAAAAAGGATTGAATTCCCTTTTTGGTTCTTAGAATAGGAACTTTGCTAATGGCTTCCACTCTCTCAGGATCAATCATGACTCCTTCTTTTGACACAATGTGTCCAAACAGCTTTGCCTTTTGAACCCCAAAATGACACTTCTTATGGTTCAGTGAGATACCATATTCCCTGCATCTTATCAACATTTTTTCTAAATGTTGCAGGTGATCATCTCTCTTCCTAGAGAAAATTGTCACATCATCCTGATACACAACAATGAAGTCATTTATATATCCTGAGAATGCTACATCCATTGCTCTTTGAAAATTAGCTCCAGCATTCATCAGGCCAAACGACATCGTTACATACACATAAGTTCCCCATGGGGTAGTGAAAGTAGTTTTGATTCTTTCTGATTGCTTCATAACTACTTGGTTATACCCATAGAAAAACCATCCAAAGTAGATAACAACTATGAACCTGTAACTAACTGCAACATGTTATCCATATTTGGCAAGGGATATTTATCCTTGATTGATGCCTTATTTAAGTTTCTAAAGTCCACACAAAACCTTATATCTCCATTCTTCTTTCAAATAGGTACCAGAGTTTGCTACCCATGAGGAGTACCTTATAGTTTGTATAATTCTTCCATCCCTTAACTTTTTCAATTCTTCTTGCATTTTTGAGGAAAAGAGAGGATTAATTGGTCTTTTTCTTTATCTGAATGGCTTGGCATTAGCTTCGAGGGGTATTTCATGTTGGAAAAGGTCTTACATGTATGCTTTTAGTTCTGAATATGACTAAGTCAGGCAGTCCTGGTACTTTTTTAGCAACTCGACATATGAATGCTTTTCTTCTTTGTTCAAGTTGCTACCTAGCCATATTCTCCTAGGTTTATCATTTGTGCCTAGGTCATATTCTTCAACATCTCTCGAGGCTGACTTGTGTCTGTTGATAATCCAGTTAGTATTATCAAAATTTGATTCTAGTGCAACCAAACCTTTGGGAATAGTATTAGTCTTCAGCTGAATAATGTCCTTACCAAATAAAGTCTCCTTTCCTTTCAGATGCACAAACCATTTGTTCCCAGTCTACACTTTGATTGGAAAATTCTCCTTTATTTTTCAAAAACCTTTGAACCTAAGCATCATCTTCAAATACCTTCCAGTGCTTGATATTGGCAGGGACAGATGGCCTGGTCAATATTTGAACATCATATTCACAATAGGGAGATGTTGTCTAATTTTCAAACTTTGATCCCAATACTGCCAATTTTTATTCTACAATATTATAGCTCCTATCATGATGTATTGTATTGAAAGAGTCAAACATTTTGATGAAGTCCCAAATTACATACCTATACTTGCCTGATTCTTTGATTCTTTAAAGCATACAACTTTATGACTTGTTTGAATATCAACTCTGAATCTCCTTTAACAAAAATGTCTCTAATACCATATTTCCATGAAATCCTTAGACCCAAGAGCAGTGCTTAATACTCAGCAATGTTGTTTGTGGACTCAAAATTGATTTTAAAAGAAAATTTAAACTCCTCTTGGCTTGGAGATGTCAAGACAATACCAAAACCATTTCTAGATCTAGAACAAGCCCCATCAAACATCAAGGTCCAAGGAGAACCAACCTTCTCAGGCGACTTGAACTCATCAATTTTATGCTCCTTATAATCAGCATAGCCCACAAAGTTACTGACATCGACATCTATGTACAATACTTCATAAGAAGCATTGTTAGGGTCCTCAGTGAGATGTAACATATTCTTGTCACCACATAACTTCACAAGGCTTCCCTCAATTGGTATGGTGGCATAAGACATGTCCATTTGCACACTTCCACCCACACTAACTTCCCACTTTATAGATAATAACATGCCCCACTTAGTAGGATAATCCACAATTACTACATTCAAAGTTAATTCCTTTCCTGGATATGATGCCAATTGCACTACTAAACCCTTGACACATCCAACTACTGGTACCTCTCTTGAATCAATGACAATACATTTCCAATAAGTTGTTATTACTTTGATATTCAACTCATTCATGACCTTAAGAGGCATTACATTACATGAAGCTCCTGAGTCAAACATGTAGTTATGTAACAACCTATCTTTAATAATCAAAGTAGTAAAAAATGGATCCACATTCAGCTGAGACTCAACCAGAGAAGTTCCCAAATAAACCTTAGGTGGGTTCACCCAATTCCTCCAATGCTTGTGGTTTTTCTAATTCTGCAATGGCAAGAGGAACCTCTGTATTGTTTAAATTTTTACCCTAGGTGACCTTTTCTTCCTTAAGCCTCAAATACTCAAAAGCCCTCTTCTTATGCTCAGGGATTCTAAGCAATTCAACAATAGGAACCTTAATCTTGATCCGACTCAATATTTGGGCTATGTCACAAGGAATATATTTGGGTAAGGCAGTCTATAAAGCCTTACAAACTCATTTGACGACATGGGATATTTCATAGTTTTGAGCATGGGGAGGAACACAAGTTTTATTTGGGGTGACAAAGCCTTTTCCAGATACATCTTTTTGAGGGGTTTCCTTAGGGATATTGGTAAGCACTGGAATATTTTGTTTGGAAACCTTACTCCTAGTATTTTATTCCTTTTCTTGGGTAATTTTTGCATTCATTAACAACTGTTTGTCCTCTTTTGAAGGAATTCCTCCATCATGATTTTTAATCATTAATGCCCTTAAGTACTCAAAATAATTATTAGGAAACTCAAAATCTTGTACCATATCAATTTCAAAAGTATGAGTGGGAGGAAGAGGTAATACCCGGTGAATGTAATCCCAGAAGTTAGCAGCAGTTCTAGCACTTATCAACTCAGTTGAGGTTGCCCCTACTGTAAACTTGTAGAGCAATCCATCATGCATGCGTCGTCATCAGTCTCATCATCATCATCTTCCTCAAGTTATTTGTCTTCATCGCATGGGGAATGAGCTAGGAAACATTTATCACACTACTCCATATCATGGACCTCTTCCATAGTAGTAACTCTGGCAGTTAAAGGATCAGGCACCAATATATTTTCTCGAGGTTGGGGCTATCTATTTCCTAATCCCACAGGCCCTTTAACCCTATCATCTGATCTATGATCACCTCTGGGATGATTTTGTAAATTTTTCTTGACCTTGTGGCTTGTGTCGACCTTGGGAACTGTTATCCATATTTCACCCCTGAGCCAAATATTGGATCAGCCATGACTCCACATAGAAAGAAGCTTAGAAAAATGGTTAGGATCTCTAAATTGGTAGCAGAGGGACCCAACATTTGGAGAGGTGGGGGCCAACAAAGAATAGGGGGTCCTGTGTAAAATAATGACTATGTTGAGCCGTTTCCATGTCTTGATCACATTTTTCAAGTTACAAGTAGAATAAACCATGGAATAACAAGGTCAAAATAGAAGGGGAAATGCCACAAAGGATCTAGGAGAAATAAGGGGAAGAGATGGCGAAGATATGAAGTCCTCGGGCTCGAATCCATTCAGGAAAGGGTCCAAAATCAACTAAGTGTGGAGGAAATAGAGGGAACCATGTGTCCTAACAACACTTCTCCAAAGGTGAATCCAAAAAGGGAAGCCAAAACTTGCACTAGGCTTGCATGCGTCTAGAGCCTCAAAAAGTTACAGGACCATTGAAAAGTCTCTAACTAAGTGAGAGCAGCCAGGTGTCGGCTCGACATAAATCTAAAAGGAAGCCTAGGGCTAAGGCCCAAACTTACACCAGTCCTCCACGTAGCAAATGGTCAAAAAAGTCAAAAGGCAGATAGGGCGGGCTCAAAATTGGCTAAGTATATAACTATAAGTGGAGAATGCCAAGTGTCAGTGTGGCGCATCTCCAAAATTTAGTCCAAAGGTAGAGACCCAAATGAGTGTAAACCGCCACGTAGCTCAAAGTCCAAAAGGGGTAAGAGGGACCATTGAAAATTCCATAGACCGGCAGAGGCTAACAAGTGTCAACTTGATGCTCCTTAAAAGGTAAACTTTGAGCTAGGATTTCAAGCAAGTGCGGTGCCTCCACGTGTCCAATATCAGAAAGGGGCAGAGTTAGTTGAATAGTCAATACATAGGCTAGGATGATGGAGGTTGCCAAGTGTCTAAATGGCGCTAATTCAAGGATTGGAGAGAGAGAAGGTTCCCAAATGAGTGCCAGGTTATCGTGTGTCCCAAATTAAGAGATATGCCCCCACCAAGCAAAAAGACTTAGCCAAAAAACAAAAAATGGGTCGTAACTCTACCCAAGGGAAAAATTTAGCATTTGGGCCCGAGTTAATGAAAGTGGGCCACCAGAGGAAAAGTTAGTTTTTTGCCCCTTATTATCCAAAAAGGATAAAAGTCAAAAAATGGGCTGCAACTCCACCCAAGGGAAAAAGTCAACGTTTGAACCCAAGTCAAGCCAAGGTAGGGAGTCAGAGGAAAATGTGAAAATTTTCCTTTTGTCAAAAAGGCACAAAGATAAAGATGGAAGCGTATCCCCCCAGCCAACAAAAGGGTGCCACATGTCCAGGAGGGGCTTCGGGGCTACGGAGTTTTTTTGAGTTTTGTGGAAAGGGGAAAAAGATAAATTACGGACATGTGAGCCTAATTTTTTCTCTAATCTGGCTGTCACGTGTCCCATATCAAAAGGGGGCCCATTTTTTAAAATTATTTTCCCACCCATTTGTATGGACCCGATTCAAACTTCAAAGAGGTATATATTTCAACTCAGGGCTCAAAATATTACAAATCTGACACCATTAGAAGCATCTTGACATCTTCTACACCATGGAAAGATAAAAATTCATTTTTTCAGGCCCTGGTAGGTGAAAAATGGAGAAATGTCTTCAAGACTTTTAATTCTGGGTCTCCTTGCCTCAGCAACCAGATCGGGTTCAATCTGTTCCACCATTTCTTCTCCCTCCAAGGTGCCGAACCAGTGGTTGATGTAGTCAAGGAAGATTTGAGGTAGATTTTATAAGAGGCATTAACGATAGTGGTTGAATTTTGATCTACTTTCCCACTTCTCTCTCTCTTTCTTCTCTCTAAATGAATATAGAAATTAAGGGGCGGAATTCATTGTAAAAGGTTGGACATTCTTTGTTTTGTAGGATCCCTTTTCCTTCTAGCAAAGGGATTTATGGAGTTCAGGCCTTCCATTATAATTGCAATATGTTTCTTGCCTCTTGGATATTTTGTAATGCATTGCATCAATCTGCAGAGCAATAAAACACATCTGTGATCAATTCTAGATCCTTTCTATCTCTTTTTCTCACATATGGTAATTCATTATCAATTTGGTTATCTGTGTTTGATTATTGCATGTATTTTGTTTGTTTGTGTCTATCAGGAAGACTAGTATCCAACATTCCTGTGGTGCATCACCTTATAGTTTAGTTGTTTCTTATTTCCTATAACCATTTTTATCCCTTTCGCCTTGGCAGGTTTTAGATTAGGTGTAGAGATAGATCCTCTGCAAGTCCTCATGTATGCACCCAAACAGAGGAATAGGAACCAACCTTTAAGCTAGAGAGATTTTATGATTATGCAAAGTCCCACACTTTGGGAAGAGCTCAATGTTGTGCGATCACACTAAATGATGCTACCTTAGAAAAGTAGACCTACAGAACTCATTTGGGAGTGTTGTGATTCTACACTAATAGTTTTTGCATGCTTGGTGGGATGGAGAAGTATCCATCTTGGTACAGTAAGAATTGATGTACACTTGCTATGATTTTGACTTTTAATAAGTCTTAAAATTGTACATGTGGCGACTCCAAAAGAAAAAAATCCACTAGTTTCAGCAATCCAAGCAAGTTGATGAGAAGAATACAAACACAACCAAGAACCAGAGAAGAGGGATTAATTGTCTATCTATACTTATCCCCAGACAGAGGGAGGGGAGGAAGAAGATCCTAGAGGTCTCTATCCCCCAAAAATAGATCCTTATTGACACCTCCTCCCAGAAGGCCGTTCTCTCAATCAAGAGGGGTGCTTAGGTCGATTAGGATGGCTCAGCCAAATACTTATGTCAATTTCACCAGCAGTAAGCCACTTGCTCTGAATGCACAAAATCTAGTCTCGATAGTAGCATTAAAGAGAATCCCATATTTCACTCGGGAAAACTAGAATTCTCCTAGTGATCATGTCCAAGATATTGCAAATGTTTGTACGATCTAAGAAATCCACGAGATGGACATTGCAGTCAAGTTTCTTTCCTCTTCACTCAAAGGTAAAGATTCACAATGGTTTAGGAGCCTTGAAGTAGGCTCTATCCAAAATTAGAACCAGCTGTGCACAGCTCTTCACAACCAATTTGGAGAGAAAGGTGATAAATTATCTTTGTTGGAGAAACTAACAACAATCAAGAGAGCCCTGAATGAGTAGCTAACAGACTTCAACCTCAAATTTTAATGGACATGGGATAGGATTCCAATAACACTAAAGCCCACTAATGAAGGTGCCTTCTTATAATTTCTTAGGGATTTAAATTCTGATATTTATTTGATGATTCAGTCAATGGGGGCCACAAACTTACCTGTAGCCTATAACCTTTCCATACAGGAGGAGAACCATTTGATTCAGGCTGGAAATATCACTCCTAGGCCATCCATGCCTCTATACATTGAGTTAGGAAGCCCAGATACCAATCAAACACCCACATTAGACCCTTTACCTACTCCTAGGAGTCAAAGCTCAGCTGAAGCCCCCACTTCATCATCTAACACCTCTAAAGAACTCCAAGAAGTCATGAAACAACTTCAGAACATGGGGAATGAGTTAGTAACCATCAAAAGGCAACAAGCTTAGAGTTTTAGGCTGTATCAGTCTCAGGGTTAGTGTCAGTCTAGATCCCAGTACCGGCAAAATAGACCACCTTGTCAGACTATAAATCAGAGCTAGAACCCAGGAAAGACCCAAGCTGCTAGACCTTTCAGGTCATATGATCCAAACACCTACTCAACATCAAGGGCATTAGTTCCATCACAGAACAATACAACATAGGAATATGAGTGTTTTCCATGCAATCAACAACATAACCAATTAATGTGCTTTAATGGTGCTCTAAATTAAGACTTGATGCTGCAAACTAGTATAGTGACATAAGAACCTAGCCAAGAAGGAGATCAACTACAAGGATCTCAACAAGAGGGACCTCCAAGTGAGACTATGCTCGTCAATTGACAAGCTGAGGAATTCTGTGGGATGAATCGGTTCCCTTATCAAAGTGTACCTACAAGTACATGGTCCAAAAAGAGAAATATTGGAGAAGGAAAACCACTAAATTTAGGTGACCCTCAATCTTCCATCACTCCATAGGGTTATGATGCTCCAAATATAACTCCCAATATATAGAACTAATCCAAGCCACCTTCGAAATCCACTAAAGCACCGATTGTGAAAACCCATGTAAAAGAAAAAAATGTACCTGGGAAGGGGTAGAAGAAAGATAGCTCATTCAATATCATTGAGAAAATGAAGAGGACAAGTGTGAACATTTCAGTATGGGAGTCACTATCCATTCCAGGGAAGACAGATCTGTTGCAGATTTCCATGCAAAATTGGTCAAGATCAAACTAGCCCTCTAGTCAGTAAGAAAAAGTGCTTACTAATGTGGCTCAACTTGGGAGAAACCATGGAGAACAAGAAGGTATGAACCTGAGGCCTCCTCCATTATATGTTTCATTAATTATTGGAGAAAAATTGCTGCAAAATTGTATGATTGATTCTGGGGCAAGTAGTTTTGTAATCCCCAAGCAAATATCTGATTAACTAGGCCTCTAGTGTGATGTCATCTCTATAGGGGTAGTATAAGTAGATGGGACAACAATGACAACTGTTGGAATCATCAAGTATCTGAACCTCACTTTGCATGCCTACCATAATGTGATTGTTCTGCACATCATATCCATCATATATTTACCACCACATTTTGCTTTGTGTTTGTCAAGGGACTTCACTACCAAAATTGGAGGCTATTTATCTACTGATTGGTCACATATGCTCTTTAGGAAAAGGTATGGGGAAAAGGCCACAATCAAATCTAAACCTATTTCTGATTATCATATTGAATCCTATGTGCCCAGCCCAATCAATGGCAATTACTTAGCTTTTGATCAATAATACCTCCAAAACACTTGTGAAGAAGACAAAAAGGTGGGATGTATTCCAATATTGACCCTCGATGAGAGGGCCAACAAGAGACATGCTTTTGACCCCTATAAGGAGATGTAAGAATATGAGCTAGGTTTTTATTGTCTAAGTGAAGAGAATCATCCTATTCCTGACCTAACTAAGCCAAAATATAAAGATGACAATGAGGTATGGAAATTTTTATTTGATGGCCAAGGAGTAGACAAGGAGCTGGAGCAGTAGCTATGATTGTGTCCTGTCGACACTAAAATTTTCCTTCGTAATTTCTATTTCATTAATGTATGATGTTGTTAAGTATAATTAGTAGTAGCGTCTGATAGAAGATAACGGCGCCGTCAGTATGGTTCCGCCAATAATGTGGAGTACGGTAACAATCAAAGTACAATAGGAATGTTGTAAAAAGTAAATATTTGTCGTAAATGGTCCGGTAATGTTAAAATGTCAAAGTTTGGGTAATTAGAGAAGTAGGGTCTACGTGATTAGGAATTAGAAATATTATATTGGTAATAAGGACAAGGAGTGAGGTCATAAATATTTTGTGTATTTTATTTGTAAAAAGTCTAAAAATGTGGAACCCATGTAAAATGATTAGGTTTATCTTATCTTAGAAGATAAGCTTACATGTACAGATAAGAGTTAAGGTATGGAATATGATTCGTCAGAGTAGATTTCTTATCCTATCTTAGAGATAAGATGGATAAGCATGGAAGTTCTATAAATAGAGAGGCTACCCCCCTCATTTAGCATAGAAGGAAGTAGTGAGAAATATTGTAGGAAGTGTGTGAAGGAAGCCATCAGTTTAAAGGTGTGTTGAAGAAGCCATTAAGAGGTGTAATTGTAAAGTTTCTCCCATAGTCTTGGTGAAAGGAAAGTGAAGTCAATAACACTTGAAGTACCTCATGGGTGAGATTGTAACAGTTTCATGTTAATATTATAATTTATTTTGATATTTCAAATTTGTCATCATTCTGTCTTATCATAGTCGATGGTATTCTTGTGTTATGTTGTTGTTTTGTTTCCAGATTACATCCACCAAACTAAAGGTTGTGCATTAGTAAATAATCATAGCACGAGGAGTTCCCGGTGAAGAATTACCATAGTGCCGGATTGGTGATGACATTTTGGTTCCGTTGCCGGGACCATTCCTCGTTGGTGGATTTTCTGGAGAGATATTCCCACTTAGTCAAAAATCAATTAGAGGGTAACCTTGTTTTTACTATGAATAGTAGTTACCATGGTAAAGTCATTTTTGCCATGAATATTAGTTACCATGGTAAAGTCATTTTTGCTGGAATAGTATTTACCGCACTAACTTCACTTTTTACCGTGAATAGTATTTACCACAGTAACTTCACTTTTTACCGTGAATAGTGTTTACCATAGTAAAGTCAGTTTTTACCGCAGTAAGTCAAGTTTTACCATAGTTTACCGTGGTCATTTCTATTTTACTGTAGAAAGGTGTAAAGTCACTTTCTAGTATAGTGATTCCAATTATTTGTACACATAAGTCTTGTTGATTGTACTTGTGAGTTGGTATTTCACGGTGGTTACTTTTGAAAATGGGAAAGATTCCTGTTTTTTTAGCTCAATCTAATGAAGATGATTCTTCTTTCATTCAAGAGTTTAAGTGATCTTGTATTTGTAATGGCCTTATAAGAAGGGAACAATGGACTGAATTTTTTCCTACCTTTTTGGATGGTTCAGCACTTAGGTGGTTTGAAACACTAGGTGATAATGTGAAAAATTCATGGGATTTATTAACTGAAAGCTTTCTTGAAGAATTTGGTGAACAATAGAAATATGCAGATCTCATGATCAAGATCACAAAGCTATCCCAAGAAGAGAAGGAGAAGATAAGGGATTATCATGCTCGTGTTCTAGAGCTAAGGAGGAAGCTCGATGCCCAGATCCGAAAGGAAGGACTAGTGGATGGGTTGACGAATGGCATGGATAATCTCCTCTGTAAGCACTTCATTCTTGGGATGAAGCCAGAGATCAAACAACGAGTGAAGTATGACCGCCCAGCTACCATTGAACAAGCAAAGGAGATTGCAAGAAGGCAAGAAGAAAGCATGGAAGAGGAGCCCAAAGAAATTGTGGCTAAAGCAGAGCCTACACCAGCGCCTTTGGTCCAGAATCCACAACCGCTCCCGGTGAGCACAAATATTTCTCCCAGTACATCTACTGAGTATGAAGATCTGCTAAAAAAGATGGGTCAGTTAACTATTAATCTTCTTTAAGGAAAGGAATTTAGTTCTCAGGGAGGAGATAGAGGTCCAAAAGAAATATTTCTGAAGTTGTTTGTTATGGTTGTTATAAAAAGGGTCATTATAAGTATAATTGTCCAGATAGAGCTTCTACATCTGGTAAAGGAGATAATGATAAAGGAAAAGCACCTGTGAATTCTTTTGATGTAGTAGATAAGAGCAGAAATAATGAAGTAGATGTGTTTGTAACAAAAAGAAAGAAAGAAAAAGATAATCAAGATGGAAATGATCCTAAGAAGATGAAAGAAGAAACTAGTAAGAAACATAGGAGAAGAAATTTGGGTGTGCAGGATTTTCTGATTTCACAGGGGCAAGGACCATACTCCATCTTGGAAGATCTGTCCAAAAGGCCTGCAAATATTACATATGGTCAACTCTTGGCTATGTCTTCTGAGAAGAGGCGGGAGTTGCGAGGTGGAATCAATGCTCGAAGAAGGAAGGAGGTTGAGGTCCCTGTTTTGGAGGCAGAGGTAGATCCCTATGCTCCACAAGCTGAGGTATTATGTAATGGTATTTCAATTCATGATGTCTTAGTTGATGGAGGTGTTGTAGTTAATGTAATGACTGAGTCTGTAATGAATATGTTGGGTTTAAAAATTGATCACCCTTCAACACTTATGTTAAGGTCATTAAATAAAGGAAAAACTAAACCAGAAGGTGTAGTTTCAAATGTGGCAATATCTGTTATGGGTGTGGTATATGTGGTAGACTTTCAGGTGATGAAAAATGGTACTGTTGCGTACCCAATGCTGCTGGGAAGACCATGGCTAAGGAGAGTTCATGCAAGAAACTACTGGAGTGAAGGTTTCATGACACTTGGACGTGGTAGAGAGAGGGTGAAGATAAATGTGATCCCTTGACATCATAAGGTAGAACCTGTGGATTCAAGTGATGAAACTGATGATTGGACATCCTCTGATTACTCTAGTACCAATGAAGTGGACACTAAAGATGAAGAAAGTGAGGTGGATGTTTCAGTCATGGATATCCTTCCAGTCACACCAACTCATGACCCCATAAAATTATCTGAAGAAGAAGTTGATGATCGTCTCCAACAAATAAAGATTGGTGATGCTGTGATGGAGAGTGAGAAGGAATCCTACCTCCAGCTCTTTCGAAGGTACATACACCTATTCACTTTTGATTACAAGGAACTCCGTTAAGTAAGTTGGGTAGAACATTGTATTGAGCTGGTAGATGGTGCTAAGCCCATAAAGCAAATGCCATATAGAATGAATCCTAATTTTTCCAAGACTGTAAAAGAAGAAATAGATAAGTTGCTTGATGCAGGATTCATATTTGATGTGGAGAATTCAGAATGGGTTTCTCCCATTGTGAGCTCAATAAAAAAGAATGGGAAGCTACGCATTTGTGTTGATTACAGGAAGTTGAATAAGGCAACAAAGAAGGATCATTACCCTCTTCCATTTTCAGATCAGATCTTGGACGAAGTAGCTGGCCAGGAGTGCTATAGTTTTGCTGATGGATATAGCGGCTACAACCAAGTTTGTATAGCAGAGAAAGATCATCTGAAGACCACGTTCACCACTCCTTGGGGAATGTTTGCTTATAGAGTTATGCCTTTTAGGTTGTGTAATGCTCTAGCAACATTCCAGCGTTTGATGAATAGGGTGTTCGAACCCTACATTGGGACCTTCATCAGAGTATTTCTGGATGATTTTTACATCTATGGGAGCAAGTTGGACCACCTGCACCAAATGGAGACAACATTTCAAAGGTTAGATGAAGCACAAGCCTCACTAAACCCTAAAAAGTGTGTCTTTGGATGTTCTAAAGGCATTTTGTTAGGGCATGTTGTATCCAGAGATGGTATTGGTACTGATCTTGATAAAGTTTCAAAAATCAAAGATTTACCATTTCCTCTTAATAGAAGTAAGTTGAGATCATTTTTAGGCCATGTGGGTTACTATAGAAGGTTCATCAAGAATTTCTCAAAGATTGCACAACCACTAACCCAATTCTTGAAGAAGGATGTTACTTATGAACCAGGAAATAAGGCGCATGAAGCTTTTGGAAAACTGAAGGAAGCCCTGGTGTCTTCACCTGTTTTGAAGAATCCAGATTGGAGCAAGCCATTCATTGTGTACACTGATGCCTCATATACAGCACTAGGAAGTACTTTGAGCCAAAAGGATGAAAATGGGAATCAACATCCAATTTACTTTGGGAGCAGACAAATGAGCAGTGCTGAGGTAAATTATACTGTAATTGAAAAAGAGGCTCTGGCTATCATTTTTGCTGTAAAGATGTTTAGAAATTACTTGCTAGGGCAAAAATTTCTAGTTGTAACAGATCATCAGGCTCTAAAATATATTGTAAATAAGCCTAACCCATCAGGGAGGATAGCAAGATGGATAATTTTGCTACAAGAATTTGAATTTGATATTATAGATAGGCCAGGAAAGAAGCATGTCAATGTAGATGAACTCTCTTGAGCCTATGATGGTTTAGGATCATGTTGTGATGATGATGATTTCCCTGATGCAGCCTTGTTATCCCTTGACACAATCCCTAGTGAATACATAGATATTTGGAATTATCTGAATGAATTCAAGTTTCCTGATGGTGCCAATGCAAAGACTAAGAGAAAGATTACTCAAGCCAGTCGTCCATATTGTATTTTGCATGGAGTATTATTTCGAATAGGACCTGATGGATAGTACAAGAGGGCAGTTGGACGTGATCAAGGGAAGGAACTACTAGAATAATTCCATAAATGTACATGTGGAGGACACTTCTCTGGATAACTTACAACAAGAAGGATCTTGGATGCAGGTTATCACTGGCCCACTCTTTTTAGAGATTACTATAATTATTGTAAGACATGTGATATTTTTCAAACACATGGTAAGCGTAAGACTTCATCAGCTCCATTATGCCCTATTATTCCACTTGGTCCCTTTGAAAAGTGGGGAATAGATATTGTAGGTCCACTTCCAACTACCCCACGCTAAAATGAGTATATTGTAGTTGCCACAGATTATTTAACTAAGTGGGTTGAAGCTAGGCCATTGAAAACAACTTCTATGGATGAAGTGGCAAGGTTCATATATGAATGCATTGTCACCAGATTTGGTTGCCCATTAGAAATTGTAACAGATCAAGGAAGCCACTTCATTAATGAGGTAGTAGAAGCCATAGTCAACAAGTTTTCTATTAAGCACAGGAAGGCAACAACATACAAGCCAAGCACAAAGGGATAGGTGGAACGAACAAATTTTGTGTTGTGTCAAATTCTAGCAAAAGATGCAGCCTTGCAGGTACATAAGTGGGATAAAAGGATTCATGCAGCATTGTGGGCATATAGGGTAACATCAAAGTTAGCAACAGGATACTCCCCATTTTAGTTGTCCTATGGCATTGATTCAGTTCTTCCTATTGAGTTTGTTATTCCCACTGTGAGAGTTACGAAAAATGAAAGGATGGATGAAAGTGATTCAGTAAAAGAAAGGTTTGTACATCTTCATTTGTTAGAGGAAATGAGGGAAATAGCAAAGGATACAAGCTATAAGAAGAAAATGAAGCAGAAGGAATACTTTGATCAAAAGATCTGTTGGTCTCCATTTCATGTGAATGACTTGGTTCTAGTATATGATTCCAGATACAAAAAAAAGAAGACAGAGAAAATTTCTTCCAAAATGGATGGGGCCCTACAAAATAGCAGCTGTGCATGAAAATGGTACGTACCGACTGGAGGAATTGGATGGCACTCCCATTACGAAATGGGTCAACCATGACAAGTTGAAGATTTTCTAAGCACCAGAATAGTCTACTCCGAGGATGGAGAAGAAGCTAGGAAGGGGGAAGATGTCGACACTAAAATTTTCCTCCGTAATTTCTATTTCATTAATGTATGATGTTGTTAAGTATAATTAGTAGTAGCGTCTGATAGAAGAGAATGGCGCCGTCAGTACGGTGCCGCCAATAATGTGGAGTACGGTAACAGTCAAAGTACAATAGGAATGTTGTAAAAAGTAAATATTTTTTGTAAATGGTCCGGTAATGTTAAAATGTCAAAGTTTGGGTAATTAGAGAAGTAGGGTCTACGTGATTAGGAATTAGAAATATTATATTGGTAATAAGGACAAGGAGTGAGGTCATAAATATTTTGTGTATTTTATTTGTAAAAATTCTAAAAATGTGGAACCCATGTAAAATGATAAGGTTTATCTTATCTTAGAAGATAAGCTTACATGTACAGATAAGAGTTAAGGTATGGAATATGATTCATCAGAGTGGAGTTCTTATCCTATCTTAGAGATAAGATGGATAAGCTTGGAAGTTCTATAAATAGAGAGGCTACCCCCCTCATTTAGCATAGAAGGAAGTAGTGAGAAATATTGTAGGAAGTGTGAGAAGGAAGCCATTAGTTTAAAGGTGTGCTGAAGAAACCATTAAGAGGTGTAATTGTAAAGTTTCTCCCATAGTCTTGGTGAAAGGCAAGTGAAGTCAATAACACTTGAAGTACCTCATGGGTGAGATTGTAACAGTTTCATGTTAATATTATAATTTATTTTGATATTTCAGATTTGTTATCATTCTGTCTTATCATAGTCGATGGTATTCTTGTGTTATGTTGTTGTTTTGTTTCCAGATTACATCCACCAAACTAAAGGCTGTGCATTAGTAAATAATCATAGCAAGAGGAATTCCCGGTGAATAATTATCATAGTGCCGGATTGATGATGACAGTCCCCCAAAGGTATGAAATATTATTTAACCTTCATATTTTAGTTTTCCTGCTCGAATAACACTACTAAATATGAGGCTTTGGTGTATGGCCTTCATTGGGAGATAAAGCTAGGAATCAAGAACTTTCAAGTGTTTGGTGATAGTGAACTAGTTGCCAATCAAGTCAAAGGACTTAATGTTTTTAAAAATGACCTACTCAAGAACTATAAGAGTAGGGTATTTGATCTCATGGAGAATTTTCAGGCCTTCAACATTGTGTCCATACCCAGGAAGGAGAATGAAGTTGTTGATAGAATTGCAGTAGTTGGAGAAAAATTTGATGTGGTTGACAACATCAAAAGAGACAAAGAAGAACCACATATCCATATAGTTGTGAGCCAGCAGTGCCAGCTAACAACACATACTGGTAGGTGTTCAAGAATGATCAACAGACCATTAACGTTTTACAAGAAGAAGCTGAATTCTCAGCTAGAAATCAAAGCAGATTAGAGCAGCAATACGGGAATCACATAGTACAACTACATACAAACAAGCTTCCCAAGGGATTAGTGACATTGGATTCCATCTTCAATCCTAATGATCAGTTTAGAAAAGATAAGTCTAACATACAGATCAAAGGAGAAGATTCAGAGTCAATCCTAGTTTGAGAAGACAAAACACTTCAAATTGGAAAAGTGGCCAACAAGAAAGAAAGGTTGGAATTCATACAACTTTTCCAAAAATTTCCAAATGTATTTTCTTGGAGCTATGAAGACCTAAGAGGGTTCAATCCAAGGCTAGCACAACACACAATAAAACTAGACCTAGCTACTTAGCCCATCAGGAAAAAGCAGAGACCAGTCAATCCACACATTGAGCCCCTGATGAAGAAAGAAGTGAACAAGCTGATAGAGGCAAGTATCATATTTCCAATAAAACATTCAAGCTTGGTTGCAAACCTGGGCCCAGTTAGGAAGAAAAATGGAGAGACCAGGTTGTGTGTATATTTTCGAGACTTGAATAGAGCCTCCCTCAAGGATCACTATCCGCTCCCTTCATTGGAGCAGATCTTACAAGTAGTTTTTAGATCAAAGAGGTTCTCCCTCCTAGATGGCTACTTAGGGTACAACCAGATCATGGTCAAAGAAGATGATCAATTCAAAATAGCTTTCACCATCAAATGACGCACTTATGCCTACAGAAAAATGTCTTTGGGATTGTCTAATGCCGAAGCCACTTTTCAAAGGGAAATGGATATGGCATTCAAAGGACTGATCAACAAAATAGTACTGATCTACCTAGATGACATCACAATGTTCTCCAAAAATGCAGCAGACAAACTTTTCCACCTAAGGCAGGTGTTTCAAAGATGCAAGAGCTTTGGGGTATCATTGAACCCTAAAAAATGCATATTCTTGGTCTATGAGGGCAGGATTCTGGGTCATATTGTATCAAAGGAAGGATTGGCAATCAACCTAGAGAGAGTTGAAGCAATAATATCTTTTCCATTTCCAAGCCACAAGAAAGCTCTTCAAAGCTTCCTAGGGAAAATTAATTTTGTCCCCAGGTTTGTACCAAACTTTGCTACCCTTGTTAAGCCAATAACGTTGATGTTGAAGAAGAGATTAGCATTTAGGTGGATAGCTGAAGTGAAGGCAAGCTTTGAGGCCATTAAAGAAGCTATATCATAAGCCCCAACTCTCGTAAATCTAGATTTATCTAAAGACTTCACACTGTATGCCTTTGGTGGCAGTGACACAATTTCTCCAATCTTGGTTGAGCATAACAAAGAAAGTATAGAACAACCAATTGCTTTCTTCAGTCAAGGTCTGGAATACTATGAAGTGAGATACTCATTCATTGAAGAGAAATTCTTGGTAGTAATAAGAGGATTAAAGAAGTTTAAGCACCTAGTTTCAAATAATAAAATCCAATTGTTGGTTTCTCATGCGGGAGTTAAATAATTCCTTCTTAGCAAGGACCTGAATGAAAAATGTGTAGGATGGATCACTCATGTCATGGAGTATGACATTGAAATAAGGGTCACTAAGCTGGCCCATGGGAAGGGGTTGTGTGAAAAACTAGCCTCAGGTCAACAAGATGAAGCAAATAATGAAAAGGAGGTTTTTTTTGTTCTATAGGACAATCAAGAAGAAGGGAGAGATGCTTTACCTGCTCCTTTTTAGACTCAAGACATGGTACACTTCCTTCAAACATCCCTGTGTCCTCATGGAATGAGTAAAGAAAAAGGAGGCATTTCAGATTACAGGCCATCCCATACATTCTTATTGATGGTGTCTTGTTTAAAAAGGACATTAATGGAATTCTGTTGAGATGCATTGAGGCAGATCATGTTGAGAGAGTGTTATAAGAATTCCATATTGAGGCATTTAGAGGTCATTTTACTCCAAGGGTGATAGCACTCAAAATCATGAAGGTGAGTTATCACTAGCCAAGAGTGTTTAGTGAATGCTATGCATGGATCAAAAGGTGTAGGAATTGTGCATTCTTCAAAGGATAAGAAAAGCTAGCAACACTTTCATTGCACCCAATCTTAGTCAACCAACCTATGCTACACCCTTAACCTATTGCTTGTATTAGGTTATGAGTAGCCGATTTTTGGCTTACCATATCATTTTATTATATCATTTATACTTTCTCATGCTTAGTAGGTTGGCCTTGGTGATGGCCATAACATATGAATAGTATATATAGGGGATTGTAGGTAGTATTTCATCATCATTGGAGTATTTGAGTATTATTGTATGGTTTGGAGGTTTCCCCCTCAAAGTGGCGAAGCTATTATAATTGCATATTGAGATCATAATTCTGGAATATTGTGTTATTTGGTGTTATATTTCTACTCATGATTTGAATTATACAAGTAATTTCATTACAAGTGGTATCAGAGCGACCACCCAGGTTCGAGTCTCAACATAGGTAGATACCCTGGCATTGCAGTGTTCACCTAGGGCTCGTATAGGGTAGGGTGGGGTCCCGCTATATGGGTGAAAATCTAGCCCGGGGTCTAGGCTATGGAAGCGTGGTGGAATGTTAAGATCCTCATGTTGTGGATTTCACTAACGCCTCAAGGTTTTGGTGTAGCGGTTCGTTACATTTGGTATATCCAAAAATTTGTGACAAAATGCATGGTTTTTTAGCAAAATAAGGGTGAAACAGTTCGATCCCTAGGTCTTCTAAAACCTCTATCTATTCCTAGCCAGTGGTGGGAAGATGTTTCCATGGACTTTATCACAGGATTGCCTAAATCTGATGGAAAAAATTTCATCATGGTTGTGGTGGATAGAATCACCAAATATGCTCATTTTTGTGCCTTGGCACACCCATTTTCTACAAGCATGGTAGCAACAACCTTCATGGACACAGTTCAGAAGCTTCACGGGACACCGAAGATTATAGTAAGTGATTGAGACCCTATATTTACCAGTAATTTTTGGACTGATTTATTCTCATGTTTGTGTACTCAGTTAGCTCGCATCTCTTCTTATCATCCCTAGTCTGATGGTAAAATAGAAGTTGTAAATAAGTGTTTGGAGGGATATCTCTATTGCTTTACGTATGATAAAAAAGTAATATGGGTCCAATGGTTGCCACTTGTAGAATGGTGGTATAACACTTCCTTCCATACTTCATCTAAAATGTTTCCTTTTTTAGCACTCTATGGGTACCATCCACCATCCATCACATCATCATTGAGAGGACAACCACATGTTAGAGAAGTACAAAAAAACATTTAGTATCAACAAGAGGTCCTCTCTAGTCTCAAGGAGAACTTGGTCATGGCACAAAACTGCATGAAGCAACAGGTTGATCAACATCGCACGGAAAGGAATTTTGAAGTCGGTGATTGGGTTTTTATGTGGTTACAACCATTTAAGCAAATTTATTTGAAACAACATCAAAAGGATAACAAACTTTCACCGAAGTATTATGGCCCCTATCAAGTATTGCATAAGATTGGTACTGTAGCATACAAATTAGAACTTCCACAATCAGCCAGAATACATCCAGTATTTCATGTTTCTTTCCTGAAGAAAGTAATTAGATAGAGAGTATCAACGCAAAAAGTTTTACCTAAGCTCGATGAGGAGGGGAGGGTCATCTTGGAACCTGAATGCATCCTTCAAACACGCACTAAAAGATTGAGGACACGGGTTATTACTGAGTACCTGATCAAGTGGAGGAATTTGGAAAATGAAGATGCAACATGGGAAGATATGACATTCCTGTAGTAGCACCCAGAGCTTCTCAACATTACAGACAATGTTGTTTTAAAGGGGAAGGGCATGCTACACCCTTAACCTATTTCTTGTATTAGGATATGAGTAGCCGACTTATGGCTTACCATATCATTTTATTATATCATTTGTAATTTCTCATGCATAGTAGGTTGACCTTAGTGATGGCCATAACATATGAATAGTATATATATAGGGGATTGTAGGTAGTATTTCATCATCATTGGAGTATTTGAGTATTATTGTATGGTTTGAAGGTTTCCCCCTCGAAGTGGCGAAGCTATTATAATTGCATATTGAGATCATCATTCTAGAATATTGTGTTATTTGGTGTTATATTTCTACTCATGATATGAATTATACAAGTAATTTCATTACAACCTTTCATGTAATGGGGATTGGATTTCATTGGAGTCATCAATCCAAATTCAAGCCAAGGCCACAAATGGATTCTGACAGCAACAGAATATTTCACCAAGTGGATCGAGGCAGTGACACTCAAGGAAGCTAATGAGTCCAGTATACTAGATTTCTATGAAGAGATAACGACCAAATTTGGAGTGTTAGCCACCATTATATCATACAATACATTGGAATTCATAGGTTCTAAGATCACAGGATGGGCTGTTAAGAACGAGACTTACTTGAGCAATTCATCAAACTATTACCCTCAAGGTAATGGCCAAGTTGAGTCCACAAACAAGAACCTGCTAAAGATCATCAGAAGAACTCTTGATGAGAATCAGAGGAACTAGCACACAAAGCTCAAAACAGCCTTATGGTCTTATAGAATAACACCCAATAGATCTACAGGAAGCTCTCTATTCAAACTTGTCTATGGGAAAGAAGCAGTGTTGCCTATATCACTTGAGTTGCCAGTATTGGAGCTCGTGAAGTAGCTAGAGATGTCTGAATTTGAACCAATGGAGGCCAGGTATGCGGAGATGATAGAATTAGAAGAAACCAAAGAGCATTCTCTCTAATAAATAGAGAATAATCGGGCCTCAATCAAGAGATGCTTTGATAAGAAGGAAAAAGCAAGGACCTTCTAGGAAGGAAACCTGGTTTTAAAATGGGATGCAAATCGAGAAAAACTAGGAAGGCATTCCAAGTTTGATGCCTTTTGGAGTGGCCCCTATATGGTCACAAGATGCAAAATTAGCAATGCTTTCCAATTGTCTACACTGGATGGTGAAGAGTTACAGATTCCAATAAATGTGATCTATCTTAAGCACTGTTATTAAAATGAAAGTCTTACCATGTATATATTAGTTTAGTTTCTCTTTCCTCTAAGTGCTTGTGCACATTGCATTGCTGTAGTGTAGGTTTATTTTTTCCTAAGTTATTTTCATGCTCTGCATGTTATTTTTGGAGCATGTATGATTTCAAAATTTTGTATACAGTTGTGGTGTTGTTTTGTTTCTCTTATGCAGTCCATTCGGAGAGACAGATGAGGCCCGAGTCAAAACAATTTTCTACTCTCAAAAACCTTCATTTCAATATTTCTTATGAAAATTGAGAGTGCAAGCATCCAGGCTCGTGAATAAGAGGTAGAATCATTATTAGACCATTGTTCTCGACTCCATGCCCAATGGAGATGACAAGGCAATTGGTCTTTTCATATAGCAGGAAGATACCCCTGTGAGTTGCCAAATTTTTATCCATATTTTGCCCCCATGCCAAATATTGGATCAGCCAACAACTATGCATAGAAAAGAACCTGAGAAAAATTTGTTCGGATCTATAAATTTTTTTGTATAGGGACTCAACATTTGGAGTGGTGGTGTCCGAGAAAAGACTAAGGGACCCTGTGCAAAATAAATGACTCTGTCGAGGCCGTTTCCGTGTCTTAAATCCATTTTTCAAGTTACAGGTAGGACTTAATCGTGGAATAACAGGGTCATCATAGAAGGGGTAGTGCTACAAAGGAGTGAAGAGCAAGAAGGGGAAGAGATGGAAAAGATCCAAAGTCCTTGGGCTTGAAGCCATTCAGGAAAGGGTCCAAAATCAAACCCACGTGGAAGAAACCACATGTCCTAATGGTGCTTCTCCAAAGGTGAATCCAAAAAAGGGAAGCCAAAACTTGCGCCAAGCTTCCATGCATCCAGAGCCCCAAAAAGTTGTGGTACCATTGAAAAGTCTTTAACTAAGCAAGAGTAGCCAGGTGTTGGCTAAGTGAAAATCCAAAAAGAAGCCGAGGGCAGAGGCCCAAACTTGTGCCAACCCTCCATGTAGAAAATGGTAAAATAGAGTCAAAAGGAAGATAGGGTGGGCCTCAAAATTGGCTAAGTATAGAAGTGTAAGTGGAGAATGCCAAGTGTCGGTGTGGGTGCATATCTTAAAGTTATTCCAAAGGTGGAGACCTAAATGAGTGCAAACTCACCACATAGCTCAAAGTTCAAAAAGGGGTAAGAGGGACTGTTAAAAAATCCAACAACCCGCTGAGGCTGACAAGTGTCAACTCGATGATCCTCCAAAGGTAAAATTTTAGCCGAGCTTTCAAGAAAGCGTGGTGCCTCCATGTGTCCAATCTTAGAAAGGGTCAGAGTCAGTTGAATAATTAATGCATAGGCTAGGCCGGTGGAGGCTGCCAAGTGTCTAAATTACGCTAGTTCAAGTATTGGAGAGAGAAGGTTCCCAAATGAGTGCTAGGTTTCAACGTGTCCCCAAAATCAAGAGATACACTCCCCACTAAGAAAAAATAACTTAGCCAAAAAACACAAAATGGGACGCAACTCCACCTAAGGGAAAAAGTTAGAATTTGGGCCCCAAGTCAATGAAAGCAGGCTACCAGAGGAGAATTTGGTTTTTTCTCCCCTTATTATCCCAAAAGGATAAAAAGTCACAAAATGGGCTACAACTCCACCCAAGGGAAAAAGTCAGCATTTGAACCTGAGTCAAGCCAAGGCGGGGAGTCAGAGGAAAAGGTGAAAATTGTACCTTTTGTCAAAAAGGCACAAAGATAAAGATGGAAGCGTATCCCCCCAGCCAACCAAAGGGGTGCCATGTATCCAGGCTAGACTTTGAGGCCATGGGGATTTTTTTAGTTTTGTGGAAAAGGGAATAAGATAAATTACTGACCCGTGAACCCAATTTTTTGATCTAATTTGGCTGTCACGTGTCCCATATCAAAAGGGGACCTTTTTTTCAAGCTATTTTCCCGCCCATTTGTACGGACCCCGATACAAACTTTGAAGAGGCATATCTTTCGACTCAGAGCTCAAAATATTGCAAATATGACACTGTTGGAAGCATATCGACATATTCTACACCATGGAAAGATAAAAATTAATTTTTAAGGACCTGGTAGGTGAAAAATGGAGAAATGTCTTCAAGTATTTTAATTCCAGATATCCTTGCCTCAACAACCAGATTGGATTTGATTTGTTCCGCTGTTTCTTCTCCCTCTAAGGTGTGGAACCAATGGTTGATGCAGTCAAGGAAGATTTGGGGTAGATTTGTGTAAGAGGAATTAACGACAGTGGTTGAATTTCGATATACTTTCCTCACTTCTCTCTCTATCTCTCTCTTTCTTCTCTCTCTGATTGAATCTATAAATGAAAGGGGCGGAATTTCATTGTAAAAGGTTGGAAATTATTTGTTTTTGTAGGATCCCTTTTTCCTTCTAGCTAAGGGATTTATGGAGTTCAGAACTTCCATTAAAAAATTGCAATATGTTTCTTTCCTCCTGGATATTTTGTAATGCATTGTATCAATATGTAGAGCAATAAAACACATCTTTGATCGATTATAGATCCTTTCTATCTCTTTTGCTCACATATGATCTTTCATTATCAATTTGGTTATCTGTGCTCGATTATTGCAAGTATTTTTGTTGGTTTGTGTCTATCAATAAGACTAGTGTCCATCATTCCTGTGGTGCATCACCTTGTAGTTTAGTTGTTTCTTATTTCCTGTACCACCCTTTTTATCCCTGTCTCCTTGGAAAGTTTTAGATTTTGTGTAGAGATAGAACCTCTTGAAATCCTCACATATGCACCCAAATAGAGGAATAGGAACCAACCTTTAATCTGGAGATATTTTCTAGTTTTGTAAAGTCCCCACACTTTGGGAAGAGATCAATGTTGTGCGATCACACCAAATGACCCCTGCCTTAGAGAAAGTAGACCTACAAAAACTCATTTGGGGGTGGTGTTGTGATTTCTGCACTACAACAGGAACCTTGTCCAATCCCTTTCTCTACTCTGGCCAGTTTATAGGACATTTCCTTAACAACTCTGGCCAATGTTTTTACCTCTTCTAGATCCACAAACTTACTTGACCGAGGCTTCTCTAGATTGATCAACTTGATACCTTCCCTATTAGAAGGCTTACCAACTTCTTTGATATTATTTTCAATCTGCAAAAGCCATGGTGAAGGCATGCCTTAATGTTCCTGTGTTTTTGTCCCTTAAATAATAGACAACCTTTTTGTCAAAAGCATCAGAATATTTTATCAGACAAGAAACATCACTTGGCCTCAAGATTACAGGTAGCCATTTCAAGGTCTTATTGAACCTAGTATTGAAGTCATGAACAAATTCATTAGGATTCTTTTTAATATTTTCAAATTAAGAAAAAAGAAACCTGGGATCTGTTTTTATCCCCATAGTGCAATCTAAAATAAATTTTCATTTCTATCCATGAATCTATTGAGTTATCTAGAAAAGACTTATACTAATCCCATGAATCCTCCTCAAGAGTATGAATAACCAACTTTGTATACACATCCTTGAATTCAATCTCAACTTATTCCATCATATTGACAAAAAGTTTTAAATGTTGATCACCAGTGACAACATTATTCCCTTAAAATTTAGGTAGTCTATTTCTAACATCTTGTGGCACTACATTTCGATACCCACCCCATACCTCTAAAATATATATAACCAAAAGTATTGACAACAAATGGAGGTCTAGGTAGGGGTTGATCCATATTGTTTTGAGGGTGGATATTACGGGGAGAAAAAAAATGATGAGGAATAAGGGGTCTTTGAAACACTTGAGTACAATTTTCAAAATGAATGTCCTCTAAAGACTTTGTTTCATGGAAAACCCTATTAACTTTAGAAAATATAGGGATAGACTGAGAAGCACACTTATCAAACACAAATGAAGGCCCCTCTCCAATTGGAGAATTCAATTCTAGATAAAGATAACCTAATTCAGAATCACTTAAAGAAGAATGGTAATCCTCAACTGCAGGTTGATCACTTTCTAGAATGGATAACTCTTTTCTTGGTTTCCTAATCTCCAACTATTTTCCAGACTCTTTTTCCTTTTGAATTTGTCTTTCCAAGTTCTAGAAACAAATTTTTGGTAGGGTCTTTAGTGAAGAAAGATCTTATTCCTTCCATCTTTGCAAAGATTAGTGACAAATTTCACTTAATACAGGTTAAGGCACTGGTATTTATCAAAATTTAAAACAACACAGAGTCACCACTAAGGATTTTCACCTTAGTTGTACAAATGCACTATAAATGACTTGTCAAATATCTATCAACACCTAATTCTTGCAACTCTTAACAGATCTGACCTTCCTTTACCAGTATTTATTACTGATCATATAAATTTAGTGCAATGACCACTAGAAACTGGAAATATTAAACACATAACTTGTAACTTTGCACAATTCTTATAAATCTCAACACAGGATGATGTTTAAACAACATATTTGCACTTAGATCATGTAAGAAACTTTACCCAAGTCAGTTGGTATGTGTAAAATACACCATTGTTTGTTCAAAAATTCCTCATAAACAACGCCTAGAAAAATTGTGTTGGTATCCAAATTAATTCTCCCTAAGAAGCTGAGCAACATCACAAATTTAAAAAAGACACTCAGAGACAAATGACTCATAAGTAATTTTATAGCCAGGGAAGGGATTCAACTGGATCTTTGTCACTCGAGAGCCGTGGAGAAATGGATAGCACCATATAAGAGGATTTGATCTATCCTCACTGCTTTAGGTTGTGCCTTTCGACCAGGGTGAGAGGACCCATTTTGTAACCTTTGTTGGTGAAGGACATGAAGAGATCCTTCTTTACACAATTTTCAGGGGAACCTTGAGAAATAATGATCAATACGCCACAATTTAACTCTCACAAGTTGTCACTTCTAAAGAATGGGGATATTTTCTGAGCAAGGTTCAGGTTACTAAGGACACTTAAAACCTACTTTCTTCTGTATATTATGGTAGTAGAATTGGCTCATTTGTAGATACACAACACAAACAGGGGTACTTTGGGTAGGATTGATGGTTATTTGAAATTTTTGGTGGGGATTAGGCAAGATGAATTTTATTTCACTAGATCTTTGAGAACCTTTACAACAATTAGAAAACTAACAGACAGAATGCTTCTGAATAGCCAAAATATTCCTTCAACCAGAAGGTGTGCATCAATGGAGCCCCAGATCTCCACAGTTTCACACAATATTTGAGAATTCAACATGAAGGATCAAGCTAAAGACTCAATTAAACATTAAAGACCCCTGGTTCCTCATGCCTAAGATACACTCAAAGGCTTACAAACAATCTTTATCAACAAAATGACAGTAAAGTGATTTTAAATTGTTTATCTCATTACAAGATGAAGGCTCTTCTCATCAATGAAATTTCAAATGCCACTAAAATTATCATAGGGATGATATCCTGTGTGATTTAGAGGAATTTTAACATAATATTACAACAAGAAACATCAAAACCATTTGAAATATATTCTGAAATAAAAGAAGACACAATTTTTCCCAAGATCAACATAGATTAATTTGAGATCTATTAGATTTATCAGCAGGGGAAATTTTCTTAAACAGTCTCAAAGCTTTTCAATGAATGTACACTCATAACCATCTTGACACAATCAAATCTAAAAACACAAGAGATTAACAGGTTTCTTGGATGGTCTCTCAGGAAGATGAGATTTCTCAAATTTTCTCGTAAGAATTAAACCCCCAACCATTTACAAGAGTATCCTCATTGCATTTATACAATTCACTCACTCACTCATCTCAAATTTTCCCCCAAAAAAGAAATATTATTCGAGGAATCCTTTGCTTGTTACCAATTTGTCTCAAAAAGTGATGTTTAAACAAATTTACACTCTGAAAGCTGCCAGGTGGAACAAATCATGAACTGATCACATTTCTCAGACCTTTAAGCATGACTGGGATTCCATGCCATAGCCTTTTTATAGTCCTTATAATCATTATTTTATTCTGTCATGTGTGAAATCCCCTTTTTAATCATTTTCAAGTGGCTCTGTATAGTTGGATCTTACAAGCAATCCTTTTCCGCCTTCGAGGAATACAACTCAAGAAATGAGTTCCCTCACATAGATGCATGCATTCATGCCTCTCAGAAATGAGTGTCCATGCATGGATTATTCCACATACTATGTACTACCGAGTCCAAGTTGGCCAAGTGCAAATAGGAATCAGCGGATGCCTCCACGTGTTTCCTTAGCACAACTATAAAGGTGAAGTATAGAGTAGGTTCCCAAATGAGTGCAGGCCTTCCAATGTGCTTATTTTTCAACTTCAAAGATGAAGTTTGTGGGCCTTCCATGTGCCCTAGGCCCAAGAAAATTTCCTTTTGGCCTTTGAAAAAGTCTCAGTATAAAAAGGAGCTTAGCGGAGGCCTCCACGTGTCTCTTTGGTGGACTTTTGATATGGTGCCCAAAAGCGGAGACCCTAAACAAGCGCGGACTCTTCACCATGTCTCAACCTAGACAAAATTGTTGAAAGAATTTAAGGACTAGTAGGAAGGGTGCCACGT
Source organism: Taxus chinensis (assembly GCA_019776745.2). Classification (NCBI taxonomy): domain Eukaryota; kingdom Viridiplantae; phylum Streptophyta; class Pinopsida; order Cupressales; family Taxaceae; genus Taxus; species Taxus chinensis. The sequence goes on from CM034153.1 coordinate 614,068,073, forward strand.
GCCTTAGGGTCTGAGAAAGTTTCTTTGGCCATTGAAAAAGTCTAAGTATGGGTCGAATCCAGTGAGAAACCTCCATGTTTCCCTTTGGCACTTCTTTAAAAGTAAAGTACAAGAGCAGGTCCCAAATCAGGTGTGGACCCTCCACATGTCCCAGGCCTTAGAAATTTGCTTGAAAATTTTAAGTATAGAGAGGAGCCAACAGAAGCCTCCACATGTCTCCTTGGCGCATTTGCTAAGGTAGGACTCAGAGGTGGATCCTCAAGTGAGCATTGAACCTCCATGTGTCCAAGATTTGAGTTGAAGTGGGCCTTAGAGTTTCAAAAATCCCTAGTGACCCACCTTTCTGCTTCTAACTTTTGATGTGGGCCCCAACAGAGTTGCGGGTTATTTCATAACTTTTCTCCCTCATACAAAGAGGAAAAAAAATTCAAAGTGTTCCACCAACCCACTTCCCTACTTGTAACTTGAAAAATTTCCACGTGTCCTCTTTCGGGGTCAAACTAAGAATTTTTCCTTACCGCTTCATGTTTGTTGATTAACCAATTGGATGCTATTGGGGCCACTGGGCCAATTTTATATTTTTACAAATATGAAAAAAGCGGAAAGTTTCACTAAAAAGACCTGTTGGGTTGCATCCAATTAGAAAGGACCACATTTCCATGGATATTGGGACAAAAATTGACAAGGAAAACTTGACTGTGGAAAAACAGAAGGAAGGGGAAATCCTGAATTTAGGCCCAAATTACAAATTCTTCCTTATGGATAGAGAAACGGAAAACAATATCTAGACTCAATGTGATCCTCGACCAAAGGAAAGGACAGACCATGACAACCAAATGAAGGAAAAATATTTCACACATCGATATAGGGAGACAAAGAAAACTTCAAACCATGCAGACTGAGATGTTATTTGAACTAACATGGCGAGATTAAATTGAGCACTAATAGGTTCCATAACATGGACCATTTTCTAGGACATCTCAATTTCGGTTAAAATTTTTATTTAGAAAACCCATAAAGGATAGTTTTATTTGTTAATGTTTAAAATTTTACCTAAATTTCCACCATGAAAAAATTATTTTCAAACTTTTCTACACGCCGAAAAATCCACAATTCCTTAATGAAACAACAAACAACAAATTTACTAATTTACTAATTTAACAAAACTTATGAGACACGTACATAATTTCATTGTTCATTTTTCACTATAGACTAGAGAATACATGAATGAGTTAGGTGAATAAAATACATTCAAAACAAGATGTTTCCAAAACCTATCAAGGTATTATGTGAATTACCAAATAAAAAAATTAGACGGGATACAAATTTTTTTTCATTTATACCTTTCTCAATTGTTTAAGATGTCAATGCACATTTTCCTTTAAGGAAAATTATAGCCTAACGCTGCTCAATATCCAAAACCTATGTTAACTTTAACTCAATAATTATCTTGGTCATCAACTAACCTTTAGGGTGAAATCAATGTATATAAATATACTTCGTAACTAGAGTGTGAATTCCATCTCATTCCAAAAAATTCAATTTTGCCACTATATTTATTGGTGAAAAAATGGGGCCATGTATTCATAATTACCCAAAAATATCAATACGAATCCATATTTACATTATTTAACTAGGGTTTACATCGATATTAAATAATGCCATTACCCAATGTGGTTGGGGAAAATAGAAAAATTTCATTCTTTAGTCTTCACAAAATGGGTTAAACCATTTATTTATTTCTAATTTTAATGAGGGGTTAAACTTAGATGATGATAAACTAACTCTCGTATTGGTTTGTGTAGGAGGCACAAACCAAAAAAGGGGTTCCAACACGTGGACCTAGACCTACCACCCCCCAAATCATGATGTAACAACTATTTTACCTTAGATATTGGAGACACTATAGGATGTTAATGCCACTATATGAAAAGGATATTTAGGAGGGAGATCTAACAGACAGGACAAAGAGCCATCAATGAAGGATCATGCACCTTCACATCACAATGCAGAAGATAGGGAAGAGAAATCCCATGTGGAGTCTGTTAGCCATGAGTCACCTCCTAGGAAGAACCGAGATAGAGCTAAGGGGCATAGAGACAGGTCTAGGAGCCCTAGGCCAAGAGATGATCATCTAGAGAGACCCATCGGTTTACAGTCGATGGCAGCAGATCACATTAGAGAGATACTGAAGTTACACCCACATCATTTTGCTGGAGAAATAAGGGAATTTCAGGTTGAGGCATGGTTGGTTATCTTAAGCTACTTGTTCTATAAACATGAAAGATCATGTTTCCATCGACCTTTTGAGAGATAGAACTAGAGTTTTGTGGAGGATAGAGGAGAAGAAGCTTCACGTGGATTCAAAGAAAGTTACTTGGGAGCTCTTTGAGGAGTGTTTCATGAGTAGATACATATTCAGGAGATTCATTTAGCATCAAATCGACGAGTTTCATGATCTTCAACAAGCTTCCATGATAGTGGAAAAGTATAATGGACATTTTTTAGATCTACTTTAATATGTAGATTACATGTAGGACGAGAAGGTTCAAGTTCACAGGTTCATCTGGGGCCTTAACTTAGACTTGGGGATAGAAGTGCACATTCATTTCCCATAGAAATTATCAGAGGCCATGGAGAAGGCCTATATAATAGAGGAAACTGGGGGAAGAATCAACAGGCTCATGACAGAGTGAGGAGCCACATACATCAATTACAGGATAGTAGATTGAGGGTATTAGCTCCTGCTCCTTGTGGAGGACACGCTTCAACATAGTCTTCCTTTCGGCCTTCTCCACCTCCTCAGCAGTAGCAGCAACATACTTAACTGTGCTTTATACCTCCATAGCACTATGATAATGAGAGAGGGCGTAGTATGGGACCTCCAGCTAGGGGGGACCAATAGGACACACACTCCACCTCGAGCACAGTCAAGAGGAGTACATCCACCATAGCACCCATAGAGATCTATAACAAGATCATCATATTCTTTAGCACGTAATATTGGGCCACATGGAGGAATATTTTCTCAATGAAGATAACCAAGTACTTGCTATGGATGCGGTGTGCATAGACATCATTAGAGAGAGTGCCCTGAGAACCCTACTAATTAGGGTAACGCACTTGTTTATAAGCCTACAGTTGGTGACATGGCTAGGAGCCACAAGATATATGTAGTGGTCAAGAATTACTAGACAGAGCACTAGAGAATGGTGATAGAAACCATTGGTAACATAGGTGTTATTTCTATCCCTATTTTATATGACTCAAGCTCATCAAATTCTTTCATTTCTCCATCTTTAGTAGAGTGTTGCAGGCTAGTGGTAGTTAGGTAGGGCCTTAATTGGGATGTCATGATGGATTCTTGAACCAAGATCTTAGTAGAATCCTTAATAAAGGAGTGCGTAGTGGATCTAGGACCCTTTACCACTAACTTGGATCTTCGTATCCTTCCTTGGGATTTGTATGGAGTTATATTGGGCATGGATTGGTTATATGCAAATAGAGCTAGAGTTGACTACCATAGTACAAGATTATATCTTGTGCAGATGATTTGGGAGTGGAATCATTGATTGTTGGAGTCAAGAGACCCATCTCTATTCATAAAATTTCCACTATGCAGTTAAAGAAATTTGTGTGGAAAGGTTGTCAGTTGTATGCTATTACAATTAGTGATAGGTTAGAGGATGGGGCTAGTGGACCTTCACTTGATGATCACCCTATTTTACAGAATTTTTTTGATGTTTTTCCTAGTAAGATTCCATGGATACCTCCCCTGCGTGAGATCAATTTTCACATTGATTTGGTTCTAGGAGAAGAACCTATCTCTCATGCTCCATACAAGATTACCACTCCTGAGTTATGTGAGATCAAGTTGCAACTAGAGGGCCCTCTTGAGAAAGGCCTAATCCATCCTAGCATATCCCCTTAGGGTGAACCCATGATTTTTGTGAAGAATAAGGAAATATCCTTATGGTTGTGTGTGGACTATAATTATCTAAACAAAGTAATGATCAAGAATTGTTACCCCCTTCCTTGTGTCAATGATTTGTTTGATCAGATGAATGGGGCCACTATGTTTTCTAAGATTGATCCTAAGTCAAGATACCATCAGATGAGGATTGTAGAGGTAGATATTCACATGATAGATTTTTTGTACAAGATATGGCCACTATGTGTTCACATTTGTGTCATTCTCTCTGACGAATTGCCCTGCAATGTTCATGAGTTTGATGAATATGGTGTTTAGGACCTTTCTAGACTGCTTTGTCCTTGATGAAATTTTGATATTATCTTGTACGCATGAGGAGCACAAGGAGAAACTTCCTCATGTTATTCACTGTCTTCATGAGTAGTAGCTTTACAAGAACCTAGAGAAGTGTGGATTCTTTTATTCAGAAGTGCAATATTTGGGTCACATCATTTATGGGGAAGGTATTGTTCACCAAAATAAGCTCACACTTATTTTGGGTCAAACGACACCATTTTCCCCCCTTTTTTGATTCAATCTTAATTTTTACATATTCTAAGACTCTTAAGTCCCCTGAATGCATTTCCATTAGATAGGAAATTTCTTCCCCTTTCCAGAGATATAAATAAGTCCTTCTAACTCTTCATATTTTTTAAGTTACGGGCTGATGGGCCTAGGAAGGAGTTTTTTGCCAAAAGCGGGTTGATAGGCCTAGGGAAGATTTTTTGCCATGGAAATTATGGACCGGCTGGGTGGCATGAGATATTTTGTCATTTTTTCACTTTTTGCAAAGGCACAAGTGGTAAAAGTGGGCCGGCAGGCCCAGAGATGTCTTTTTTCCCAAACATGGAAAATGCGGCCCGGTGGGCCTGAGGATAACTTTTTGACAAATGTGGGTTTGTGGGGCCGCGGAGGAAATTTTTCCCAAGTATAAATGTGGGCTTGCGGGTTTGTGTGGGAACTTTGGAACTTTTTTCCTTTTTCACAAATGGTGCAATTTTCAAGTGTGGGCGTGCGAGCCCTTGGGCTCTCATCGGCCATTGAAAAGTCATAGACCCATGGAGGGCGCCACATGCCTCATCAGCACAACTCCAAGGATAGAATCCAAAATAGAGACCCCAAATAGTTGCCAAGATTCCATGTGTCCTAGGTCTGAAAGGGATAGATTTTATAGTTGAAAATTCAAAATGGGACAGAGCGGGCCCAAATCGACTAAGTATTGTAGACTCGCAAAAAGCACCACATGTCAACTTAGCGCAAATTCAAAGGTAAAATCCAAAGTGAGTTTCTAAATGTGTGCAAGGCTTCCATGTGTTCCATGTCCAAAAGGGAGATAGAGCCGTCTATTTAAAATGACTAAGTATAAGGATGTCGGTGGAAGCCTCCATGTGTCTCACTGACACAACACCAAGGGTAGGTCCAAAGAGCGGGTTCTCAAATGAACGCAAGCTCGCCACGTAGTCAAGGTCCAACATAAATCAAATGGGTAGCGGGCCAAAATTAGCTAAGTATAGAGAACTGGAGGATGATGCGACATGTCAGATCAGTGTAAATTCAAAGGCGTGATCCAAAGTAGAGACTCAAACAAGTGCTGGCCCTCCACGTGTCCAGATCCCGAAAAGCAAGAAGCGGTCATTAAAAAGTCTAAGTAGAGGCAGGTGAGCAGAAGAAGCCACATGTTAGCATGGCGCAACTTCAAAAGTAAAATTCAGAGTGGGTTCCTAAATGTGCACTGACCCTCCATGTGTCCCAGGTTAGAATTGAATCCTCTACCGAACAAGAGGGACTTAGCCAAAACACTAAGAAAAAAAAATAGGTTGGGGAAGGAGCCAAGTGTCTCTTTGGTACACTTTCAAGAGGAAAATCCAAAGGAGGTCCCCAAACATGCACCAACTTTCCATGTGTATCATCAACACAATTTTAAAGGTGCGTCCCAAAAGGTAGTTTCCAAATGAGTGCCAACTCACCATGTGGTTAGAGTCCGAAAAGGTAAGGTCAGCCGTTGAAAAGTCTAAAATCCTGTGGAGGCCTCCACGTGTCTCATTTTAAAAGTGAAATCTGGGGGTAGTTTTTAAACAAGCGCCAAACCTCCATGTCTGTTGGGTCAAGCACAATGTCTCTGCTAATAGGAGAGACTTAGGAAGAATAAAAAGGGATTTACGAGATGGGGGGATCCACCACGTATCGATCCAACGCAATTTCAAGATTGAAAGGAAGGGGCTGAATCTTCAAGATGTGCAAGGTTGCCACGTGGACCCTGTATGGATAGACTCTTTTAAATATTGAGTGCCATGACCCTGATCTTCAAACAACCATATCTTTCGATTGGAAACTCAGATTTGGGTGGGAGAGGACTTATTGGAGAGATCTCAGTGTTGGCTTCTCACTTGCCTTCATTAATGTTTTGGCCCACTAATTTTAGGGGCTTTCATGTATCCCACCTTCTTCCATGATGAATAATGGGCCTCTTTCTTTCCCAGTAAGGGACAATGATGGAGGCATGGGTCTTGTAGTAAATCCCGCCAATGTTATAGGTGGATTTCAATGATTTCTAGAGTGGTTGGAGTAGGTGGAATTCAATGCATTGCAAGGGTGGTTGAAATAGAGTTCAGATTTCCCTCTATCTTTCTCTCTCATTCTTCTATATATTGTAAAGGAGGGGCATTTTCAAATGGTTAGTCATTGTTTCTCTCTTTCCCCCCTCTCTATTTCTTAGGGTAGAATCCAGAGTCTAAGCCTCCTCTCATGGCTCTGTAATGGCATTTCCCCTTCCCCTTGCCAACTGATGATGTATCATGTAACTTTTGGAGCAATAAAATCTATTTTATGATGCATTTTGTCCATCCCTGGCTCATTTTATTGTCTCTTCTTGCCTCTCATCATTATAGGGTATACTATGCATACTCTGATGTTTATTGCAATTTTTGGGAGCTGTGCTTAATGGGTCTTGAAGTGGTGTTCCATGTGATGTTCATCTTTGGTTTGTGGTGCATCTTGTCCACCCCCTCCTTTGCTCACCTCTCTCCACTTCACATAGTTTGGATTTGTGACTAGCCACTTCCTTTTCTGGTGTATCACCACTTATTGTAGGCTCTTTTTCACCCCCTCTCTCTCACTGTCTCCTTGGAATGATTATATTAGGATTAGATAAGTTCCTCCTGAACTTGAGTAGCTTGTGGTAGGTAGATTAGGAAGCAAGAAAACAACCTTCTCTGGAGGTCCATCTCAAGTTCACAAGTCCCACAACTTGAGAGATGGTCCAATGTTGTGCAATCACACCGAATGCCCCATTTTAGACTCAAGACATTCAGGGGTGCTGTGATTTTACACTAATATTTTTTGGCACGCTCGGTGAGACAGCTCTGAAGCACCTTACTACTTCATCTTAGTAGGTTGGTGTGCTCTTATTAAGATTTATCCTTTTGAAGCGTATGCAAAGCACATATGGCAAATCCATCTTGTTAACAACCCATCCTTTGAGTTTCAGACCTTTTCCATCCATTTCAACCCATCTTCATTCATCATTCTTTCCACATCTTCTTCCATCCCATGAAGTTGTACAATCATGAATTCATTTCCTTCTTGGAACTCACACTTGCAGCAACAACAGTTTAGTCCATCCTCCAATGTATTTCCCAACTCCTCCATATCAGCATTATGATTTATATCAAGAACAATTATGCTTACCCATATGAGAATGGTCAAAACTAGTTTGGCCATGGAGCCTTAACAAGAACAAGGGGACGTATACAATGGTGATAACTATATGGAAAAATGCTGATCTACTGGAGAAGATTCAAGGGATGGAGGCTTGCATGGTACAATCAAGGGCCACAACTCAAATGAAAGCATTCAAAATTTGTTATACGGGCACCTTGTCCATGGGTCGGCCCCTATGCCAAGACATTACAGCCCTCAGGAGAAGGTTGACTTCATGACTGAAATGTTGCCCTCAACTTGCACAGTGGATGTAGGATATTGAGGCATATGAGTAAAGTGCAAGACAACCTTTTCAATGGGTAATTCAATCACTAGCTCCTTTTCCTTTGTTTTTTCTTTCTCAAACTCTATCATTTCAGCATGATCAAGAGTCAATCCCCCCATTTGCTGCCCCTAGTGCTAAACTCCTTTCTCCATCCTGTAGCCTTCCATCTCATTTTTTTCCTCTTCCCTTTTCCCTTCCAAATCCAAGTCCCCTCCACAAGAGCCAAAAGAAATGCCTTCCCCTCTACCACAAAGAAACAAACAAATAGTGGAGACCCCATCCACTACTCCTCCTACCCTCCCAAGTCTATGTCAGGGAGATACTCCAAAAACTAGTCAAGGAGAACAACAAGAAGAGGAACCCAACAGAGAAGAAAAAAATATAAAATATGAAGAGTTGGGCTTCCAGATTTGGGTTTACAAAGATTCCCTTGTTGGTTAAGCCTATGGAGGAGGCTGTAGTTAAGCCACAAGTAGTGAAAGCTTCTAATACAACTCTAGCATGGGAAGAAGAAGCTACTCCAAATCCAAAATAAGAGGATTACATTCCAGTTATGGAGGAGAACCATACAGTTTCAGAGGCTCCAAGTGCGAAGTAGGCCACAAAAGAACCTTCAGTTCTTCCTCCCACTTCATCCCCTTAAATGTCTAATGTCGAAGAAGAGTTTTATCTTTCAAACTTCATGTTTGAAGAAGAGGGGGACAATGGTGAGCAAGTTACAAACCAAGGGGACACCATGGAGGAGGTTGAGCACATGCAACAGGATAACAAGGAGGTATATTATCTATCTAACTTGGAGGATTACTTTTGATGGAGAGGAACCCAAGGAGATTTCACATCATTTCTCCTCTATCATCCACCTTCCAATCACATGAGCCTACTACCATGAAGTAGATAATTCAAGAACAACAACCTACACTTCATAACATGCCCCATGGAACCAAGGTTGGAAGATATTAATCTTCCATGTTATTCATAGGAGAAGGAAGGGGAAATGAGCAAGAGGATGTCACCACCTCTTCCATATCATTCATCTAGGAAAGATCCACAAGAAGAACTCCATTCTTGGAGTTTAAATTCAGAGAAATGGGCATATCCAAAGGATCAGATCATGCCTAATCAGGTACTTGGCTTCATTGGAGCCAAGGGAGAATCCAAAACCAATCATGCCCATTTCAGGGCATGAGGATGAGCTCTAAAGTACCAAGGATCAGCTGCAATGCCTCTTTAATCTAAATGACAGAAAAACTAAAAGAGGTATTTGTCTTGTTTTCAAGTTGATACCCTGATGATTTAGGTGGAGGACAGACTCTTATTGTAAGTTTTTCACTCATACAAGCCACCATATTAAATGCCAAATCATTTTCATGCACTGCCCCTCTCGAGGAAGGGAAGCTACTTCTCCCTGCCTATGTACAAAACTTTGTTTGAGTACCCCCTTCTCTCTGGTTAGTGTAGGAGTAGTGTTTAGCACTTCTTCTTCAGAAAAGAAGTGCTTGTGCACACTCTATCATGCTCCACTTAGAAGTAAATGTATGACTTCCAATTTGGTACATAGGTTGTGGTGTCTTGTTGCTCATGCACAGTGCCATTGGAAGTAGCATTTGGTGAGGTCAACTCTGATTCCAGCATGGTGCAGTGGCTCAGGGATGAGATTTTCAAAGATCATATAAGTTTTTTGTTTATCAAGGTAGACACCAAGCCCAATGGATGCTTCAAGGAAACTGGTCATTTATTCTAGTCAGGCAGGTGATCCCCATGAGTCACCAAATTGTTGACCAAAATAAGCTCACACTTATTTTGGGTCAACTAACACCATTTTCCCCCCTTTTGTGATTCAATCCTATGAATTTTTACATATTCTAAGCACTTAAGGCCCCCTAAAAGCATTTCCATCAGATAGGAAATTTCTTGGACCCTTTCCATAGATATAAATAAGTCCTTCTAACTCTTCATATTTTTCAAGTTATGGGCCGAAGGGCCTAGGAAGGATCATATTTGCCAAAAGTGGGCCGTTAGGCATAGGGAATATTTTTTTCCATGGAAATTGTGGACCCGATGGGAGATATTTTTTCATTTTTTCACTTTTTTCAAAGGCACAAGTGGAAAAGGTGGGCCGGCAGGCCCATATGATGTCTTTTTGCCCAAACATGGAAAATGTGGGCCGATGGGTCCGAGGATAGATTTTTGCCAAATGCGGGTTGCGGGGCCATGGAGGAAATTTAGCCAAAGTATAAATACAGGGCAGCCAGTCTGCCGGGGACTTTAGAACTTTTTTCCCTTTTCAACAAATGGTGCAAGTTTTCAAGTGCAAGCCCGCGAGCCCGTGGATTCTTCTCATCGGCCGTTGCTCAAATTCATGAGACCTGCGGAGGGCGCCACGTGCCTCATAGACACAACTACAAGGATAGAATCCAAACCTTTTTGGAGACCCCAAATAGGAAAAGATTCCATGTGTCCCAGGTCAAAAAAGTGCCAGAGTTGAAAGTTGAAAATTCAAGAGCACATAGAGACGGGCCCAAATCAACTAAGTATCGCAGAATCTATAGAAAGTCATAAACGCGTCAACTAGACGTAACTTCAAAGGTAAAATCTGGAGTGATTTTCCAAATGAGATCGAGGCTTCCAAATGTCCCATGTCCTTAAGGGAGACAAAGTCACCAAGATTTAAAATGACTAAGTATAAGGTGTTAGCGGAAACCTCCACATGTCTCATTGGCGCAACACCAAGGCTGGGTCCAAAGAGTGGGTTCTCAAATGAGCACAAGATTGCCACATAGTTTAGGGTCCAACAAAAATAAAATGGGTAACGAGCCAGAATTGACTAAGTATAGAGAATCGGAGGATGATGCCACATGTCGCATGAGTGCAAATTCAAAGGCACAATTCAAAGAAGCACTCAAACAAGCGTTGGCCCTCCATGTGTCCCAAGCTCGAAAAGGCAGAAGTGGTCTTTAAAAAGTCAAAGTAAAGGTAGGATAGTAGAAGAAGCCACATGTCAGCACGGTGCACCTTCAAAAGTAAAATTTGGAGTGGGTTCCCAAATGTGCGTTGAGCCTCCACATGTCCTAGGTCAGACATGAAGCCTCCACTAAACAAGAGGGACTTATCCAAAACACTAAGAAATAGAACAAGCCGCAGAAGGAGCCACATGTCTCTTCGGTGCACTTTTAACAGTAGAATCCAAACGAGGTCCCCAAACATGCGCCAACTTGCCACATGTCTCATCAACGTAATTTCAAAGGTGCAGCCCAAAAGGAATTTTCCAAATGATTGCCAACTCACCACATGGTCAGAGTCTGAAAAGATAAGGTCGACCGTTGAAAATTAAAAAATCCTGTAGAGGCCTCCACATGTCTCATCTGTGTAAATTTAAAACTAAAATCTGGGGGCATTTTTCAAACAAGCACCAAACCTCCACATGTCTCGAGTCAGACATAGTGTCTCCACCAATGAGAGAGACTTAGGCAAGAATACAAAGGGACCGAGGAGCTCGCGAAATTGCCACGTGTCGGTCTGGCACAATTTCAAGAGTGAAACAAAGGGGCTGAATCGTTAAGATGCGTGAGGCTGCCACGTGGACCTGTCGACACTAAAATTTTCTTCCGTAATTTCTATTTCATTAATGTATGTATTAGGAATAGGATGTTGTTAAGTGTAATTAGTAGTAGTGTCTGATGGAAGATAACGGCGCCGTCAGTACGGTGCCACCAATAATGTAGAGTACGGTAACAGTCAAAGTACAACAGGAATGTTGTAAAAAGTAAATATTTGTTGTAAGTGGTCCGGTAATGTTAAAATGTCAAAGTTGGGATAAGTAGAGAAGTAGGGTCTACATGATTAGGAATTAGAAATATTATATTTGTAATAAGGACAAAGAGTGATGTCATAAATATTTTGTGTATTTTATTTGTGGAAAAGTCTAAAAAGGTGGAACCCATGTGAGATGATAAGGTTTATCTTATCTTAGAAGATAAGCCTACATGTAAAGGCAAGAGTTTAGGCATGAAATATGATTGGTCGGAAGAGATTTCCTATCCTATATTAGAGATAAGATGGATAAGCCTAAATTCCTATAAATAAAGAGGCCACCCCCCTCATTTAGCATATAGAAGGAAGTAGTGAGAAATATTGTATGAGTAAGTGTGTAAAGGAAGCCATCATTTTGAAGGTGTGTTAAAGAAGCCATTAAGAGGTGTAATTGTGAAGTTTCTCCCATAGTTATTGTTGGAAGGAAAATGAAGTCAGTAACACTTGAAGTACCTCATGGGTGAGATTGTAACAATTTCATGTTGATATTATAATTTACACTTATATTTCAGATTTATCGTCATTCCTTCTTATCATAGTCTATGGTATTCTTGTGTTATGTTTGTTGTTGTGTTTCCAGATTCCATCCACCAAACTAAAAGCTATGCATTAGTAAATAATCATAGCACGAGGAGTTCCCGGTGAAGAATTATCATAGTGCTGGATTGCTGATGACATTTTGGTTCCGTTGTCGGGACCATTCCTCGTTGGTGGATTTTCTGGAGAGATATTCCCACTTAGTCAAAAAATTATTTGGAGGGTAACCTTGTTTTTACTATGCATAGGAGTTACCATGGTAAATTCATTTTTACCATGAATAGTATTTACCGTAGTAACTTCAGTTTTTACCGTGAATAGTGTTTACCACAGTAAAGTCAGTTTTTACCGCAGTAAGTCAAGTTTTACCATAGTTTACCATGGTCATTTCTATTTTATTGTAGAAAGGTGTAAAGTCACTTTCTATTATAGTGATTCCAATTATTTGTGCACATAAGTCTTGTTGATTGTACTTGTGGGTTGGTATTTCACGGTGGTTACTTTTGAAAATGGGGAAGATTCCTATTTTTTCAGCCCAATCTAATGAAGATGCTTCCTCTTTCATTCAAGAGTTTAAACGATCTTGTATTTGTAATGGCCTTATAAGAAGGGAACAATGGACTGAATTTTTTCCTACCTTTTTGGATGGTTCAACACTTAGGTGGTTTGAAACACTAGGTGAAAATGTAAAAAACTCATGGGATTTATTAACTGAAAGTTTTCTTGAAGAATTTGGTGAACAACAGAAATATGCAGATCTCATGATAAAGATCACAAAGCTAGCCCAAGGAGAGAAGGAGAAGATAAGAGATTATCATGCTCGTGTTCTAGAGCTAAGGAGGAAGCTCGATGCCTAGATCCAGCAGGAAGGATTAGCAGATGGGTTAATGAATGGCATGGATAATCTCCTCTATAAGCACTTCATTCTTGGGATGAAGCCAGAGATCAGACAACGAGTGAAGTATGACCATCCAGCTACCATTGAACAAGCAAAGGAGATTGCAAGAAGGCAAGAAGAAAGCATGGAAGAGGAGCCCAAAGAAATTGTTGCAAAGGTAGAGCCTACACCAACACCTTTGGTTCAGAATCCACAACCACTCTCGGTGAGCACAAATATTTCTCCTAGTACATCTACTGAGTATGAAGATCTGCTCAAGAAGATGGGTCAGTTAACTATTAATATTCTTCAAGGAAAAGAATTTAGTTCTCAAGGAGGAGATAGAGGTCCAAAAAGAAATATTTCTGAAGTTGTTTGTTATGGTTGTTATAAAAAGGGTCATTATAAGTATAATTGTCCAGATAGAGCTTCTACATCTGGTACAAGAGATAATGATAAAGGAAAAGCACCTGTGAATTCTTTTGATGTAGTAGATAAGAGCATAAATAATGAAGTAGATGTGTTTGTAACAAAAAGAAAGAAAGAAAAAGATAACCAAGATGGAAATGATCCTAAGAAGATGAAAGGAGAAACTAGTAAGAAACATAGGAGAAGAAAGTTGGGTGTGCAGGATTTTCTGATTTCACAGGGACAAGGACCATACTCCATCTTAGAAGATCTGTCCAAAAGGCCTGCAAATATTACATATGGTCAACTCTTGGCTATGTCTTCTGAGAAGAGGCGGGAGCTGCGAAGTGGACTCAATGCTCGACGAAGGAAGGAGGTTGAGGTCCCTGTTTTGGAGGTAGAGGTGGATCCCTATGCTCCACAAGCTGAGGTACTATGTAATGGTATTTCAATTCATGATGTCTTAGTTGATGGAGGTGCTGCAGTTAATGTAATGACCGAGTCTGTAATGAATATGTTGGGTTTAAAAATTGATCGCCCCTCAACACTTATGTTAAGGTCATTAAATAAGGGAAAAACTAAACCAAAAGGTGTAGTTTCAAATGTGGCAATATCTGTTATGGGTGTTGTATGTGTGGTAGACTTTCAGGTGATGAAAAATGGTACTGTTGTGTATCCAATGTTGTTGGGAAGACCATGGCTAAGGAGAGTTCATGCAAGAAACTACTGGAATGAAGGCTTCATGACACTTGGACGTGGTAGAGAGAGGGTGAAAATAAATGTGATCCCTCGGCATCATAAGGTAGAACCTATCGATTCAAGTGATGAAACTGATGATTGGACATCCTCTGATTACTCTAGTACCAGTGAAGTGGACACAGAAGATGAAGAAAGTGAGGTTGATGTTTCGGTCATGGATATCCTTCTAGTCACACTGACTCATGACCCCATAAAATTATCTGAAGAAGAAATTGATGATCGTCTCCAACAAATAAAGATTGGTGATGTTGTGATGGAGAGTGAGAAGGAATCCTACCTCCAGCTCTTTCGAAGGTACATACACATATTCACTTTTGATTACAAGGAACTCCGTCAAGTAAGTTGGGTAGAACATTCTATTGAGCTGGTAGATGGTGCTAAGCCCATAAAGCAAATGCCATATAGAATGAATCCTAATTTTTCCAAGACTGTAAAAGAAGAAATAGATAAGTTGCTTGATGCAGGATTCATATTTGCTGTGGAGAATTCAGAATGGGTTTCTCCCATTGTGATCTCAATAAAAAATAATGGGAAGCTACGCATTTGTGTTGACTATAGGAAGCTCAATAAGGCAACACGTAAGGATCATTACCCTCTTCCATTCTCAGATCAGATCTTGGACAAAGTAGCTGGCCAAGAGTGTTATAGTTTTGCTAATGGATATAGTGGCTACAACCAAGTTCATATAGCAGAGAAAGATTAGTTGAAGACCATGTTCACCACTCCTTAGGGAACGTTTTCTTATAGAGTTATGCCTTTTGGGTTTTGTAATGCTCCAACAACATTCCATCATTTGATGAATAGGGTTGTCGAACCCTACATTGAGAACTTCATCAGAGTATTTCTGGATGATTTTTGCATCTATGGTAGCAAGATGGACCACTTGCACCAGATGGAGACAACATTTCAAAGGTTAGATGAAGCACAAGCCTCACTAAACCCTAAAAAGTGTGTCTTTGGATGTTCTAAAGGCGTTTTTTTAGGGCATGTTGTATCCAGAGATGGTATTGGTACTGATCCTGATAAAGTTTCAAAAATCAAAGAGTTACCATTTCCTATGAATAGAAGTAAATTGAAATCATTTTTAGGCCATGTGGGTTACTATAGAAGGTTCATCAAGAATTTCTCAAAGATTGCACAACCACTAACCCAGTTCTTGAAGAAGGATGTTACTTATGAACTAGGAAATAAGGCACATGAAGCTTTTGAACAATTGAAGGAAGCCCTGGCGTCTTCACGTGTTTTAAAGAATACAGATTGGAGCAAGCCATTCATTGTGTACACTGATGCCTTATATGCAACACTAGGAAGTACTTTGAGCCAAAAGGATGAAAATGGGAATGATCATCCAGTTTACTTTGGGAGCAGACAAATGAGCAGTACTGAGGTAAATTATATTGTATCTGAAAAAGAGGCTCTAGCTATCATTTTTGCTGTAAAGAAGTTTAGAAATTACTTGCTAGGGCAGAAATTTATAGTTGTGATAGATCATCAGGCTCTAAAATATATTTTCAATAAGCCTAACCCATCAGGGAGGATAGAAAGATGGATAATTTTGCTACAAGAATTTGATATTATAAGTAGGCTAGGAAAGAAGAATGTCAATGCAGATGCACTCTCTCGGGCCTATGATGGTTTAGGTTCATCTTGTGATGATGATGATTTCCCAGATGTAGCATTGTTATCCCTTGACACAATCCCTAGTGAATACATAGATATTTGGAATTATCTGAATGAATTCAAGTTTCCTGATGGTGCCAATGCAAAGACTAAGAGGAAGATTACTCAAGCCAGTCGTCCATATTCTATTCTGCATGGAGGATTATTTCGAATAGGACTTGATGGACAATACAAAAGGGCAGTTGGACGTGATCAATGGAAGGAGCTGATAGAAGAACTCCACAATGGTACATGTGGAGGACACTTCTCTGGATAACTTACAACAAGAAGGATCTTGGATGCAGGTTATCACTGGCCCACTCTTTTTAGAGATTACTATAATTATTGTAAGACATGTGATATTTTTCAAACACATGGTAAGCGTAAGACTTCATCAGCTCCATTATGCCCTATTATTCCACTTGGTCCCTTTGAAAAGTGGGGAATAGATATTGTAGGTCCACTTCCAACTACCCCACGCTAAAATGAGTATATTGTAGTTGCCACAGATTATTTAACTAAGTGGGTTGAAGCTAGGCCATTGAAAACAACTTCTATGGATGAAGTGGCAAAGTTCATATATGAATGCATTGTCACTAGATTTGGTTGCCCATTAGAAATTGTAACAGATCAAGGAAGCCACTTCATTAATGAGGTAGTAGAAGCCATAGTCAACAAGTTTTCTATTAAGCACAGGAAGGCAACAACATACAAGCCAAGCACAAAGGGATAGGTGGAACGAACAAATTTTGTGTTGTGTCAAATTCTAGCAAAAGATGTAGCCTTGTAGGTACATAAGTGGGATAAAAGGATTCATGCAACATTGTGGGCATATAGGGTAACATCAAAGTTAGCAACAGGATACTCCCCATTTTAGTTGTCCTATGGCATTGATTCAGTTCTTCCTATTGAGTTTGATATTCCCACTGTGAGAGTTATGAAAAATGAAAGGATGGATGAAAGTGATTCAGTAAAAGAAAGGTTGGTACATCTTCATTTGTTAGAGGAAATGAGGGAAATAGAAAAGGATACAAGCTATAAGAAGAAAATGAAGCAGAAGGAATACTTTGATCAAAAGATCTGTTGGTCTCCATTTCATGTGAATGACTTGGTTCTAGTATATGATTCCAGATACAAAAAAAAGAAGACAGAGAAAATTTCTTCCAAAATGGATGGGGCCCTACAAAATAGCAGCTGTGCATGAAAATGGTATGTACCGACTGGAGGAATTGGATGGCACTCCCATTACGAAATGGGTCAACCACGACAAGTTGAAGATTTTCCAAGCACCAGAATAGTCTACTCCGAGGATGGAGAAGAAGCTAGGAAGGGGGAAGATGTCGACACTAAAATTTTCCTCCATAATTTCTATTTCATTAATGTATGTATTAGGAATAGGATGTTGTTAAGTGTAATTAGTAGTAGCGTTCGATGGAAGATAACGGCACCATCAGTACGGTGCCGTTAATAATGTAGAGTACGGTAACAGTCAAAGTACAATAGGAATGTTGTAAAAAGTAAATATTTGTTGTAAGTGGTCCGATAATGTTAAAATGTCAAAGTTGGGATAAGTAGAGAAGTAGGGTCTACATGATTAGGAATTAGAAATATTATATTTGTAATAAAGACAAAGAGTGATGTCATAAATATTTTGTGTATTTTATTTGTGGAAAAGTCTAAAAAGGTGGAACCCATGTGAGATGATAAGGTTTATCTTATCTTAGAAGATAATCCTACATGTAAAGGCAAGAGTTTAGGCATGAAATATGATTGGCCAGAAGAGATTTCCTATCCTATCTTAGAGATAAGATGGATAAGCCTAAATTCCTATAAATAAAGAGGCCACCCCCCTAATTTAGCATATAGAAGGATGTAGTGAGAAATATTGTATGGGTAAGTGTGTAAAGGAAGCCATCGTTTTGAAGGTGTGTTAAAGAAGCCATTAAGAGGTGTAATTGTGAAGTTTCTCCCATAGTTATTGTTGGAAGGTAAGTGAAGTCAGTAACACTTGAAGTACCTCATGGGTGAGATTGTAACAATTTCATGTTGATATTATAATTTACACTTATATTTCAGATTTATCATCATTCCTTCTTATTATAGTCTATGGTATTCTTGTGTTATGTTTGTTGTTGTGTTTCCAGATTCCATCCACCAAACTAAAAGATGTGCATTAGTAAATAATCATAGCATGAGGAGTTCCCGGTGAAGAATTATCATAGTGTCGGATTAGTGATGACAGACCATATATGGAAAGACTCTTTTAGATATTTTGTGCCATGATCGTGATCTTCAAACGGCCATATCTTTCGACTGAAAAATTAGAATTGGGTGGGAGAGGAATTTTTGGAAAGATCTCAGCACCAGATTCTCACATGCCTCCATTAATGTTTTAGCCTACTAATTTCTGGGGTTATCAAGTCTACCACCTACCACCATGATGAATAATGGGCCTTTTTCTTACCCAGTAAGGGATGGTGACATAGGCATGGGTCTTGTAGTAAATCCCATCACTGTTATGGGTGGAGTTCAATGATTTCTGGAGTGGTTAGAGTAGGCAGAATTCAATGCATTACAGGGGTGGTTAGAACAGAGTTCAATTTTCCCTCTCTCTTTCTCTCTCACTCTTCTATATATTGTAATAGAGGGGAATTTTCAAATGGTTGGTCATTGTTTCTCTCCTGCCCCCCCCTCTCTTTATTCCTTAGGGTAGAATACAGAGTCTAAGCCTCCTCTCATGGCTCTATAATGGCAATTCCTTTCCCCTTTCCCACTGATGATGTATCATGTAACTTTTGGAGCAAAAATTTTTGTTTTGTGATGCATCTTGTCCATCCCTGGCTCATTTTATTGTCTCTTCTTGCCTCTCGTCATTTCAGGGTATACTGTGCATACTTTGATGTTTATTTTAAGTTCTGGGAGTTGTACTTAATGGGTCTTGAAGTGGTGTTCCATGTGATATTCATCTTTGGTTTGTGGTGCATCTTGTCCACCGCCTCCTTTGGTCACCTCTCTCCACTTCAGGTAGTTTGGATTTATGACCAGCCACTTCCTTTTCTGGTGTATCGCCACTTAGTGTAGGCTCTCTTTCACCCTCTTTGTCTCTCCCTATCTCCTTGGAATGGTTAGATTAGGATTATATAGGTTCTACCTACACTCGAGTAGCTTGTGGTAGGTAGATAAGGAAGCAGGAACTAGCCTTCTCTGGACGTCCATCTCAAGTTTGCAAGTCCCAAATCTTGAGAGATGGTCCAATGTTGTGCAATCACACCGAATTCACCATTTCAGACTCTAGACATTTAAGGGTGCTATGATTTTGCACTAACAGGTATTGTTGTCAATCCTTCCAATATTAGAGCCATTATGGATTGGCCAACACCTACCAGTGTGACTGGGGTGTTTAGTTTCATGGGGTTGATAGGGTACTATAGGATAATTCTTTTAGGAATTTTCTTAGGTTGCATACCCCATCACTTCCCTTCAGCGGAATGGGAAGAATTTCATTTGGTCAAATATATGTGAGAAGGCATTTAGGACACTAAATGAATTCCTTACGACATCACCCATTCTTGTTGTGCTAGATCCACAGGGAGAGTTATTTGTATGCTCAAATGTTTCTTTTGGTAGGATGAGGGGGTGCATTGATGCAGGAGGTCCATGTTATAGCCTTTGAGTCATGAAAAATAAAGGATTGTGAGATCAATTATCTAACTCGTGACCTTGAGCTTACAGTGGTTGTGCATGCTTTGGTTCAATGGAGAAATTTCCTTATGAGAAGGATATTCATTCTTAGGACTGATCATTTGACTCTTCATCACCACTTCACACATCCCAATCTCAACATCCATCAGTGGTGTTCGATTGATTTGATTTTTGATTATGACATGGAGATAAAACATTTGAAAGGAAAGGAGAATGTTGTTGCAGATGCTCTGAGTAGACTGAGAGATTTGGTTATGCCTACTTCAGTGGGTATAGATTTGTGGAGTAGAATTTTGCAGTAGCTTCCACACGATCCCTTGAGGGGAAATTTAATGAATTTTCATTACAAGAAGTTGATCTTCTCAGACACAGAGGCCAGATCTATGTACCTAGATATGGAAGCTTGAGATAGGATATTTTGGCATAGGCTCATCGTACACCATATTCATCCCATCTATGGGTGAAGAAGATGCACACCACCTTGAGACAACTTTACAATTGGAGAGGTCTTCATAGAGATGTATCTCAGTTTGTGTCATGTTATTTAAAGTGTCAGAGGGTGAAGGCTGAGCATTAACATCCAACTGGCCTTCTCTACCCACATGCCATACCAGAGTGGGAAATGGGACACAATTTCTATGGATTTCATAGTAGGCCTACTAAGGTCAAGATACAAACATGATACCATCATGGTCATGGTGGATAGATTGAGGAAAGTGTCTCATTTTTCTTCAGTGAAGACCACCTATACAGCTAGTGCAGTTGTGCAAGTATACCTTGATGAGATGGTTAGACTACATAGGATTTTGTAGAGGATTAATTATGACCATGATCCCTTATAAACCTCTCATTTCTGGATTACCATGTAGTTTTCCCTTGGGACAAGTATCAACTTTAGTACAACTTTATCATCTAGAGACAAATGGATAGACATAGCGGGTGAATAAAATCTTGATGGATATGTTGTGGATGTATGTCATGGAACATAATTTTAGGTGGGAGGAGTACTTGTATTTAGTGGAGTTTACATAGAAGAAAAAATTCCAAAGTTCAATTGATATGGATCCATTTCAAGAATTGTATAGTAGGGAGTGCAGGACACCACTGAATTTGGACAGATTAGAGGACAAAGTTTCTCTTGGGAAGGAATTATTATAGGATATGGAACATCATGTTGTCATGATTCAATGGAGATTGCAGGAGGCTTATGATAGATATAATAAATATGTAGATTAGAGGACAGATCATAGTTTTGAGTTGGGAACGAAGGTGTTTCTTCGAGTTAGGCCTCATAAGATTCCTATATGTTATGGAAAAGACTCTAAGTTATCTCCCAAATTTGTAGGTCCCTTCGACATCTTCAAAATTATCAGTCCTTTGGCCTATCATATAGAATTTCCACCCATCTTGTCTCACGTGCACGATGTATTTAATATCTATGTACTTAGGAGATACATTCCAAATCCCTCTCATGTTTTGGATTGGAGCACATTACAGGTGCAAGAGTAAGGGCAGGTGTTAGTGGAACCCGTGCAAATCAAAGAGTGCAGGAACCTGGGCCTTCAAGGAAGTGAGATTGACTAGATGTGGATCTAGTGGGATATGTATGATGAAATTTCAGCCACATGGGAGTATGCAACTTTACTGTGAGACCATTTTCCTCATCTATTCCCATGACTACCAGGAGAAAGCCGAGTCTAAGGGGAGGGGGATGTAGTGCCCACTCCTCTTTGACACTATTTTATTTTTCTATTATTACTATTGGAAAGATACTTAGACATTTGTTTATTATATTTTGATCAGTAGATGATGGACTATGCAGATATTTAGACTATTGACATTATGTGGTTTACATTTTATTATGATGTACTAGATGGTGATGATAAATAGTTATATATGTTGATTTGCGATATTCTGATTTCTACAATAACATGTCTTAATTTGGATGCATGGCATATGTTCAATGTTTTGAATAGAATTATGATTTTTATGAATGCCAAAATCATATTAATTGCATGATGATGGATAATAGAATTTCTATATTTGAATGATGATTATTGATTTTATATGTATATTGTTTTGATGTTGTTAATACAACTGAAAGACCAGAGAGGTATTTTACTATGTTGCAGGACATTTTATCACATACATCAAAAGGGGATAGGCGACCAACCATAGAAGGATGTTACGTTTTGAGAAACATGGCCAAAATTTGACAACTTATGTAATGTTATTGTGATGTGTTTTTACATGATTAGCTAGGAGGTTTCCCATGGGGGGTGACCTCACATGTGTGGCCATGGGGTGATATGTTTTTATTTTTCTTTTAATTTTTTATGTGATTTATTTGTGTTATATGTATTTAATTATTGGAATTGTTGTCACTTTATTAGCAAGTAATATTGTGTCTTATTAAGCCAATCCTTCTTATTTGGTTAACAAAAATAGAGATGTGACAAATAGGTAATTATGAGGATAGATGGTCCTTGTTGTAAATAAGATTTATGTTATCTTGTGTGTGTTTTACTCCACCCCAACTTCAAAATTCGGATTTTTACTTGGGGGTCTTTTTTGGAGGCTTGTGGGATAAACTAAGTTTGTCCCATGCCTCTGAAATTTACCCAACAACCCTACCTATGGGTTGGGGAGTTTATTTTTTACTTACTTATCCTTTTTGGAGTGTAAAAGGGTGAAACTAATTGCACCTTCTTCTTGTCATAATAATTTTTTTCCTTATAAGGCATGGTGTGCAAGTTTGTGTGCCATGTGGGTATGTCTTAGTTCTTACATGCTCATTTATTGTCTTTGGTATGGTGTGTTGACTTGAGTGTGGGAATGGAGGAATGATAAAGTGGCATCCTAAATGGAGCTACCTCATCATCATCGCATTCCATTTTGTATTTATTGATGGATTTTGTTGGAATGGAGGTTACTTGTTCATTTTCTTCCTTTGTGATTTTTGAAATTGAGAGCTTGTTGGAATTTATTTTGGGGAAATGTCTTGGCTTGGAGGTGTGAAATTCTTGTGAAGTGAATATTTCTTGGAGCTTGATGGAGAGGTAGGCTCTCCAACATTTTTTTTTAATTATGTTTTGTTGATGTGGAAACATTGTGTTTGTTAAATTGTTTGAGGTTTTTTGCATGTGCTTGTATGTGTGGTTGGGTAACATGCCTTAGTTTAGGTGTAGGAGTTGGACTTATGGGACCATTGGGTAGGGAAAAGGGATTTTTTTAAGGCATGCATTTGGTAGGAGTGTGATTGGGGATTTCACCTATGGGGAGTTAAAAGTAAATCATGGTTATATTTTTGCATACTTGCAAGGGAGAGAAAAATATTTTGTGTTGTTTTTTTTGTGCACTTAGAGGCTTAGGGTGAAACTCACACTTCACTGGGGAGGCATAATGAGGTGGTTGCCCATAGTCCTTGCTCCATTTGGTTTGTTTTCAAACCTTTGTATTTTTTTGAAGTTATAAAACTTGTTTGAGTATGTCATGTTAGTGTGTTGAATATTTGAATGTATGTTGTTTGTGGAAGCCATATTTGTTGAAAGATGTCAAATGTTAGTCAAGATCCCTCATGGATATGTGGTTGGGGCTCAGGGGCCATTAAGGGAATGGATTATCCAATTAATTGATTAAAGGTTTGGCAGAGAGTGTTTCCTACTCTCCCTTCCTTTGTATGGTGATCCTTTTTGTGAAAGCTTGAAGAATGCAAGATTTGGAGCTACCTTTGGAGAAGACATGCAAATAGAATAATTGTATTTTGGCCTTGTTGCAAACTTTTATGTGGTCATTTATTCATTCCATTACTCCCACTTTGAGTTGAAGAGTGTAAAAATTGTATGCTTGTAAGAAAGTTTTATTTCACTTGGAAACCCCCTTTATTTTGTAAACTCTTTTACAAGTGTTGTATAAGAAGTTTATATTTTTAAATATGTGAGTTTGTGAAAGGAAACTACAAAATCTGTGCATTGGTTAAATGAAATATAAAACTTAAAATGAATAGAAATAGTAATGCATCTATCTTGAAATTAAGTTATTTCATTAGTTCTAAAATGTGATATGTTTCATTGTAAAAGTTCAAATGGGATTCTTGCTCATAAATGCCTTGCTATATGTAAATAGATGTCATTACTTAATTGTCATTCTAAGAGGATAGAAATGGATTAAAAATCTGTGTTTATTGAATGAAAGGCATATTAGAGTGATTAAAGTATAGTTACATTCTTATCAAGTTGTAGGAAGGAAACTAGATTTCCCCTCGCAAATCTTATTTGAGTAACTAAGAGAAGTTATATCATCCTTCTTACCCAAGTTTATCATTTATGTAGAATTAGTTGTGAAAGCAATTCCTTTTATTCTCCTCAATTTTAGTCTTAGATAAAATTAAATAAAAATAATTCATATAATTGTGCAAGTGAATAATTATACATATACTCACTTCTACTTAAATGTACAACTATGACTAAATTGATTATAAGGAAATGGTTTTAAAAATATCTCTTATGTATATTTAAACTAATCATAGTTTTCTTTATTCAATTTTTGCTTAAGAGGAATTTAAATAGATTTGATAATTTTCTAATACTATTAATATATTAATATTATTACAATTTAATTATAATACTGAAAATACATACATACATACATACATACATACATACATACATACATACATACATACATACATACATATATATATATATATATATATATAAACTTGTTATTAATAGTAAAAGATTTATTAATACTTATATTAATGAAACTTTTTAATAAATTAAGTATGTAAATGGGTAGTTTGAAGCCACAACCTGTTTTTGTTAGGTGTATTTAATTAATAAAGAATGCGAGGAGCATGGAGGGCGTGGAGAGGAAGGGACCCCACCCACCATCCCATTAAAATATGGGATGGGAAGATTGGGTCGGTTACCCTCCTCCCAAAATACTATTAACAAATCATTGGTTCAATAAAAAAGTGGCCCAATACCCTTTGCGCACATTTTTTGTAGGCATTCTTTTTTGGGATCAAATTATTTCGTCCCGTGTAAATATGTTTAACCACATCTGTTAAGATAAGGTGTACACACACACACTCGTGCTGTGTAGATCTTAGTTAGATCTATATATATATATATATATATATATATATCAGGTATATATTATTATATATAGGATATGGGTATATATATATGGATATATATACAAGTATATATACTAAAAATAAAAAGAGTGTCTATACTACAAAAAAAAACTAGATCTTTTAGGAAAATGTCATTTACCCAAATGAGGTATTTTTTTTAAAATCAAATTTACAACAAATAGAAAATGGAATGTACAACCAAACCCTACGAATAGGGTAGAATAGAAATAGTACAATAAACATGGGGGGAGGGGGGAGGGGCGGGGTGGCGTGGAATAAGCTTAGGAGTTGTGTGTATATCCATCCCCGAGCTCCATCCTCTCATGTTCCATGACATCCTTCTCATTCCTCCTTCCATAGACCCTCAAAATCAAAAGTGAGGAAAATTAGTAAAATGATTGAATAAAAGACCCCATAGAGATGTTTAGGGTTATTTAGAGATCCTTTGATCCAATGGCTTAGATTGATACCATCTAATGGCTAGGAATGTTCCCTACAAAATGTTAGGTGAGAGTTGGGTGAGAATCATCATTTGAAAGGCAATGCATGGGTCAAGTTTGAATGGGGCTACTTAAGTGGTATTGAAATTAACTCTAATTATGGTATTTCACTATGATTTATTTTAGTAACTTTTAAAAATAAAGAGGCCATGACCTTGTAAAAATTAAGTAAACTAATTCCATTAGTAATTTAGACAACTGTTTATAATTGATGAATTAAATTTAATAGTATTGTTGTTTAAATGGTGTGGCAGAATTAGACCTAGACCTTTTTATAGTAAATTATTAAATGGATTTTAAGAACCACATTACTGAAATTAATTAAGTATGATAGGAATGGAATTTCTAACCCTAACTAAAGATTAAATGTTATTATTTAATTAGTTTTCAAACTATTGTTGTTAATTGAGACCTTTGCTAAAGGTTGTAACCGACTTTAGTTTCAAAAAAATATATTATTCAGTAATTTTTCTAAATCAATCCTGTTGGTTTCATTTTGGGTTTAATGCTGGGTAAATTTTGTGGGTGTTACACTTAGAGTCAGATTCTCTGAGCACTAGATATGTTATGGATACATAAACCTTTTCATTGCTAAGGTATTTTAATCCTAGTGGAAAAGTGAACTTGTGCAGAAGGTTGTTGGAGCTTCAGATGGTTCCAAAATCCTTACAAGTATTCATATGAGGTATCTTGGACTACCCTAAATGATTATAGAATTGGTTTTGATCTTCGTTATTTCAATATTTATCAGTAGCCAAAAATTACCTGCTGCCTCATTGTGGTAACTTTGGTCATTTTTGGGTTTCTTTCTAATCCTAAAAATTCAATTACTTTTGGCCCTTGGGTATGGTGTAAATGGATTATTTGGATGTTTTTCAATATAAATCATATATCATACCACCATGGAAATCACACTTTTGGTCCAGTAGGAAGAGAGTCACTATTTAGGTTCCTATAAAGAGCTGAGAATGAGGTTTTTTTGGATCTTCTAATTCATGGAACCACCTCCAAGTGTCTTTTCGTACCATCTTTTCTAAAAAATGTGAGTTAGAAGTGAACTTTAGTACTTAATTCACTCTTCAAGTGTTCTTTCGGAATGTTTTCCACATCCCATGTTCTACTTTCATTTTGTTGTTGTAATTTAACACTTACAAATTCATAAGAACCACTTTAAAAAGGTGAGTTGTGAATGCAATTTGGTACATTCCATCACCTCCAAGTGTAATTTTAAACTTTAATTGGTATGCAAGCATGCTCCAAGGTGTTATTTTGTACCTTAAATTCTCAAACCCCTTCCAAAACGTGCTCTGAGTCGTAGGGCATGTGAGTAACTTGGTTATCCCTAAATAACATGATTTAAAAATCACTTAAGAACTCAAGAAATATTTATCGAACCTCTTTTTACATTTTTTTACAAAAGTGCATCAATGTTTATTATTTAATTCCATGAAAACTAGCTTCGTGCACTAGGTTACTAAAACACATTTTTTTATTCCCGATGATTCGGTGAGTGAAACAACACCAAATATGGACTAAATGATCCTCTCCAAAATGCCTTCAAGATGATAGTAACTTTGTATCCACCTATGGAATGATTTATTTTTTTATCTAAAAATGAAAATTTTAACTAATAATTTTTTTTTTCCTAAGATGAAACATTTTGTCATTTTAATGTTTTTTCAAATGGTAGATACATTTCAAATTCAAAGTATATCTTCATTTTTCCTGTATTTTTCATTTGAATCCACTCTTTTGGTTTGATTTAGTATATTATCTATAGATACTATATTTTATTTTCAGTGAGAAAAACCATTTAATACTAATGAAAAACTTGAAAATAAAGAAAAAAACATCTTTACAACTCTCTCAATTTCCAAATAAATTCTAGAACAATGAGATTAAAGTTCACTGGCTTTAGACGATCCCTCTTAGTCATAAAATCCAAATAATTTGATATGATTATTTAACTAATGCAAAAAATATAACACAAGGGGGATTGTTGAATGTGAAAAGTCTAATGGAATAAATTTAAGAATTTCATGATTGGATACATTTTTTCTCATTCTACATTAAGAAGATATATCAATAGGTCCTCTCATTCGGTAAAATAGAAAGATCACTCAGTAAGTGCTTAATTTCGTCTAACAAAGAGGTGTTCTTGTTAAGAGGATTGTTATATTTCATGTATAATAATTGTTGCATTTGCAATTATTAGAGGGTTTTGATATTGTTAAATATAATATATCTCATTATAAATGTATTCATCCTAACTTTGGGCCATATGTGATACGTGTGCAGGTGTCATGGTATTTTCAAGGGAAGTATTAGCTGATATGGGTAATAATTTATCATGTGAGTGGATTTGAATACTAAAATGGATAATGAAGACCTTACAAGAAAAACCATTTTTGTTCTTTTGTAGCGCTTGAGAACTACAAAAGAGATCATTATTGTGATAGGAGCTTAGTTATGTAGTCAAAGATATTCCCTATTGTTAATAGAGGTGAAAAATTGAAAGAAAACATTTGAGGCATGAAAAAAGACATGAGAAGTTTGGATAATATGTAGAGTACTATTTACAAATCCTAGAAAGGACATGTTCTATTCATGCATGTTGTTATTTAGTTAATAATTCTAGACAATATCTTGTTTTTCTTCTTAAGTATAAATATGTTTGAAATATGTATAAATATATTTTTCTTCTTAAAGGTTCGACGAAGTTGTGTTTCATGGTGGGGAGGTGATGGGGACATCAAACATTACAGTTGATAGGGATGGTCGGACTACAGTGCACCCCAAAAAAAATAAAAATTCTGCGGTCTGCTCATGTGACACAATTTTTTTTGGTGTGCAACCGGACTACTTATTTATTTGATTTTTTTTGTAAACAATTGAATAGGAAAGTGGCATGTGCTAGTATCTTACATGTAAATTGAGAAGAATAAGTTAGTACTCCTTAGCAGATCCTTTCACTTAAGCACCATTATAAATTCTTTGAACAATTGTTTATTTTTCTTAAGCTCTATTGAGAATACCTTGTAACACAATTAGTTAATTAATAATTGTTAAAATGAAAAGACACGAACTTGCAACTTATTTTAAGAGGTTATATATTTTTAAAAAACATTGTTGATTGTGCAATAATCTAACATTATTACACAAATAAATTTAAATAATACAATCATTTATAACATTAAGTACACAAAAGTCAATGTATATTTAAATATTATATAAAATTTAATATTTTATATTTTAAAAATAACTATCACAAGCATAGCCCATAGAGATAAATGTTCAGTTGATCTTCTGGCCATTTTACTAGAAGGTCCTCAACTAGTAAAACACCTTCAGAAAGTAAAAAACCATCAGTTTTACGACAGGATAACTAGCCATACCTAATACAATTTGACCTTAAATGTTAGGAACATTTGTTCATTCACTCCTATTTATTTTATTAAGATCTATTCTAGTAGTGAATAATTGAAGCAATTACATCTCCTATTTATTTTGTTTAGAGCTATTCTAGCATGCAATTATTCAAGAAATTAAGTGAAATTACTGAATTCCTTGCGAACAACTTTTTGGCTGAAGGTTACTTTTGTAAGATCATTGGTCCACTAAAACAATTTATAATAATAAATTTTGTAACTAAGCATGCTTTCAGCATTTGTATACAATGTGTTTTGGTTTTCTGAAAACATTTATGCTTAGAATATTCATCTTCACCGCTTATTTTTAATGAATATGCTAACATGCATCTGATACACACCGTTATGCAAATCACACCATTTTGCTCGATGCATGCCAAAAAAGGAATTATAATATCATTTCATTCCACACAACAAAACATTATGCATTGACACTTTGGGTACAATGAATTCTTAATGGTTTATATTATAAGTAATTTTGCATTCTTTAAAATAAATTCCAATCTCAATCCAATAAGCATGACAGCATAAATCATTATTTTAATTTCTCCATTCTTAACAACCCTCATTAAAATTCTATAGTTAAGTACCATTTGTCATTCAAAGTCATATAGTCTTAAAAAAACATATATGATTTATGGGATCCATATGTGGATCCTTATCAAATATGGCATTTTAGTTTCTTTTGATTAAGTTAGAATTACCTTTCATTTCATATTTTTACATACAAAAGACAAGATTAGTTACTTTAGTCTAATTTTTTGTCCTAAGTTAATGTCAATGCCATTATTAATGTTCGTATGTGGCTGCATGTTGCCACAAGATAAATTTTAGTAAGACAATTAGGAGGCCTCAAACTATTTAGATCATAACAATTTTTTTAGTTTAATTAATTTATTCAGCAAATACAAAACATGTTAATATTTAAGTAGGAAAAAACATAGTAGCCCCAATGAAAACACAAAAAAGATGTCACCTTCTAGATATTTTGATTTAATAGGCATCCTTAAAGTTGAATTAATTTCCTCTTCTGCACAAAATAATTGTTTCCTAGACATTAAATATTTGAATAGTGGTAGTGTTAGTACATTATTCAAAATTAAAGTGAGTTTCTTATTGAATCATCATTACATGTTTAACGAGTTTATCATTAACTAGATTACAACTAAGCTTCATGATATTGGAATGAATGGTCGGCAATATTTGAAGTAACTCGTATTCGTTAATTATTTTTAACACTCAAAACCACAAGATCCATCTAGTTCTGTACTTTCTTTCATTTTTTTGGAGTAGGTTGCAAGGTGTGGAAATTATAAGGTGTATATTAAATGGTGTTTATTGTTATGTCAAATTTTTATTTGATAAATATAAGATTAACATATTATAATTCATTTTTAAACTTGTCGAAACTATCCGATGTGTGATGGTTAATCAATTCATGATTTTTTGATGTCATTTGATTAGTTTTTTTTGTATGTGGGATTTTCTATTTTATTTTTCAAGGTTGTGGTTATGGATATAGGGTGTAATTCAAAACCATGCATTTTACTAATAAAAAAATCCTAAAATTGCCATTTGATTGATTTTTTCTACTATAATATTGTTT
Source organism: Taxus chinensis (assembly GCA_019776745.2). Lineage (NCBI taxonomy): Eukaryota > Viridiplantae > Streptophyta > Pinopsida > Cupressales > Taxaceae > Taxus > Taxus chinensis. The sequence continues at coordinate 614,098,454 of CM034153.1, forward strand.
TTTATATAGTTCGTATCAAATGTATTTATTAGTTTTTATAATTCTAACTAGAATAAGATATATCAATGCACTGAGAATTTTTATATTTTTTCTAAAAATGATTGTTTCATATCAATTTCATGAAAGATTGTCGATTAAAAAAATATTATTATTTTTCTATAGTGTGTGCATATACAATGTAACAGAAGATCACAGAGATGGGAGTTGTCGGGAGGACTGTGGGTTCTATAGGGGGTGTTGGGGGTATTGTTACAAGTAATTGGGCATAGAGACTATTTTCTAAGGCTCACTGAGAACCCCTTAAACAAACACAATCGTGGGAGGATGAAGGCCCACACCTAGTGGTTCCAGAGGTTATCCTGGATCAAATAGAGAATCAATTCAAATATGTGGCTGTGGGTAGTTTTGATAGCCTTAGTGAAAATATAGACTTTGTGAGGGATTGGTGCAAAAGGAAGTGGGCTTGCAAGTTGCAGGTCAGGAAAATGGAAAAGGATGATTTCCTCTTCTATTTCCAGGAAGAAATGAACCTGCAAAGGGTGATTCTTGGTGCACCCTAGTTTTTTGGAAAAAAATGGCTCTCAATCTTATGATATGACAACTTGGGCTATCTCTAGATAGCTCTTTCCCCACACTCCCTATCAGGATTCACCTCCAAGCTCTTGCGTTGGAGTTCTAGGAGCCATAGTTTTTTTTGAAATAACAAGAGCTATGGGAGTGTTGATTGCAGTGGATCCTGATACAAAGGCCCGATCACTATTTGTGCAAAGATGTGCATCAAAATTCCATTTGGATTAAAAGTTCCTAAGTGCATATTTTTGGACTTTACGAATGGAAATCATGAAGAGGATATTATGATTGAAGAATCTAGGATCATTTTTTGATAAATGCAGGAAAGTCGTATTCAAAGCCAAATCCTTCCACGGAGGTGCCAAGTCAGATCATATGGAGGATTTTTTTGCTCACTCCCATCACTTTCTAATTCCATAGGTGAAAAACAAATCAAATTTTGAGTAAGAGGTTTCATTTGAAGATGATAGGGTGGAAGATGCCATGGTGTGCAATTTTGAAGATGGATGTGGTGGTGTGAGTGCTCCTGCTAGTTGGTCTATGCATGCATCGTGAACTACTGCCACCATCTAGGATGCACTGTTGGGTGGAAATTCAGGACAGGGTTCTTTTAGTTACTACATAGGCATGTGGAGTGGTTGTGCTAGCATGGCTGCCAATGTGGTGTGGTTAGAGGGGCCAATTTAAAATTTAAACCCAACCGGTAAGGCCTTCCCTGATTTGCCTTGGTCTACAGGTGGAATGGATGGAGCATGCTAGGTGGTAGATGGGAGGGAAGTGAAGGGTGGTATGGTGGTGGTTGGATTGAGAGGGTTTATTGGGTAGATTGAATCAATTTAAAATTTTGAACTCAATGTGCTAAATGGTATGTGGATGGATGTTGGGTGCATCGTGTGGTTGGAAAAATGAAAGGACGTGGAGATTTTTGATGGCTAACTAAGATATGGTGGAACTTTGTTTGGGTCTGTGTACTCCCTTTGGCAGTGAATTTGACACCACAAATGGGGATGTGTGGATAGAAGTCCAACCCAAGAAATAGAAAGTCAAACATTAGGATAAATTGATTCAGAATCACCATGTTGGTGGCGGTTCTTGAGGCACTCTTACCTTGATTTGGGGTCATTTTTCCTCACTTTTTTTTACCTTTGGTTCGACCTAGCTTGATTTTGGTCCTTTGTGATAGTGCTTGTTTGTTTTTGTTGTGGGTTTTTATTTCAACCACTCTTTGTGGCCTTCCTTTATGCTATACATTGTTATATCTTTGTATTTGTGGGTTTTTTGGTCCCCTCAAAACAAAAAATTAGTACAACATCAAATACACCAGACAAAAAAAATTAATTACATGATTTTTTACAACATAATACTACTCAATTCCTTTAAAACTGATATGACGCCCTTGATGGCTTAGAGGATGGTGAGATGTTTATTGAACACCATTCGCCATGAATTTTATATCTTGGAATGTTCGGGGTCATATAGAATCCTCTTGTAAATATATTGTTCATGAAACTCAACAAATATTTACAAATTTGGATGTTTTTTTGTAGGAGGTGAAAATTACAAGTTTTGTGTGGCATATGGTTTATAAATCCATCTGGCCTAACAATTTGGCTTTCTATAGTAATCATGAAGTAGGGTGTGGGGGTTTAAATTCCTTTTTCACCCCTAAATGGTGACCCTTGTTAATTGACCATGGCATCGACCCCACAAACTGTGCCATATGAGTCATATTTAATGTTAACGACTACCCTTTTGGTCTCATTAATATCTATGCCTCTAATGATACAACCAAAAGGGTTGATCTATGGTGGTGGATCACAAACATAATTCCCAATGCATATCAGGTCATATGTGGAGATTTTAATATGGTTGAGTCACCAACTGATAAATGTGTCCACTTTTTGATGAGGTGGATAGCTGGCAAAAGGGAAGCATGGTTTTTTATGCGTAATAAGTTTGGGTTTTATGACCCTAATACATCTCGATTTACTACATCTGAAGCATGGTTTACTTGGTCTAATGTTCAGGGAGGAACAGATCGAGTACTTAAATGGATTGATAGATCTATGCTATTGGCTCAAGATTATTTTTTAGTTTAATAAAATTTATTGCATGCTAGTGGAGTTCATGCCTGAATTTTTCCTTGCAGATCACTCTCCAATATGATTTCGTATCACTTGGCATGATACATGCATTTTTTTTCATAAAGGCCAATGCTTCCTTTATAATACCTTATTGTAGCATGGGCCTAAACTCAATCATATCAAACGTGTGTGGATCTTAACTCCCCAGCCTAGTAATTACCAGTGTTATCATCCACCTATGCATACCAGCTAAATTCAATGGTGGTAGGATGCAGTGACTCAGACAACTAGATTCCTTAGAATCTATGGGTGACAACTGGCAAAAACCTGGCACTACTTCTACAATGCTAACACCTCATCTCTTAATCGAGCTAAATTACTCATGTTTTAGCATGCAACTAGAACTTGCTAGAAGTTGACAGTAACCAGCATCAGTTAAAGTGTGACTGGCATTGGTCAGGGCAAGTTGGAAATAGTGACGATTGGGTAGAACCAGCATCGGTTACCCGTGCGATGAGTTTGTAATTAACTCTTGAGATTTATTTCTATTTCTGCATTGGAATAGATTTAATGAATGTAATTACATGGCTAAGTGCCCTAAAGTCTTAAACGACTATTTAAAGCATAAAGCAAGGGTTTAAAAGTGAGGATTTATCATAATTACAAGATAATTATGTGAGAGAGAATTCTTGGTGAAGAATCAAAAAGCTTGAAGGAAGAAAGTACTGAACATCTAAGAAGTGTAGAAGATTGTAAATCTTCATTGTATATCTTGTTAAATATTTGGATAATAGATTGACTTGTTTGTTGGTGGACGTAGCCCACACTGGGTGAACCACGTTAAATCTGGTGTTGATTTATGTCTCTTGTTTTGTATAATTCTTCTAGTAGAATATCTCGCTTTTATTTGCATGTATGCTTAGATCTGATATATTGTTTGTACAACCGGTGTGCTAACCCCAACAACTGGTATCAGACCATTATTTGAGGGTTTTGTGTGTTGACAGATTTAATCATAGAGGGTTTTCTGATTGAGTGGGAGCTACAACAATGACAAAAGATAATAAATACAAGGTAGAGAATTTCGATGACCAAAATTATCAATTATGGAAGATGTAGATTGAGGATTATTTGTATCACAGATATTTGTACTTATAGTTGGATGATAAGTCTAGACCTACGAAGATGACTGATGAAGAATGGAAGATTCTTGACAGAAAGGCTTTGGGATCTATAAGATTGAGCCTCACAGCATCCGTGGCTTCCAATATTATAGAAGAGGCTTCTATGGTAGACTTAATGAAATCTCTTGCTAATTTATATGAAAAACCTTGTGCTTCAAATAAAGTTTATTTGATGAAGAAACTTTTTATTTATAAGATGCATGAAGGTGAATATGCCTATAGTAATTTGAATGATTTCTAATCTATTGTAAATCAGTTAAAATTGGTTTCAATACCGTTAGGTGATGAAGTAAAAGCACTTTTATTCTTATGTTCTTTTCCTAATAATTGGGAAAACTTGGTAATGGATGTTAGTAATACAACATCTGCTAATAATATTTTGAAGTTTGATGATGTGGTTAGTATAATCTTGAATGAATAAATTCGCAGGAAAAGTACAGAGGAAACATCATCTTGAAATTCTTTGAACGTAGAAATCCAGGGAAGGTAGAATGAGAGGTCCAAGAGTAAGAGTAATGGGAAATCAAAGTCAAGGGATAACAGATCTAAATCCATAAGAAAGGGAATTACTTGTTGGAAATGTGGAAAGAAAGGTCATGTAAAGAAAGATTGTTGGTCAAAAAATAAAGAGAACCAACAACTAGACAAAGGTAAAGAGGAAAATCTTGTTGCATCATAGGTAATGCAAGATGCTCTTATTCTTTTTTTAGATAGTAGAATTGAATCATGGGTTTTAGATTCAGGAGCTTCTTTCCATGCAACCCCTAATAATCCCATTTATTTCAAAAATTATGTCCAGGGAAATTTTGAGCATGTCTATTTGGGTGATGATGAAGCTTGCAGTATTACTGGTATAGGGGAAGTTCATCTAAAATTATAGAATGGAAATACATGGGTATTGAAATAATGTGAGGCATGTACCAAGCCTGAAGGAGGAATCTTATTTTTGAAGGGCAACTAGGTGAATCTGGTTGATGGTTACTTTTACAGGAGACTCTTGAAAATTCAAAAAGGGTGCTTTTGTTGTGGCAAGAGGTAAGAAGGTAGGAATAGTTATATTTATCTACCTGTATTACTGATGTCCTTTTCTACATTATCTACTTCAGATTTAGATGCATACATGTGGCATAATTAGTTGGGTCATATGAGTCAAAAAGGAATGCAAATCTTAAAGGCTAAGGGTAAGTTATCAGATTTGAAAATTTAGATCTTGATTTTTGTGAGCATTGTATCTTTGGAAAGTAAAAGAGAGTGAGATTTCTCAAAGTTGGGGCAACTAAGAAGGAGCATAAATTGGATCTTGTACACTCAGATGTGTGGGGACCAATTTAGGTATCTTCTCATGGTGGATCCCTGTATTATGTTACTTTCATTGACGATGCAACAAGAAAGGTATGGGTTTATTGTATTAAACATAAATCTGATGTTTTTTAAACTTTTAAAAGATGGAAAGCCCTTGTTGAGAATGAATCAAATTCTAAGATAAAGTGCCTTAGATCTGACAATGGTGGTGAATACTGTAGCAACTTTTCAATGATTATTGTTCATGAATGGAATACGTAGAGAAAGAATAGTTCCAAGAACACCACAAGAGAATGGTGTTGCAGAGAGAATGAACAAGACAATCATGGAATGTGCTAAAAGTATGAGGATACATTTTGATTCCCCTTGCAGTTTTGGGAAGAAATAGTTGATACAATGGTTTATTTGATTAACTGTGGCCCTTCAAGTTCACTAGATGGAGGAATACCAGGTGGATTCTCATGGACCAGGAAAATAGGTAGATCTTTCTTTCCTTAAATTTTTTGGTTTAGAAGCTTTTGTGTATGTTGATAGAGAGAAAAGAAAAAGGTTGGATACAAAATCCAAGAGGTGCACTTTCATTGGTTATGGATCTGGTGATTTTGGTTTTGATTTTTGGGATTTAGAGAATTCTAAAATTGTTAGGAGTCGTGATGTTGAATGGAATGAAAAGAGAATATACATGGATCAAATTTTGGTACCCAAGGATGAGAAAATTGAGAAGTTTATTGATGAAAATGAACCTGCGGGTTTTAAAGAAACACCTTTAGAAATACACAGTAACTGTGGTTGACTAGGCCCTGATGACATTGGTTAGATGAACTGCCGATAGTTACAGAGAATCAGAACCGACATTGGTTAGCCAATGAAATGAATGGTTAGAGGTGACCAGCATTGGTCACTGTCAGAAGTTGATACTAATGTCCAGGAGGAATATTGAGCCTCCGGTACCCCAAATTCTTGTGAGAAGGTCACAAAGGGTAAGTAAACTTCCAGAAAGATTTTTACATTCTCTATTTTATCTATTATTGACTGATAGTGGTGAACCAGAAAGCTTTAAAGAAGCAATGCAGGATAAAACTCACGTTCAGTGGGAGCATGGAATGGATGAGGAGATGAACTCTTTGGAACAGATGGTAGACTTGGGATTTGGTTAAATTGCCAACAGGAAAAAGAACATTTCAGAACAAGTGTGGTTTATAGAATTAAGGAAGAAGAGGGTGGATAGAAAAGGTAAAAGGAAAGGCTTGTAGTAAATGGATTTACACAAAAGGAAGGTATTGAGATTTGGTGAAATATTTTCTCCTATTGTTAAGATGACTTCTATTCGTATGTATTGAGTTTAGTTGCAGTAGAAGATTTACATTTAGAGAAACTAGATGTGAAGACGACTTTCCTTCATGGAGATTTCTACCATGAAGAGATTTATATGTTCATACCGCTTGGTATGAAGTCAAGGGTAAGGAGAAATTAGTGTGCAAGTTGAAAAAGAGCCTATATGGGCTCAAGAAATATCTAAGGCAATGGTACATGAGATTTGATAGTTTTATGCATGAGACATGGTTACTTGAGATGTGAATCTAACCATTGTGTTTATTTCAAGAAGCTTGAAAATGGGAGATTTATTATTTTGTTACTGTATGTGGATGATATGCTTATTGCAGGATCTAGTATGCATAGACGTTGTGTGAGATTAAGAGAAAGCACCAGCTCACATGTTTGCAATGAAGGATTTGGGAGCTACAAAAAGAATCCTTGGCATGCAAATACATAGAGGCAGGAAAACCAAGAAATTGTATTTGTCTCAGGAAGATTATATCTACAAGGTGTTAGAAAGGTTCAACATGTAGAATGCAAAACCTGTTAGCACACCTATGGCTTGACTTCAAATTGAGTAAAGATCAGTTTCCTTCATCAAAGAGGAGGTCAAATACATGACACGAGTGCCATATGATTTAGCATTTGGAAGTCTCATGTATGCTATGGTTTGTACAAGACCAAACATTATAAAGGAAGTGGGAGTTGTGAGTAAATACATGGCTAATCTAGGTAAATAGCATCTGGAAAGTAGTCTAATGGATACTCAGGTATTTGAAAGGGACATCTAGCATGACAATTATGTAATGGAGTTTTGGATATTTAATTACGTGGCTATGTTGATTCATATATGGATGGAGATGGATGGTAGGAGGAGAACTACTAGATATATTTTCACAGTAAATGGAACGATAGTTAGTTGAATTTTGAGATTACAGAAGGTTGTGGTTTTGTCTACTACAAAGGCAGAGTAATCTTGCAGCTACAGAGGCTAGCAAGGAGATGATATGGATGATTAGGTTCATAGAGGAGTTGGGAAAGGACAGGATGATTGTAAACTATTCAGTGATAGTCAGAGTGCAATTCATTTGGTAAGGAACACAACGTTTTATTCATGAACGGAAACACATTCAGTTGAGGTATCACTTCATACGACAGGTATTGGAGGATGGACAGTTGAATTTAAGAAAAGATTCATACAAGCAAGAACCCTGTGGATATGCTAACGAAGCCATTAGAAAAGGAAATTTAGAGATACACTCCACTTCTGGTGGTCTTTGATTTTGAGGCTCGAGGAGGAAGAAACAAAGCTAAGGATGACCCAAGAGAGGAATTATACAGGTATAGTGTGTAGTAATTGATCTCCAAGTGGGAGATTGTTGAGTATGGAGCTAAATTACTCATGTTTTAGCATGAAAATAGAACTTTCTAGAAGTTAACAGTAATAGAACATCAGTTAGAGTGTGTCTGCATCGGTTAGGGAAAACTGGAATCAGCTATGGTTGGGAAAAACCGGAATGCAGTTACTTGTGCGACGAGTTTTTATTTAATTCTCAGGATTTATTTCTATTTTTTAAATTGGAATACAATTTAATGAATGTAATTACATGGCTAAGGCCCTAAAGTCTTAAATTACTATTTAAAGCATAAATATAGGGTTTAGAAGAGAGGATTGATAATAATTACAAGATAATTATGTGAGAGAGAATTCTTGGTGAAGAATCAAAAAGCTTGAAGGAAGAAAGTATAGAACATATGAAAGTGTAGAAGATTGTAAATCTTCATTGTATATCTTGTGAAAGCTTTGGATAATAGATTTTCTTGTTTTTTGGTGGACGTAGCCCACACTGGGTGAACCACATTAAATCTGGTGTTATTTATGTCTCTTGTTTTGTATAAATCTTCTGGTAGAATATCTTTTTTTATTTGCATGTAAGCTTAGATCTGATATATTGTCTGTACAAAGGTGTGAACCCCAACAAGTTTGTTGGGGTTATCACACCGGTTATACAAACAATATATCAGATCTAAGCATACATGCAAATAAAAGAGGATATTCTACCAGAAGAATTATACAAAACAAGAGACATAAATCAACACCAGATTTAACGTGGTTCATGCAGTGTGGGCTACGTCCACCAAGAAACAAGCCAATCTATTATCCAAAGCTTTTACAAGATATACAATGAATATTTACAATCTTCTACACTTCTCAAATGTTCAGTACTTTCTTCCTTTAAGCTTTTTGATTCTTCTCCAAGAATTCTCTTTGACATAATTATCTTGTAATTATGATCAATCCTCTCTTTTAAACCCTAACTTTATGCTTTAAATAGTCATTTAAGACTTTAGGGAACTTAGCCATGCAATTGCATTCATTAAAACTATTCCAATGCAAAAAATAGAAATAAATCCCGAGAGTTAATTAAAAACTCGTCGCATAGGTAACCGATGTCGGTTCTGCCCAACCGTCACTGGTTTCAACTTGCCTGACCGATGCGGTCATAGGTCACACTCATAACCGATGCCAGTTACTGTCAACTTCCAGCAAGTTCTATTAACATGCTAAAACATGAGTAATTTATCTCCATACTCAACAATCTCCCACTTGGAGATTAATTACTGCACACTATATCTGTACAGTTCCATTCTTGGGTCATCCTTAGCTTTGTTTCTTCCTCCTCGAGCCTCAAAATCAAAGACCAACAGAAGTGGATTGTAGCTCTAAATTTTCCTTTCCTAATGGCTTCGTTAGCATATTCACAGGGTTCTTCACTCCTATGAATATTCTCCAGTTTCAAGTATGCCCATCCTCCAATACCTATCGTTTGAAGTGATACCTCAACTGAATATGTTTCGTTCTAAGAATGAAACGTTGAGTTCTTTGCCAAATGAATTGCACTCTGACTAATCACTAAACAATATGCAACCATCTTTCTCCTTTCCTAACTCTTCAATGAACCTGCTCATCCATATCATCTATTTACTAGCCTCTATAGTTGTAATATACTCTGCCTCTGTAGTAGAAAAAGCCAAAACCTTCTGCAATCTCTGATAGCCAGCTAATTTTCATTCCACCTACTATGAAAATATATCTAGTAGTGCTCCTTATACCATCCAAATCTCCAGCTATATCTGAATCAACATAGCCACATAAAGAAATATCTGAACCTCCATAGCATAACTGCATGCTAGATGTCCCTTTCAAATACCTGAGTATCCATTTAGATTGATTTCCAATTCTCTTTACCTAGATTGGACATAAATCTACTCACAACTCCCACTACATGTGCAATGTCTGCTCTGGTACAAACCATAACATACATGAGACTCCTAACTGTTGAAGCATATGGTACTCATGTCATGTATTTAATCTCCTCATGTGATGAAGGACACTGATCTTTTCTCAATTTGAAGTGTCCAGCCATAGGTGTACTTGCAGGTTTTGAATTATGCATTTTAAACCTTTCTAACACCTTGTAGATATAATCCTCCTAAGACAAATACAATTTCCTGGTCTTCATGTCTCTATGTATTTGCATGCCAAGGATTCTTTTTGCAGCTTCCTAAATCCTTCATAGCAAATGTGTGAGCTAGCTTTACTTTAAGCTCACCAATGTCCTGTATACTAGATCCTGTAATAAGCATATCATCCACATATAGTAACAAAATAATATAGCTCCCATTTTCAAGCCTCTTGAAATAAACACAATGGTCGGATTCACATCTCAAGTAACCATGCTCATGCATGAAACTATCAAACCTCATGTACCATTTCCTTGGAGGTTGATTGAGCCCATACAGGCTCTTTTTCAACTTGCACACTAATTTCTCCTTACCCTTGACTTCATACACAAGCAGAATGCTGCATATAAATCTCTTCATCCAAATCACTATGAAGCAAACCAGTCTTCACATCTAGTTTCTCTAAATGCAAATCATCTACTGCAACTATACTCAATACAGTACGATATGGAATTCATTTTAACAACAGGAGAAAATATTTCTCCAAAGTCAATACCTACCTTTCTGTGAAAATCCCTCTACTACAAGCCTTGCCTTGTACCTTTTTTGTGTACCCTTTTCTTCCTTAATTCTATAAACCCACTTGTTCTGCAATGTTCTCTTTCTTGCTGGCAATTTAACCAAATCCCAAGTCTGGTTTTGTTCCAATTTATGCTCCTTCTTAGTTGCCCCAACTTTGAGAAATCTCACTCTCTTTTTCTTTCCAAAGATACAATGCTCACAAAAATCAAGATCTAAATCTTTCAAATCTGATAACTTACCCTTAGCCTTTAAGGTCTGCATTCCTTTTTGACTCATATGACCCAACTGATTATGCCACATGCATGCATCTAAATCTGAAGTAGATAATGCAAAAAAGGAATCAGTAATACAGGTAGATAAATATAACATTCCTACCTTCTTACCTCTTGCCACAACAAAAGCACCCTTGGTGACTTTCCAAGAGTCTCATCTAAAAGTAACCATGCAACCAGATTCACCTAGTTGCCCTACAGAAATAAGATTCCCCCTGAGGCTTGGCACATGCCTCACATATTTCAATACCCATATATTTCCATTCTACAATTTTAGATGAACTTCCCCTTTACCAGTATTACTGCAAGCTTCATCATCACCCAAATAGACATGCCCAAAATTTCCCTAGACATAATTTTTGAAATAACCCTTATTAGGGGTTGCATGGAAAGAAGCTCCTGAATCTAAAACCCATGATTCAATTATACTATCTAAGGAAAGAATAAGAGCATCTTCCATTACCTCTGACGCAACAAGATTCACCTCTTTACCTTTTTCTGGTTGTTGGTTCTCTTTATTATTTGACCAACAATCTTTCTTTACATGTCCTTTCTTTCCACATTTCCAACAAGTAATTCCTTTACTTTTGGATTTAGATCTGCTATCCCTTGACTTTGATTTCCCATTACTCTCACTCTTGGACCTCTCCTTCTTCCTGCCCCTACTTTCTACATTCAAAGCATTTCCAAATGATGTTTCCTCTGTACTTTTCCTGTGAATTTCTTCATTCAAGATTATACTAACCACATCATCAAACTTCAAAATATTATTAGCAGATGTTGTATTACTAACATCCATTACTAAGTTGTCCCAAGTATCATGCAAAGAACATAAGAATAAAAGTTCTTTTACTTCATCATCAAATGGTATTGAAACTGATTTTAACTGATTTATAATAGATTGGAAATCATTCAAATGACTAGAGGCAGATTCACCTTCATGCATCTTAGAACTAAAAAGTTTCCTTCATCAAATAAAATTCATTTGAAGCAGTAGGTTTTTCATATAAATTAGCAAGAGATTTCATTAAGTATACTGTAGAAGCCTTTTCTATAATATTGGAAGCCATAGATGCTGCCATGCTCAATCTTATAGATCCCCAAAGCCTTTCTGTCAAGAATATTCAATTCTTCATCAATCATCTTTGTAGGTCTAGAATTCTCATCTAATGGTAAGTACAAATCTCTCTGATACAAATAATTCTCAATCTACATCTTCCATAATTGATAATTTCATTCTGTCAAACTTCTCTAACATGTATTTATTATCTTCTGTCATTGTTGTAGCTCCCACTCAATCAGAAAACCCTCTGTGAGTAAATCTTTCAACACACAAAACCCTCAAACAATGCTCGGATACTAGTTGTTGGGGTTAGCACACCATTTTTATAGATAATATATCAGATCTAAGCATACATGCAAATAAAATCCGATATTCTACCAGAAGAATTATACAAAACAAGAGACATAAATCAACACCAGATTTAATGTGGTCCACCTTGTGTAGGCTACGTCCACCAAGAAACAAGTCAATCTATTATCCAAATCTTTGACAAGCTATACAATTAAGATTTACAATCTTCTACACTTCTCAGATGTTCAATACTTTCTTCCTTCAAGATTTTTGATTCTTCACCAAGAATTCTCTCTCACATAATTATCTTGTAATTATGATCAATCCTCTCTTATAAACCCTAGCTTTATGCTTTAAATAGTTGTTTAAGACTTTAGGGCACTTAGCCATGCAATTAAATTCATTAAATATATTCCAATGCAAAAAATAGAAATAAATCCTGAGAGTTAATTGAAAACTTGTTGCACAGGTAACCGATGCCAGTTCTGCCCAACCGTCACTGGTTTAAACTTGCCATGACTAATGCTAGTCACAATCTAACCGATGCTGGCTACTGTCAACTTCCAACAAGTTCTATTTACATGCTAAAACATGAGTACTTTAGCTCCATACTCAACACTGTGCCATATGAGTCATATTTAATGTTGATGACTGCCCTTTTAGTCTCATTAATATCTACGCCTTTAATGATACGACCAAAAGGGGCTGATCTGTGGTGGTGGATCACAAACATAATTCCCAATGTATATCAGGTCATATGTGGATATTTTAATATGGTTGAGTCACCCACTGATAAATGTGTCCACTTTCTGATGAGGTGGATAGCTGGAAGAAAGGGAAGCATGGTTTTTTATGTGTAATAAGTTTGGGTTTTATGACCCCAATGCATCTTGATTTCCTACATCTGAAGCATGGTTTACTTGGTCTAATGTTCAAGGAGGAACATATCAAATAATTAAATGGATTGATAGATCTATGCTATTGGCTTAAGATTCTTTTTAGTTTAATAACATTTATTGCATGCCAATGGAGGTCATACCTGAATTTTTCCTTTCAAATCACTCTCCAATACGATTTCATATCACTTGGCATGATACATGCATTTTTTTTCATAAAGGCCAATGCTTCCTTTATACTACCTTGTTATAGCATGGACCCACACTCAATCATATCAAACATGTGTGGATCTTAACTCCCCAGCCTATTCATTACCAGTGTTATCATCCACCTGCGCATACCATCTAAATTCAATGGTGGTAGGATGTAGTGACTCAGACAACTAGATTCCTTAGAATCTATGGGAGACAGCTAGCCAAAACCTGGGTACCGCTCCTACACCACTAACACCTCAGCTCTTAATCGAGTGGTGGTGGTGCTGCAAGGTGATCCCTTCTCCAAAACTCTCTCAACTTCATGTTGCACAACTTTCAGAAAATACAAATTGATGACAATTACAATGCTAGGGGAGCACAGATCCAAGCCCATTTGTAATGGCTCAAAAATAGTGATCAAGTGTCTAAAGAATTATTTCTTTCCCTCAGAGCCAAGAAACCACCTTAGAAAATTTGGGCCATCATGGAAGGCAGATTTTGGGTTACTGATCTCCAACTTATGTTTTAAGCCTTTGTGCAACCACTAGAAGTTTGTGTTTTAAGCTCGAAACCACTCTACATCTCTAGAAACTACTCTAGATCAATGTCTAGATGTTGTGCCATGTAAGTTGTTTGAGGATCAGAAGGTGATATGCGATAGAATGCTCACCATTGAAGACCTTCATGATGCTACCATGTAGATGGCTGATGATAAAGCTCTGGGATTTGATGGGTACCCCTGCGGGTTCTACAAAGATGTTTTGAATTTGTTTGGTCAAGACCTTTTTCAAGTTAATCTCTAGAAGGATTTTAGAGCAATTCCTTAGGGCCACAAATAAATAATGGGAACATTAAATTCATTCCTAAATAATGAGACCCAAAGAAAATTACTTATTAGTGGCCTATCACCCTATTGAATATCTCCTACAAAATCATTGCCAAAGATTTTGCTATGTGGCTTTGCAATATCCTCCTGGATGTTATTCAGCCAGAATAAAGAGGATTCATTCAGGGATGATATATCCTAGATAACATGACTACTATTTAGGAGGGCATGGAATGTGTAATGCCCACCCATCTTCAACACCATTTGAACCATGTTATCAATTTTGAATTGATTCTTAATATTAAACCTTGTTGCTTTAATCTAGTTAGCATGCTAATAAGATGTGTGGGACATCATTTGTACTATTTTGTTTTTATTATTGTTTTGACGATACGGTTGTATTGTGGACCTTGACGGGAATTTAAGGTTATGAGGATGAGCTAGAGTGGTTACCTATTTACAGACTGATTGTGAAATCATTACTACTTTATATTATTTTTTCTCTATCTGTAATTGATCCATAGAACTTGATATTGTATTAGATATTGGACATTTCTAGATGGACATTTATACATGTGTTTTACTTATTTGATAGAAAATACAGATGTGTTAGACTTGTGACATGATGTGACTATTACGGTGAATTTTATATGCTTGATTCAGATATCTATATTCGATGTTCTAACTGTTACTACTGTATTGACATATTGGACGTGATTCATGGATATTTTTGGATGATTGTTGATGTTATGATCTTATTAAAAGTTGATGGATTGGTAGAATCGAAATGCTATAAATTTAAAATTAGTGAATTACATGATTCTAACATTGGTTAATTATGTTATTCGATGATGTAAATTGTTATGTATACATGTATGTGTTTTATGATTTCAACGTCATTAATATGGCCATGAGGCAAGAAAGGTATTATTGGATTTTGTAGAAAATTATAGCACAAAAAAATACGAGGGGATAGGAGACCAACAATGAAGCAATGTGGGGTATTGACAATAGGTCACCATAGAAAATTGTGTATTTGTATGTTGTGTATTGTTTGGATGGTCCCCATTGGGGGGTGGCCTCGATAGTGACCTTGGCTAAGTTGTGAATTTGTCTTGTTGATTTTATTTAATTGTGAGTTATTGTATTTTTTTAGTATGTGGAACCACTTTTATTATTTTGTTTAGCACCCCTCTTAAATTAATTAAAAAGTGTTTAACTAGTGCTTACTAGGATGTGACTAAGGGGGGGAAATAAATGTGAATTGGTATCCTTAATGTGTGTTGGATGAGAATTAATTAAACTTGTTTTGAAGTAGTGTGTACTCAATCTCTCAAGTGAAATTCGGATTTTGACCTTCTAGGCCATTTTGGTGACTTTTGAGACAAGTTAAGCTTGTACGACACCTTTTAAAGTGACCCCACCCACTAGGCCTATGATGTGAGGGACATATTTTAGGTCCTATTTTGTGTTTTATGGAGGAAAAGAGTAATTATGTGCACTTTTATTACATGGGTATTTAATTTTGTCCTTAAGGGGCCTGGATTGGGTTGAGTGTGTAAGAAGGTTCTCTTTCCCCAACCACCAATTTATTATGCTTTGGGGTTTGGGTTTGAATTTGGTGATGTGGGTTGGAGGAGAGATGAATGTGGCAACCTACATGGTGCCACATCACCCCCTTCTCCCCCTTTTCTATTTGTTTCATTTTGTGTGAGGGTTTGGGGGTTGCTTGTTCATTTTGGGGGGTGGATGCTTGAAATTTTTGGGATCTTGCTTGAGAATGGTGGATTTGAGCTTGGAATGGATGGTGCTTGCTTGAGATTTTGGAAGGCTTGGAACTTATTTTTGTTGGATCCTCTTCATTTTTAAGGTAGATCTTCACCTTGTTGTTACTTTTAATTTTTGTTGTACTCTTATGTGTGGATGATGGTTGCTATAAAATTGCTTATGATTGTGGAAATATATTTGATCCTTAGGTCTTGGGAGAAATATAAATGGGGGTAAAAATTGTGGGAGGCATAAGAGAAATTTATTGGGTATTTTAGGAGGGAGCTGGGTTGGGATGTCCACCTTGTTGATAAATGTGATTTGTGTTTATCTTTTTATTTACTTGAGGGAGGCATAAGAGTGGTGTATCTTGTTGGAGGGAGGCATAGAGTGTTGTGTGTATTGTGATGGCATGCTTTGGAGGCTCATAGGTGGACACCGAGGCCCTTAGGAGGCATAAGAAGAACCCCCATGTTCCTTTCTCCTCCATGGATTTAGTACGAAGCATTTGTGTTTTGATATTTGTTGGTTTTTTGTAAAATTAGTATTTTGTTATTTCATTGATTGTATTGATTGAATGTGTATGTGGAAGCCATTTTTTGAGTTGTCATGGTTGTCTAATAACCCTCATTGCTTCCTTGTTGGGGCTCGTGGGCCAATAGGAAGAATACTTCTCTTCCTCATTAGATATTTTGGTTGGGTGGAGAGTGTTGCCTACTTCCCCATTTTTTTTTGTGCTTGGCTTGATGAAGATGGTGAGCAATGGAGAAGGTGCTCTTATTAGAGAAAGGTTTGTAGAGTTGCATCTTGTTCTATTATGATCCTACTACTTGTAATTTGTATCAATAGTTTATTGAATGTAATCTCATGCATCATTGAAATATTGGTTTGGTGGAAAATGTTTCCTACTCCCCTATTTTTTGTGTGCATGACTTGATGAGGTGGTGGAACTCAATGGAAGAAGTTCTCTTGTGGGAAAAAGGCATGTGAAGTTGCAACTTGTACTATTATGACTCTTCACTTATATTTTGTACCAATAATAAATTGGATGTAATTTTATTCATTGGGTAAATCCTTGTAAATTTATTTTGATTACATACTTCTCTGAATGTGAACTTCGTAATGATATTGTAATGGAAATTAAGCTCTCACCAAATCCAAGTTTGTATTTAGGAGTTGCATTACAAATGTGTTATTTTTAAAGGCTAGGGCTCTTGGATGGTTGAAATGTTAGTATTTGTTTTCCTTGACCAATATTTGTTTGCTTGAATATTGCAATAATTTCTTTAAGGAATGTTTGTTTCCCTTTTCCAACTAGTTGTAGAAAAGGATTAGATAAAAGTGATTTATAATATAAAATTTCTTTTGTTGCAATAAGAACGTCTAAGTAAATGTTAAACGAAACTAACAACCATTAAGTAGCTATATAAATAAAATTGAAGGTGAAATGGGTTAAATTTGATTAAAGGCTAAAATTCCTACTCACCTTAGATACCTATGGAAACTGTACATTGTACACATATGAATTTATAGTTGTAAAATTATTTTCACACCTATTGAACAATACAAATTTAATTGTGAAAACTTAGTGATAAGAAAATATATATTATGATATAGATATAAAAATATATATTCAATAATATAATCTTGATTATTTTCAGAATTTCCCCCCTCCCCCCCCCACCTCACCCCCACCCTCTTCTCGTCACCACCCGTCCCCTAAACGCTTTTCTACGCATACCTTTTTTATCACATGGCCTCCTCACCACTCTCCTCTTCTTCAACGCACCATAGTTTATAACACCATTATATAAATACTATTAATAA
This sequence comes from Taxus chinensis, assembly GCA_019776745.2. Taxonomy (NCBI): domain Eukaryota; kingdom Viridiplantae; phylum Streptophyta; class Pinopsida; order Cupressales; family Taxaceae; genus Taxus; species Taxus chinensis. The sequence continues at coordinate 614,116,095 of CM034153.1, forward strand.
AATACTAAGACTTTTATTCTATAGTATACCGGAGAGTGGGCCTCAAACCAAAAGAATGTCCGGGCCTCCAACAATGGTTTCAATAAAAAAAAAATTAAATCATTGTTTTTCAAAGGGTTAGCGAAATCATTTTTATAAGGTATAAGAAGAACATTTGATTTTGTTTTCTCTTTAATTTTCTTTTTTTAAATAAACTAAAACACATACGGTGGCGCGATCCAACTAGTTTCAACAGTAATATACTATTTTTAATTATTAATTAAATACTTAATATGTATATGTATTTATATGAATAAAAATATCTATATATATATATATATATAGATGAATTTATTCATAGAAAACATATGACATAATAAGTATTAGTAAATAATTAAAATAGTACTATGATATAAACAAGAGAGAGAGATTTGGGTCCGATATAATTATATAGATATAAAAAATTAATGCAAGAATTATAGAAATATATATATGTGAATATATTTATATATGTTTACATGTATTTTTATATATAAAAATTAATAAAAAAACCCAAATAAATATTTGGACGATTTGGTTCGTTTTTTTATTTTTAAATAAATAAAATATACATGCCAAGCATATTATAATAATTATATGTGAATCATATGGACTTGCACGAATGAATCTGGAGGGGTTCTAGTTTTTACCCCCTAAAAGGGTGTTATTTTTGTATACTCCATTGTTTTTATAATTTTTTTATTGAGAAAAAATATTGGTGTAAAACAAATAAAAATATGAGAAACAAAACCCACCAAGGAAATGGGTAGATCCTTGCCCTAAACACAAAAAAAATTAGACAGGAGAGCTCCAATCCTCTCTAATGGCTCCTTGGCTTCATCTTTACTCCTCCTTCCTTAACCACAAGACAACTCAAGAAGCAATAGAGATGAGATTTAGAAAAATGAATATCAGAGTACCACAAGGATATCTAGAGTTCTTAGCAACCTAGATCTACAGCCTTAGATGATTAGATCCATTAGTTTTAGGGTGGAACTCTACATCACTTAAGTGATGGGGTTTTAGGGGCGAGAGTGAATGAAATAAATAAAGGGTGTGTGTGTGTAATGTTAAAGGGGCCTAAAGGGTTTAGACTTGGTTGTGCACGGCCCCTCGGAGATAATGATTTGATAATAATGTGATGCCATTTTACTAGAGGATTTTTCCGCTGTATATTTAAATTTAAAATTGACAATGGGCCTGTAAATTAATAAATTCAAAGGAGATTTATGGAGTTTTAAATAATGAAGAACTAAATTATGATTCTTGTAAATAAAATATTTGAGTCTAGGAGATGAGAAATTAAATCGTAACATCATTTGGGAATTTGGCGTTTTTTTTTTTTAAAATAATTAATCATTATGTAGTTCTGACTTATTATAATGTATAGTAGTTTTAATCGAGATGTATTAACATAGGGTTGGGCCGTGTAAATTTCAAAAAAATAAATTTAGTCATTAATTTTCAGTTGTTTTCTATCAGGTTTCAAATGATTTCTTGTTGAGGAAAATGTTCATTAAAAAATGGGCTTGCAAGTATAATCAATCGGTCAGATCATAAAAATTGATTGAAGAAAGTCCCTCATATGATTGGATTGTTGGAATGGCAGTTTAATCTTGCAATACTCAAGCAATGGGCTTTGGCCCCGTTTATTCAATGTGTAGCATCGCTTTGGACGATTGCCTCTGATCATGTATCCTATTAATGGCATCAGCTTGGAACCTTTTCAAATTTTTTACTCATTCGCTAAGGGGAAGCCAGCTTGGCACATGTGCTCTATGTGTTCGTTACCAAAGGATTTAGGTATTTATTGGCCCATGCCGAGTCGTTGGGGCTGGAAGGGGGAATCACACACATGATGTGCCCAATTCTCAATTGTTAAATGATAATTTCATAGATGATTACTTTATTACACTCATTGAAGATAATCACACATTCGTATAATGGCATTGTAAATGCCTAAGATATTTTTGTTTTTTAGATTCGGGTTCATCATTCAATGGCGAAAAAAACCAATGCTATCTGTATTTTCCTTCCTACTCTTCCACTGCTGTTGATTTTATGTAGGTCTGTACTCAACACCCTCCTCACTTCATTACATCAATACCTGATCCAACTATCAATGTAGTCACCCCTCCTTGCACTCTTCTTATTACCTATTACTTCTATAGTTCCTAGCACCACCTATAAAGGTTAAGATATCATTGAGCAACTTAAAAATACATTAGCCAAAATCTCTCTTTATGATCTCCTACACAGTGCACCCAATTGTCATTATACATTAGAGGACGCCCTTTACTCCACACACATTGAAAGTAATAATTCACATGTTGCACACATCTCATTCAATCCCTCAAAAATCTTCCATATGTTATATCCTTCAATGATGCAGATATCCCACCTATTATCGCTAGTGATATCCCTGCACCTTTACCCATTACTGCTACTATTGGTTCTGTTTGTATCAAGCATGTACTCATTAAAAAACGGATCTGCCACAATTTATGTGCTCTATCTCTCCTTAGAAAAATGTGAATTTCTTATAATTTAATCAATAAATCGTCTACTCTCATTCATGGCTATGATTCCACTACTTGCACATACACGGGTACAATCACCTTACCCCTACAAGTTTGTGCCTGAAATCATTCCTAATATGTTTTTTGTTTCCGATACATCGTTTCATTTCAATTGTTTACTCAGTAGACCATGGATTCATGTTATACATGTTGTTCCCTCTACAGTTCATAGGTGCGTTAAATTCCTACATGATGGCTATGATCTACCATTTCTGTTGACCCTAATTCATTCAAGTTTTTCCACATAGACCTACTCACCACCATGCCCATACCTCCACTACAACCTATTCCATATCATGATATCAATAAATATGATGTGGGTCAATCTAGTGCTTTGCATTTGTCTTCTACCTCCACATGCATTCCATCAATCCCTACACATACTACTAATCTCATATCACCCACCATGTCTACCTTTATAGCTACCACTACCACACCTATCATGGCTCCTCTTAATCCTACATATGACTCCACCCCTACTAATATCCTTGAAAATGTTATCCAACAAGATAATGTTAGCACTGATGATTTGATGACGAGGTTGATATTATAGAACTTAACAATGATACATTGCGCAATCTTAACTTTACTCCTCTAGAAATAGATTTATCCTATTTCCAAGATACTTTTTTTTTCTATTTGCACTAGTGTATATCAATTAAAAAAACCTCCTCCTTCTACTAATGTCATGATACCTTTCCAAGGGACCATCCATACATTAGACATCTTACCACTTACTGCATTACCCCAAACTCATTCTGCATCGCACCTTGATCCCTTCACATGCACTCTCTCTTCATATATGACTCTTATTGGCCTCATATTCCATTTGACCCTACTTGATCTGAAACTATTTGCATACATGATGGCTTAAGACACACCTAGGATTGACACTTGCCAATCTCATCCCCCCACCCCACTCTACTCGCATGTATCACAGATGTGTATTTATTACCGCTTCTTATGGCCTCTGAGTCTTCCATTTATTGGTATTCTTTACACATACTCCTCATTCCTCTCCACTTACACTTAGACAATCTTGGCTTGACTACATTGGTGGCATTCTGGATCCTAATCATACTGATATCACATTTCCCATGCCTTTTGGCCACATCTTTATTTGTAATGATTCATTCATTGTCTATACTAAAACTCTAACTCATTGGTATGCACATGATTGCTCGCAACCTCATTTTATTGATGAAGAATACTTTGTGGGCATGTATAATTTACGCCGCACTGGCTCCCTTTATGATCATCCTCATACTATCACCTACCAAGTCTCTAATCTATATCCTATATAGTTACGACCCTAACACTGATGATCTTCTTGATGATTTTACATAATTATTCTCTCCTCACACACTTGGGGGCATTTCACATTCTCCCCACCCCCCTTATATAGCACTATCGATTGTATGTAGCATTTACTACTACACTATATGCTTTGTGCTTCATGTCTTCCTTTTCTACACACTTTCACACCCTTTGATACACACATTGTATCGTCATTACCTTATGACGCACTCTAGTTCCACAGTTCATACTTGATTGCTGAGGGTCTAATTTTGAGATGAACTTCACATCCACTACACATTTCACACTCAACACGTCATGATAAATCTTTCTAGCATTTATTCTCATGCAAAACATTACTCGATGACACACTCTTGTTCTATTGTTCATTCTTGATTGTTGAGGGTTCCTATAAATGAACCTCATCTCATACAGATCCATTGTGGGGCATGGTGCTCCTATCACCTTCACGTTTTACATTCCACACCATCACACATCATCCACAAAATTTGCATATCTTGGTAGCATTTACTCTTGCTATCTTATTTTACTACATGTTACACTTTTTTTTCCATGATAGTCAGATTCTTAGTATGTCATCATCTTTCTATATATATACACATGTATGTTCACTTGGTTTTTTGAGGTGAAAGAAAATATCTTACAAGTTTTTACACACTACAATGATGCTTGACACTTTACCTTTTACCAGTCCCACTGAGGCTCCTGGGGGCATCTACCTTCATTACTCTCACACAATACAGATTCTATTGTGTCATCATTTACTACTTCTTACTACCACTTAATTTTCATTGATATACATGTTTTGACATACTATTTATCTTTTTAACATGCTAACGGTGCTTCATGTGTCATATTTTCCTTAAAGGACTATATAAACCATGGCTATGTGATACATTTTGATTGATCTTGTTTACTATTGTATGTTATTATTTGCAGGATATGCCCTTTGTCTTATATGATCATTGTATGTTTTTGGACGCTTTGACCCTGATTGTCTTGTGACATTGTGATTGATGTCCCATGTTTGAAAACCCACTTTTCATGGTCTATCTTGTCTACACACTTACTTGTTACCTTATCTTATTTTGTGTGCTAACTATACTTTTACTACTAACACATGTTACTATCTTCTCTTGTTTTCATGTGCCTTGGTTTCTACCATGCACATCCCCTACCCCCTACAGGTATCCACTTAGATCAACATTTGGTCCTCTCTTTTTGGGCTGCATTCTCCTACCGTTTTTGCATGCACCCTAAATGAGGGGGGGTATACATTGGGTGAAAAAATCACCCCTACAACAACTCAGAGCTATAATTAATATCAACATAAAACAAAAATAACACAAAAACACAGTCACAGAACAAACCAAAATTTGAGTTGGTTCCAAAACACATAGTAGACACCAGTGCCCAAAATCAGACACTAGAGCTTGGGCGCTTCCGTCATCCCTTGGGCGCTAATGTCATGTGGGTATACATAATCATTTTATCAATACAAACACAATCTACAATAGTTTCCAGAGTATTTCTACATTAGCATGTACTAACCTCAAGTTACATAATGCATTATATCTCCTACAATTAGTATAATCCAAAAAACTAGAAAAAAATTGGAACAAATCAGGGCGTACCATCTATAGTGGTGCTTATTAGGCAGAGTTATGGAAGGAGAGTAACACTAGACCTCTCTCCCCAACACTTGCTCTTTTGGTGTGAGATCACCCAGAAAAACTCGCTCTTGACGCGAGATCACCCAAAAACCCCACCTTCAACATTCAAATCAATAAATTTCTAAGCATACATGCAAATAAAAGTGGATATTCTACCAGAAGAAATATACAAAACAAGAGACATAAATCAACACCAGATTTAACGTGGTTCACCCAGTGTGTGGGCTACGTCCACCAAGAAACAAGCCAATCTATTATCCAAAGCTTTGACAAGATATACAATGAAGATTTACAATCTTCCACACCTCTCAGATGTTCAGTACTTTCTTTCTTCAAGCTTTTGCTTCTTCACCAAGAATTCTCTCTCACAACAAATTTTCAAGTTTTTCTAATTCTTGTTATCATTCTTACTTCTAAACCCTAGCTTTTATGCTTATATAGTCATTTATAGACTTAGGGCACTTAGCCATGCAATTACAATCAATAAATCTATTTTAATGCTAAAAATAGATATAATTCCCAAGAGTTAATTAAAACTTCCTCACAGGTAACCGACGTCGGTTACCCTAACCGTTGCTTTTCCTACTTGCCTTGACTGCCATACCGATGCGGTCTTCCTTGACCGATGTCCTTCCTTAACCGATGTCGGTTACTGTTTTTTCCAGCAAGTTTCAATTGCATGCTAAAATGAAGTAATTGAGCTCCACAACTCAACAATCTCCCACTTGGAGTTTAATTACTGCACCATACCTGTACAACATCATTCTTGGATCCTTCCTTAGCTTTGTTTCTTCCTCTTCAAGTCTCAAACTCGAAGACCAACAGAAGTGGAGTGTAGCTCCACTTCTCCTTTGCTAATGGCTTCGTTAGCATATCCACAGGGTTCTTGCTCATATGAATCTTTTCCAGATTCAACTGTCCATCCTCCAATACCTGCCATATGAAGTGATACCTCAACTGAATGTGTTTTTGTTCTCGAATGAAATGTGAGTTCTTTGCCAAATGAATTGCACTCTGACTGTCACTGAACAATTTACAATCACTTGCTCCTTTCCCAACTCTTCCATGAACCTACTCATCCATATCATCTCCTTGCTAGCCTCTGTAGCTGCAACACATACTCTACCTCTCTGTAGTAGACAAAGCCACAACCTTCTGCAATCTTGAAATCCAGCTAACTGTCATTCCACCTACTGTGAAAATATATATCAGTAGTGCTCCTCCTACCATCCAGATCTCCAGCCATATCCAATCAACATAGCCACATAATGAAATATCCAAACTCCATAGCATAACTACATGCTAGATGTCCCTTTCAAATACCTGAGTATCCATTGGACTACTTTCCAATGCTCTTTACCTGGATTAGCCATATATCTACTCACAACTCCCACTGCCTGTGCAATGTCTGGTCTGGTACAAACCATAGCATACATGAGACTTCCAACTGCTGAAGCATATGGCACTCGTGTCATGTATTTGACCTCCTCATGTGATGAAGGACACTGATCTTTTCTCAATTTGAAGTGTCCAGCCATAGGTGTGCTAACAGGTTTTGCATTCTGCATGTTGAACCTTTCTAACACCTTGTAGATATAATCCCTCCCTGAGAGAAATACAATTTCTTGTTTTTTTTTCCTGTCTCTATGTATTTGCATGCCAAGGATTCTTTTTGCAGCTCCTAAATCCTTCATAGAAAATGTGTGAGCTAGCTTTCTCTTTAAGCTCACCAATGTCCTGCATACTAGATCCTGCAATAAGCATATCATCCACATACAGTAACAAAATAATATAGCTCCCATTTTCAAGCTTCTTGAAATAAACAAATGGTCAGAGATTCACATCTCTCAAGTAACCATGCTCATGCATAAAACTATCAAACCTCATGTACCATTGCCTTGGAGCTTGCTTGAGCCCATAGGCTCTTTTTCAACCTGCACACTAATTTCTCCTTACCCTTGACTTCATACCCAAGCGGCTGCTGCATAAATCTCTTCATCCAAATCACCATGAAGGAAAGTCATCTTCACATCTAGTTTCTCTAAATGCAAATCATTCTACTGCAACTAAAAACTCAATACAGTACGAACCTGGCGTATGAAGTGATCCTCAACTGTATGTTTTTTTTGTTCTCTAAAATTAACGTTGAGTTCTTTGCCAAATGAATTCCACTCTGACTATCATTAACATTTTGAATCATCCTACTCCTTTCCCAATCCTCTATGAACCTACTCATCCATATCATCTCCTTACTAGCCTTTGTAGCTGCAACAATACTCTGCCTCTGTATAGCAAAGCCCACGACCTTCCTGAAATCTCTAAATCCTAGCTACTATCTCGTTCCACTACTGTGAAATATATCTAGTAGTACTCCTTCTAACCAGCTAGATCTCTAACCATATCTTAATCAACCATGCCACGTAATAAATATACTGAACCTCCATACATAACTTCAACTTCAGCTAGATGTCCCTTTCAAAACTGAGTATCCATTGGACTTCCAATGCTCTTTACCTAGATTAGTCCATATATCTACCACAATTCGCCATTGCTATGCAATGGTTTTGGTAATTGTACAAACCATATCATACATGAGACTTCTAACTGCTGAAGCATCTGGCACTCATGTCATGTATTTGACCTCCTCTTGTGATGAAGAAAACTGATCTTTCCTCAATTTGAAGTGTCCAGCCATAGTGTGCTAGCAGTTTTTGCATTTATTCATGTGACCCTTTCTACACCTTGTATATATATCCTCGGGCCTAGACAATCACATTTCTTTTTTTTTCTTTCTCTATGTATGTGCAGCCAGGATTCTTTTTGCAGCAAGTCCAAATCCTTCATTGCAATGTGTGAGCTAGCCTTCTCTTAAGCTCACCAATGTCTTACATACTAGATTCCTACAATAATCATATTATCCACATACAATATCAAAATAATATAGCTCCCATTTTCAAGCTTCTTGAAATAAACACAATGGTCAGATTCACATCTCAAGTAACCATGCTCATGCATAAAACTATCAAATCTCATTGTACCATTGCCTTGGAGCTTTCTTGAGCCCATATAGGCTCTTTTCCAACCTACACACTAATTTCAAATTACCATTGACTTCATACCCAAGTGAATGTTGCATATAAATCTCTTAATCTAAATCACCATGAAGGAAGTTGTCTTCACATCTAGTTGCTCTAAATGAAAATCTTCAACTGCAACTAAACTCAATACAGTACGAATAGAAGTGATCTTAAACAATAGAAGAAAATATTTCACTACAGTCAATACCTACCTTTTGTGTAAAATTTTTACTACAAGCCTTGCCTTGTACCTTTTTGTGTACCCTTTTCTTCCTTAATTCTATAAACCCACTTGTTCTGCAATGTTCTCTTTCTTGCTGGCAATTTAAACCAAATCCCAAGTCCTGGTTTTGTTCCAATTTATGCTCCTTCTTAGTTGCCCCAACTTTGAGAAATCTCACTCTCTTTTTCTTTCCAAAGATACAAATGCTCACAAAAATCAAGATCTAAATCTTTCAAATCTGATAACTTACCCTAGCCTTTAAGGTCTGCATTCCTTTTTGACTCATATGACCCAACTGATTATGCCACATGCATGCATCTAAATCTGAAGTAGATAATGCAAAAAAGGAATCAGTAATACAGGTAGATAAATATAACATTCCTACCTTCTTACCTCTTGCCACAACAAAAGCACCCTTGGTGACTTTCCAAGAGTCTCATCTAAAAGTAACCATGCAACCAGATTCACCTAGTTGCCCTACAGAAATAAGATTCCTCCTGAGGCTTGGCACATGCCTCACATATTTCAATACACATATATTTCCATTCTACAATTGTAGATGAACTTCCCCTTTACCAGTATTACTGCAAGCTTCATCATCACCCAAATAGACATGCCCAAAATTGCCCTAGACATAATTTTTGAAATAACCCTTATTAGGGGTTGCATGGAAAGAAGCTCCTAAATCTAAAACTCATGATTCAATTCTACTATCTAAGGAAAGAATAAGAGCATCTTCCATTACCTCTGACGTAACAAGATTCACCTCTTACCTTTTTCTGGTTGTTGGTTCTCTTTATTATTTGACCAACAATCTTTCTTTGCATGTCCTTTCTTTCCACATTTCCAACAAGTAATTCCTTTACTTTTGGATTAGATCTGCTATCCCTTGACTTTGATTTCCCATTACTCTTACTCTTGGACCTCTCCTTCTTCCTGCCCCTACTTTCTACATTCAAAGCATTTCCAAATGATGTTTCCTCTGTACTTTTCCTGTGAATTTCTTCATTCAAGATTATACTAACCACATCATCAAACTTCAAAATATTATTAGCAGATGTTGCATTACTAACATCCATTACTAAGTTTTTCCCAAGTATCATGCAAAGAACATAAGAATAAAGTTCTTTTACTTCATCATCAAATGGTATTGAAACTGATTTTAAACCGATTTATAATAGGTTGGAAATCATTCAAATGACTAAAGGCAGATTCACCTTCATGCATCTTAGAACTAAAAAGTTCTTCATCAAATAAAATTCATTTGAAGCACTAGGTTTTTCATATAAATTAGCAAGAGATTTCATTAAGTATACTGTAGAAGCCGTTCTATAATATTGGAAGCCATATATGCTACTAGGCTCAATCTTATAGATCCCCCAAAGCCTTTCTATCAAGAATCTTCCATTCTTCATCAATCATCTTTATAGGTCTAGAATTCTCATCCAACGGTAAGTACAATCTCTCTGATACAAATAATTCTCAATCTACATCTTCCATAATTGATAATTTCATCTGTCAAACTTCTCTACCATGTATTTGTTATCTTCTGTCATTGTTGTAGCTCCCACTCAATCAGAAAACCCTCTGTGAGTAAATATTTCAAACACACAAAACCTCAAACAATTCTCGGATACCAGTTGTTGGGGTTAGCACACCATTTTTATAGATAATATATCAGATCTAAGCATACATGCAAATAAAATCTGATATTCTACCAGAAGAATTATACAAAACAAGAGACATAAATCAACACCAGATTTAACGTGGTTCACCCTGTGTAGGCTATATCCACCAAGAAACAAGTCAATCTATTATCCAAATCTTGACAAGCTATATAATGAAGATTTACAATCTTCTACACTTCTCATATGTTCAATACTTTCTTCCTTCAAGATTTTTGATTCTTCACCAAGAATTCTCTCTCACATAATTATCTTGTAATTATGATCAATCCTCTCTTATAAACCCTAGCTTTATGCTTTAAATAGTTGTTTAATACTTTAGGGCACTTAGCCATGTAATTAAATTCATTTAATCTATTCTAATGCAAAAAATAGAAATAAATCCTGAGAGTTAATTAAAAACTCGTCGCACAGGTAACCGATGCTAGTTCTGCCCAACCGTCACTGGTTTCAACTTGCCATGACTGATGCTGGTCACACTCTAACCGATGCTGTCTACTGTCAACTTCTAGCAAGTTCTATTTACATCCTAAAAAATGAGTACTTTAGCTCCATACTCAACACTGTGCCATAGGAGTCATATTTAATGTTGAAGACTGCCCTTTTGGTCTCATTAATATCTACGCCTTTAATGATACGACCAAAAGGGCTGATCTGTGGTGGTGGATCACAAACATAATTCCCAATGCATATCAGGTCATATGTGGATATTTTAATATGGTTGAGTCACCCACTGATAAATGTGTCCACTTTCTGATGAGGTGGATAGCTGGAAAAAAGGGAAGCATGGTTTTTTATGCGTAATAAGTTTGGGTTTTATGACCCTAATGCATCTTGATTTCCTACATCTGAAGCATGGTTTACTTGGTCTAATGTTCAAGGAGGAACATATCAAATAATTAAATGGATTGATAGATCTATGCTATTGGCTTAAGATTATTTTCAGTTTAATAACATTTATTGCATGCCAATGGAGGTCATACCTGAATTTTTCCTTTCAAATCACTCTCCAATATGATTTCGTATCACTTGGCATGATACATGCATTTTTTGTCATAAAGGCCAATGCTTCCTTTATACTACCTTGTTATAGCATGGACCCACACTCAATCATATCAAACATGTGTGGATCTTAACTCCCCAGCCTATTCATTACTAGTGTTATCATCCACCTGTGCATACCATCTAAATTCAATGGTGGTAGGATGTAGTGACTCAGAAAACTAGATTCCTTAGAATATATGGGAGACAGCTGGCCAAAACCTGGTACCTCTCCTACACCACTAACACCTCAGCTCTTAATCGAGTGGTGGTGGTGCTGCAAGGTGATCCCTTCTCTAAAACTCTTCAACTTCATGTTGCACAACTTTCAGAAAATACAAATTGATGACAATTACAATGCTAGGGGAGCACAGATCCAAGCCCATTTGTAATGGCTCAAAAATAGTGATCAAGTGTCTAAAGAATTATTTCTTTCCCTCAGAGCCAAGAAACCACCTTAGAAAATTTGGGCCATCATGGAAGGTAGATTTTGGGTTACTGATCTCCAACTTATGTTTTAAGCCTTTGTGCAACACTAGAAGTTTGTGTTTTAAGCTCGAAACCACTCTACATCTCGAGAAACTACTCTAGATCAATGTCTAGATGTTGTGCCATGTAAGTTGTTTGAGGATCAGAAGGTGATATGCGATAGAATGCTCACCATTGAAGACCTTCATGATGCTACCATGTAGATGGCTGATGATAAAGCTCTGGGATTTGATGGGTACCCCTGCGGGTTCTACAAAGATGTTTTGAATTTGTTTGGTCAAGACCTTTTTCAAGTTAATCTCTAGAAGGATTTTAGAGCAATTCCTTAGGGCCACAAATAAATAATGGGAACATTAAATTCATTCCTAAATAATGAGACCCAAAGAAAATTACTTATTAGTGGCCTATCACCCTATTGAATATCTCCTACAAAATCATTGCCAAAGATTTTGCTATGTGGCTTTGCAATATCCTCCTGGATGTTATTCAGCCAGAATAAAGAGGATTCATTCAGGGATGATATATCCTAGATAACATGACTACTATTTAGGAGGGCATGGAATGTGTAATGCCCACCCATCTTCAACACCATTTGAACCATGTTATCAATTTTGAATTGATTCTTAATATTAAACCTTGTTGCTTTAATCTAGTTAGCATGCTAATAAGATGTGTGGGACATCATTTGTACTATTTTGTTTTTATTATTGTTTTGACGATACGGTTGTATTGTGGACCTTGACGGGAATTTAAGGTTATGAGGATGAGCTAGAGTGGTTACCTATTTACAGACTGATTGTGAAATCATTACTACTTTTATATTATTTTTTCTCTATCTGTAATTGATCCATAGAACTTGATATTGTATTAGATATTGGACATTTCTAGATGGACATTTATACATGTGTTTTACTTATTTGATAGAAAATACAGATGTGTTAGACTTGTGACATGATGTGACTATTACGGTGAATTTTATATGCTTGATTCAGATATCTATATTCGATGTTCTAACTGTTACTACTGTATTGACATATTGGACGTGATTCATGGATATTTTTGGATGATTGTTGATGTTATGATCTTATTAAAAGTTGATGGATTGGTAGAATCGAAATGCTATAAATTTAAAAATTAGTGAATTACATGATTCTAACATTGGTTTAATTATGTTATTCGATGATGTAAATTGTTATGTATACATGTATGTGTTTTATGATTTCAACGTCATTAATATGGCCATGAGGCAAGAAAGGTATTATTGGATTTTGTAGAAAATTATAGCACAAAAAAATACGAGGGGATAGGAGACCAACAATGAAGCAATGTGGGGTATTGACAATAGGTCACCATAGAAAATTGTGTATTTGTATGTTGTGTATTGTTTGGAGGTCCCCATTGGGGGGTGGCCTCGATAGTGACCTTGGCTAAGTTGTGAATTTGTCTTGTTGATTTTATTTAATTGTGAGTTATTGTATTTTTTTTAGTATGTGGAACCACTTTTATTATTTTGTTTAGCACCCCTCTTAAATTAATTAAAAAGTGTTTAACTAGTGCTTACTAGGATGTGACTAAGGGGGGGAAATAAATGTGAATTGGTATCCTTAATGTGTGTTGGATGAGAATTAATTAAACTTGTTTTTAAGTAGTGTGTACTCAATCTCTCAAGTGAAATTCGGATTTTGACCTTCTAGACCATTTTGGTGACTTTTGAGACAAGTTAAGCTTGTACGACACCTTTTAAAGTGACCCACCCACTAGGCCTATGATGTGAGGGACTGATTTTAGGTCCTATTTTGTGTTTAATGGAGGAAAAGAGTAATTATGTGCACTTTTATTACATGGGTATTTAATTTTGTCCTTAAGGGGCGTGGATTGGGTTGAGTGTGTAAGAAGGTTCTCTTTCCCCAACCACCAATTTATTATGCTTTGGGGTTTGGGTTTGAATTTGGTGATGTGGGTTGGAGGAGAGATGATGTGGCAACCTACATGGTGACACATCACCCCCTCTCCCCCTTTTCTATTTGTTTCATTTTGTGTGAGGGTTTGGGGGTTGCTTGTTCATTTTGGGGGTGGATGCTTGAAATTTTTGGGATCCTTGCTTGAGAATGGTGATTTGAGCTTGGAATGGATGGTGCTTGCTTGAGATTTTGGAAGGCTTGGAACTTATTTTTGTTGGATCCTCTTCATTTGTAAGGTAGATCTTCACCCTTGTTGTTACTTTTTTATTTTGTTGTACTCTTATGTGTGGATGATGGTTGCTATATTGCTTATGATTGTGGGAAATATATTTGATCCTTAGGTCTTGGGAGAAATATAAATGGGGGTAAAAATTGTGGGAGGCATAAGAGAAATTTTATTGGGTATTTTAGGAGGGAGCTGGGTTGGGATGTCCACCTTGTTGATAAATATGATTTGTGTTTATTTTTTTATTTACTTGAGGGAGGCATAAGAGTGGTGTATCTAGTTGGAGGGAGGCATAAGAGTGTTGTGTGTATTGTGATGGCATGCTTTGGAGGCTCATAGGTGGACACCGAGGCCCTTAGGAAGCATAAGAAGAACCCCCATGTTCCTTTCTCCTCCATGGATTTAGTACGAAGCATTTGTGTTTTGATATTTGTTGGTTTTTTGTAAAATTAGTATTTTGTTATTTTCATTGATTGTATTGATTGAATGTGTATGTGGAAGCCATTTTTTGAGTTGTCATGGTTGTCTAAATAATCCTCATTGCTTCCTTGTTGGGGCTCGGGGGCCAATGAGGAAGAATACTTCTCTTCCTCATTAGATATTTTGGTTGGGTGGAGAGTGTTGTCTACTTCCCCATTTTTTTTTGTGCTTGGCTTGATGAAGATGGTGAGCAATGGAGAAGGTGCTCTTATTAGAGAAAGGTTTGTAGAGTTGCATCTTGTTCTATTATGATCCTACTACTTGTAATTTGTATCAATAGTTTATTAAATGCAATCCCATGCATCATTGAAATATTTGGTTTGGTGGAAAATGTTGCCTACTCCCCTATTTTTTGTGTGCATGACTTGATGAAGGTGGTGGAACTCAATGGAAGAAGTGCTCTTGTGGGAGAAAGGCATGTGAAGTTGCAACTTGTACTATTATGACTCTTCACTTATATTTTGTACCAATAATAAATTGGATGTAATTTTATTCACCGGGTAAATCCTTGTAAATTCTATTTTGATTTACATTGCTTCATATGAATGTGAACTTGTAATGATATTGTAATGGAAATTAAGCTCTCACAAATCCAAGTTTGTATTTAGGAGTTGCATTACAAATGTGTTTATTTTTAAAGGCTAGTGCTCTTGGAT
Organism: Taxus chinensis; assembly: GCA_019776745.2. Classification (NCBI taxonomy): domain Eukaryota; kingdom Viridiplantae; phylum Streptophyta; class Pinopsida; order Cupressales; family Taxaceae; genus Taxus; species Taxus chinensis. The sequence continues at coordinate 614,131,520 of CM034153.1, forward strand.
GGGAATTGAATGTTGATTATTTTTTTTCTTGACAATATTTGTTTACTTGAATATTGAAATAAATTTCTTTAAGAATGGTTTGTTTTCCCTTTTCCAACTAGTTGTATAAAAGGATTAGATAAAATTGATTTATTAATATAAATTTTCTTTTTGTTGCAATAAGAATCGTCTTAAGTAAATGTTTTAAATCGAACTAATCACACCCTTAAGGTAGCTATATAAATAAAATTGAAGGTGATAATCTGGTTAAATTTGATAAATGCTAAAATTCCTACTCTACCTTAGATACCTATGTAAATGTACATTTGTACACATATGAATTTTATAGTTGTAAAATCTATTCTTCCACACTATTTGAAAATTCCAATTTAATTGAAAACTTAGTTGATAAGAAAATATATATTATTGATATATATAATAATAAATATATATCAATAATATAGTTTGATTATTTTCAGAATTTATAACACCATTATATAAATACTATTAATAAATACTAATACTTATCCTTAATATATATATATATAGAAATACATATTGCATATTAAGGATGAGTGGGCCTCAAACCAAAAGAATGTCCGGGCCTCCCACAATGGTTTCAATAAAAAAAAAATTCAAATCATTTTTTTTCAAAGGTTAGAGAAATCACATTTTCTATAAGGTATAAAGAAATTTGATTTTTTCTCTTTAATTTTTATTTTTATTTAATAAAACTAAAACACATACTTGGCTGATCCAACTAGTTCAACATTATATTACTATTTTTAATTATTAGTAAATACTTAATATGTTATATATATATATATATATATATATATATATATATATATATATATATATATATATATATATATATATTACATATTAAGTATTTATTAATAATTAAAATAGTAATAATGTATAGAGAGAGATAGAGAGAGAGAGATATTTGGGTTCCTTTATATATATAAAATATACATGCAAGAAATATATAAAAATATATGTGAATATATTTATATATGTTTACATGTATATTTTATATATAAAAATTAAAAAAAAACCCAAATAATATATTTGGGAGATTTGGTTTCTCTTTTTATTTTTAAATATAAAATATACATGCAAGCATATATAAATATATATATGTGAATATATGTACTTGCACTAAATGAATATGGAGGGTTTCTAGTTTTACCCAAATGGGTGTATACTCATTGTTTTTATAATTTTCTTATGAGAAAAATATTGTGTAGAAACATATAAAAATGAGAGACCAAAACCCACCAAGGAAATGGGTAGATCCTTGCCCTAAACACAAAAAACTTAGAAAAGGAGAGCTCCCAATCCTCTCTAATGGCCTCCTTGGCTTCATCTTCTCCTCCTCCTTCCTTAACCTACAAGACAAATCAAGAGAAATAAAAGATTAGATTTAGAAAATGAATATCAGAGAACCCATAAGGATATCTAGAGTTTCTTTAGTCTAACCTAGATCTAAAGACTTAGATAGATTAGATCCATTAGTTTAGGGTGAACTCTACATCACTTAAGTGATGGGGTATTTAGGTGGGAGTGAAATAAATAAAGGTGTGTGTGTAATGTTAAATGGGGGCCTAAAGGGTTAGACTTGGTTGTGCACCTTGCCCATCTTGAGATAATGATTTTATAATAATGTGCATGCAATTTACACTAGAGGATTATTATCCTTGTCTATTTAAATTTAAAATTGACAATAAGCATTTAAATAATAAATTCAAAGGGGATTTATGGAGTGAAATAATGAATAACTAAATTAGGATTCTTTAAATAAAATATTTGAGTCTAGGAGAGAGAATTAAATCGTAATATCATTTGGAATTTGGGTTTAAAATATTACTCATTATTGTAGTTCCGACTACCTTCTAATTGTATAGTATTTTATAATCGAGATTTAATTAAAATCTGGGCTAGGGCCTTGTAAAATTTCAAAAAAAAAAATTTAGTCCATAATTTTCCTTGTTTTCTATCAGGTTTCAAATGATTTCTTGTTGAGGAAAATGTGGTCATTAAAAAATGGGCTTGCAAGTCTAATCAATCTGTCATAATCCATAAAAATTGCATTTGAAGAAAGAATATGATTGGATTGAATGGCAGTTTACTCTTGCCATACTCCAAGCCATTGGCTTTGGCCCCATTTTTATTCAATTTGTTAGCATGCTTTTTCAAGATGCCTCTGCTCAGATCACTATTAATGGCATCAGATTGGAAACCCTTTCAAATTTTTTACTCCATTCGCCAAGGCCGCCCTTTGGCACCTGTGCTCTATGTGTTCATTACCAAAGGATTTAGGTATTTATTGGCCCACGCAGAGTCTCTGGGGCTTGTAAGGGGGAATAACACACCTTATGTGCCCAATTCTCAATTAGTAAATGATCATTTCATAGATGATCTCCTTTATTACACTCATTGAAGATTAATCACACATTCGTAATGGCATGTAATGCCTGGATATTTTCTATTTAGCATCTGGTTCATCAATTCAATGGCGAAAAACCCAATGCTATCTGTAATATTTCCTTCCTACATCTAATTGACTTGCCACTTTTGAATGGAAGGTTCTGGATCATGGGAAAATATTTAAATTCCTTGGTATTCCTTTTGATTTTCAAGCCTCTTCCACTGAGATCTCATAGTATGTTATTAAAAGAGTGGTAAAAAAATGGAATATTGGATTACCAGACCTTTATCAATAGCTAGGAAATTCCAAATATGTTCCAAAGTTCTTGTGTCCACACATGTTTATTACTCTTTGTGTAGGGTTCCTTCCATAGCCTCTATTCCAAAGTATTTCTATGTGCCTAACGCCTCTATTGGCAGAGGTTTTCATCATATGGCTTGGGAAATATGTTTGATTCCTTGCAACTCTGGGGGGTTGACCTTATTGACATTCAGTGCCAAGGGCGACACTAGTGTGAATTGGATTATTAGAAGCATCACTGGCCAAGAATCTTGGAAAGTGTGCCTATGATGTATGGCATTGAAGAAGGCTCACCTAATGGCCGCCCTGTATGGCAAGGATTCGCGTTTTATCAATTTTCTCATAGCCCCAATGCCTTTCAAATTTGTTGGAACTTTTTTTACTCAAGATCATTTGGAAAGCATGAGAATGCATCAAACCCTAGCTTCAATGGAAAGGTGACAATTTTAGTAATGGGATTTCCATTAAACCATCAATCCCTTTGGTCGTCACCGATATTCAAGGTAGATGATAAATGTCTTGTAGGAGTTTCAGGACTTTCCACTCTCAAATTTTTCAAACGCGGAATTCGCAATATTAAAGATTTATTCTGTAAGCACTTGCAATCCTGATTCTCTTGGCTTGAAATTAAAACTCATTTTTCATCTTCCCAACTAGGACTAGGCCAGGTATAATAAAGTGATCAGCTCGGTTCTTGATCACATGTTGCATAAAATTGTTGTGCATTCTTCTCACCCTTACTATAAAAACTAGAAATGGTATATGAATACCCCGTTTCGTAACTACTAAGCTAGCAAAGGCTACTGTTGGCTTTCATCTCATCTAACCATGGTGAATAAACTCAACCCATGATGAGGAATTCAATCCGCTTCTTCCTCCTGGAGTAGACGATCAAACACTAATTGGTCCTATTTGTGTGGAGTCTAAGATTTCCCATTTTGTATAGTGTATTCTGTACCAAGGTCTCCCTATCAGATCTCACCTTGTTCAAATTGGGGTCCCAAGACCCAAATTTCCATTTTGTAGCCATTAAGAAACTATTTAACATCTTTTTTGGTTTTCTTTCAAAGCTCAGGTTGCTTGGAAATTGATTCATTCATTATTCTTTCCACTTAGAATGCATTGCTTTAATTGGAAACATATCCTTTTGGGTTATAATTCCAAGATTCTACCTATGTTCACCCATATTTGACATGTTTTCAGAGGGGAAATTGGTTTTTGGATATGGAAAGAAATAAATTCTTTTTTCTTTCCTAACTTTGCATTTGATCAAAAATTTTCCTTTTATAAAAAATCTATGGTGATCTTGAATGTGCTACTCTAGATACAATTCAAGGTGAAAAAAGTGGCATTGGAGGTTGACAACCTTTAAACCATGCTACGAAACTGGGTGAAAGCCCCATGTAATCATAATGTTGCACGTGTGCCACCTTCTCCAACTCAACACTCCTCACCACCTAGCTATGGTGGTCGACGTAGCCATTCAAAATGGTGTGCTTTCATCTAGACTCAGTGCTCCCCTGGCCCTCTCCACCAAATAAGTTATTCACCAGCTCTCTTACATGGTGGGGGTCACCGTTCCCTCACCAAAAAAGGTTTCATTTTCTAGCTCGCCATCAAGGATGGGGGTCACCTGACTCACCAGCACGGGTGGGGCTCTCCAGCAACCTCCATGTAACACACTATTGATGGGTGGAATTCCTCCCTACCACCACCATCTTCTAACAAATTTACTTGCTTCAACCTCACCATCCCCACTTAAGGAGAGGGTGATAACTAAGAAGAAAATCTCTCTAGTTGGGATATCCCAGATGCTGACAAAGACTTATCTGGATTGGGCTAGCTAGATGATCACAATCCACCCGTTTTGGGCATGTTTGTTGTTGTTGTTTGATGTTTTGTAGTCTTCTAGGCACTGCCTAGTTTTTATTTTCTCCTAGGATCAACCTAGCTTGTCTATCATTTTCCTTTGCTCATCTTAACTTGTTTGTGGTTTTAGGGCATGCTCTCACACCACCCGATTTTTTGTTTAAAGTCATCTTGTATCTTATTGAATAAATATTATATAAGATCCCTTTTTCATCAAAACCAAAAGTTTACCTAATCTAAAAAAATGTAACAAAATATTAGCCATTACAAAATGAATTTTATCATCACAATCATGAATAAAATTATCTATTCCATTAGATGGAGATTTTTTCCCTTCTTATACAAAAACCTTTCCATATTTTGATTAATTTTACTTTTCGGCCATTGATTTAGATGATGCATGGGTGGTAGTCAATCCTTAGAAACTAACCAAAATGTGCAATGGCTCAAGAAGCATCTATCACTTTTATTCGTATACGTTTCATTCCTAAACCTCTATAATGTTCAAGAGCTAGATGTATGGATCCAAAATAGTGCCTCTTAGCCAAAATTTTTTGCAGGTTTCCTTGGCTCCTCAAGCTAATGCTGCATAACCTACTTGAGTAGAATTGTCCAAAAATAATGGGCAACTTTCTACGTGTTCAATTTTAAAAAATACCAGCATTAATTTCATAACATGATATGAACAAATTTAGGTCATTTATGGTGGTGTAGAGGAGAAAAACAAAATTGGTGAACCTTTTTTGACCAGAGGAAGCTAACTAAGATATTTTTTGTATGTTCCTTAAGCTCATCCCTCCCAAATATGATCACATTGCTGAAGTTTTTATTTCAAAATTCTTTTAAGAAATGAAAATAAAGTTCTTGGTAGTTGACTGGTGTATCAAAGCACTAATGTGCCATCTCTCTATAGGCATGTTTACAAATACCGCAATTGGGATTTCACATTTACATATTTTATGTCATTAATATGCATACAATGATACGTAGTCAACAAAAAAAATACTTATTAATTTATTTAATGTAGTTTAATTTACATATTATGTTGGCTTAAACAGGTAAACAGTCTAAAAGAAGTTCACAAGTTTGAAAAAAAATTCAACTACCATTCAATGACAAACTAAGATGTAATGTTTTTCTAGTATATTATGTTAATGTTTATAGAATCATCACATTAATAGAGTTGTCATTTACAAATTTTTATAAATGGTTAATAAAATTTTGTATTCCGAATGATCCATCAGATTGTCATTGTGATTCTGATTCTAAGAAATTGGATGCTCCAGAAAAGGAGGAAGTGCAAAAAGTTAGAAATAATGATCCATATGCCTTTTCAGGGTCTAAAAATCTAAATGAGTGGATAGAAGTTTTGATTCCAATCCATAACAATGAAAATTAAAATCCAAATACGGAAGTTGATTGGAAAGTTGTGAGTAAAAAAAGGGACTATCTCTCCCCTTAAGATGTAACTAAGATTAAAAGGGAAGGGGTCACATTGTCGAGATAGTTGGTTTTTTGCTTGTTGTTGTTAGTTTGATGATATTGTGTTTTTGGTTTCTTTGTGCCACAGGAAGAGGTAGTTTTGTTTGTTCCTCAATGAATTATATTTTTTTCCACCTTTTTTATCGGGTAGGTTCCCCTTAACGCTTATTTACTGCTAATCAAAAAATAAAAATCTGTATTTATTTTTGTATTTATAAATATATTGACCTAACTATGAATAATATTATTTACAATTAATAAGTGTGAAGGGCCATGCACTATGAGACCATTTCCACCTGATCCACCACCTCGGATTTCACCTCTATGAAGTCGACTTGCTATGAGCATACGTTGGAAGATCCACTCGCAGAGCCGTAACTCTACCTCCTTGGGACCTTGCCACCCCGTCATCCACTACACCAAGCTAGAGTTTGCCCTTGAGAGGGAAAGGTGTTTCCAACACTCCCAAATGGGGATCTATACCACCAAATATGAATATTATTGTAGGGTCTCTGCCTCCTGGGTGCAGAATTATGGTGCATCTTCAGATGTGGTTTCCTGAGTAGGATGGTTGGGAAAAAGATCCACCATCCACAAAGCCTTCTAGCGGAGCTATCATACCTCCACGGGATGATCCTCCCCTTCCTTCTAGTATGGAGGTAGCATGTGCTTAGTGTTTGCTTTCTGATTTCTAATTACCCTTTGGGCATGCTCTTGTAAAACCCTTGTTACAGTTTGTGTTTTCCCATGTGACGTTTCTGTTGTTTCCCTCATGGCATTTTACGAGACTGTGAGTTGTCCGGTTACCCATACTATGTAACTTTACTTTTTATTAATATAAAGATCTACTCCAATAATAAAACATATAATGCAAATCCTTACTAGTATTCTGAAAAACACCTTTTGAATATGAATTTTAAAATTATACTATATTTAATTTACAATGTAGTTGGTTCTCGAAACAATTTATAGAGAAAGTAAGATATTAATTAAATATTGTAACAACATAAGCTTTAGTAATTTTAAATTTTTTTAACTAAATGTTTTAAAGCAATATATCCACTTTGACATTTAAAGTTCATTGTTTTGTCGTTTAAGGGAATATGTAAACTTAATTTTCAAAACTTAATATTTTTGAGAGTATAACATAATTGCAAATTTTTTGAATATGAACATGTTCGAGAAGGTGATCTTGTGGGCTTTGAAAGTTACCGCCATTATTTATATAAGGTGAGAATAATTGGAGAATCATATGTATTACTATTAACATTTGATATTTTTTTATTTTAGGGTTGTTATCCTTTAAATTTTTCTTTTTCAATGTGTGACTTGTCCACAGACTCTTTTCTCATGACATGTAACTGACTACTCTCTTACCACATACAATATGGTATATTCTAATGAAATAATATCATATGGACAAGGAAAAAACTTCAATAAATTCAAATGAAACTCTTACAACTTCCTTTCTATCTGATTTCAAAATACAACATAAAAAATATGTATCATTCTTTCACATTCTTTCCAACAAAAAGTACAAAGTATAGCTCTTTTACATTTTGAATTTCAACTTTCATTGTCAATACAAAGTATCTTTCCATTACAATGAATATACAGATCATCCACTTTAAAGTGGGAAAGGGCTACAATAAGATTTCATTTCATAAGGGACTATCAAACTATATTTTTCTCAGCTCCAGAACAACAACATGCGTATTTCTCATTCTTCCAGATTGTGGTCATAACAAGAGTAGGGGAAAGGCAATGATCTCCACAAAATCAAGAAATTTAATGAAGAGGATAAGCCATCCTTCTTCATTGGCCCCCGAGCCCCAACCAAAATGCAATAAAAGATGTGATCCAACTCATGGCAACAACAGGATTCCACAAACACACAAGCAACACTTTCACAATAAAAACACATTCCAGAACAAAATGTAGTTTACAACTACATTAAATCATGACAAACAATACTAAGGCTTCCTCAAGCAAGGAAAAGGAGCAAGAAACTATGGGGGATGCTTCTTATGCCTCCCAAAAGGGGAAATGGGTATCCCCACCTGAATTATAACCCGCCAAAATATAGTATATCAAATCCCTGACATTCTTTATGCTTCCCTAAATTACCCCTTATTCCTCACATATCCTTATGCCTCCCCAACCTCTTATGGCACCCTATAACTAGTAAAGAAATGCAAGCTATTTATTTGTAAGGTGGAACCCAAATCCCAACTCCCTCCACCCTTATACCTCCCTAAAACACACTTGTGCCTCCAATAAACAAAAACCCCTTAGTCTTCTCCTACACCATTCATAGGCCATCTACCCAAGAGCCCACAAACATGCCAAAACATTCATACATTAACATATACATTCATAAAAGAAGAGAATTTCAAGAGCCAAGCTCCTACCTCTCCATGATGGAGTTATTCCAAGTTCCAAAACAACAAGCTTTATCTCAATGCAAGCAGTCCAATTCAACCAAGCACAAGCATGCGAAAATCATCCAAAAAATTCATCAAAGTAAGAGCTCTAAAATAGAAAAATAATTTACCCCAGAATGAAGTCTCCAAAGTGAAGCAACCCAAAACAAGTCAAGGAATTCAAATTTTATAGAAGAGGGAAGGGAAGAGGATGAGGTGGATCCATGTAGGATGCCACATCACACATCCTCAACCCCAACCCCAAAATTCAACTTCATTCTCCAATGCATAATAAATAGGTGGCTGAATAAAATGACAATTTACTTACACACTCAAATCTAACCCACACCCCAAAGCACTGAAATTAAATCATGTAAGAAAAGAGCAATTAAAACTTACAAATTGCCTTATCAAAAAACATTATAAAAGTCTAATCTCAACTCTCGAACCATAGGTATGGTTGGTAATTAAATTTAAGAGATATGGGATAAGATTAACTTGTCCCACAAGCCTCTAAAATCAGCCTCCAAGGACAATTTCAAATTTCCAAGAAGGCGAAGATTTTCACACTAAAAAGTTAACTTACACATCTCTTACAACACTTTAAATCAAGGCCAACAACTCTATTAATTACTTTCTTATGACCTCTTTTATTTAATTAATATTAACAACATACTTACCCACTGTATTAATACAACATTTAATAAATAAAGAAAAGGGAAAATGAATCACAAAATAAACACATGCAACATTTAAACAAAAGGGTCAAATAAATAAAAACACATAACCCCTTAGTCACATTTTAAAGGTGATCTCCCCCCTCCATGGGAATTACTAACACACACAGACACGCACAAATAAATACTAGTTGCCATGGTGACCTTGTTGAATTTATCTAGAATTCCAATGTGATTGGTCTCTAATCCCCCAATGTTTGATGTGATATTTTAACTTGTAAAACACAAATACCTCCTTCAGCCTCCTGGCCATATTAAAACATCCAAAATAATATAATTAAAATTTCCAAAATCATATAGATATATGGATGACAACAACATCCAAGCAACCAACAAGATCATTTGCAATTTTACTCAACCACTATATCATCATCAAATAATTTCCATTTCTAGGTCTACTCACAAAATCTAAATATCACATGTCTGAACAACATCCATAGTACAACCATATCAAACACTGTATCAATATCAATATCCAAAGAGCCTCTAATAATCATCATGCATCATAACTGAATCAATTCAACAATAATCCATGCTCTAACATCTAACATCATACTACAATAAGGTCCATAATCAAGTCCATAATATAATCAACAGTATCATGATTAGTATAAAACAAGGCGTCAAAGGGAAGTGGACACTACAATAGGAGTGATGAAAACAATGAGAATAGGCATAAACAAGATTTACAAGTAATATTTAAGAATAATTTAAAGTATATTATCAACTATGTCATATTTTTGTTTATGGTGGTTTTTTTTTTTAGAATGTGAGATTCTATTCAAAGAATGAATACCTTATAATATAGTTAAATTAATAATTACATCACTCCAACAAAAACACCTATAACCTATTTTTGAAGATTGTATATAAAATAAATTCTCTTGATAGTTAAAAATAATTTCTACAACATAATTAGATAGAAAAAAAAATCAATATATACATTTACAACATACACAATACAAATTTCAATGTATATTATTAAATTGTATAGAAGAATATTCACTTTATATTAAAAATGCCTTCAACACAATTACAAGAACTAAATCTTTGAGTAGTACATTTCATTTTCCTTCTTATTTTCATAGTGAAAAAAAGAATTGTGGACAAATGACTAAATCAAATCAAGGGGAGAGGATGACTACATCAAATCAATGGGAGAGGATGTTTAGTAGGTTGTCTCGATTGGATAAAGAGGTATAACTTTGACACTTTGACCTTAAATGCTAGGAATATTTTTTTTCTCAATATAAATAATTGGTGTCAAATTTTTTATAACTTTGGGAACAAATTTCAAGATTGGTGATATTTTTTGTAACATCATTGGTCAACTCAAACAAATAATAATAGTATAACAGGAATGCTTTCATCTAATCATTATAGAAAACTAAACATTTATTTTTTGTAACTAGCATGTTTTCATCTAATCTTATAGAAAACAGGAGTTATTATTTGTAATTAGCATGCTTTGATCTATTCATTATAGAGAACTAAACACTAAAGACTGAAATCATTTTTGCCTATGACATTCTCGGTCAACCCTTATTTTTAATGATGATTCTAACATGCATGGTACACATATCATCTTACAATTCACACAATTTTCATGACAACGCAAGGGGTGGTAATTTCATTTCAAACAAATAATAATAGTATTTCAACTGAAAACTAAATTTGTCCTTGACATATTATCTGTCATGACTTCTTTTTAGTGAAGATGCTAACATGCATGGGAAACACGCCATTATTCAAATCACACTATTTTGTATTCCGAAACAAGGGATGATAATAGCATTTCTTGCAGCAAAACAAAATACTATGCATGATATTTTCAGTACCATGAATTGTCAATGGTTTCTATTACAAAGTTTATATTACTAATAATCATTTCAATTCAACAACCATGGTAGCAGGAATCATTCTTACCTACCCATATTTGTATAGTACACTACTATTCGTCATTCTAGTTATGTAGTCTAAGTGTTGCTGTATAATTTATTTAAAATTAAGAAAACCACTTGGTTAGTAATATCCATATATGAGTCCCTGTCGAATATGGCATTTTAGTCGCTTCTTACGGAACTAGCAGTAACTTTCATTTCAGACTTGTCCAAAAAACAATGCCAAGATCGGTTCGTTCAGTTTGACGTGTAATCCTAACTTATCCTCAGTTGCATTACTAATGTTAATAGATTGTATCGATGATATTTGCTTGTGATACATTATATTTTCTAAACATAAATTTCATAAAAATATCAGGCGGCCTTAGAGAGCTTTTCAGTAAACCTTAATAATATTTTTTGAAAAAATAAATAAATACTCGTTAGTATTTAATATTTATAAGTGAGCATATTATAAGTCTCATTGAAATACCTAAAAGATATTGCCTTCAATTTTCTTTTTGAGTAACAGGCACTCTTAAATTGAAATTACATTAGGGAAATTGCGGTCCCAAAGCCAATAATCATCTCCCTACACATTAGTCAGTAGTAAAAGTAAATTTAATAAAATTAAAGCGGTTTGGTTCGTAGCATAATGAGTATATGTTTAACAATTTTGTTAGTACATTGTATGAATTAGTAATCCTATGTGAAGTGTATGATGGAAACGTCTAAGGGTATAGAGTGAAGAATGAAAAATTGATGAAGTGAAATAGAGGGAAAGGATGAGGGGTGATCAGGAAGGGGTTCAATGAAAGGGACGATATTGAGTTCCAGTGTATGGTTTTTATGTTATAGGTATTATTCACGGCATTGCAATATGCATATGAAGAGGACAAACTAAAAAACGAGTAAATTTGAAAAAGTTCCATGTTTGATACTCGTCTCAAATGTATGCATCATACATATTTCACATGTCAATGTTTTTCTATTGAACAATACTATTTGGTTAGTATATAAAAACAGAAAGGAAGAGCAACAACAGGACAAATTCTATTCATGTCTCACTCGAAGACTATGCAACTCATATTTAACTCTTTCTAACCTTCTTTGTTGGAACTCTCCTGGAGCTTAAACAATTGCAGCAGGGTCTAGAAGCCCTTAAAATGCCAAGAGGCCCTACAAAACAAGAGGAGATGTTATACATTTGTTCTTGTAAAAACAGAACACCATTAGGAGAAAAAATGGGAATATTTTCCAAACCAAAATTGCATCCACATTCAGATCATGTTTTGCGAACAATAATTAAATCCACGTTCAGCTCAAATAATTTTTAAAAAGAAATGAGTTAATATTGAGACAATTGAAACATTAAAATGAGTTTCATCACATTGGATTTTTATTCCAATGAAAATTTTCTAAGGTGTTGTAATTTATACTTAAAATTATTCGTAACTATTAATTCTAAATCTTGTTTATGCATTCTCCTTGTTTTCATCACTCCTATTAATTCGAGAGTAGTTATAAATTTGATAGTTTTTTCTGTTTTCTATAAAGCTATGCAATTGGCAGCTCTAGAAAATTATTCTTGAAATTTTTTTGTATATTGGAGATTGATACAAGAATAGGTAAATATGTGACTTGATTACCATTGGTTTTGACTACAATTATTTTTTAACATTGTTATTGGAGAAAATATATACAAAATATTAAATTTATACTTGACGACGTGATTGGATTATGAACAAGAAAGAGAGAACGAAAACATTATTACAAACTCTCCCTATGGTTGAAGATTTAATGTGAGTCAATACCCATTTTTCATCGTTTCCTCTATATTTGACATATTGTTAACAGGTATTAAACCATCAATAATTCATAGGTGTGCATATGTACGGAGCATCAAATTTGATAAAGCGATATACATATTACTATTTATTCAAATTATTGATGATTAGAAGAGTTCAATTAACATTCCATTACAATATTATTATCTTATAAAATTGTATAAAATTAGAATAAATTTGTAAGGGAGTTTACCTTTATCATAAATTTACGTTATGTAATTTATGAATCTTAGGAAATATAAAAAATATCATAAATATGTGCATATTCTTACTGAAAAATTGACTGATCCCACTTAGAGTCGACCTATGAAATCTGACATCCTTGAGGTACCACTACATAATGTTTCTTGAAATTGAGATGGGGTGTAATGCCCAATTTGCCACATTTTTAACAATTAAGTCAGTGGCATTACTTAATCATTATCTGAATGTTTTGACCATTATTTGCTTGCGGGGTGCACTTGAATCTTATTTTCTTATTTCCTCCTACATTGGATTCCTTGTTTGTGGGTGGGAGTGGTTGAAGCTCTTGCTAGTTTTGTTTAATGCAATTAATTTTTTTCCTCTCCGTATACCTTTCCCCCTGCTGGCCACATACTTATTTAGTGGTTGCTTATTCTTTTTGCCTTGGTTTTTCTCCTTGATTGTCTTTATTTGTTAGATTTGGTAAATGTCTGCGTGAGTTGTGTAGTTTTGTAGACGGGGTTGGGGAGAGGAAGCCGTTGGAAACTAGTCTTTCAGTTTGTCAACATACATTCCTCCCACTGTTGGCGCCTTCATCTGCAACATTTGACAGAAGCCTCTCTCCAACATGTGTGGATGGATGACCATACCTAATTTCAGAAAGGATGTTTGATTTTGGCTTGGTTGCATGTGAATGCTGGATTTGGGAGCTGAGGAGGTTGGAAACCTGTTGGTTGCATGTAAGTCAACAAATTCATTTTTGTTGGTCCTCCTTTGTAACAATCTGACAGTCGTGACATTCCTGCGACCTCATCTCTTTGAGGAATTTTGTCAACAGTCTTTCTTGGCTCATGGATGCTTCGACTCCTTTCTTACGTGGTTTCTGAAGATCATTTTCCCACCTTCAAAAAAAAAATGATTCCCTTTGTGCTCTAATGGATGTCCTAGTCCTATTTTCTAATCGCCCCTTTTGACATAAGTTGGGAGGATGGTTGTAAGGTTGTGGGGTCTGGTTTTTCAGGATGCCTCTCATGTTTTTCCTAGGCCTCTTTATCAAACCCATTTTATACATTTATTGTAGTCATTGTAGCAAGGAGACCACATTTGTTTTTAGAAGTTTTAGCTCCGGGATTTTGGATCTCTTTCCCTGGCCACGTACCCTACCTGTGCTAAATGTGGCTATAAGATGTGTGTGGATTCCATCAAGCTTGTAGGAAATGGAATTTTGGCACTGGCTGCGTATATGCAACTGGTGGAAGTGAATTACAGCCATGATAAGCCCTACACCTTAATTCTTCTACTTTTATCTAAATGTTTTTAAAATGAACTTTGCTTTCAAAATGAAAACATCTCTTTGAGTGGGGTTATTGTGTGTATATTATTTGTTTACTCCTTTAAGTTTTATGTAAGGTCGTTATTTCTGACTAATAGGAATGATGATACTGATTTGGAATCTCTTATATAGATTTTGGGGTTTGGAAAAAGTTAAAAAAAAGTGTTATCCCAAATTTCCCCCAAGAAAGTTTGGTCAGAACAAGCCATTCACATAAAGAAAACATGAAGGGAAACAATTAAGACCCATGAGCTCGAGTTCTTCAGAACCAGGTAAAGTTAAAACAGAGGCCCAAGAAAGTCAAATTTGACCCTGCACAAGAAGAAATAGAAGAAACGGTTCTTTAGTGCATTTCCATGTCTTAAATATATTTAAAGGGTTGAGGGAGGACTCAACAATGGAATTACAGGGTTAGAGAAGAAGGGGTAGTTCCATAAGAGAGGTTAGGATAAATAAAGAAAAAATGGCAAGGATCCAAGGTCTTCAAGCTCAAAACCATTCAGGAAAGAATCCATAATTGACTAAGTATGGAAGAGCTAGCAAAGGGAACCATGTGTCCTAATGGTGCTCCTCAAAAGTTGAATCCAAAAAGAGAAGCTCAAACAAGCGCCGCATCTCCACATGTCTCAGGATGAAACGAAGGCAGGGGCAAATGGTCAAGTAGAGTCAAAAGGTGGAGCTTCAGGCTGCGGGGTTTTTTTGAGTTTTGTGTTTTGTGAAAAGGGGAAAAGGTAAATTATGAACCCGCAAACCAGATTTTTTCTCTAATCTAGCTGCCACATGTCCAATCTCAAAAGGGGGACCCATTTTCAAATTATTTTCTCCATCCATTCGTATGGATCCAATACAAACTTTGAAGGGGCATATATTTCGACTCAGGACTCAAAATATTGCAAATCTGACACCATTGGAAAGATCTCAGCCTCACCTACGCTATGGAGGTCTGAGAAATTAATTTTGAGGAGGTTAGGTAAAGGAAAATGGAGGAAAAGTCTTCAAGCCTTCAATATAGGATCCATCTGTCTTAACAACCAGATCGAATTCGATTTGTTTCCGCCGTTTCCTCTTCTTTCAAGGTGCCAAATCAAGGAATTATGTAATAAAGATGGATTTGGGGCATATGGTTTATCAGAAGCATTAACAACATTGGTTGAGCTTCAACCCACTTTTCCCACTTCCCTCTCTCTTTCTTCTCTTTAGTCAAATCTATAAATACAGGGATAGGATTCATTCTAAAGTTGTTGTTCATTCTTCTTCCCTTGCCCCCTCTCACTTTATTCTCCAGGGTCGAATGTTGAGTTTAAACCTCCTCCCTTAGCTTTGTAATGGATTTTTCTTTCCTCTTTCCTATTAATGGTGTATTTTGTGAAATCCTGGAGAAATAAAATATGTTCCATGATGCGTTTTGTCCAGCCTTTGCTCATTTTGTTGTCTCTTCTCACCTCTCACCATTGCAGGGTATATTGTGCATATCTCTGATGTCCATTACAAGTTTTGGGATCTGTGTGTAAGGGGTTTGAAATGGTGTTCTGTGTGAAATTTATCCTTGGTCTATGATGCATCTATCCATCCTCTCCATTGCTCACCTCTCTCCATTTCAGGCAGTTGGGTTTGTGATCAGTAGTTCCCTTTTCTTGGTGTTATCACCTTTCTAGTGTAGGATTTCTTTATTTTCATGCTCTCTCTCTCTCTCTCTCATTCTCTCTCTCTCTCTCCTTGGTCCCTTGGAATTGTTAGATTAGGAGTAGATGGTTACATCCTTCCTTAGAAGTAGTTTAGCGCTAGGATTCGGAAGAGGAACTGACCTTCTTTAGAGGATCATTCCCATTTGCAAGTCCCACAACTTGGGGAATGATCCAATGTTATGCAAATCACACCAAATGACCCTTCCTTAGAAAAGAAGATCCATAACTCATTTGGGGGTGCTGTGATTTCACACTAACAGTTTTGGCATGCCCAGTGGTACGGGTCTAAAGCACCTTAGCACTTCACATCATCAGGTTTGATGTGCTCTTGGTGAATATTTCAGCCTTTGGAGGCACTTTCAAGCACATATGGCGACTCCATCTGGTCAAAAACCCATTCTCTGAGTTGCAGACCTTTTCCATCCATTTCCACTCATTTTCATCTATTTTCCTCTTCCATCTCTTCCATTTTCTCCCATTCCATGAGGTTATACAATTATGACTTCATTCCCTTCATGGAAATCACACTGACAGCAATACAGTCCGCCTCTAATATATTTCCCAACTCCTCTAGATCAACATTATAATAATATCCAAAACCATTATGCTTACCCATATGATTATTTTCAAAAATAGTTTGACTATGAAGCTTATTAAGGACAATGGGACGCATATGATGGTGATAGCTATGCAGAGGATGCTGGTCTACTGGAGAAGATTCAAAAAATGGAGGTTAGCATGGTTCAGTCAAGGGGCATAGCACAAATGAAGGCATTCAAGATTGGTTTCTGGGAACCTTGTCCACGAGAAGGCCCTTTTCCAAGAAATTATAGCCCTCAAGAGAATATTGACTTCATGGTAGAAGTGTTGCCTTAACTTACACAGTGGATTGAGGACATTGGGGCTTATGAGCAAAGTGTGGGACAACCTTGTCAATGGGTAAGTTAATCACCAGCTCCCTGCCTTTAATTTCCTCTCCCTCAATCTTTATCATTTCAGCAGAGGCAAGAGTCAATCCCCTCACTTTCTACCCCAAGTGTTGATTTCATTTCTCCATCTCCTAGTCTTCCACCTCATCTCAATTCTTCTATCCTTTTCCCTTTCAAATTGTCATCCCCTCCAAACAAAAAATAAGTTGCACCTCCCTTCCCACCACAAACAATTGCAAAGATGGTTGAACCCAAACCTACCACTCCTCTTGCTTTCCCAAGCCCATGTTGGGAAGAGACTCAAAAATCTAGTCAAGGAGAACAACAAGAAGAGGAGCCCAACCGAAAATAAATGATCAAAAATCTGAAGACTTGGGCTTCCAAATTTGGGTTTCCAAAGATCCCCTTGATGGTCAAGCCAATAGAGGAGGTCAAGATTGAAGAACCAGTGGTGGCTGAGGCTGAGTTTGCAGCAGAAAAAAAGAGCAAGAACAAGAGGAACAATCAGTCCCAAGCCCCATTGAAGAGGAGCAGATGGGAGAGATCAAATTAGTGTTGAGGCCACTCAATGAAGAAGGAATCATTGAAGATTTTTTTCCTTTCTCTTTAAGGGCCTGATTTGATTGATGAACCCATGATGGAAGAGGAGCATAAAGTTCTAGAGGCTCTAAGTATGGAGCAGGCTATAGGGGAACCTTCAGTTATTCCTCCCACTTCATCCCTTCCAAGTTTTGATGTTGAAGAAGAGTTTGATCTTTCAAACTTCATGTTTGAGAGTGAAGGTAGCCATGGAGATCAAGTTGCAGATCAAGAAGGCACCATGGAGGAGGTAGAGCACATGCAACAGGAAAACAAGGAGGTAGATTACCTGTCTGACTTGGAGGATTTCCTTGATGGAGGGGAACCCATGGAGATCACATCATTTTTTCCTCCATCCATCTTCCATGCACATGAACCTACTACCATGAAGGAGGATATTCAAGTGAAAAATCTTGCACTCCATAATGGCCCTCTAGAACCAAGGTTGGAAGATCTTGATCTTCCATGTTATTTAAAGGAGGAGGCAGAGAAAAGGTAGGAGGATGTCATCATCTCTCTCAGACCGTCCACCCAAGAAGGTCCACAAGAAGAGTCCACTTTTGGAGTTGTGTTTCAGAGAAATGGGCACATCCAAAGGATCACACCATGCCCAATCAAATACTTGGCTTCATTAGAGCTAAGGGAGAAGCCGAAACTAGTCATTCCTACTCCAGGGCATGAGGATGAGAATCAAAGTACCAAGGGTCACCATCAATACCTCCAAGATTCCAATGCAGGTCAGCTTGAGGAGGTATTTTCCATTAATGTTGATACCTTGATGATTTGGGTGGAGGACATGCTTATATAATTTTTTTCACTCATACTTACAACTATATTTAGTGTCAAATAATTTGCATGGCTGCCCCTCTTGAAAAATGGAAGATACTTCTCCTTGCCTATAATAGGCTTTGTTTAGCATTCTTTCTCTCTGGTTAGTGTAGGAGTAGGAGTAGAATTTGTTTCCAGCAAAAGAAGTAATTATACACACTCTGCATGTCTCATTTGAGGCATGTATGATTTGGTCTTTGTATATAAGTTTTGTTTGCGTTGCTCTAGAGGTGCACAAGGCCAGGATCTTCACTATTTACAACAAAAAGATCCAAAATTTCCTGTAACATTTGCAAATTCTACAAAATAAAAGAAATGCAAAGCAACTAAAGTCGTTTCAAAAAAATCCATTTTAGGGACATATGAAAGTCCTAGAGTTAAAACAATTTTCTACCCTCAAAAATTCCATTTCCAAGATTTCCTTATGAAAATTGACAGTGCAGACTTAAGGTTAGAAAAAACATAGAAAAGGAATACATTCAGGCTCACAATGGCTCAGGGATCAGACCTTCAAATCTTCAGATCAGTTTCATGTTTATCAAGATGACTCCATGCCCAATGGATGCTTCAAGGCCATTAGTCTCTTCATCTAACAGGCATATGTCCCCGTGAATCGCCAAATTGTTATCCCAAATTTCCCCTTGGAAAGTTTGGTCAGAACAAGCATTACACATAAAGAAAACATGAAGGGAAATGATTCAGACCCACGAGCTTCGAGTTCCAGAACCAGGAAAAGTGAAAATAGAGGCCCAAGAAAGTCAAATTTGATCCTACAAAATAAGAAATAGAAGAAACGGTTCTTCTAGGTGTTTCCATGTCTTAAATATATTTAAAGGGTCGAGGGAGGACTTAAAAATGGAATTTCAGTGTTAGAGAAGAAGGGGCAGTGCCGTAAGAGAGGCCAGGAGGAAGAAAGGAAAAATGAAAAGGATCAAAGTTCTTCGGGCTCAAAACCATTCAGGAAAGAATCCATAATCGACTGTGTATGGAAGAGCTAGTAGAGGGAACCATGTGTCTTAACGACACTCCTCCAAAGGTGAATCCAAAAAGAGAAGCTCAAATAAGCACCACATCTCCATGTTTCTCAACACGAAACGAAGGCAGGGGCTAATGGTCAAGTAGAGTCAAAAGGTGGAGCTTTGGGGCCACATGATTTTTCTGAGTTTTTCATTTCTTGGAAAGGGGAAAAGGTAAGGTACGGACCTGTAAACCCAATTTTTTCTCTAATATAGCTTCCACATGTCCCATCTCAAAAGGGGGACCCATTTTCAAACTGTTTTCCCCATCCATTCGTACAGATTTGATTAAAAATTTGAAGGGGAATATCTTTCGACTTAGGGCTCAAAATATTGCAAATATGACACCATTGGAAAGATCTCAGCCTCACCTATGCCATGGAGGTTTGAGAATTTAATTTTTAGGAGGTTAGGTAAAGGAAAATGGAGGAAACATCTTCGGGCCTTCAATATAGGATCCATCTGTCTCAACAACCAGATCGGATTCGATCTGTTTCTTTCATTTCCTCTTCTTTCAAGGCACCGAATCAAGGAATCATGCCGTAAAGACAGATTTGGGGCATATTTTATAAGAAACATTAATAGTAGTGGTTGATCTTCAACCCACTTTTCCCACTTCCCTTTCTCTTTCTTCTGTCTAGTCAAATCTATAAATACAGGGGCAGGATTTATTGTAAAGGGTTATTCATTATTCTTCCCTGCCCCCCTCTCTTTCTTCTCCAAGGTCTAATGCGGAGTTTAAGCCTCCTCCCTTGGCTTTGTAATGGCATTTTATTACCTCTTTCCCATTAATGGTGTACCGTGTGACCTCCGGGAGAAATTAAATTTGTTTCGTGATGCGTTTTGTCTATCCTTTGCTCATTTTGTTGTCTCTTCTCTCCTCTCACCATTACAGGGTATACTGTGCATATCTCTGATGTCCATTACAGGTTTTGGGAGTTGTGTTTAAGGGGTTTGAAATGGTATTCTATATGAACTTTATCCTTGGTCTATGATGTATTTTTCCATCTTCTCCATTGCTCACCTCTCTCCATTTCAGGCAGTTGGGTTTGTGATCAGCAGTTCCCCTTTCTTGATGCTATCACCTATGTAGTGTAGGATTTCTTTATTTTCACGCTCTCTCTCTGCCTCTCCTTGCTCCCTTTAAATTTTTAGATAAGGAGTAGATAGTCGCATTTCTTTAGAAGTAGTTTAGAACTACGATTAGGAAGAGGAACGAACCTTCTTTGGAGGATCATTCCCATTTGTAAGTCCCACATCTTGGGGAATGATCCAATGTTATGCAAATCACACCAAATGACCCTACCTTAGAAAAGAAGATCAATAACTCATTTGGGGGTGGTGTGATTTTTCACTAATAAAAACAAAAATGAATGTGTAGCTATATATTTTTATCTGTAAATGATTGGTATGGGAAATTATGTTATTTTTTGTTCTTTATATCTCCTATTACCATTACCCATTGGCATTAGCGTATTCACCATGCTTGGGTAGAAATGTTTCAGATTCTGGGAAATGTTTGCGTTCCCCTAAAAAGAGAGTCGTCAATTTTATTTAGTGTAATTTTAAAATACTTGTATTGAGACTTCTAATTCAATGATAGAATGTAGTTTGGGATTTGATTTATGCCTAAGTTTTGTTGTGATATCTGATTCAAGACTCGATCCATATTTTTTCATCTCCATGGAGTGTTTTTGAGCAATATAGGTGCATAATATAAAGGTAGATTGCATTGGGTTTATTTGTTCTTATTCCTTTTAGTTATATTTTATTACTTCTTGTTCTAGCATTTACTTCTATGGGTTAGTTTTATGTTCTTGAGCATTGTCGATGTCTGATCGTTCCTAATCTTTAGGTTATACCCTGAACTAGGTTTCATTTTAATTTTATAAGTGGGATCCTTCGAAGATCTATCATCTTCAAGTGTCGTGAGTGGGATACCTAGGTTTCTTGTTGTTATTTCTCAACCATGGTGTTGTTTGGGTTATCAATTCATGAGAGATTTGCAGTGGGTAAAATCCATTCGTGAGCGAAGCATGTTGTTTTTTTACCTTATCTTAGAGATAAAGCTTATACCTTTAGTTGGTTTAAAGCGCTAAGTGGTAACTATTGCTATTATTCTGAATTCATTTGTGTGTGATTGTAAGCTGTGATTTTTATTTATTAGAACTATTGGCTTCCTTGAACCTTTAAATATATGTAAAAATTTGCTTGCGTATTCAATCTGATAGCTTCATCACTTGAAGTTCATGTTGTTTTATAATTCTCTCTCTGTCATGTTTGTTATATTAGCACGAGTCTGATCAGGTGGATTCTTGATTTTAGTATCTTGGGGGACCCTTATGGAGTTGTTTATGCTTTTGTTCTATCGTTTCTTATCAACACTAGAATAGATCTCATGTAGGAATGCGTCAGTAAGTACATTTTATTCATGTGGAATTGTCTTCTTTGTTGTGATGGCATCAATATTTAGACCGTGACAGGAACCTGGTTCGAAGGGACATAGGTGATAAAATTCCATTCATGTTAAGTTATTTGTGATTGTATACAACTTCCTTTAGATAGTTGATAGGATGTTGATTATAGTAAAGTCGAAACTTATGACGTGTTGAATTGACTGAGATTTTTGAAGACTGATTAGGAGTTTTTATTAATTCTTCCCTTTAAAAGATGGCTGCAGTTTTAAATATCATCATATTAGCAATGATTCTCATAACAAAAGCACCAATGAAATTAATTTTTTTGAATTTATTGACTTATTATGTAAATGAAATTGTTGTCTACTGAGAATTGGTGATTTATTTTCTATTACAAGACATGATAGATTTATGAGAAGTCTACTTAATCAGCCTTACCTTGAAAGCTTGATATGTAATTTATCTAGTCTTCTTTTAACAGATTGAATCTTCCTCACCTTATTGTAGGAACTTGTTCTAGATATTCAACCCCATTTTTTGGACTCTGTATTGGGCCTTGAAATAGTATTGTAGTTGATGAAATGTATTTAGATTTTGGTTAATCTTTCAGTGCTTCTAGGTTGCTAATTTTTCAATTATGTATATATATATATATATAGTATATACAGATTATAGAAAAATAGTTGTTCAAGACTTGTGATTCTTCTTTAAAAGATATAATAATTTTATTTGAGGGACTTGAGTTAAGATTTAACTGGAACGATAAGGTTAGTACATAGGACATATGAATTCCTTCCTTCATAAATAACCATGTTTAGATGATTAAAAAATATCACAAAGAGTGCATATTGGTGTTTGAAATAGAATCAATAGGATTGAATTAATGAGATCATATTTAAATACTACTCCCTTGGATCTATGAGATTTCTTTTTCCTTCTTGAGCTTGTTGGAAAGTATTTTCACAAATTTTAATCTATGTTTTCAGATTTGTTTCATTAATAACAGATTTCTTTCTATAAAACAATTAGGTAACATCACAATTTCTTAATGTTGTAGTGTTTATCATGCTCAGTTATCGTGGACTGACTCAGACTAACAAATGTGCAGGTGATCATTTTTTGTGGATAGAAAGAAGAAAAGATCTTAATGAAATTACTTTTGTTTCATTTATGCATTTTTTGATCGATTACATACATTGTATTTTGACTTTTGCGAAGGGTGTTTGTGGAGTTTTTGTAGTGTTCATTAATTAGGTATTCTGTACTGTGGAAATAGGTTCTCATAACCAATAGAAGCTTCAGACTTGTAAATCTACCTGTAAACTATATGGTTTATTACAGATCCTTATTATTAGTTTTATATTTATTGAAGAAAATTGATAGTTATTTCACTTGGGGTTAACCAAGTTTGGTTTCATTGGTACTTAGTCTTAGTGCCTCAAAATAGTCAGTTGTCCCTTTGGTTTGGGTGTCGTGTTGGGAAGATTTGATGTAACCATGTGTAGTTTTCTCAAAATAAGTGATGGTAAATCTTTCTCTTGGGATAACATTTTGTGTTGTAAACCTTTCTAAGACATGGTATTAATGCAATTTTAAGCATAATAAAATGGATGGGTAATCCATTCAATTTTTTTATATATATATATATATATATAAGTAAACTAATGTAGATGTGAATCCTCTTCATAACGTTTGGGTCCTTAGGTGATCAAGAGGAGACTAAGTTTTAAAGAAAAATAATAGACCTTGCCACCCCTAGCTAAACTAATGAACATTATCCTTTTATGGTGAATTGTTAAATAATCTTAAGGTGAGATCAATGATTAAATTTTAGAAGATAGTAACAACATAATAAGTAGAAGTAGAGTGATTAGAGACCATTCAGTTTATCTCACCCTTTTGAAAAATGTAATTTGTATGCTCATGTCAATCTCGTCAAGTGAAGCCTAGTAACATTTCTACTCATTTTGGGTAAACTCTTAGCCTCAATAAAGATACTAGCTAATAAGCAATGAGACCCTGAAGTTGAATTCTATTTTGACCTGTTTACCTTAACCCTTCCCTTTGTTCATTGTAATCTTTCTTAAGTAATGTTAATCATTTTGATCCTTGCATAAAGGAGGTGGTAGTTGTTGGTAACCTAGAACCAGTACCTTCCCCTCAATCAGGATCTTGTGCTCGTCACTTTGATGAAATGGAGGTAGTGAAACAAGATTCAGTAGCTTGTGTATCAGATTAAATAATCTTGTGAGAAATGGAAAATTTTCTTTTAATCAAATGAATTAAGCAAGTTATTGACCTATTATAGGATGATTCTCCTTTTGAAATCTTGATCCTAAGCTAGTCAGTCAAAAGTATAAAAGAAAGAAGTTCACCTTTGTAAGAAGAATTGTGCGAATCAAAACATGAATATTCTAGATCATAAGTCAATTTTTAAAAGATGATTTTTTGTAAACACATAACCTTACAAGATTTTACACTGTGGGATGTCCTTAACTGTAACTATGTATTGTGTTTGGAATTTTACATTGTGCCTTTTCAAAGAGAAATTTTAATTGTTCATGTTGGGTGTTGTATGTTTTCTTGTTGCCTATGTGGTCAACATTGTGTCAAGCTTATTGAGAGTTGGTCATAGCCGTTTCCGGTAACTTGTGTTGATGTGTAAACTACAAGTAAATCAAAAAATAAGTTATCTAAGTTTTTCAGTGTTTTATTTGTGTGTGTTTTAGCGGGCATTACACTTGGTATCAGAGTGGAGGTTCATGCTTTCAAACACCTGGGATAAATTGGAGTGGTGATGATGTTGCATGGTGGTGTTAGTAGTGACTGGAAAAGTAATGTGACTTAAACATGATGTGAGCTATGTTGTAATTGTGATATTTTTAGTGCACATGTTGTGTATGTCACTTAGTGCGTAACTGTTAGCATGTTGATGTGTTGGAGATGAGAGTATTCTCACTCCTTTTCATGAATTCTCTGAGAATTTGAGTGTGATGTACCATCTTGTTATGTGTGATTGTGTTGATATGTTGTACGAAAAGGTTGGTTTGTAGTCAATTAGATCTCATAATGATGTTATAATCATTTGTGTAGAAATGTGTGTATCCCCATGTTATATGGGGGTTGACTGTGTGTTGTAATTGTGCTCATCATAAGTAAAATTTATGTAATATGTAATGATTCATGTCATTATTTAGGGAAATATGGTTAGTATATGATCCCTATCATACAGTGATTGCACTTTCGTTGCAGCATGTGTCAATGTGGTGTGTTGTAAACCATGGATGTAATGTATGTGATATACACTGTATCAGTACCCTGTGTAAGATGCTATGGTTAATGTGCATGAACCACCATTGTGTTAGAGATGTAGTGCATGTTATGTTATGAACCTTATGCTAGCTAACCTTGAGGAAAATCGGTAAAAGTGTATGTTTGGAGTGAGGAATCATGTACCATGGGCAAATAACTCAAGCCAACCTTCGGTTCTCTAGATGATGACCTTTTTTTCTTTCCTCTCTCCCAATGTTTTTGTTTTATGGATGCAACCTAAGTGTATCTATGACTATGTTTAGCATTGTCAAAGTGGTGGCGAGATGATTCAGATAGAGATGATAACAGTTGTACTATTATATGTTATTTTATGAACCAAGGCTTGATGTTCTGAGTGCCAGCAACTCGTTGAGTACCCCCATTTGTGGAAAGATAAGGCCACACAATCATCGTAATGTGTTATTCTTATATATGTATTTTATTTGTAAATCAAAATTTTTATTTTATTTTTCCAAGGACCAACAGTTTTCTTGATTTTCATGTTTTATATTTTGGGCATTTCCTTGGTTTGTGGTACTAACATTCATATTTTTTGCACTAACTATAGCTATTTGGCCATTTTTTTCTTGGATTTGGATCTTCTTTTAAATTTTAAAATTTTACCGCCTTTCGTAAGGATTGTATTTTTCCACTTGGCATTTGAATTGGATTGCTATGCTAGTTCAATTATCATAATATGTACAATATGGTCATGGGATGTACCATGGAATGGGTAGGATCTATGGACCCACTTCATTGTATCAGGGTATGCTCAAAGGAGTTACAAATAACTAACGGGTTGTCGAACCACTAGTTATTATGTCACTTGGGTTAGGGGTGTCTAGACTCTATGTGCCTAGGGCCATAGGGAAACTGACCTCTTTAGGGAGCAAAAAGGAAAATTTATTTATTTATTACTAGTTGAGGGAG
This sequence comes from Taxus chinensis, assembly GCA_019776745.2. Taxonomy (NCBI): domain Eukaryota; kingdom Viridiplantae; phylum Streptophyta; class Pinopsida; order Cupressales; family Taxaceae; genus Taxus; species Taxus chinensis. Next base: position 614,157,683 of record CM034153.1, read on the forward strand.
GCATAAGATATTTGTGTGCGTGTTTGATTGATGCTTTAGGAGGTGTGCAGATTTGTTATTATGCTGTTTTGGTTGTGGTGTTATGATGTATGTGTTACGTATGTTAGTTGGATATGTTTTATGAGGTTGTGGATATGGTGTTGATGCCCTTGTTGACACTATGTACCTATAGCTATTGTTCTAAAGTTATGTGAAACCCTCATCGATGGAATTGTGGAAATTTTTTGTTGTTGTAGTACACTTTTTTCGAGTATTAACTATTAATCATAGATATGTGTTAAGTACGATGTAATGTAAACCATGCATGTTCTCTTCCATATTTTGGTTAAGCTCTTGTAGTGTGGTACCATCATGAAACTATGTAAAATTATGCTTGTGAATCCTTAGTGTTGTATATGACCCTAGTAAGGTGTTGTTATAGCAGTTCATGTTGGGAACCCACAAGAATGTATAAACTAAAATTCTACAACCATGAAGTTTCAAAGAACTTGAATTAGGAATAATGTAAACATAAATAGACTAATTAAATAATGAATAAGAGGTAACTTCTAATCTTCCCAAAACTTTGAAAGTTAAAATTCTGCAAAAATGTTTCTAAGGCTACCCCGTGACCATGCCTTAACGATGAAATTGTAACCATAGGGTGAAATTTCACCTTTATCTGTTCCTTCATGCTTACCACCCTTCCTTCCCTCACTGCCATGTCACATCAAGGATGATGCTTCCTTAAGGGGAGGAGAATATAATGCCAATTCTTTTTATAACAACAATTCAGTGGTGGATTTAATTAATTCCCAACAAGTGACCCTTATTTCCTTACTGGGCACACTTGTCTTGTTTTACTCTAGCCTTGAATTCCTTGTTGGTGGGTGGAAGTGGTTTATCTCATGCTAGTTTATTCAATGCAATTAAATTTTCTACTCTTTTTATACCCTTCCCCTGCTAGTCACTTACTAGTTTATTTTTTTCTCTTCCTTCTCTTGTTTGTTTTCTCTTTGGTTGGTTGCATGGAGGTGTTCTTGAGTTTTTTGGAGTGAAGGGGAAATCATTTTTTGGTTGTGTTCTTATTGGATATGGGAGCTACAGAGGTGGACACTTGTTGGTTGTTGGAAAGGGTGAACTATGGAAATCCACATTGAAGTCTCCTTTTGTGCTTTTCCTATAACTGTGGCTATTTTCCTTGAAGACCACATATCTTGAAGCTTGATGTTAGGAATTTTCGATGCCTTTTGTATTCCTCCACACATTCATACAGGTTTCTAAATCTCCTGAAATTACATCTTCTACAAATTTATTTCCTTTGTGCTTAGGTGGATGTTCTTACCTTATTACAAAGTTATTATTTTGTCTCTGGCTGTGTTAAAGCTGGAAAAAGGTGAACTGAGAAGATTTGACACCTGTTGGTTTTTTGGGGGAGTGAAGAAAAGTTGAACTTTAAGATCCATTTTGCTATTTATCTATAATCGTGGATTTTTCATGTGACCTCATGTGTTTGAGGAATTTTTTCAACAGTCTATCCTACCTTGTGGATGCTTCCACTCCTTGCTTACATGGGTTTTGAAGCTCATTCTTCCACCTCTGAAAAAAAATCACAATTCCCTTTGTGCTGTGATGGATGTCCTAGTCCTGTTTTGTAATCTCCCCTTTTGACATAGGCTGGGAGGATAGTTGCAAGGTTGTGGGGTCTAGTTTTTTCCCCCTACCTCTCATGTTTTTCCTGGATCTCTTTATCAAACCCATTTTATACATTTAATGTAATCATTACAATCTAGGAGACCACATTTATTTTTAGAAGTTTCAGCTCGTTGATTTTGGAGCTCTTTCGCTAGCTGCGTAACCTACCTGTGCCAAATGTGGCTGTATGATTTGTGTGGATGCTAGAAAGCTTTTACATAGTGAAATTTTGGCATTGGCTGTGTATATGCAAATGGTGGAAGAAAATTATAGGCATGATAAGCCATACACCTTAATTCTTCTTCTTTTATATAAATTTTTTATTAAATGAAATTTTCTTTTGATGAAAACATATCTTTGAGTGGGGTTATTGTGTGTATATTGTTATTTTACTCCTGTACGTTTTATGTAAGGTTGTTATTTCTTACTAATAAGAACGATGATACTCATTTGGAATCTCTTTTATAGGTTTTGGGTTTTGGAAAAAGTTATAAAAAAAAATGAATGTGTAGCTATACCTATTTATCTGCAAATGATTGGTATGGGATATTCTATTATTTTTTTATATCTCCTAGTAGCATACATGTTAGCATTAGTGTAATCCCCAGGCTCTCATAAAAATCTTTTTTATTCTTGGAAATGTTTGGGTTCCCCTAAATCGAGAGTCATCAATATTAGTTAGTGTACTTTTAAAATACCTGTATTGAGACTTCTACTTTAGTGACAAAATTTTGTTTGGATTTTGATTCGTGCCTAAGTTTTTTTGTGATATCTAAGTCAAGACTTGATCCATATTTCTCATCTCTATGGAGTTTGTTTGAGAAATATAGGTGCATAATATTAAGGTAGGCCATTGGGTTTATTTTCTTTATTCCTTTTAGTTATATTTTGTTACTTCTTATTGGAGCCTTTACTCATATGGGTTATTTTTATGTTCTTGAGCATTTTCAATGTCTGATCGTTCCTAATCTTCAGGTTATACCATGAACTAGGTTTTGTTTTGATTTTCTAAGTGTGATCCTTCGAAGATATATCATCTTCAAGTGTAATGAGTGGGACACCTAGGTTTGTTGTTGTTCTTTCTCAACCATGGTGTTGTTTGGGTTGTCAAGTCATGAGAATTGTAGTGGCTGCAATCGTTTGTGACCGAAGCATGTTGTTTTTTTACCTTCTCTTAGAGATAAAGCTTATATCTTTAGTTGGTTTAAAGTGCAAAGGGGTAACTATTGCTCTTATTCTGAATTCATTTGTGTGTGATTGTAAGCTATGATTTTTTTTATTAGAACTACTGGCTTGCTTGATCCTTTAAATTTATGTAGAAATTTTCTTGCATATACAATTTTTAGCTTGATCACATGAAGTGCACGTTGTGTTATAATTATCTCTATGTCACCTTGGCTATATTAGTATGAGTTGATTAGGTGGATTATTGATTTTAGTATCTTGGGGGACCCTTCCGGAGGTCTTTATCCTTGTGTTGCTATGTCATGTCAATGCAAGAATAGATGTAGGCATGCTTAGTAAGTACATTTAATTCCTGTGGAATTGTTTCTTTTTTTATGGAGGCATTATTTAGACCATGATAGAAACCTAGTGCGAAGGGACATAGGTGACATAGTTTTATTCATGTTAAGTCATTTTTGATTGTATACAACTTTCTTTCGATAGCTGATAGGATGTTGATTGTAGTAAATTTGAAACTTATGGTGTGTTGAATTGACTGAGATTGTTAAAGAATGATTAGGAGTTTCATTGATTCTTCCCTTTAAAAGATGGTTGCAGTTTTAAATATCATCATATTGGAAATGATTCTCATAATGAACGCACCGATGAAATTGATTTGGTTGAATTTATTAAATTCTTGTATAGGAAAGTATTGTCTAATGAGAATTAGTGATTTATTTTCTATTGCTGACGTGAAAGATTTTTAGCAGTCTACTTGATCACCCTTATCCTGAAAGCTTGATATGTAAGTTATCTAGTCTTTTTTGAACTGACTGAATCTTCCTCACCTTAGTGTAGGAACTTGGTCTAGATCAACCCCATTGTTTTTGACTCTATGTAAGGCCCTGAAATAGTATAGTAGTTGATGAAATGTATTTAGATTTTGGTTTATCTTTGAGTGCTTTTAGGTTGCTAATTTTTCAATGTGTGTGTGTGTGTGTGTGTGTGTGTGTGTGTGTGTGTGTGTGTGTGTGTGTGTGTGTGTGTGTGTGTGTGTGTTAGGTTAATTATGGCATAATATAATATAAAATGATTATTTAATTAATTTAATTAATTAAATAATAATGTTATATGGTTATATTATAAACCATATTATTGTTGTAGTTTGTTATATGGTTTTAAAACCATATTTGTTTTTTATTCTCAAAGGCATAATTGTTATAATTGTTATTAGTAATTTATGTGCTTCCTAGATGTATTTTGGAATCTGTTGTGAGACTAGTTTTACCTATTCAACCTATTTATTTTTCTGTACATGGCTATTCAATTCCTATAAGAATTGGCACCAATCCATTATATTTGTGGTTGATTCAGTTTAATAACAATTTACAGGCTTCTGTCCCTATTTACATTCGGTAACAGAGTTGGTTGAAGCTCTTGGCAAGGTTGGAGAGAGGTTGCAGACGAAGAACAATCATGGAGAAGAAATCTACTTAATTAGAGAGCCACTATTACCTCCAGCACCTTCCCACATCTCCCTGCAATCCCACAACCTCCTGTGTGATATCCAAGTAAACGTAAAGGAAATTTTTTTCTCCCTTGGTGCCCTCTTCACCAGGTAATTTTGTTCCTAGAAGCTAATCAATTTCAGGGATTTTTTTTTTAAAATTATTTTTTCCCCATCGAGGGGTTTTACCTCTAATATTAGAGGTGCCTTTGGTCACTGCTAAAAGTAGTAGACTATTATTTTTGGAGGTCTTCCTGCTATTACCCTGTAGCAAGTTGAAAAACGAGTTCAATCTTGGAGGAGACTGAGCTCTCCATAGAGATGAATAAGCTGTGCATTGGGTTAGAGATACGTTGCATGGTTCATACGAACAAGTTCTTCAACCGAATCGTAGGAGGCATTGAAGCGGTCATTCCATTCTTCATTGGCAAGTTGTAGCAAAGTCTTAAAGTTTTCATTGAACACTTTCGAACCAAGTTCCTCTCTAAACATGTAGATCAACAATCCATACCAAGCGGTGGAAACTCCATACAAAAAAAATGACTATTTTGAGCTTTCGGCATACAAAATCCAACCAAAACAGGAGTCAAGCTGTGTTATTGTTTGGAACGGCCTCCTCCTAACATAAACATGCATGCACATTCAAAGAAGAAAATCCATGGAAACCTCCACGTATATCTTCACACAAGCAAATAAAAAAATAAAATAATAAAGGCGGATCAAATAAATCAACAAAGCCAAGAAAATTTGCAAAAGTGGCTAAAGCAAATACAAATCACGGTAGAATATAGGAAGGTGTGAAGAAAATAATTTTGATCCATTTTTGGTGTTCAAACCCTAATCCACATGCAATTCATCCTCCACTCAACTAAAACCACATGGAATCCCTCCAAGCTAGCTCCATGCAAGCCTCCACTCTGTCAGGTCACATTTTACAAAGGCGAGTCGACTTTGGCTTTATTTAAATACAAGTTTGTTACTTTATCTCACAAGTGCTCAAGCGAATAAGGTGGATAGACCAAACGACTTAGAAGTGGGAGGTGTGGGGTTCAAGTCACACCCCCAACTTGCTTTTTTGAATTTGGTGGAATATTTTATGAAACCACTAACTTTAGTAGAAATTTCAAATTTAGCTATAACAAACTAAATTTAGTGGGGAAATCCCTAATTTAGGGTAATTTTTTTTCCCCATTTAGCCTTTTTTTTCATTCTGGACTTATTTCACTAAAGGAGGCCTATCTAAAAATTACATTTTCAGCTATATTTTTGTAATTTTTTGGCGTAGTGGGTCATTTTGGGCTCTGGAGGCCACCAAGGCCCACAAAACAATTTTTGTTTGCCTAACATTCAATTTTTTCTAGATTTTTGAATGTAATTGCATGCTAAAATATATTGTACTAATTTGCAGTTTGCCATAAGTCAACTGAAAACTTTGTAATTGATCAGAAACTGGAAAAATTGTAATAAAAAACAACAAAAAAATTATTCTATAACATTCACAATATCCTAGATCTCATTCGCAACATTCGGTATATACGATGCCTCTGGGAAGCACTTACGGGTAGAGCCGTCATGACTACTACTACACTTAATGCTTAATATATCTGCAACAACATCGTATTAGGATCGACCCTTTAAATTGATAGGGAGTAATAAGGTCACATGGCACACACTATGAGCCATCCCATCCATCTGTGAACGATTGCATGACATAAATCTAGACTGAGAAACTATCCAAGTACATAGCAAAGTTACGCGCGCGTATGAGGATATTTCTTTGAGCCGGTGTCAATAATCACACAGACCCCTTTCAGTACTGTCTTGGTACCATGTATTGAATTATTTAACGTACATTAACGCCTATTTCACATATCACTAGGTATATAGAAATGGCGAGCTTCTTCCACGTACCGCCGTGTATATCAAAAGGGCATGTATATAAAAAGGTTCCGTGTATCAGACTAACAATATGTAGATTGGGAGACCTTATACCTAGAGTGATAAGAGCCAAACCCTGTCAATGATCTCTACAAAATGGGCACCAATGCCCCCAAATATTTTCTTATGGATTCACAATTACTTAGAGGAAACAACTATGCTACATGAAAGAAAAAAATTAAGACATAGCTTGAGTTTGAAGAGATCTAGCCTGCTGTGAATGGTACTCTAACCAGATCAACTACTGATACAACACAACAGTAGCACTTTGATAAAGAAGATTAGAAGTCCAAACTCATCATCTTGTTTAGAGTGTCCGAAGATGTGCAACCCCAAATTCAAGATGCCAAAACAAAAAAAGAAGAGTGGGATAAGTTGATCATAGTATATGAGGCCAAGAACAAGAATGTTATACTGAATTTGCAGAGTCAGTTACACACATTGAAGTTTAAACGTAATGAAAAAATAGAAGCTTTCCTAAGAAGAGTTGCAGAATTGAGGGCTTCACTTCTAGCCCTAGGAGAAGTGTTAAAAGATGATTATCTCATTCCCATTGTTTTGAGAGCACTCCCTTCTTCATACCGTATTTTTGTAACAACACTAAAATTGTCAGATACGACAGTTAGTTTTGACAAATTGGTAAGTATACGGAAACAAGAGGAAACAATGCACAATAAGGATGATGAAGAAGAGAAAGAACTTTCTTCACATCAAAAATGGAAAGGAAAAGGTAAAAGGAAAACCTAATTCCTATCAAAAGTCCCAATATCAAAATCAATATCAAGGGGACATATAATAAAAGAGGTAATGTCCTATTTGTAAAAGAGGACATGACCTCAAAGATTGTTGGTACAATACTTACAAGAAAGGTTCGTCAAGAAACTCTGGACCTCCACAAAAATCTCACAAGGGACATTCTAACTACAATCAAGGACAGAAAAAGGGGAACTTGAAAAGAAGACCCCATCAGCAAGGAAATATTGTTGAGTAACAAGAACAGTCAGAAAATGAAGACTACTTGTTCACTACTCGATCAAGTGAACCATCGACGTCATCTAGTGATGTTTGGTATGTTGATACGGGGGGCACTCAACACATGACCAGCCACAAATACCAGTTTATTTCAATGAGGGACATGCCATCAAAAAATCATGTTTCATTGGGAGATGATTCTTTATATACAGTTCAGGGGACTGGGAACATTTCTCTGCCCCTTGGTTCACACAACTGTAGACTTTCAGATGTCTTATATGTCCCTGTGTTGGCAAAGAATTCACTTTCAGTTATTCAACTCCTTGATCACAATATAAAAACTGACTTTGATATTCATTCTGGCAAGAAAACGTGTTTGATTCGAGATAAATCACGAGGCTCGAAAATTGTTACGAAAGCCTCTAATGTGGGACGCATGTTCCAACTTGATTTTTTCCATAGATATGATCAGAAAATTGTGGCAAAGAACTCTACCTCAGCACATTTGTGGCATCGGAGACTTGGTCATGTAATTTTCAAGTATCTCGAGACACTTTGCCGGCATAATATGGTACATGGGCTACCATCTGTTCAGAAGGATACAGAAAAGTGTCCTCACTGTCTAGCAAGAAAACAACATAGAGCTTCATTCCAGAAGAGTACATTTCGAGCTCATGTAAAAATTGACCTAGTTCATACCGATCTTTGTGGTCTGATGCAACTAAGTCATTCTAGGTTCCAATACTTCATACTTTGTGTTGGCGACTATTCAAGAGAAATCTGGATTTTTTGTCTTCGCAAAAAAAGTGAAGCTTTTGAAACTTTCAAGAAGTTCAAAGTAGCAGTTGAGAATGAAACTGGTCGTCACATAAAAATGCTCTGCTCAGATCGAGGGGGGAATTCACTAGTAATGAGTTCAGAGACTACCTACAAACTTATGGGATTTGTCAAAAAATTCCTCCTCCAAACACACCATAGAAAAATGGTTTTGTTGAGATAAGAAATCATAGTATCATGTAAATGGTGTGATGCATGATTGATGACACTGGACTTGCAATGAAATTTTGGGTAGAAGCAACAAAGACAACAGTGTATTTTTTGAACAGAGTGCCCACAGTTGCTCTTGACAAATTAACACCACAAGAAGCATGGTCAAAGCGGAAACCATCTATTGCACACCTTAGAGCATTCAGGTATAAAGAAAGCATTCACATACCCAACAAGAACAAGAAGAAATTGGACATGAAGTCACAGAAACCCTTTTTCATTGGTTACACTGAAGAGACTCTTGGGTACATATTAATGGATCCTAAGACTAGAAAAGTATACCCCAGTAGGGATGTTGAGTTTTTTAAGAAGAAGGAAGCAGATACTCCTCCTCCAGACTTACCTGATGTAGATTCTTCACCAGTTGTAAAAACTGAAGCTGATGTTCCCACTGATGATAAAAGTGAGGATGGGGATGATGGTGTTGATCAGATAGAACCACGAACCATGGGAATAGTTCAACATATGCCCAAGTGGTGTACTAGCACATTACGAGATGCAAGAATGGATGCTCCACCAAATACATCCATTCCTTGACCAAGGACTCACAATAAAGCAAGAGAAGAAGTTAACTTTGATTTGATGAGTAGAGTTATTGAGTCTTATGAGCCCTCTACAATCTAGGAAGCCCTACAATCAAAATCTTAGAAAGATGACTCTAAATATTAGTCAGTAATAAAAAATAACACTTGACAACTTTTCGATCTTCCACTAGGGAAGAAACCCATTGGATGCAGATGGATATTCAAAACAAAGTACAAAATATATGGGACAATGGACAAGTACAAAGAAAGACTTGTAGCAAATGGGTATGCAAAAAAAGAAGGCATTGACTATGAGGAGACATTTTCTCCCACATCTAAAGATCAAAATAATCAGAATGATATTTTCTCTAGCTGTACAGTTTCTCTGGAAATTCTACTAGATGGACGTAAAAAGTGTGTTTCTAAGTGGAGATTTACAAGAAAAAGTCTACATGACTCAACCTGAGGGCTATGTAGTACCTGGTCAAGAAGCAAAGGTATGCCGACTCAAGAAATCTCTGTATGGCCTCAAACAGGCACACCGGGCACGGTACATCAAGATTGATGAGCATCTCGTACAACATAGATTTGTTAGAAATCCATACGATCCTAATATTTACCTCAAAAATCAAGGGAGGGATATTGTGATTGTTGTTGTCTATGTTGACGATCTAGTCATCACTGGAAATTCAGTGAAGATGATTGATGCAATGAAGAAAGATCTTAATCGATTGTTTGACATGACCGATCTCGGGTTGATGCATTATTGTCTTGGATTGGAAGTATAGCAGAAAGAGAATCAAATTTTGGTTTCTTAGATGAAATATACCAAGAAAATGCTCAAGAAATTTATGATGATGAATTGTACACCAATTGTTTCACCCATAGAGAATAGATTGTAGTTATCTCATTCAGATCCATCTCCTAAGGTAAGTGCCACTCTCTATCGGTAGTTGATTGGGAGTCTCATTTACCTGACCTACACTAAACTAGATATCAGCTCTGTAGTAAGCTATTTATCCAGGTTCATGCAAGAATCCAAAGTTTGTCATTGGAAAGTAGCAAGGTGAATTTTGAGATATCTCAAAGGATCACTGGATCTTGGTTTAGAATAGAAGAAGAAAAAAAACTTCTTCTTGACTAGATATTCAGACTCAAATCATGTAGGAAATATTGATGATAGAAAATCCACTTCTAGATTTGTATTCTTTATGGGATCTGGACCAATATCATGGGGAAGCAAGAAACAACAATTCCTTTCTCGCTCTTCCAAAGAAACTGAGTATCATTCTACATGAGAAGCTGTTTGTGAAGCGATATGGATACATCACATACTAGAAGGACTTGGAATACCATAGGAAAAACTGACCACCATGTATGTTGAGAATTAAGGTATTCTCAAATTTGTTCGCAATCTAGTTTTGCACAAGAGAACAAAGCACATTGAGGTACATTTTCATTTCATATGTGAACATATGTTGAAGCACAACATCTAGCTTCAATTTTTTCCAACATCTAAACAACGAGAAGATATCTTCACAAAGTCACTTGCACGTGACAAATTCAAGTTGTTTAGATAATTCCTCTCCTCATCCCTTGAGATAATGCACAATTAAGGGGGGGAATGCTAGGTTAATTGTGCATAATATAATATAAATTGATTATTTAATGAATTTTATTAATTAAATAATTATTTTATATGGTTATATTATAAACCATATTATTGTTGTATGTTGTTATATGGTTTTTAAACCATATTTGTCTTTTTTTCTCATAGGAATGATTGTTATAATTGTTATTATAACCATTTATATGCTTCCTGGATGTATTTTGGAAGCTGTTGTGATTTTAGTTTTACCTGTGCAACCTATTTCTTTGTCTGCACATGTCTTTTCAATTCCTATGAGAATTGCAACAGTCCATTGTATTTGTGGTTGATTCAGTTTAATACAATTTATAGGCTTCCATCCCTGTTTATTATATATATATATATATATATATATATATATATATATATATATATATATATATATATATATATATATATATATATATATGTAGTTGTTCAAGACTTGTGCTTCTTCTTGAAAATATAGAGTAAATTTATTTGAGGGACTTGAGTTGATATTTGAATGTAAGGATAAGGTTAGTATAGGACATATGAATTCCTTCCTTCCTAAATACCCATGTTTAGATGATGAATTTTTTTTGGCAAAGAGTGCATATTGGTGTTTGAAATAGAATCAATAGGATTGAATTAATGAGATCATATTTAAATACTACTCCTTGTTGTTTCTATGAGATATCCTTTTCCTTATTGATTTGTTGGAAAGTATTTTCGCATATTTTAATCTGTGTTTTCGGAGTTGTTTAATTAACAAAAATTTTCTTTCTATAAAATAGTTAGGTAACAACACAATGTCTCAATGTTGTAGCGCTTATCATGCTCAGTTCTTGTGAACTGACTCAGACTAACAAATGTGTAGGTGGTTTTCATGGATAGAAAGAAGAAAAGATTTTTCAAAGTACTTCAGTTTTATTTATGTAGGTTTTGATCGATTCCATGTTATATTGTGACTTTATTGAAGGGTGTTTTTGGAGTTTTTGTGGTGTCCATTACTTTGGTTTTCTGTATTGTGGAAAGAGGTTCTCATAACTAGTAGAACCTCAAACTTGTAAAACTACTTGTAAAATATATGGTTGATTGCAGTTTTATTATGAGTGTTATATTTATTGAAGAAAACTGACAGTTAGTTCTCTTGGGGTTGACCAAGTTTGGTTTCATTGGTACTTAGTCTTGTTGCCTCGAAATAGTCGTTGTCCCTTTGGTTTTTGCGTCGTGTTAGGAATATTTGATGTAAACATGTGTAGTTTTCTCAAAAGAAGTAATGGTAAATCTTGCTCTTGGGATAACATTTTTTGTTCTAAACCTTTCTAGGATATGGTATTAATGCAATTTTAAGCAGAATAAAATGGATGGGTAATCCTTTCAAAAAAAAATTAATATAAAATATATGTATATAAGTAAACTAATGTAGATGTGAGCCTATTGGTAACCTTTGGGTCCTTAGGTGATCAAGAGGAGACTATCTTTTAAAGAAAAAATATATACCTTGCTACCCCTACTTAAACTAATGAACATTATCCTTTTATGGTGAATTCTTAAATGATTTTAAGGTGAAATCAATGTTTAAATTTCGGAAGATAGTAAGTACATAATAAGTGGAAGGATACTGATTAGCAACCATTCAATCTATCTCATCCTTTTGAAAAATGTAATTTGTATGCTTTTTTCAAACTCATCAAGTGAAGCCTAGTAAAATTTCTAATCATTCTCGATAAATTCTTAGCCTCAATAAAGAACTAGTTAATAACTAATGAGACTCTTAAACTGAATTATTTTGACTTGTTTCCCTTAACCCTTACCTTGATTCTTTATAATCTTTCTTAAGTAATGTTAAAATTTTGATCCTTGCACAAAGAAGATTATTGTTCCGAACCTAAAATGGTACCATCCATCAATCAAAGCTTTTTCTTATCACATGTGCAATAGAGGTATGGAACAAGTTTAAGTGGCTTGAGTAAGATTAATTTACCTTGTGAGAAATGGAAAATGTTCTTAAATAAACGAATTAAGCAAGTTATTGACATACTATAGGATGATTCTCCTTCAGAAAACTTGATCTTAAGCTAATTAGTTAATAGTAAACAAGAAAGAAGTTCACCTTTGTAAGAATAATTACATGAATCAAAACATAAATCTTCTAGATCGTAAGTCAAGTTTTGAAAGACGATTTTTGTAAATAAATAACCTTTAAATATTTTGCACTATGAGATGTCCTTAACTGTAATTGTGTATTGTGTTTGTAATTTTACGTTGTGCCTTGTTGAGGAGAAAATTGAATTGTTCTTGTTGGGTGTTATATGTTTCCTTATTGTCTATGTGGTCAACATTCTGTCGAGCTTATTGAGAGTTGGTCGTAGCCCCTTCTAGTCACCTATGTTTATGTGTAAACTCCATGTAAGTAAAAAAAAAGTTATTTGAATTTTTTAGTGTTGTATTTATGTGTGTTTTAGCAGGCGTTACATGGGGTGTTAACTTCCAATATTAACTAGGGCATTTAAAACCCTTAATATGACACTGGCTGCATATGGAAGATTGAAAGAACAAATTTATTAGTTGAAGATCATTAAATTATAAAAAATAGATACTTTTTCTATATACACAATGAACATTATCTTGCAACTTCATATAATGTAGTTTTGAGGAGTAAAAATTTAATGTCATATTTTTGTTTATGATGGTCTTTTTTCTAGAATGTGAGATTCTATTCAAAGAATGAATACCTTATAATATAGTTAAATTAATAATTACATCACTCCAACAAAAACATCTACAACCTATTTTTGGAGATTGTATATATAAAAAAAATTCTCTTCATAGTTTGGAATAATTTCTGCAACATAGATACATAGAAAATAAAAATAATATATACATTTACAACATAAACAATACAAATTTCAACATACATTATTAAATTGTATAGAAAAATATTTACTTTACATTAAAAATGTCTTCAACACAATTATAAGAACTAAATCGTTGAGTAGTGCATTTCATTTTCCTTCCTATTTTCATAGTGACCAAAAGAATTGTGAACAAATGACTACATCAAATCAATGGGAGAGGAATACTACCTTGAAGCAATGGGAGAGGATGTTTAGTAGATTGTCTCGATTGGATAAAGAGGTATAACTTGGACACTTTGACCTTAAACGTTAGGAATGTTTGTTCTCTCAGTATAAATAATTGGTGTCGGATTTCTAATAATTTTGGGAATGAATTTCAAGATTGGTTATATTTTTTGTAACATCATTGGTCAACTGAAACAAATAATAATAGTATAACTAGCTTGCTTTCATCTAATCATTATAGAAAACTGAACATTGCTTATTTGTAACTAACATTTTTTCATCTAATCATTATAGAAAACTGCACAGTTATTATTTGTAATTAGCATGCTTTTCTATTCATTATAGAGAACTAAATACTAAAGACTGAAATCATTTTTGCCTATGACATTATCGGTCAACCATTATTTTTAATGATGATTCTAACATGCATTGTATACATATCATCTTCCAATTGACACAATTTTCATGACAAAGCAAGGGGTGGTAATGTCATTTCAAACAAATAATAATAGTATTTAAACTGAAAACTAAATTTGTCCTTGATATATTCTCTGTCGCCACTTCTTTTTAGTGAATATGCTAACATGCATGGGAAACACGCCATTACTCAAATCACACTATTTTGTATGCCGAAACAAGGGACGATAATACCATTTCTTGCAACAAAATAAAATATTATGCATGATATTTTCAGTACCATGACTTGTGAATGGTTTCTATTACAAAGTTTATATTACTAATAATCATTTCAATTCAACAACCATGGTAGCAGGAATCATTCTTACCTACCCATATTTGTACAGTACACTACTATTCGTCATTCTAGTTATGTAGTCTAAGTGTTGCTGTATAATTTTTTATTTAAAATTAAGAAAACCACTTGGTTAGTAATATCCATATATGAGTCCCTGTCGAATATGGCATTTTAGTCGCTTCTTACGGAATTAGCAGTAACTTTCATTTCAGACCTGTCCAAAAAAAATGTCAACATCGGTTCGTTCAGTTTGACGTGTAGTCCTAACTTATCTTCAGTTGCGTTATCAATGTTCATAGATTGCATCGATGATATTTGCTGGTGATACACTATATTTTCTAAACATAAATTTCATAAAAATATCAGGCGGCCTTAGAGAGCTTTGCAGTAAACCTTAATACTATTTTTTTTGAAATAAATAAATACTGGTTAGTATTTAGTATTTATAAGTGAGGATAGTATAAGTCTCATTGAAATACCTAAAAGATATTGCCTTCAAACTTTTTTTTGAGTAACAGGCACTCTTAAATTGAAATTACATTAGGGAAATTGTGGTCCCAAAGCTAATAATCATCTCCCTACACATTAGTCAGTAGTAAAAGTAAATTCTATAAAATTAAAACAGTTTGGTTTGTTGCATAATGAGTACATGTTTAATGATTTTGTTAGTACATTATATGAACTAGCAATTCTATGTGAAGTGTACGATGGAAACGCTGAAGGGGATAGAGTGAAAAATGAATAAATGAGGAAGTGAAATAGAGGGAAAGGATGAGGGGTGATCAGGAACGGGTTCGATGGAAGGGGAGGATATTGAGTTCCAGTGTATGGTTTGTATCTTATAGGTATTATTCATGGCATTGCAATATGTGTATGAAGAGGACAAACTAAAACACGAGTAAATTTGAAAAGATTCCATGTTAGAGACTCGTCTCAGATGTATGCATCGTACATATTTCTCTGGTCACTGTTTTTCTATCAAAAATAATTATTTAGGTAATATATGCAAACACAAAGGAAGAGAAGCCAAGACAAACTCTATTCATGTCTCATTGGAAGAGTATGCAACTCATATTTCACTTCTTCTGACCTTCTTTGTGGAAACTCTCCTAGAGGTTGAACAATTGCAACAGGGTCTAGTAGCCCATAAAATGCGAAGATGCCCTACAAAACAAGAGGATCTGTAATTCATTTGTTCTTGGAAAAAGAAAACACAATTAGGAAAAAAAATGGGAATATTTACATTTACGAAGGCTAAAGAGACCAGATATACCTCGACATTGACCTTGTGACGTTTCTGCAATGTCTTAACAATAATTATCACTGCTTCTTCGACATTATTCGCATGGTATTCCTTCCATGCTGGTAAGAATTTTGTATAACTTTAGAAATACACATCCATTAGTATGAGTGTAAATTCCACGGAGCAAGATAAACTGAATAAAAAATTAATCGAGAAGAAAAGCTATACAAATTGTAGGCCAAACATGAAGATATGTTAAATTATGTATAAGCTGTGTATAATATTGGTGAAATTCTTTGTGACGATAACATCGTTGGCAATGGCTAAAATATTGTTATGATGTTTAGGATTGAGTTTAGCCTAGGGTTATCACCTCATCGTAGGAGGAATCACCTGAACCCTGCTCTATTCAGGGTGAAATTAGCTATTGGTTATTACTATGAGAGTTATGCGAAGGTTGAAAAGTGAGGAAAATTGTGCAGCCTATGACAACTAACACATTTGATCTATTTTATAATGTTTCAAAGTATATATATATCAGGAAACAGATGATCTGATCAGATATTATTTTGTCCGGTTTCCAGAAGTTGGAAAGAGGAATAAGGAAAACTCAAATCTATATAAATTTTAAATTTTAAACAAAAAAAATCTAAGATGGTGTTGCAATTGTAATCACTCACAAGTTTAGTGTTTTCTTGGAAGCCTCTACATGTTGGCTTAATCCTTATGGTAACTTAAGAAATACACAATCTCTGATATCAGTACCAACTTGAAAATGTAAAATTAACCATTCAAATAACAAAATCAAGAGGATCAATGCCATGTTTTTACTCAAATCAAGTTGTGGACAAAAAATGACTAATCTCTCGTCAAATTAAAATGGGAAAATTGGATGATCATTTTTCATTTTGTTATAAAAATGGGCTAATTGGGTGTCAATTTTTCATCAGTGAAAACAGATCACCTAAAATTTGACTACAAAGAACTCAAAATCAAAGGGTAAGAAAGAAGCAAAATAACTACCCGGATCCCCAAAACCTAAGGAAAAAACGTTACTTAATCCACTGTTATAGGCCTGACAACGAACTTGTAAAGAAAGCATGACTACTCTCATGACAAAAACTAAAAGGAAAGGTAGCGTGGCACATAAGAGAGCCTCCCCTGGTTCAGATCCGTATTATAAGGTTGCCCATAATTTAAGTGGGCATATATGGGAAAGCTATGTAACTTTACATATAAGAATTATTAGATACATTTTTGTTTTTGTGTGATCTATGTTTACATATCTTTAAAATATGGTTCAAGCTTATCAAGCAAAGGAAAAATTAAATTCACCAAAGATTTATAAAGAATAAACAATAGTCTACCCAGTAAGATTATGTACAAAAATAAGAAATTCTGGACAATAAAATTTCAAAAAGGCCATCCCTTTACTCTGACTTTGGAAAACTAAAAATTGAAAACAAAATTCTGCCTATAATCCTGGCTATTTACTTGAAGGAGCTCTTTGATTTAGATGTACATTTACTCAATATTATAATCTACAATTTGGTGAAACCCAATCAATAAATAGAAATACAGTGCCATGCAGGAAGTTTGGGGTTTGAACCAATAGAAATCTCTATGTATTTCCCATACAATTCCAATTTCTGAATATCTATCAATGAATATATCTCTTTTGCACACCCAAAACATATATCCAATCTGATATATAAGAAATTGGGCATTTTCTGTACTGAAATAAGATCACATTCAATAGAAGAAGATGATTAAAAGTTTTCCAATAGCTCTATTTATGTGCTTATTCCTTACCCTCCTTTAACACACAACTCTTACCAAAAATTATTCTACGAAGTAATAAGAAAGTAGTGTTATCCGAAATTCACCCCTTAAGGTAATTTGGATAACTTACACAAATTCTTCAATCCTAAGCTAGTAGAATTGATTCAAGGCCAGAAATCATGTTTTTTGGGGTCCCCTTGGCTTCTCTCTAACTTGCCCATCCAGGAAAAACTCAAGAAGTTAAAGAAAATTTAAAAAAATCCGAAAATGGGCTCATTCTAGTGTTTTGCGGAAAAAATGAATATTTTTGTCCCAGACGATCCGCGGGACAGTTGGGACAAAAGTACGCGTGGGATGTGAAAAGCTGATTTTTCCACAAGTCAGTGCATTACAGGCGGCACAGAGAAATGTGTTCGGGACGGTCAGGACAAAAGTACGCGTAGGACGCACAAAGGCGAAAAAGACACAAAAGGAAGCATATGTTGCGGAGAATGCGGAGGTCAACGGCTCTCACGACTGGTCAACTGCGGACGTACAAGGACAAGGAAGCCCAAATCGGGAGATGCAGAAGAATGTGTCTAGGACAGCCAGGACACACGGACCTGATTTTGCCAAAATAGCCGCAATGAATTGAGAAAGTCAATGTTTGACCTCCCAAACTTCAAACGGCCATAACTTTTGACTCCGAGATCTTATTTTCGTAAAATTGGACTTTCTAGATCAAGAACGATGTCCTCTGCATTGCAAAAATTGGATTTCTTAATTTTTATGAGGGTAAATATAATAAAATAAAAAAAACATATTTAGATCCAGTCAATTAATGCTCATTCCCGTCAAATGATAGAAAATGTCTGGCAAACCCAAAATAGATGCTTGCACTTAGAAGGCCATAAATTTTACATTTTCTAATGAAATCACACGAAATTGGTACCGTTGGAATCATGGATTTTTGGCTGATGCATAGCAATCGAGAAATTTTGGATTTGATGAAGGATAGACAGAGAGTTTGTAGAAAAAGCAGCCAAGTTTAGAACAGTGTTTTAGTTAGTAGTTGGATGCATTCAATGAAGCATGGGGTGCTATATTTCACCGCTGAAAAGTCATGGGATAGAATGGGGAGCCTTTTTCAAGCAACAGAACATCATTTCAATCAATTTAATACCTCTTACAAGTGATTGAAGGACAAATTTTGGGATTCACTTTTCTTCCCTCTTCTCTCTCTTATTCTTCCTATATATTGTAATAGAGGGGCAAATTCAAAGGCTGGTCGTTGTTTCTCTTATACCCCCCCCTCTCTCTTTCTTCATTAGGGTTGAATGCAAAATCTAAGCCTCCTCTCATGGCTATGATATGCATTTTCTTTCCTCTTGCCCACTCACGATGTACTCTGTGAAATTTTGGAGCAATAAAATTTGTTTTGGGATGCATCTGTCCATCCTTCCTTATTTTATTTGTCTCTTCTTGCCTCTCGTCATTGCAGGGTATACTGTACATATTCTAATGTTTGTTATAGGTCCTAGGAGCTGTGTTTGGGTTTCAAAGTGGTGTTTTGTGTAAAATCTATTTATGGTCTGTGGTGCGTTCTGTCCACCCTCTCCTCTTCTCACCTCTCTCTATTTCAGGAAGTTGGGTCTGTGATCATCCACTTCGTTTTCTGGTGTATCACTCTTGTAGTGTAGGCTCTTTCACTCTCTCTCTCTCTCTCTCTCTCTCTCTCTCTATCTCTCTCTCACCTTGGAACGACTAGATTAGGATAGTTAGATTCTGCCTACATTGGAGTAGCTTGTGGCAAGTAGATTAGGAAGAAAGAATTGACTTTCTCCGGAGGTCCATCTCAAGTTTAACAAGTCCCACAACTTGAGAAATGGTCCCATGTTATGCGAATCACATGAGATGACTCTGCCTTAGAAAAGTAGACCTTACAACTCATTTGGGGGTGCTGTGATTTCACACTAACAAGTAGTTTTCCAATTCCATCGGGAATATTATAAATGCATGTTGTCATATTATTGATACATAATGCGAAATGAGTAGTTTATCTCGGCATATGCAATAGAGAACACAATACGAAAATGATTGATATGGATATAAAAATGCATTGATTTCTCGTGGATAGAAGTTTAATCTCAAGATCAAAAAGAAAGATGGATTTCCTTCCTAGATACCAAGTTGAAGAAAAAATTTGTTCCAAAGACATATTAAAAAATAGGTGTAGAGATCATCGTGCCAATAAGTACCCCCACTTAATCATCTAATATTCATCTACCCAATAAAAAATCTAAACTAAAACACCTTAAAAGGCATTATGAACAAATTGAATATAATTCTGATGTAAACTTACAAGGGAAGTAAAGATTGCTATCAGGATCAGGCCTAAGCCTGCATCTGGTAGGAAACAATGTTCTTACAACAACACAAATAGAGTTAATGCCTGATGAATCAGTCGCACTAGTTCCTCCTGTTGATTAGCCTTATACTCGCTGATGTTATGGCTCTGATTCTGTTAATGGGGATGAAGCCCCCTTGTACAAAAAATTCATTCTACACATATTCTAACCCTTCCCTGGAACTTGGATATTCAGTTAATGATTCCCAGTGCCCCACAAAATGACCATGGTCTATAGAAACACCTTAACCCATTACTAAAGTCTGTATCACCAATGCCCTTCCTCTTAATATGTATGTCCTATGTTTTTCTTCATGGGCACATTAAAAACCAATGCAAACAACCTAAAAAACTACCACCCCACACCGCTAGAACATAGGAAAGAAAGAATAATAGTGAGCAAAAAACGTACAGTGGTGACGCTAAAATGGCACCAAAATATTCCATAACAAATGCAAGAAAAAAAACTGAGACTTTGAAAAATCTAAGAAGAAAACAAACGTATTGACTTGAAGGGTAATCTGGGGATCTGATATTTCACCTATATTCCTAGTATTCTAGATCAGGGTAGCCGAATAGTGACAGAACACCGAACTGGTCCTTAGCAGCCCATCCCTGAATGGAAAATTCATTTTTCTCCCAATTTAATACAGATTTTTTTTTTTTGTAACCATAATATCTCCTCATTTTACGATGTACAAACTTATTGATCTGGATCTGTATGTGTAGAGGTTCAATTGTCTGCGACATGAAACTACTGCCTACTACTTTTGATCACCTTCGCCTCTTATACTGTAACTGATTGCTACTTCTGACCACTCGTGTCACGTGCACTGTAATCTTTGTAGCACGGTTCTCGATGTAATGGACTGTGTAGGGGCGTGCATAAGTGTTGGATTTTTACACATTCCCCCTCATCCCATTTCGTCTACCCAGATTTTTGATGGATGTCAAAATGATCAGGTATTATCTCACTACAAGAATGCATTCCGTGTAAATAGAATTGGCATAATTCATCACATTATTATTACCAATCACACAAAATTGGTGTGATGTGTTGAAGATTCATGAAAGTTAAAGGATTGAAACATTTCTCTAGGAATAGGGGTGGTGAGTAAGGGGATTGAGGGAGGAGTTTAGGAGTAGTGAAAATATTGGGGAAACAGATATAAAACTTTCTTTCTTCTAACAAAATTTATATGGATGGGAATGAGAGCGGGAAAGAAAAAGAGAGTGTGGATGAACAGGAAAATGCATAGGGGTACAAATCTTGGATGGAATCGGTTGTGGGTAGGAAAGAGTGTGGGCTGCCTCTCACTCCCCTGATTCCGACTTGGAATCAGAAAGAGCCATCCCTTTTCATGCCTGAGGAAGTGATCTCACGGGCTAGAAACATATATGGTCTCTCTCTCTCTCTCTCTCTCTCTCTGGTTTGTTTGCAGGCCTTAGGCCAAATGTGGATCTAGTCAAGGCCTGGGTTAGGAGGAAATGGGCTCCGAGAGGCGGTACCTCTGTTGTGGTCATTTTTAATGTCCTTCTTGTTACAATTTCACAGGGAGGGAGAGTATTTGTTTTCCATTATTGGGTGTCCTTGGCTCTACGGCAAGACCACACCACACTTGGAAAATTGGTGACCTGGGCTTTACATGAAAATATTAGCCCACAATGCTTTCCCTATGTGGGTAAGACTCTCAGATTTGGGCCTTGAATTATGGGATTTTGAGGTTTTGAAAGGCATTGCTAGGGCCATTGGTGATTTTTTGGTCATCAATTAAACCACCATTTCTTGGACAATAATGACCTCGGCTAGATTGTGTGTGAATGCTCAACCTGGGAAACTACTACCTACTCTCTTTCTTCTCATCTCGAGCCATGGGTTGGTTGAACAGGTGATCTAGTATGAGTGCTCCCCTGTGGTTTGTGGGAGGTGTAAGTATATTGGTCACAGTTTTGGGGCTTGCTCTGGATCTTCTCAGGAATGGAGGATGAAGGCTCATCTTACTGTTGCGAGTGTTTTTCAGGGTTTGAATCCAGATCCCCTATTTTCCCCCCCCAAATGGTGGAGAGATGCAAAATGATGGGCCGACGATAGTAAAGGCTTTGGTGGTGGTGGGTGGGACGGATCCTTTATGTGGCTCCCGTACGACCCTGGATAAAAAGACAAAAATTCCTGTTATGAAGGCACTAAATGAGGATAGTATTTCAAGTAGGGTGGGGTTTCCAGTTTTCTCATTCAAGAATGGGGAGTCTTGTTTTCCAAAAATCCATGAATCGGTCACTAATATAACTTTAAACTACAAAATTCCGTGTAAGGTGGGTGTTGCGACTGAAGCAGAGGACAATGAGTGTGTTGTGGAGAACACGATTGACACTGAGGAGGAGGTAGAATATTTAAAAAGTGAGTCTCCTAGTGGGACTGAGGAAGAGTATGGTTCCTCCTTGGGGTCCGATTATGAGGTCGAAATAGATGTTTTTTTCCCCTACCCATGTGCTTCGGTCTGGGGACTCCTTTGAAGAAGATCAAATGAAATTTTATGAGGGTAATCCCATGAGTAGCATCATCAAAGGAAAAATTGAAATAGTTCTTGATATTGAAAAATCCCAAAGAAAGTTGTTTCTGGGGTTTTAGATCCCAATAAACTCAAAGTTTTGGACTTTTGGAAAGGATCTCACTATAATTGTTATCTTCTTGAAACATTCGGTTTCATAAACCATGTCGAGTTCATTAAGCATCCTTTGGAGGATGAGGGTTGGAGTCTTGTTCATGCAAGAAAATCGAAACAATCCTCTCCTTTTCCTTCTGTTAGACGTTAGTTTTCTCCTCCGTTGTTGTACCTTTGTACTGAGAAGTAATTTTCCTTTTGAAGGTTGTGTTGTCCCCTTGATGCTGGTCAAGTTTTTTTCGCTGGCCCATCTTGTGGTTTCCCTCCTTCCTTGACGTTCTCTTGTTTTGGTTTCTTGGGCTTCTCGTTTTGTTCCTTCTCTGTGCCCATTGTGCCATGTTTTGTGTTGTTTCTCTCTTGGTCCTTTTTGTCTATCTTTCGGTTGTTCATGGTTTCCAATCCCTTCAAAATACACTTTTTACCGTATCTAATAAAAAAAAATTAGATGAGGTGCGTGTCACTTTTTTCAATCATATGAAGCATTTTCAAAATTTCCACCATTTCAATCACTTCCCCAAGTAGGAGTGTGGATTTAGGTCAAAGCATATAATTGACTCACACTCTTTTACTTTCAAGAAAATATCTCCAATAACTAAATCTTGAACAAACATGCACATAATGAATTTTTTTATTTTTTTCTAAAACACTTCAATATACCAAGGTGCAAGGAATCCGTAATTAATTCTTGATTTTTAAACAAATTTAAAGTATTTTTAAAGACTTAGATACTAGTCATATTTTAAAATAAACTTTTTCACCAATTGTGACATACTTATATACACTAAAATAAATGTAATCACCAAGGGTTAAACATGCAAATTGAAATTTCTCTTATTATTTCATTGGATTTAATTCAAAGACATTGATTTAGGTGCTATTGTAAGATTTAGTATGTTTAATATTAATCAAAATGTGATGCACTGAATGTTAA